>OX419338.1:6128704-6166204 GCA_948470475.1 Galaxea fascicularis | reverse complement strand
CTTCGTTTGATTACGTCTTAAAATTGACAAGATGAACTTTTGATGTATTCCATAATGTAGGAAATATCACTGCTATTTAGCCCATTGTTCCGCGGTTAAACTTTCCACCTATGGTGTGACTGGATCAAAAATAAACCTCGATTCTCAACGTAATATTAACTAGTTCATCGAGAGTTCCCCAAGTTTAAACTTATCAAGTGTGTGTCAAGTCAAAGTTAAGTTTCTTTACGTTGCAAGCGAGTCTTCCTTTTCTCACGGTGAAGACCAATCTATGGATGGTCACTTTGTCTGGTCACGCAAGGATTTTACCAAACTGTAATTTAGATCATGTTATACATACCATAGTGCCATCGGCGACTCGCTGTGGTTTCAGTTCGGCTTCCGACGCCTTCTCAAAACAATCCTGATCAGGCCCGTGGGGGGTCATCATACTGTGCAAACTACCACCCCCTGGGGCAAATCCTTCTTCCTGCAAGGTAAGGGGCAATCAACAAAATGATCAAATGGATTGCTTTGGAAACGACTGGGTTCGAGTGTCGCGCGAGGGATTGTGGGATCGTTTAGTTGGATTCTTAGGTAAAGGAAAACAGCGGAAGATCTTTCCTGTCGTATTCCAGTGGTTTCTTCGGCGCCAAGTATGAATTCAAAGATATCTGCCTAGAAGCCTAAACCAAAAATTACGGACAGCACTTTACTTAAGGTACCTTGGCTTCGTAATTTCCATGAATAAGCCCCATGAACTCACTCATACAGTTCCCTAGGCATAGAAAAGCAAAGCAAGATAACACACCGAGAGTTTCATAACTTGACAAAATACAGTAATTCGCGTGAGTGAATGAGTGAACGTAATCCTGAAAACGATAACCTGAGTATCCGTCGGTCCTGAGGGGGGGGGGGGGGTTGGGGAGAAGAGAGGAAGGACGGCTTTTGTTTCGCACGCTTCCCCCCTCCACCTTCGCCCGCGAGTGTAACCACCAGGCTTTGACAAGAACTGTTTTTGGTGACAATGACTGAAAGCGTTCCTTTGGGCCAACTATGGTTATACCTAGTTTCAGGGAGAAGGTAGTTAGCTAAATTCGAAGGGTTTGGGAGCCAAAATACGGCTGGTCAGGATTCAGAAAGTAGGCTTGTGAAGACGTTGCAAAGTTGCCAATGTTCAAGACGAAAGCAGATACGATTTGACCAAGATTGACCGCTCATGTTTTTCAAATGTGCCCCCAAACAACTCCAAAACCTATCTCAACATTTTCAACTTGCTCCGTCTTATGTCTTACTATTACCTGTAAAACAATAAAACTATTGAAGTTGGCTGTCTTTAGAATGAAATCAAAAGTTCGTTTCTCTTTCTGAGAACGTTCATGTATCGTATCGAAAAGCATCTTATCGACATCGTGTAGGTATCATATCACGCCGTTGGTATACATATCGTTACACTCTACTTCCATCAACCCGGATGCACACTTACTGTGGTAATATGGTGGTCTAAAGGTGTTTTCAGCGACACTCCATCTCGGTGGAAAAATGACAAAGTCTGCTATAGCAACGCCCGGTTTTAAGCTGGGACAGGTTAGCACAGTGAATATTGAAGGGTCCTAGAAGGCAACGATACGAACGGACGAGAAGAAGTAAGAATACATCAAAATTATATGGTCTTAAAAACAATTAACAGCCTTTGCTAAGACCTGTTTAGCCCACATAGTTCTGACGGTTTCTACTTCTATATGAATCTAGGTTTAAATAGATGTAGGCGTTGTCGGAGGCGCAGTACAAACCTGACGTGGCTCCATAGGCCCGTTTAAAAAAATAAATATCCCTGAAAACCGCTTCGCGCCTCGTGAACGCGGCTTTGCCGCGTAATCTTCCTCCACCAAATGAAAAAAATAACCTGTGGCACCCAGGGTAGTATAAACCAAGATAGCGCCTGAAAACCACACAGGATACAAAACGACGCACGGAAAGGCTCAGGTGCGTGGCTGAGAAATTTTTATTGGTGTACAGTTCGTAACTTTGGCGTGAGTCATTAAACGAAAACTTTTTTTCCCACACAAATCCTTAGAATTTTGGTTGGTACGCAATACGGTTATATTGCTTGTGAGCTTGGGTTACCTGTGTTTGAAAATGTTACTTCCGAAAACCCCGTTTACGTAATTATTCCTTTCGTAAAACTAGTAGTAATCAAAGATTAATAAGTGCGTTCGAAGTTCAATGAATTTAGCTAAAATCATACAAAAACAGAGGAGGAAATTAGTTGAGAGATTAAATGTGAAAGACGAAGTATTTAAAGAGCCCGCAATTTCTTTGGCCGGCTATTGGGCTTAAAATTCGTGCGCGCGCTTAATAATTATTCAAAATGGCGCAGATTTTGAACATCGCCCGTCCAAGTAACCAAAAATCTCGAATCTTCACGCCTGGCATGCACAGGTATCCCATCGACCACAGGATCCCCAAAGATTACGAAGCGTTCTCCTAACGTCGAACGCAATGATTTATTAAACTCACAGACTCACACAACAAACTGAAAAGCTTTTAACTGTTCTCACATGGCCAGAAATTTCGGACATTTGAGCCCGCACGGCAGTAGCGGCGTTTCCCAATCGATAACAAAAATGGCGGACGAAATTACAAAGCTTTATATGAGAGGCGATGGAGTTACAGAAAATACAAGCACAATTAATACCTTTTTTCCATTTGCCAAAATCGAGCATTATTCCAAGACATTTCAGCGATATTGTGGTTAAAAAATCTACCGGAAAAACGAATTCCATACCTTGCTTTCCGAACGATGTCAATTTGCAACTTGAGATCCAGTCAAACCCTTGTAAATCCGTGAAAAAAGAAGCGAAGATAGCATATTTGATAGCAAATAATTAGAAATCTAAAGTCGCTATGTAATTTGCCAAAATCGAGTCATACAATACAGTTAAATCGCTATTTGAAAAATGAATAAACTGATCTTCAGCTTGTAAACGTACCTTGCTTTTCGGCTGCTAAAAACCGTACAATGAAATGAAGTAAGATCACGGAAAGGTCGACATGTCACGCAGATCCACGTTCGTCCCATGAAGAAGAAGACAACAAAGTCCCGCTCTTAGCTCCGTATTCTCGCACGCAAATCCTGCATATTTGGTATCAAAAACAACGTGATTCTTGAGGAGATTCAAGAAAACTAACCCGTTCCATTTCGATACTAAAAAAAAAGTAAAGCTGCGATGTACAATACATGTAAACTGGAAGTTCGTGCTCGGAGTTCAACAAGCGATATCTCGGCCAAATATGCCTCAAATGTCCCTCAAAAAGCATCGTTCGATAGCATTTTTCGTGGATTTTGTCGGCCATTGCTCGTTTTGGCAATACCTTTTGCCAGCGGCGTTCATTTCACGATAAACATATTTGTATTTCACCCCTCGATCTGTCCCAAAAATACGAGCCCGGAGGTCACTGCTGAAATCAGCGGTTAAGGCCATTACGCGACAGCATGAATGTAAGACGCACGAAATGTGATGTCCGAGATTTCTGGCCATGATGGTTCTTGAGCCTGGGTATTAGCGTATTTCATGCTGATGAGGCCTAATAACGCCGAAACAGCTGTCCATGGCTGCTAATGCTCAGGCTCAAACTTTATTTAGTAGATTTAAGGGGTAATGCCCTCTCCACGTGGCCATATAGCCTGCGTGGCAGGCGCTAGAAAGGGGAAGGGAGAGGAGAAAATTGGGCGCGCGCGAAACGTGCGGAGCGAGGGAGAGGGGAAGAGGAAGCGCCTGCAGCCAGCCCATTGTTTATTTCGTCTCGCCCACCTCATTAATATTCAAACGGTTAACATCCACGACTGTCCGCCTGTCAAATGTCAGCCAATGAAAATATTCGAATCAACAAGTTTTTTGAAACGGATTTCATTTTAAAAGTTAACGTTAAAAAACAACGACGTTTCGACCGTTCAACGGTCATTTTCAAGTTGAACAGTAAAAATGTTTGAATGCGCTAAAATATATGCAATCAATTATAAAATGCTAATAAGATACTGACCAAAACTCTAAAATATTTTATTTCATAGAAACAATACATACACACCAAAAAATAAAATTGCGGCATGAAGAAACGCTAAGTAAATAACTTCGCGCGGATCGAGTCACTCTGTTTGTTCAGATTTGGTTCAACTTTAAAATCTCGAAGTTGTTTCCAGTGGAATCCGGATCAACAATCGGTTACCACGTAAAGGACGAGCATGGAGGGGATTTCATTCATCGACCACACAAGCAACCATTCGTCGTGAAAACACAGTGCCTTTCTTTAAGGATTGTAGGAACCTCTTGTCAAGGGCACTTTCCGCAGAGGAATAAACAATGTGATATTTTCCACCCTCGACCTCTGTTAAATCAGCGAGCTTTTCCGACAAATTACACGCAGATAAACCCATACGCTCCACTTCAAAAATTTGGTCGTTAATAATGCTAGTAAGAGGGCAAATTACCAGCACAGAAGCAGTTTGAATGTGGCCATTGCGATTTCTATTTTCTAATAACACCAGCAACTGGAAGATGAGACTCTTTCCGAAACCCGTTGGTAAAACTGCCACCAAGTCTTTCTTTCCATACAGTTGTTTCACCGCTTTCCTCTGTTCATCTTTCAAGGTTATTTTGCGACCTTTATCTTCTAACTCCAGCAAGATTTCCTTCAAAATTTTCTCAAACTTGGCTTCCCTCTTTCGAGTACATCCGCCATCTTGATTTTCATTCTCAAATGGCTTCCAAAACATCACGACCAATCAGAAAGTCGTATCAGACAATGATTGACGCATAATTAAAAACGAACCAATGGCAATTTTTCGTTCGCCGGCGAACGAGAAAGACGAAATAAACAATGGGCTGGCTGCAGGCGCTTCCTCTTCCCCTCTCCCTCGCTCCGCGCGTTTCGCGCGCGCCCAATTTTCCCCTCTCCCTTCCCCTTTCTAGCGCCTGCCACGCAGGCTAGTGGCCATAGTGCCCATTGAGTGGCTTTCAACTTACGTAAATACATGGTGGTTTTCTTCATTTTTTTTATGGTTGACCGCGTTTAACAAGACACCGAAGTGTTTGAAACTGGAGAATGATTAAGATTTTAACTGAGGTTTTGTCTGGCATTTATACTCACACAATGGTCAAAAGAAACTGTGTTGATGACATTGAAGCAGCTCAGATCGTACTTGTACGGAGCATAATTCCCATGCCAGGCCACAACGTCAAAAGGAGAGTGAAGCTGAAAGTAACGATAGTAACCAAGAGTGAAGTGAATTTCAAGTGTACAAACATCAAAGAGAGAAGTTTGGAAAATGAGTGGTACGCGTGGACATGCTAGGAGCGTGACCGTCTCTGACTGGGCCGGGTTAGTCGAAGCACGTTTGAGGTAATTAGGCGGTTATTTACCATGGCAACTACCATTAAGAGGTCTGGAACCGCCGACCGGTTGGCTCAGTTGGTAGAGCGCCGGACTACCGTGCGGAAGGTCGTGGGTGGAAAGAAAGTGCAAATAGTTAGACTTTGTAGTCTTCTCGATAAACCGTAAGTCTCGTCTCACAACTCTCCACAATTAATTCTGTGGGTCGTTAAAGAACCACTAGGGACGTAACGAACCCTGGCTGTTACCACCCCTAGTGCTGACCTTGGGTTGGTGCTTCACATAGGGATAACCTCATTGCACCTTTCCCCCTTGGACAGAATTCCAAGAAAAATGAAGTATGGTATCACAGGTAACCTTTTTTTTAAAGCTAATCAGGCTTCAAACAACTCGCCTTTGGTGTGCACTGCAAAATCATACGCAGCCAACTTACAACAACGTGACTTGTATTTCTCATGGTTTCAAAATTCGTATGCAAATACGGATTTTATTTCTACTTTGGCTGAAGCTGAAGCAAGAGGGGTAATAATGTAATGGTTTTGACTAATTCATGTATACATGGAAACGTAACTGGTTGGTGAATCAAGGTGTTGTAACAGAGACTACATTTCAACCTCGATTAATATCTGGACTTGTCCAGACTAGAGTAAAAAGTCCGCATAATCGAGAGTCCGAATAATCGAAAATATGAATCGAGACAAAATAAAACTAACTAATTAGGAAATCGGAATTTAATGTGATACTGTGTGTTACCCGAGAACACACGCACGGAAGCGAGTAGCGAGTGACTGATGTTCTTACTACCTTTTGACGTCTTCCGTGTGTTATGAGAGAACACACGCACGGAAGCGAATAGCGTGACTGGTGTTCTTACTACGTTTTAACGTCCTCCGTGCCTTATCAGAGAACACACGCACTGACAAATGGAATCTATTTGCTTACCATATTGTCTTTCTTTCTTTTATACTTTTTTCGCCCATGAAATCATAATACTTTGATCGAAAACTCGTCTAAACCAATCAAAACGCGAGGTTTTAATTACAACGTGCAAAGTATAAATAGATCACAGATTTTTCAGGATTCTTATGAAGTAGGTTCTTCATAGTCAGTCTGAAGGTTATGCAAACCTGAACGGCTTTGAAGAGCTTTCCTTGAAATTTGCTGATCACTGAGAAACCAGAGGGCACGTCTCTGTCTTCAAAGCATGCCACTGGTGTAAGGAAGTCCCGCGGATTTGCAAGACCATTGGCACCTGACAAATGGTGATATTGAAAATAAATAAATAAATGTCTTATTTGTTATTTAAGCAATGGGTTAAAGCTATAGGTTGGTTTTCACTAGCGTCGGAGTCGGAGTCGTAATCAGAAGCGTTAAGAACGTTATGACCTGGTAAAAATCAAACCGACGGAGCCGGAAGCGGAAGGCTATTCCGCTTAAATGACTCCCGTTGCTTATGATCTAGTGAAAACTCGATTGTCGGAGTCGCAAGCACTATTTTGGTATCAAACTGTAATCCAAGAGCGAGAGAACAAGCATTGTGATTGGTTGGTTCTTCCGCTTCTGCTTCCGATTCCGACAACATAATGTTCACTGGATCATAAGCGACGAGTCATAAGCGGACTCGGAAGAAAATGGAAACATTCTGATTCTTCCGACTCCGATTCCGTCGAGCTTATGACTCCGTTTACGACTCAGATCTTTCACTTTCACTGGGTCATAAGGGCCCTTACGACTTCCGATTGCGACTCCGACTCCGACTCTGTCGCTAGTGAAAACCAGCCTTATGGGTTCCCTAACGTAATAACCCTCACGGTATGTTGGAAGAACACGAGTAAAGTTCGTAATTAAGTAAATCACACAGCTGATTTACAAGCTATTCAAGCATTCTCCCAAGATCCCAACTGCGATATTATGCCGGGAAACCCATAGAAAATGCGATCTCCTGCTGTTATAAAATAATATCTCAGAGAGAAAACTTTTCATTTTTTCTCCTGCAATTTTTCTGAGTTTACCGGTACAGGTGTAAAATAAACCATAGGTTTTAGACCAATCAGAACAGTTATTATATCTCTCAGTTAGTACGTGCGCTGTGGTTGGTCTATTTAGCGGGCCGTACTTCAGTGTACGGCCCGCTAAATTTGAAAGTTTCCTTTAACGCGCGTCCAATTAACCTCAGAGATATAATAAATATCTTACTAACCTCGTTTTCTCGGTCCGTACAGTAAGTTACGGATCCTCGTTTTTTTCCCCGTTGATCAGTTTATCGCCCGCGCGCTTCAAGCTTGGGCCATAAATGAACGGGAAAAAGCTCGTTCCGTAACTTACAGTATGGACCTCGAACTCGGTTAGTAAGAGGTATTTAGTTTATAAAGTATCAATAGTTAACAAAGAGAAGCATATAAGACTATCACTATCTTTTACACTAATCTCAAAACCCTACAGTTATCTTTATTTGCATCCATATAAGTCCAGTTACACGTAATCAAGGTTCAAAGTTTTAATAGCCCTACCTATTGGTCCAAGATGTGGCAGTGCAAAGTGTGTATCAAACACTTCCAGTATATAGCCTCTTGACGGTTCACTGATCTCCACAGAAAACCTCATTCCTTGCTAGAAAAAGAATTGACCCAAATAAAATGTCTTAAAATGTTTTATGAGTTACATGTATTTCCCATATACAATATTTAAGATACCCGTATATTTAACAGACGGCCTTTAAACACGTATATGTAGAAGCATTCTCTTGATGTTTGTACCTGGATAACACAGATTTCATTAGGTCTAACTTCCATTTTGCCAAATTCTGTTGTGATCACCAAAACACCCTTTTGAGGAACTGCAATGAGCAAAAGGAAAGAATATCATAAATAATTATATGAATACCAGTTAACAGCAATAAATGAAGTAGAGTTGGGCAAAGACGGATAATCTTAGTATAAATAAAAAATTATTTATAAAATTGCTATGCTCAAAATCATTGGCTGAATGATCTACCCCCCCCCCCCCCATAGAAAACAAATGCACTTCGGAAGAGAGGTCATAATTATATTTTACCACAAGTCAGATCTGAATGTTTTAAGCATTGCTTCATTAATAGATGCCTTTTTGGCTTTGTGTAGTGCCTTGATTGTAATACAGTATACCCTAGCATAATATTATTAGTTTTGTCTTATTAGTATTAATTCATTCTCATTAATATTGAACTGTACACCTCTCATGTCTGTCTGAGAGTATATTTTCAATAAAGATCTTTATTATTATTATTATTAATGCTGTAGCTATGACAGCACAATCATTGAAGAGGTTCTTGGAACAAAGCCCTGAGTAACTTCTGATAGATTGCCAGATTCTCCTTTGAAATCACCTTGTATTCACTTGTGAATCAGAAGAAGAATTCAACATTACATCAAAAGTCACTTTATTCCATACATGCTTTCAATTTCAAAACCCTCACCTATGAGAAAATCCCCATCAGAGTTATACATGCACCTGAAAATACATTAAACAGGAACTAAATTTAGTGATACATAGACCAAGTATAGTTTCAGGTGAGGGTAGAAGGGAGCTTTCTTCTTTTTGCTGTCAATTAAATTGTGCTGTTTATACATGATATGTATTTATGTCTAAATATACAGTAGACTCAAAATGACTGCAAAAGAGGTCTGGTCACGACAGCTTCTCTCCATAATATACAGTATACCCAGGTAACTGTGTTGATGTTGTTATTCAATAAGTCTATATAATCACTTGTCTTAGTATTAGATAATTGATATGTTCTTTGTAAGAACTAGTGATCAAGGACTTGGTATAATATGTCATAGCTTGAGTACCAACGGCTTAAAACTTTTGATTGCAATGAGTACTTGGCCAAGTCTTTACTTGTCCATTGTATTAGAAACATTGGACAAGAATAAATCAAAATTTCAAATTATTGGTAACAAATAAGCTTTACTTTTAATTGCAGCCTATTTTATGGTCTCCTTTGCAGCCATTATTAGGGTCCTCCCCACGAGCATTGTGTGACAACCCTAATCATAATGGCTGCGAAGGAGATTACCTATTTTATAAATAAATCACTTACTTGTCATTCATAGAAATGTCACAACCATAAACATGGATTGCAACTCCATGCCTTGTGCGAGGATCTCCTGCACCACAAATTGTATGCAATCCCTTCATAACCAAACATTCACACAAAATTCAAACATTGGCTGTGTATTAAAGTGTTAGACCTAACCCAAAAATATTCATTTTGCTAATTAACATAAATCTTTGGAACGAAGTGCATTGCAGCTTTTTTTTCCTGTGTCTGGAAAAACTACAAGGCATCATTTGTTTCACAACCAAGTCAGAAGGGGTGTAAATTAACTCCTCATTTGACAGCACAAACTGATTTGCATTGCATTAAGTCTTTGTAGACAAGCATGCAAAGTAGATTGTGACATACAATCAGGAATAGGTCCACACCCCTTCTGACACAGTCATGAAACAAAATAATGATGCTCAGTTTTTCCTGAGTTTTGACGTCAGTATAAAAAGCCAGGATTTGGTAAAAATGGAGGAAAAAGATGCGTTTCGAATGGTGTAAAGATTTACTTTAGCGAAAATAAAATTTACCTGACATGTTCAATTATCTCCAAACAATTGATTGTTTCACTTTTCAGAGAGTACAGAAGGACTGCAAAATCATTTATTTAATATTATTGATAATAAATGTGAATTGCAACATACTTCTGTAAAGTCAATGTTGCTGCCTTCAGGAGGGATGTCAAATGGCTTCCATCTCATCTGGTCACGAGAAAAACAGGTAACATGTTATACTACTGAAAAGCGGTAAATCTTAAATCACAAAACCTCATACTTGAAGCAATGAAAGTTTTTTTCAAGTCGTAAAGTACCTAATCCATCCTAATTCTCGTCATTCATGGCCAAAGTCATGTCTTTCAGCTTTTCAAAGTGATATCAAATACAGTGTTATATATTACCAATAAATATTAAGATGAACAAACACTGGAGCTCTCAATCTGACCTGATTTGGATTAGGATCACACTCATCCCAGTTATGTGTGAGGTTTCCCTGGAATGTCTTCTCAAAAGGCTTGTGTAAGACTGATGGCCTGATACGGTATAACCAGCTGCAGAAAGTACAAGAAAGAGTGGTACAGTACATGATCAGGTGATCAGCACAATCACAGGATTAAAATAATAAGGTATAAGATGTGTGCTGAATTTATTTTTGGCAAGTGTATTGATTTCATAACTTTGAGTGTCCAGCACACCTGCAATTGGCATTCAATTCTCACATTACATATAAGTTACTTTGCATTAAATTTTATAGTTAAATGGTACTTAGCCTTTTACAAACACACTCTTGACTAATACAATAGACAACAAAAGACATTTTACATGTCACCCTTTGATAACAAAACATCTTTCAACAAACCTTCTGCAGTTGTGTTCCCTTAAAGCTGTGAAAGCACTGCCTGATAACTGCTCAGCATACAACCCATAAGGGCATTTCTGGGGACTGTTCTATAGATGGATAAATTTGAAATCAATTTTAAACAAAACCCTTTTTTATTTCAGGAGAGAGCAGAAAAGAAACTAATGGAAACCGGGTTTGTTTGAGTATGTTTCGACAAGAAAAATAGGCAATGTAGTAGCCTCCTACGCAGACATTCTTTTGGAGAGGAAAGGTACTTGCATGACAAGGCAAAAGTCTGCGTAGGAGGCTAGCAATGTAGCACATAAATATGACTCCTGGCAATGAAAGAAACCTAATATGGCAATTAGTAGCAATTTCGAACACTTATAGAGTACTAAAGTGTGACGTCATAAAAATGAAATTTCTAAAATTTTTTTGGGTAGACCCAAAAAAAATTTAGAAAGGTTTGTATGGAATTTTGTAAGCATAACTGGGCTACGATCTCAGAGACAATTTCTCCCAAAATGCTCATTTTTGGCAAGCAGGCCTCTTGGTCATTGTTCTTTCAGAATATCCTGACAAATCCCATAATTTCAGAAATCTCATTTTTATGACGTCATCACTTTAGTACTCTATTAAATGGGGAATTGGTTCAACATGTTCAACCGGAAAATGGGATTTACACTGACCTATTCCGACACTCCCAGAAGCCTTTCTGATGTAAAATAAGCAAGACTCAATACACATAGGTTCACATCAGGTACTATACAGTCAAACCTGTATTAAGCGGACACCCTCGGGACCCTTGATTAAGTGTTCGCTTAATACAGGGTGTCCGCTAAAAACAGCTCCATGTAGAGTTCATCCAATTATAAATAAGTATTTCTCAGTATTAAAAGGCCTTGAAAGTCAGTAAAATGGTTCCTCCAAGCATACAAGATCTGTAATGTCCTGACTTTGCGACATTGGAAGTTTCACCTAACAAGCTTGGCAATTTCACTAATTTTGAGTTGCTCTTTCTGGCAACACATAATTTTCACTTTAAGACCATTTTCAAAACATTAAGTAAGACCCAAATAATCATCGGGAATCAATGATCAAAAACCCAATTATTAATCAGACTATATCAACACTGATACATGTTAGTTAATTGGCATTAATTGCTATCAGTCACAGTCAATGACCAATCGACTATATCACGTGAAACATGCAAACCCTTCAGGTGAACAAAAGAAAAAACAAGGGACCATAGCCTTAATACAATAGAGGTGCAATACTATTCCAGCTGCCAATGAAATTTAGAGCTTACAGGAGCTGCTACAAGTTACCCATGTAGCAAGTTGGGTGGAAATCTTTCCAAAAATGCTTTATTTTCAACAAAGTACATCATCATCAATTGAAGAGAACATTATTCCACTTTGATTATTCAAAACCTAATGGAACACAAAGTTCATATTACAACTTATGGACAAGAACATGCTAATGAAATTGATAATCGATGAAAATCAATGATATTTAATTGATTTGAGTTCTCGTCAATAAAACAATGAAGTAGAAAATCAATGAAAATCTAAAATCACATGTGATTTATGTGTTTGATTGTCCATCAATTATCAATATCAATCAGTTATTTGGTAGTGATTATTATCGATTGTTATCAATTTTCATCCCTCATTTTCGATTTTATCTATTGTTCACGTCCAACACCAAGAAAACCGTGAAATAGTCCATTGGAAACACAGCTTCGCCAAAAGAGAAAACAGCACGCAGTGTCTTATCTACTGCAGAAACAAAGTGGGGAAGATCAGTAATATTATTTAACAATTATTGGATGAGGTTGAGCATGATAGCGATAATTATCAAGGCCAAAGTTTTGTGTTATCTGCCGAAGCCGAAGGCTGAGGCGGATAACACAAACTGAGGCCTTGATAATTGTTGCTATCATGCGAAACCGAATCCAATAATTGTTTTATTATGCATATTCCTGAGCTGCACTGGCGACTCCGCCATAAAAGAGCTGATCAAACTGCTGGTTGGTGTATTAGCTGACGTCACTTCTGCATGCATAAAACTATTGTCTGTAGGTATGACGTCAATTCTATATATATAAAAACTATTGTCTGTAGGTATGACGTAAGAGAAACAGAGCTAGCAAGAATTAGCTGCGTGCTTATAGCCAATCAAAATCGAGCTGGTGACACCAATGTATAATAATTAATAGTTAATGGCCAACTTGGCTGAGGGGAGCACGTGTAAATTTGACAAATTGTGGAATGGCTCAGTTTTAATACACAAAACAAAACACTCGCGTTCATTTCAGAGACAAAACCTTTTTCCTGAATTGGACGCTCGGGGCAATGATTTCCAAAAATTAACTCTGGATACATTCAAAGTTATGAACTCGGTCAACGATCGACTTACTTCAAATCACAATTGCGTAAAGAAGCCTGAAAAAAATTCAGGAAGTCCCTTCAACGGGGCTTGAACTCGTGACCTCGCGATTCCGGTGCGATGCCACTGACGTTAGGAGCAGGTCAATTTTGGGTTCATATGTTCCCGTGAAAGATATGTAAGTGAATGATGCGTATGAAAGAAATCATACGTGAACTGCGGATCGACTTACTTGTCCTTTGGGAAGAGCGTCTGGAATGGCTTCGGAGGCAAACTCGTTCCCAAATCCTGACAGGTACTTCAAAAATCCAAAATGACATCAACAGTCAAATCGATTTCATATCAAAGGGTAAATTCAAGAGAAACGGCACCACACAAACTTACTCTGAGTTCCTCCATTTCGAAGTTCTTTGTTCTTTACCGCTTTCCGAAGAATTGTGGGTAAAAGCCACGTTTCCTGTGTTGTGATTGGCAAATTACCTGCACGCCCTCAGACACACCTCTTTTCACACTGTGGGGGTGGGCGGGCGGGGCAACTCAAACTCTATTCGTTTTTGGAACAGGGTTAGTATGACAATGATGCAGGTATAATTAATGTATGGGGTTGTGTGGAAATCTTTCCCAACCCTTCTTTATTGAAGACTTCTGCTTATCTATGAGAAAACTTAATAGAAAAAAAAATGGAAACACCCTAAAGAGACTTGACTTAACTTGTTATATCCCCTCCCCTATTGGGGACACCCTGTCGAGCAGCCTCACAAGGAAAAGCCCTATGTCTTGAGCCATTAAGGGTAGACAAGATTGTGATGCCCATCATCAAATTTTTAACATTGTCCAGTCAGTCAAAACACACTCGAAATTTTCTGGTGTTTCAATTTCCCCTGTGAAGACAAACTAATTTTCACTAAGGACATTACACCTCACTATTATTCCCTATGGCCAAAATTAAGGCACTCATTTTCTTGGTTATCTAGATGTCAAAGTTTTGTACTGAATAGCGACAGCTTATGCACCAGAGGGTATTAGAAACCCTGATTCTCACAGTTGTTGTTGTATTCACCTTCACATCCATCAAATGTCAACAACGATTCCATTCCCTATTCTCAATTTCTCAGGATTCGACGTCTATACAATAATGATTCTGGTTTTTCCAATAAATCAGAGGAAATGTGCCAGTTCTTCGAAAAATGGGGCTATTCTGTCTCTGTTGTTCAAGTGTTTCAGCACCGCTCTACAATCTGAATGAAGGGGGTTAGTTTCCAGGGAAACAGAGGTACTGCATCAGTGAAGAGGAGTGGTACACAAAATTCTGGTTTTACATGTAAAAACTGAGTTGATAATGTAAATTGTTTACTGTACAAAAGAGATCCAGAAAGCTGATGTTTCAAATGTTAGCATCTGATCAGATACCCTCAATGCCAGAGGCTACTTTTTTCATTAATTGTAGAGAAATGAAGCTTCCCTTCTATTTTGTTTTTTCAGGGATATTTATTTCTTCAATGGGCCTCTGGAGCCAGGAATAGGAAAATTCTGGACATTCACCCTCACATTTCCCGCTCACAATCACAAGGTAAAACCATTATTCTTAAAAACTTAAAATTGATCCAAAATAATCCGAAAACTAACCACCAATGACCCAGTGAAACAAGAACTCAATTTTTTCACAAAACAAAACTACAGTCAAAGCATGATCACATTACTGCTTTTTACATGAGACTGGAAAGCACAGTCAAACATATACTAAAGGAGTAACAATATGATGCATGGATTTTTATAATTCTGGCAAAATTAACAACTCCAGCTGGGAAGTTACAAGTTAACAACAGTATAGTTAAGCTGGCTTACTGTTGCTTCTAGAGGACATTGCATTGAACAAGTCATTTAAACAAATACTACAAATCATGGGCCTTCAATAAAGCAGGAAGAGTGTTGCAACATGGATGATGACAGGGATGCTTTCACTGTGACAAAATGTTGGAAAACAGTAGTTGTTGTTAATAAAATTAAAAGCCTCCTCCTTGACCATGCTCTCTTTGTAACCTGGACTGGTACGTCTTTGATACAGTGTTCCATGCATCCATGTATCTATCCATGCACATTGATATGCATTTCTATAACATAATGAAAAGAAATCAATCATTTCAGTGTACCATACAGTTGGTTCTACATGTATCAGGAATGATATCCTCATGATTAGAAGACACAAGGCCACTTGAGAAAAATGGTAACATATATTAAGAATTTCAGATGGTTTTGACATTTTATGAAACTCATTTTGACAATACAGGTGTATTAATGATTCTAAATAAAGGACTCAAGGCAAAAAGGGTGTACCAAAAGTGGCTGTTTGGCTTTGAATCCAACTTTGTCTAAATGCGTTCTACTTTTGCCAACAGATTGGTCATCACTTTGGAAAATTCATGTAGTTCTACAGTGTATGTTTGTCTGGTAGCCTGGCTTAAGGCCTCAATTTGATGAATGAGTTGATGGTGCAAGAAACAGAGCCAATTAAATGAGTATCTGGTGTTCGCTGATTTCTTGGGTTTGCCTTCAAACAGAGAAAATAAAAAAGAAATCAATCACCCTTCAATTCAAATGGTTGTGAGTTACAGAAGAGCACCATCATATGCTAAAACTATTTGGCTTAAATTATACCTCAGTCAATTTGTTTCTCTGTTACCTTTAAACAGTTGTTCAAATGTTTGTGGTATGCACTATCAAAAAATTACTGTGCAAATCCAAAACCATGAACACTTTGATTTGATTTTGACATTTCAAATCGTTACTGTTTGCAGTTTAGTTTTCTCATGCGTGATTGGCTTTTTTATTGCTTGAAACACAATAACATTCCATAAATATTTCTAGTGTTCATGG
Organism: Galaxea fascicularis; assembly: GCA_948470475.1. Lineage (NCBI taxonomy): Eukaryota > Metazoa > Cnidaria > Anthozoa > Scleractinia > Euphylliidae > Galaxea > Galaxea fascicularis. The sequence goes on along the minus strand of OX419338.1, from coordinate 6,150,144 downwards.
TTTTAGGATTTTCATGGTAATATCCACTGTTGTTTAGGTGATGAAATGAACTAAGACTCCAGTGGGATTGTAATATTTATAGAAGGCACCAATGATACACCCTACCCTACTTTGTGCATTATCTCTTACTAACCAAGTTCAAGATCTGTACTTTAAGTTTACAGACCAAGTTTTTTCCATTGATTACAGTAAATCAATGGCAAAAACAAGGATCTGTAACTTACAGTACGGACATAGAAAACAAGTAGGATTATCTCCGAGGTTAATCCAGTACACTAGAAAGGAAAGAAAACTACAGTAGTTGAAGTCATACAGTCACTTTCAAATTTAGCACGCTGAGGAGTGGAATACGGCTCACAAAATTGACCAATCACAATGTGCGTTCTAACTGAGAGATATAATAAAGTGCCTTTGTCCATTTATCCTCACCTATTAAAGTGGACACCTTTGTCTGCTTATGGGAGGTTTTTGGTAGGGTTTAATGATGTGCAATCTTACCTGCTCATAATTATCCAGTTGAGTTCCTGATTTATTGATGCATTTTTTGAAGCATTTGTCTGACATTTTCTGCCAAAATTTCGAAAAAAAGAATCAATCTTAATCCCAGATATACTAGTCCAATAACTATCAGTCATCAGTAAGTTGTAAGTCACAATTACATAAATCCTTAAGGACAGAGTTTTAAAGTTGCTCTTGTTATGTCTAATTTCTTTGTGCTCACAACATTCTTTTACTAAACTCAAAACTTAAAACTTCTCAAACATAATATAGGGTGAAAGCTTTTCCCCCAACAGAATGGTGCTTTCTTCTTCAGAACTGTGCTCTAGCAGCACCTGGTCACCCCTGGCAATTTTCTTTTGCCTCTGGACAACCAGGAGATATTAGTTTTTGACCAAACATACATGTATATACTGGGTGCCTTGGATTTCAAAGGTTTAGAGATTTTGGGTGCAATTAAGCCAAACTGCTTTTCTTAAGAGAATTTCCTTGTTTTTGTTTGACAAGTTGAGCTTGTTCAATGTGAATGTTTTCATTTAAAATGTACCTCAACAAGGATACTAAAAAAATGAAATTTAGGCAAATGGCACAGGTATGAGCAATCTGCAAACAAATAAGAAAGTGAACCAGTCAACCAGCAAGCCAGTGAGTCAAATGAGCCATGGTCATGAGGTCTGATGAGCAAGGTTCAAACAAGAAGGAAATTTGGGCAAAATAATTAATCATTGTTTACATAATATGTACTCAAACTCCCTCTTCAAGGTCACATCTGATCAAAAAGCTATCATGCAGCTCACTCACAGGAACAATGGCATTGTGTTTTGTAACAGTGGAACACTTTAATTGCCTTACAGTACTCCTCAAATGCAACTTGATTCTTAATTCTCAAAAATTTTGAGTCAGGAGTCTCTAGTCAAATTTTGAGCCTCTCGAGTAGAGAGTATAGAGTTTCGAGTCAAGAAAGTAATGAACTTTATGCTGGACTGATTTCTTATGATATAAATTAGGTACCCAGACAGTAATGACAAGCTTTGTATGCAAGTTCAGGTCAAACAACTTGACTAAATTGGACAAATGAACCACACTTTTTTTAGTTACCATGTGACTGATTTTTTCACTGCAAAGGGTGAATTCCATTTACAGTGTACAGGGGCTGATAACCCCAACAATCACTGTTTGAGCAACACCATGTGTAACTTTACATCCTCCCAAAAATTTGGAACATCCTCTCAATCTTTTAACCAATTGAAATGCAAATTTTGTTAATATTCCACTTTTTTAATGCCATGTCCCAGAACTATGTCATATCTCCCAGAAAAATTCCCCAGTCTCCCAATTTTCCAGCAAAATATCCACACTCCGGGAAGAATCTTGTTTTTCTCCCACAACAGGCCCTGTTAGAGCTGTCACACTTCCCCCCCCTCCCCCTCCAGTTTCCATTTGGCTAAATGGCGATGCAAAGACTATTTCAAAAGTTCAGAAAAAAGTGGACAAAGCAGTTAAGAAAGCATGATGGTTTGTAAAAGTGCAGGCGTATTTTGGGCGAGCAAGTGCACATATTCCCACATCAAGTGTTTAGGCCGCCATCTTGGATGGTAAATGGTGGAGGCTTGGGGCAAAGAAAAAAATGCCAAGGGAGCTGGTGTGAGGTAGAAAAATATCTACCCTGCCACCTCTGTCCTACTTCCCATTCGTCCCAAATCTCCATGTTTTGCGAATCCACAATGGCGGCTAAACACTCGAACAACTAATACACCTAAAACCGCCTGCACTGCAGGCTAATACTAAACTTTTGCGACTGGAATGCAGTGACTTTTGGGGTAGCAAAATGTCAAGTGGACATTTGGAGCAGAGGGCCGGGGGGCGGGGTGTCTGATTTAAACGTCCGGTCAACGTTACGCGGGAAGAAGTGGATATGGCGACGGCCCCTTACTTAACCCTTACAACAGTCCGTGGAATCTCAAAAAGGGACATATCGTGGTGACCTCTATAAAACGGAAACTTCTCTAATACGGACACTGCGCTCTGTCCCTTCGATGTCGGTATTAGAGAGGTCGGACTGCATCTTGCATCAGCCGAACGACAATGTCAATGTACCATGCACTATGTACAATATTGCCTCATCTCAACTTCAGCCGTGATAAGAGAAGGATCACAGAGGGTTGTAGATCCAGAGGCAATGTGCAAGCTATCAGATACATGGACGTGGCATCAGAACTATATTAGGAGCAACTACAGGTGCAGGGCCACTTATAACCATGCACCAAACGAGCCGGCTCGTTTGGCTCGGCAGTGGATGAAAGAACAAGGAATAATTGTATGAGCATTAAGTGTGGTGTTCATATATTTAGCGGCTCATTTGGCTCGTTTGGCTCGGCAGTGGATAAAAGAACGAAGAATAATTGTATGAACATAAGTGTGGTGTTCATATATTTAGCGGCTCGTTTGGCTCGGCAGTGGATAAAAGAACAAAGAATAATTGTATGAACATTAAGTGTGGTGTTCATATATTTAGCAGCTCGTTTGGCTCGGCAGTGGATAAAAGAACGAGGAATAATTGTATGAACATTAAGTGTGGTGTTCATATATTTAGCGGCTCGCTTGGCTCGTTTGGCTCTGCAGTGGAGCAAACGAGCCAAACGAACCGGCTCGTTTGGTGCATGGTTAAAAGTGGCCCTGTATTCTGTAGTTTAGCTCACGTGTGAACTGCCAGCCCACTTACCGAAAGCAATTCTTGCAGTGAAGCTACTAAAAGCTGACTTTTAACTTGTTCCATCAATTCAGCTCGCTGTGCACCATTCATTCCACTCGAGGAATTCGAAGTAGACGACGATGAAAAGCCAAAATCCGACATTTTCTTTAAGTTTAACGAACACTGCCAAGACCGAAAAAGATTCAATATCGCCCGCGATAACTGAACATGGTCTGCGGAATTACCTAGAACCCAACCCAGCTCTCCCGGTGTGGACGGTGTGTTTCTTTCCACACTGCCCCAACAAGCCCCCCAACAATTATTTGCATATGCATTGCTTTCAGTTTCTCTCGGGACGATTGTCACGTCCAAAAAAAATTGAGACAATGCTTATGCAAATTTTGGGGCAAACAAAAATGTTTTATAATATGGGAAATGTGGAAGTGCATGTCGTGGGTGTCACTGTCACGTGTTTGGCTGCCCGACCGTTCTCGTCTCCAATGATATGGGTACCCAGCCTTCTCCCATCACTGTCGTGTTTTCGGTGCCCCCTTGATTTTGCTGCAAAATATCTTTTCAAATCTATCTCAAATATCCTTAAAATCATTTGCACTACGGAGGGTAGGAATAGTCGTCTTATCGTCTCTCTCGCCGCCATTTTGTGTAAACACAGGGGAACCCAACGAGCAACTTAAGCAAAAAAACCTTTGTGGGATATTTCTAGGCTCCTTATACTGTGGCCCAGAAGGGACAACGCTTCTACTTGAAAATGTAGTGTCGTTCTGTAAAAATATAACTGTTATTTTTAGAATTAAACATCTTTCCTTAGAAGGAAATCTGCAATCGTTCCTCGTAAATCTGCGATCTTTCCTTAGAAATATAGCTGTTCTGTGGAAACAGTCGCGAGCTTCTTCCGTAGAAATCAAGCTCTTCTGTAGAAATGTAGCTCTTCCGTAGAAATCTTGCTTCTTCCGTAGAACTTCAGCGCTTCCGTAGAAATGGAACGCTTCCGTAGAAAGTTCACAAGCCGTCGTGTTCGTACATTCATGCACATGCTTATTTCTCAAAAAATTGATGATCACACCTGTACGTACCTGTACGTACCTGTACGTACCCGAGATGGAAATGGCGTTCAATCATCTCCCTTTCGGAGTCTAAAAAATCACAAAACTACTGGCAAAATTGTAATATTGAAATTCCGATCACAGTAATGATTCAAAGGGGCAAATTTATATTTAGGTTTACCATTCTGAAATTATTCTACTTCGGCTCCACAGTTATGGCAGTAATTTCCACTCTCTTGCACGTTCGTTTCACAAACTTGACAGAAAACCATCTAAGACGGTCACGCAAGAAGAAGAAGCGAGGAGTTTTTTAATGAGTGACTGACAATGTCGCGATTACAAAAAAAAAAAAAAACGTTTTAAATCCCTTTAAATTAAGATTCCCTGTGTTTGAAATATACCTAAAACAGTACAGTCATGTCCAATACTCGCCACTGTGTTCAAGTCGTGAAAGTAAAGATTCAACTGGTGCAACTCGTACGAGTCGTACCGACTGGTACAAGCCGTGCGAGTGAGTGTGATACTTTTCATGAAAATAACATCTTATTAAAAAAAGGTGGTAAAACTGTATCTTATTAAAGGCCCTGGCCTAGTCAACTCGTTTTATTTTACCAAGAGAACAGAGTCTTTAAGGCGAGTTTGCACTATTGGAGGTCAAGATCCCAAGTGCAGATAAAGGAAAAAGTAGTAAGCACGATAGAACTCTAAAGAAAACCTACACTTTTCCTTTTCCAGACGGGCTAGAATACATTTCCTAGTGATCACCTCTCTCGTCCCACCGGCCGAGTTTCCCGGCCACTTTGCAAGGATACTCATGTCACCATAGCCGCGAATTTGGGTATCACGGGGCGGGTTGCTTTGGGTCGATTACCAGCCGCTGTTCGGAAAATGGGCTTGAGTTCTCAATATGTTGCTCAACAGCTTGTGAACGACAATGGTTCTCAGGAAGTCGTGAGCAATCGTTCGATTGTGTAAAGAATAAGGGGGTCTTTGCTGGCGACACAATCAAAAGGAACACTTAAACGGAAAATTGGAATTAAACCTTCACAAAACTCGTATTTGTTGCCATGAATTATTGAGCAACACGATTACTAATGTAAAAGTCGTCGTAATAAGTGACGGTTTTCCGATAGTACCGGAGGGTTGCATACCTAAACCGTGGCATAACGAAAATATAATGAAGATCATATAAGGTAAGACCACTACTTTCACACACAAGATTATTATTAGCGTTTGTGCCCCAATCCCCGCTCCCCCCCCCCCTAGCCACCTAGAAAACAAAAACTCCCCGTGCCATTAGTTCGGCGACGGCGTCATACGAACAAAAACGTGTAGAGTTACATATAAGTCTAGCAGCCATATTTTGCAAACGCTGAAGTATTTTAATTTGACCATCAGAGCATCCATAAAGAAGACTGTTACAGTAATCCAATCGGGCTATTATCGTTGCCTTTGTTAGTGCACGAGTTGACTCATATGTGAGATGCTTCCTTATTCTCCTTATGTTGTATAGATATAAATGTCCCATAGCGCACATTTTCGTTATATTGGTGTGAAATTGCATGTTACGATCAAACCATACTCCAAGGCTCCTCGCTGAAGTAGTTGTTTTAACTTTAGTATGTCCAATTGTCATTTCATCAAGGGATACTTTGTCTAGTTGTTGTAGAGTCCCAATTACTAAGAATTCCGTTTTTTCTTCGTTTAATTTAAGTTTATCTTTTAACATCCATGCTCTGACTGCTTTGATACAACGTTCCATCGATGTTATAGCGTCTGTCTCACTTAACTCATTGTCTGGCTGAAAAGACAAGTACAACTGAGAGTCATCTGCATAAGCGTGTCCAATTGGTAAGCAGGTTTTGACCACCTCAAAGAGCTTGCTAGCATATATGGTAAACAGCAGCGGCCCTAAACAGGACCCCTGCGGTACTCCATGAGATAAGTCAATGCTATCAGAGCGTGCACCATTTACGGCAACTTGTTGCGAACGATCCGACAGATATGACTTAAACCACATTAGCGCAGAATCTGTAATTCCAAATGATGTTTCAAGTCTCTGTAGTCAGATCTTGTGGTCTACCGTGTCGAATGCTGCGCTTAAATCAAGCAAGACTAATAATGTGACATGTCTACGATTCATGTTGTAGAAGATGTCATTTACAACTTTTAGAAGTGCCGTTTCCGTGCTGTGTTGCTTTCTGTATGCGGATTGTAGTAGGGGATACAAATCATTCTCAGCCAAATGACAATGTAATTGGACAAAAACTGCTTTCTCTGTCACTTTTGATAGAAACTGCAGATTGCGTACGGGCCTCAAATTCTTATAAGCCGTACCAAGACCAGGTTTCTTGAGAAGAGGCTTGACGAGCGCGTCCTTCCACGCTTCAGGGAAAACACCTTGTGATAGTGAGCAATTAACGATGGTAGTTATAACAGGTAGCAAATGGTCAGGACAGTCGACAACCAGTTGGGTTGGCATTGGGTGTAACTTGCATGATTTTTTGGTGGATTTCTTTATGATTGCACTAGTATCACGTTCAGTCAATAACTCAAATGATCGTAAAACTTTCGCACATGCATTCCACATTAGGATCTGGTGGTACTTCGTTCAAATCTGATGAAATAGCACATAAAAATAGTCACAAAAATAGTCAAAAATAGTCGTCTATATTCGGTTTTCAATAAATTAAAACAACAAATCGTATCGTAAGACCGTGAGAAGTATCAAAGCATTCTAAAACACCGAAGGCCAAGGCATTGTTGAATCGTGCCTTATCTATGTGTCAGATTTTTTCCTTTCTTTTTTTCCCTTCTTCAGTTCTTTGCTTCCTTCGTCCTTTTTTCAAGATAAATTGCTTGACAGACTTGAAGACTATTTACCCACATAAACTGAGAGAAGAAAGATAGCGTCTGGTACCTGAGTAAGAAAATGAGGAAAGGAGAGATTTCTTAATTAAAACCAGGCAATGACCTTCTAAAGACGATCGAAGGAACCGGCGCTAAAGTTAAAACTAATTTTCATTTGTTTCTTTGTGTGGATCACCATACACACCTCAAGTCAGATTCAAGGTGCCTGAACTTGCTGGAATCCATGCCAAACTTTAAATTTCTCCCTTAATTCCATTCTTCACTGATTAAGCGCTTGTCCCGTAGTTGGAGCAAAAACGCAACATAAACGAAAGAGTCAATTATTAATTTTAAGCTGAAGACGCATTCGCTATTTATATTGATTTATTCATAAAGAAACGACTTTCCACTCTCTGAAAGGATGTATAAAATTCAGTAGCCTGTGTTGGTCTTGTCACTGCCATGCAAAATATGAATTCCCAACTGACAAAAGATACCAGAAGCAACATGAGACAAATTCCAACAAGGAGTTGCGGTAACGTGTTAAGTAATCGCTCAGTGTTTCCTGGTCGATCCAAATATTCTACACTTTTACGTTATGAATTTTTAATACGGTATAAAAACAGGTGAGTCAAAAGGCGCACCCATTACTTCTGGTGGTGTCCACCGTGTGCTGTTGAAGTTCATTTTGAGGTCTTCTTGATGTGCACTGCGTCAAAGATCAGAGGCGTCTGCAGGTTAGTTCTCCTAAAGATTAGTTGTATTTGGTCTTACTATGAGTATTCGTTTCCAAAATATTTCGTTTTCGAGGTATTGCAAGCAACATCGAGTGAACTCGTTAGGAACTGACTTTAGTTTCGTTTATGAACATGACACTTATTTCTACGGCTGAATCGTCACTAAATGTTGTTAGGATGCAGGTGATCTCCACCTGGTTTCGTTCAGCTCCGAGATCTAAATTAAATAATGTCAACGACGTAAGATTTTCTTTCGCAAAACTGGCGAACATTTCGCATCCGCATCACAGTATATGTTAGTAAATTTCTTTCTCTCTTTCTCGTTAGATGACCGTGAAAGAACTTACACGATGAGTGGAACCTGAAGACACATTTGTTACAAACCTTAGGTTCCAGAATTTAAGGTAAGACTTGACCAGAATTGTTTTTATTTGTATGTTCTTCTGTCTCTCCCTGGCATGAAACATGCACCGTATTCCCGCAACGTTGTGCTGTTATCCTACTACAAACACACGGCGTCAAATTTACTACTATTATTGGAAATTCCATTGAATCAGGAGTGGTTAAGATGCCCTAGGGCCCGTTTATATGGTCTGGTCTGAGTTTACGTTGGGCACTGCAGTCTTATTGTCTAATCAATTAGTTTTCATCTTTTAGGTCAAAATATGAACGGTTATGATAAACCTACGATTGGTGAACGCAAGCCAAGAATGTTCCATCACTCTACCACTCAAGCGCAACTTATTCAGATAAGTCCAACACGTGTTATTCAGTTCAGTTAGAAGTAATGTAATTAGAATTACCACAAAATGGAGGCATATAATTTGAGTCACAGGAAAGAAAACTAAAGTTGCGCGTTCACGAAAATCTTACGTGGTTACAAGAACAAAGTTTTGGTTTCAAATTTAATTGAAAAAGAAGGGTGAACCTTTGGTAACCAATTCAATGAGTGATATTCAGCAGATAGTTGTTTAATATCCGTTTATTTGAATTAGGAAGTTTTTCTGAAATTTATATCGGTTGGAGGGTGGAGACAAGCATCTCCCGCAGTGCTTCAAGCTGTTTGGTTTTCTTTTTTCCGCCAAATTTGCAATTGCACAAAATGTTTTGAATTTCGCCTTGGACTAGTTTCTGTGACCCAAAAGAGGCACTTGGGGACGGGTGCCGTCCAGCTCATCGCCTCTATCCCAGCCGTGATGTACGTCGGGACAGACCACAACATGGGACTACGTGCCCTACTCCAGTTTCGTTCGGTGTGTGGGTTCTTTCACGTCTCATTCCAGTTTCACGTGTGGGGGTAAAGGAGACAACGCTAACGGCTTACCTGCCTAGTGACGTGATCATCCGAACTGAAGAGCAGATGTTAAGCAATCAGCCAGCATGATCTTACCTAAGCCTGGTTTGTGATCCAGCCTGGGGTTTGGACCCACCCTCTCTCGCCCAGCAGTCTGGTGCTCTACCAAGCCAACCGGGCGGCGGTTAAATTATGCTTACAAATAATAATAGCAAACTTTATTTACAATTATTCTTCCAAAACAAATACAGAAAAGTTTCAGATAGAAATTCAATAAACGCTTTCAAATTCTGCACTTCATGTTAAAAAGTGTTCATGCATTATACTTTTTAAAAAAACGTTAATATATGCAAAATTACAAGTCCCTTTGTTTCTTGGAGTTCGATTATTTAGATTTTATCCTCGAGACACAAAACTAGAAAAGCGAAAGGCGAATGGCAAAACTAAAACCCTATACAAGGCTGCTAAAAAAAAGAAAAGAAACACTAAACAACGTCAATGGCTCCTTCGGCAGCTGCGATTTCAATATCACAATTGTTGTAGTCAAACACAGTACGGCGCTTCACCCACGATACTCGAAGGCAAACCAGGGCCGACCGAAGGAGTGCAAAGCATGTGTTCGCGAGTATTGTTCTCCTTTCTTGGCGGCTATCATTTTAGCCAGTCGACTATGGTACTTATATACATTCCTTCCCCATCCCTCCAGTAGTTGTAAATACAAGCGGCGTGAACGAGCGATGCTCAACATCCAACACTACATAACTCTCCTCGAATACAACCGCTTCTTGTCGTTTTCATGGATGTGATAGATCTGTTTCGGCTCCTGGTCCCTGTAAGACTCGGCATTAGGGTGGCAAACCCTCACATCAAAGAATGCCGAGCTCTGGGGATCCCAGAAGCCACGCGCCCGAATGTCCAATCTTGCGTCTTGTGCTCTATTGGACCCTCTACTGAACTGTTCTTCAGTGATGTCTTGGAGAACTGGCTCGACCTCGACGTCACCACACACCATACTCAAGAGATCGGCCTCGAGGTCTCTCAACTCGTTATGACGTTGGATTACGAAACCCCCTCGTTTGCAAATCATTGCGTGATCTACTGTGAAGTTTTCTCCACACGCACATACTGATGGAATGTCATCGATCGGCCAATCATAACGTAGCTTAACAGCATCGCGAAACTATCTCTTACTGACGTTAAAACCCTGCTCTTGAAGGGGAAGAACAAATAATAACAATAATAGTGATAATAATAATAATTAAAAAGAATTAAAAAGAATTAAGAAATTCTTAACGTTAGAATCGTTTTGATTTTTTTTTCCATAGAAATAGAAAATCGATTGGATGATCCAAAACAAATTGAAGTTGAACTGAATCATTATTGTTACCAAAAGTAGAAAACAGATAACAAAACTTGAATAAAAATATTTGAATTGTTATCTAAGAACAAAGTAGATAACAATAAGAATATTGCTGATCCATATATATGGCTTATAAGCAATGGTGTAACCTCCGTATGTTTTGCAGTAGATGAATTAATTGTAAAACGCTGCTTTTACGGAGAAACGGGATCACTGTCTACGGACAAATCTTGCCAGTGTACGAATGACCGAACTTTTCCGATGGAATTCGGCGATGGCAGTCGATGGCAGTCGATAACAATCGTAAACTCTTGACCAAAAGGTATATCGTTCTATTTCCCGGACACTTCACCTCTCGCTCGATCACTATTTTCCGTTATTCTTCGGAACATGAAAATCAAGTTCCGATATTCCATTCCAATGAATCACTTGTAGTCTAACTACTATAACTTTTTTGTGGCCGGAGTTGTCTCGTTTTCTGGAAGTCGACAAAGCGCATATCCGCTTAGTTCACATTTCTTTGTTTAGTGAGCTGCTGCAGAGTTTCACTTTCGCAACAAGTCCTCAAAATATACAAAGAAAAAAAGTTTTCACAAATGGTTACTAGCTACAAGCTAGGGCAAAACTAAGGTCTAACTTTCAAGATTAAAGTAATACCTTGCTTTCTTGTGAGCTTATTGTATTATCGGGACAAGATCAACGAAAACCTTTCGAAAAACATCATTTATTTTTTATAAAACGTTTATCGGTAGAGAACAGCCTGGTAAATTACTATGATGGGAAGCTTTCGGATTTGGTATTTGTATGAATTGGTTTGCTGGGCGCGGGAAAGTTAATTTTATTCCCCAAACTGAGAATTTCTGAATAAATTGTTCATGCATTGGTAATTGTGGAATTTACGTTGATGTTTACCTGGAATATTCCTATACTCCTCTCTTAAGGTTAGAACATTTTCATAACAGTATAATGGAAATTTCGGTAAAAGGACCAATTCATCGTCAAGAAAATGCAACGCCTAATTCGATTGCGACGGAAACTGAATGGATGACACTTTACTGCTAAGTTGCAGGCCGAAATGAAAAACACACCTGGAAATAGCGATTCTCAAACCAAAGGAACAAGTACATTTATTAAGACGGCTGAAGATTCTTAGAATGTACACGAATTCTTTCTACTGATTGTTCCTTTCATCACTTTCAAAAGGTTTATTCTAACATGTTAAAATAAACCTTTGAAAGTGATGAAAGGAACAATCAATATGCTATAGTGCCATGTACATGGCACTATAACATTATAGGATTATCACGTGTTAGGTGTCCCATTATCGATCTAGATTCAATTCACGCGTTTTTCTTGACACCAATTTATAAGGTCACGGGTCTAACCCTTGTCCGGACCACTAACCACGGTCTTGGGTAAGGGCATGCTAGCTGTGCTCAACATCTGCCTCAGTTTAGATGATCGCGTTATTGGGCAGTGACGTTTAAGCGATTGGCCTTGTCGCCCTCATCTCCATACGTAAAACTGGTGGGGGACATAGAAGAACCCACAACCTGATCGAAGAGAAGGGGACGTAGTACCCGGTGCTGTGGTTGCACTCCCACACATCACGGTTGGGTGGAGGCCGGGTGATGGGCTGACCACCTGTCCCTAAGAGTCTTTGCTGGGTCACAGAAACATCCTTGGAAACTTAATTCTTAGGAGGCCTTATGTGCTACTTGCCATGGAAAGGATTATACGAAAATTCTAGAAAATTACTTAAATTTTTTCATACAAGCAAATAGAACGAGAAGAGTCTCATTTTGTGATCATTTACTTTGACCTTAAATAATCTAAACAGAATTTCAGTTTGGACTTCATTAGTTTTTCCATCCTTGGAACATCCTTGAAAACTTCTTAGGAGGCCTTATGTGCTACTTGGCATGGAGATGATTATACAAAAATTCTAGAAAATTACCTAATTTTTTTCATAAAAGCAAACAGAACGATCATTTACTTTGACCTTAAAAAATCTAAACAGAATTTCAGTTTGGACTTCATTAGTTTTTCCACTCTGATGCACCCCACCCATGCTAATGCTGGTTTATTTGTTTTAGTCACAGAACCGAGATGATGGACCAAGTGGCATATAAAGCAAGCAAGGATAACGTTTGGTAAAACATCTAACTTTGGCAAGGTACGATTTCTTTAATATTGTCACACTTCAATATTTTTCCTTTTCACCTGCCTGTTAGAACAATTCTTGCAAAAGCGTTGCTTTTCTTTGCAAGAACAACACTTTGAAATTTGGTCAGTAACGTAGCCGCTCCGATGCAAGAAAGTTTTTAAAATGTTTGTAAAAAATTTACATATACTGGTGCCCTCACAAATATTCATGGAATAAATCATGCTGCTTTATAATACAGAATTCGAAAAAATTCGTCCTAGACCAAAATACCTCGAGACGTATCAAAACAAAATGAAATCGTTTAGTTGTTTTCGCAAAACGTTTCAATTCTGAGTTAATCTTGCACTCTGACGTTCCGGCAGCCATTTGAAACTTTAATTTAAGCTGCTTAAGCTTGGTAATTTGTTGACAAACCAACCAAGAGTAAACTGCAGAACTACAAAATGCATTCTTTCAATTTCCGGCACTGATAACTTACTTTTTGTATTGCTTAAATTCGATAGTGTCGCTTTTGTTTGAGCTGATTTTCTGAAACTTTAGAAGAGATTTAAAAAGTCCACGTTTAGGGACCGAACTTTGCGAAAACGAAATTTTACCTCTTCACATGACGTTAGTACATTGTCTCTAAACAAATATAGTCGGCAACATCTCTCGGCTGTTTATCAATGTTTTACTAAAAAAAAAAAATGACCAAACATTTCCATTGATATAACAAGAATGACATTTTGCACTTAAATTAACAGGCAAAACTAACTTTGACACTTAAGCTTACCTTTAATTACTTTCAAGGCTGTGGCTGGAACTTGAGAGCCTGCCCATGTATTCTTGTGGGGATGTTTGCGTTGTGTTGTCACGTTGTTGTTGTTGTTCTGTTTATCAAACACTGTTTTGATAAAGCGTGCACATCACTTTAATTGTTACAAAATCGCAATTGGTACTTTCTCTGAAAGAATAATATAAGTATCTACAAAAAACCTGTCTAAAAATTCTCACTTTACCGGCCAAAGCAAATTGGTGCTCGCTTTGATATACAAACAGTAAACGCGAGAAAATCGATAGCGTGGTCACATGGAATTGTGTTCAGTTCTAGAGGAAACGAGCTTCCGTTGTTACCCGCTTTAAAAAATGCGTTTCTGCATATTGTCATAAATCTAAAAGAATTCAAAAGAGAATTATCAGTACTGACTAAACTAGAATCAACTATTGAGATTCTGGAAAAAAGGAAAATGAAACGACCATCTACAGTTTGATTTGTTATTTATTGAAGAACTCTTTTGCTTTCCCAATAAGATAGGACTTCATAATTACAAAATTCTTATTTCTTTAAGCACAATTGGACGTATTACAGGTGTTAGAAAAGACTCCCTTCAATTTGTTTGTTTGTGATTGATTTCACTGATTGATTGACCTTTTAGAGCTTAAATTTCCGTAGGTATTTCGCGGCTGAAATGAAAACTTGTTGTTTCCAATGATTATAAAAGGAAAATAAACACAGTCCTATAGCCCCATCCTACATGAATCGTGTACTGGAAAGGAGTCCATTCCTTTTGTTAGTAAGGTGTACTCACTTGAGATCGGTTTTCAAATATTAAGTTATAATGGATGTGCAATATCACCTTAACCGTCTGTTGCCTGTTGGAAGTAAATGCCATGTTTCTTATAGACATCAGTAACTTAATCTATATTGATAACAGGTATAGCATAAACTGCTCTTAACTGAAAGGCTAACGTTCTGTTTTCAGGTTGACTGGGAAAGAGTGATTAAGCCGAGGACGCCAGTGCCACCTTGTCAAGATACAATGGAGTTGCTGTGTTGTACTCAAGCTGTTTCCTAGCTGACAAAAGACAGTGCATTTTACGGAAAGCGAAGATCTTGAAGAAAGTGCATACAATTTATACATGGCTCGCTACAAGCATTTAAGCCCGATTTCTGCTTTGATCGAAGATCTCTTACCATTAAGAGTCTGCAGCCGCCCTGATGAATTAAGAAACACTTGATATATGGCCAAGTAGGCTGAAAGTACAGTATATTTATTTGTGCCACCAAATTCATACCCAAAGCCGAAAAATGCCGGAAATCAGACAAGAAATTGATATAGAGGCACTCTATATTATCTTTAAGTAGAAGAATTTTGAATCTATTTCTTTTGCATGAACAGCAACGAAACTTAAAATTTCAAAATGAAATTGAGAACAATTTTTCGAATCCATCAGTTTTATTTTCACATTTAATCTGGTTGGCTTGCGTTCCTATCGAGTTCTGTTTTCACAATCCGCTAGACTCGGCTAAATTAAAAAAACAAACTTGGAATGTTCTTAGGGTAAAACTGTTAGTCTAATTACTTTACTTCCAAATCCATACCTCCAAGTCGAAAAATGCCAAAATCGGAAAAAGAATCGAAATTAAAATAGAGGCACTCTACTGCATGGTTTGTTGAAGGCGCGTTTTATTTTCTTTTAATTTGAAATTTGAAATTAGGATTTATTGTCACTTATGCTGAAAGCTATTTCTTTTCACGGGTAGCAACCGAACTTAGAATTTCGCATCAAAAGTTTTTTTAGGTGCAAATAGTTTACCAATTAATATAGTGTCATTTGTTTGGTTTTCCTCAGTTGCGCGTTACCATCGAGTTCTGCTTTTGCAATCTAGACTCGGTCAAAACAAAAAAGAGAACTTTTTTTGGCAAAAGTCTTCATTTTGCGATTAGTTTCTTCTTTTGCTTTGTTAAAATTGCAAAGATTTATTTCTTACCGTCCTTGTAAGTCATAGTTGTGTAAAA
The DNA here is from genome assembly GCA_948470475.1 of Galaxea fascicularis. Taxonomy (NCBI): domain Eukaryota; kingdom Metazoa; phylum Cnidaria; class Anthozoa; order Scleractinia; family Euphylliidae; genus Galaxea; species Galaxea fascicularis. Next base: position 6,134,702 of record OX419338.1, on the reverse strand, counting down.
TGCATTGAAGACAGCAATAATACATACAAAATAGAGTTTCAGGCGAATTACTTTCAACTTCTGCTATAGCGAGTAATTTTTCCGATAATCAGTTTTTTCTTCAGCCTGAAGAGAACAATTCAATGAAGGTTACCGGTACCTTATTCTTCGCTTTGCTTGTCTGGATAGAGGAGGGGGGAAAGAGACAGAGAGAGACTAGGAATGAATAGTACTGCAGCAGATAACTTTTAATTTGTATAGTGCTGCCGACCGATGTTTATGATGGAGTTTCTTGAAGATCAAATTACGGTAAGTGGACATTTTCAATTTGAATGCGTAGTAGCTTTCAAATAACATCGTTAGTGCTCGTCGGGAAAGCACATTTTAGATAACTTCTGTCGCCATTTTTTATAATGCGCAGTGCGTTAACAATTCTCCAGCTACACAAATACTAGCGGACTCAAATTATTTCTAAGACGAATAAAAAAATTCGTCTCGACAGGAAAAGATAGATTCAAATGAACTAAGTTAAGACAGCAATTTTTGGCTTCATTTTCTTCCGTTTTACTAAACAAAAGCTAAGCTAGATTGTTTTCTTCAAGAAAGACACTTTAGAACAAGAGTCTTGGGATTGTGAAACACTCGATAGCCTTTAAAATGACTGATTTAATTAAAACGATGCCGAAAAATGACTATTGTATGACCAAAATTCTATTCAGTCAAGGTTTGATTTTAATACTAAGAACTAGAAAAGATTAGTTAGGTACAATTTCATCACATTGTAAAAACAAAATTTTACAAAGTTGAGGCCGTAATAAACACAAAGTTACGTTTCTTAAAGACAAGCGATTAATGTGTTGTAAAACACGCTAATATCACTGCGAAAAAAGATAGTTAAAACGGCGATGCTTCCTTCGTTTCAGCCAACTTTAATTTCAAGGTACAGTTGCTGTTCATACCAAGAAACAGATTCAAACATTTTACAGTATCACCGTATTGTAAAGCAGAAAATATAAAAATATTAACTGCTCAAAAAGCCAATATCTCCATCCTACATATCGTGCAGATTAACTTAACATCATTTAAGAAAATAGACTTTTGAACAAACTCACCGCCTATTTGCAAGTGCAAATTGTCAACACAAAGACAACATATGATAATACAACTACTACAATTAAAACAAAAGACATTCAAAATAAAGACCAAGAAAAAACCCAAGACAAATAAAACAACCGCATCCAACCATGCGGCCAACATGTCTTCTGTCTCCATGACTTGCTATTAAAAAATACAACTTAGTCCCAAGACCTCCCCTCTCCAACACAACCCCCTCCAACCGGAAATCACACCCCCTCCCCTCCACCGGAAATCCTCAACTTCACCCCTCCGGTTGGTTCTGTAGCAGTCTCTCCCACCCACTCCCACCCTCCCACCAATTCCCCACTACCCTCACTGCCCTCTCCTACAGGACCAACCGGAGGGGGTGAGGTGGAGTGGGTGGGACGGAGTCCCATCCACTGCCCTCTCCTACAGGACCAACCGGAGGGGGTGAGGTGGAGTGGGTGGGACGGAGTCCCATCCACTGCCCTCTCCTACAGGACCAACCGGAGGGGGTGAGGTGGAGTGGGTGGGACGGAGTCCCATCCACTGCCCTCTCCTACAGGACCAACCGGAGGGGGTGAGGTGGAGTGGGTGGGACGGAGTCCCATCCACTGCCCTCTCCTACAGGACCAACCGGAGGGGGTGAGGTGGAGTGGGTGGGACGGAGTCCCATCCACTGCCCTCTCCTACAGGACCAACCGGAGGGGGTGAGGTGGAGTGGGTGGGACGGAGTCCCATCCACTGCCCTCTCCTACAGGACCAACCGGAGGGGGTGAGGTGGAGTGGGTGGGACGGAGTCCCATCCACTGCCCTCTCCTACAGGACCAACCGGAGGGGGTGAGGTGGAGTGGGTGGGACGGAGTCCCATCCACTGCCCTCTCCTACAGGACCAACCGGAGGGGGTGAGGTGGAGTGGGTGGGACGGAGTCCCATCCACTGCCCTCTCCTACAGGACCAACCGGAGGGGGTGAGGTGGAGTGGGTGGGACGGAGTCCCATCCACTGCCCTCTCCTACAGGACCAACCGGAGGGGGTGAGGTGGAGTGGGTGGGACGGAGTCCCATCCACTGCCCTCTCCTACAGGACCAACCGGAGGGGGTGAGGTGGAGTGGGTGGGACGGAGTCCCATCCACTGCCCTCTCCTACAGGACCAACCGGAGGGGGTGAGGTGGAGTGGGTGGGACGGAGTCCCATCCACTGCCCTCTCCTACAGGACCAACCGGAGGGGGTGAGGTGGAGTGGGTGGGACGGAGTCCCATCCACTGCCCTCTCCTACAGGACCAACCGGAGGGGGTGAGGTGGAGTGGGTGGGACGGAGTCCCATCCACTGCCCTCTCCTACAGGACCAACCGGAGGGGGTGAGGTGGAGTGGGTGGGACGGAGTCCCATCCACTGCCCTCTCCTACAGGACCAACCGGAGGGGGTGAGGTGGAGTGGGTGGGACGGAGTCCCATCCACTGCCCTCTCCTACAGGACCAACCGGAGGGGGTGAGGTGGAGTGGGTGGGACGGAGTCCCATCCACTGCCCTCTCCTACAGGACCAACCGGAGGGGGTGAGGTGGAGTGGGTGGGACGGAGTCCCATCCACTGCCCTCTCCTACAGGACCAACCGGAGGGGGTGAGGTGGAGTGGGTGGGACGGAGTCCCATCCACTGCCCTCTCCTACAGGACCAACCGGAGGGGGTGAGGTGGAGTGGGTGGGACGGAGTCCCATCCACTGCCCTCTCCTACAGGACCAACCGGAGGGGGTGAGGTGGAGTGGGTGGGACGGAGTCCCATCCACTGCCCTCTCCTACAGGACCAACCGGAGGGGGTGAGGTGGAGTGGGTGGGACGGAGTCCCATCCACTGCCCTCTCCTACAGGACCAACCGGAGGGGGTGAGGTGGAGTGGGTGGGACGGAGTCCCATCCACTGCCCTCTCCTACAGGACCAACCGGAGGGGGTGAGGTGGAGTGGGTGGGACGGAGTCCCATCCACTGCCCTCTCCTACAGGACCAACCGGAGGGGGTGAGGTGGAGTGGGTGGGACGGAGTCCCATCCACTGCCCTCTCCTACAGGACCAACCGGAGGGGGTGAGGTGGAGTGGGTGGGACGGAGTCCCATCCACTGCCCTCTCCTACAGGACCAACCGGAGGGGGTGAGGTGGAGTGGGTGGGACGGAGTCCCATCCACTGCCCTCTCCTACAGGACCAACCGGAGGGGGTGAGGTGGAGTGGGTGGGACGGAGTCCCATCCACTGCCCTCTCCTACAGGACCAACCGGAGGGGGTGAGGTGGAGTGGGTGGGACGGAGTCCCATCCACTGCCCTCTCCTACAGGACCAACCGGAGGGGGTGAGGTGGAGTGGGTGGGACGGAGTCCCATCCACTGCCCTCTCCTACAGGACCAACCGGAGGGGGTGAGGTGGAGTGGGTGGGACGGAGTCCCATCCACTGCCCTCTCCTACAGGACCAACCGGAGGGGGTGAGGTGGAGTGGGTGGGACGGAGTCCCATCCACTGCCCTGCTGGGTTCTAATTAATTCACTCACTTTAATTAGATGCTATTACATTTACATATTTAGCTTATAGACATTTGACGAATTAATGAGTTAGAATAGGGAAGTGTTTTGTATATTCACAACTTGCACAATACCATAATGGAATCTGTTTAGGGGGCTCTTTACATAAAAAGAATAGAAGTTATGTACTCTTGGGACTGTGTCATGCTCTAGTAAACAGGACACCCATTGTTTTAATGCAAATGACCCCCCAAGATGAACGGTATTGTCGGATTTGTGGTAGTGTGTTCAAGATAAAAAAGACTGATTTATTCTTTTTTTTTGGAAGGAATTGGAACTTTGGCTTTTATTGATTTCTGGCTTTTGTTTTTAAGATTTACATATAGTCATAAATCCTGTCCTCTTTATGTAAGAGCTGTTGCTATTATGCTTGCAGTAAGGAGCTTTCCTTGTTTGACTGAGCTACTCTTCTTGTGCTTTCTTACCGTCAATGTTTGAATTGGCATAAGTGGATTGAAAGAACACCAACACGTTTTTCCTTACAGAGGTTTTGGGATGCAACTTCCTCTTTTTTGTTATTAAATGTTTTCTCTCATAGGGTCAACGGCGATACTGATTTAATAATTAATATTGAGAGAATTATATAGCACTTTATCCCAAAGCGCTTTACAAGACTTTATGGGGGACTTTGCCAGACTGCTTTTTAGGGGCAAGTTGCAGCCTCGCAGTTTACAATCTTATTGAATGGTAAGATACACAGGTGCCCCCAGGACAGGATACGTTATAGACGATCACACCGGGGACTACGTTCCCTACTTTTCCGAACATTGTCTGGTTTCTTTAACGTCCCAGCACTGTAAGACGGGACCTCCGGTTTATCGTACGTCGTTATTCGAGAAAGCTAGAAAGTCTAACCATTTGCAGAAGTCATCACAAAGCCAGCACTTTCTCCTCAGTTATTTAAAGGCCCCGGGTTTTGGTCCGGTCATGGTTTGAACCTGCGACCTCCCGCACAGCAGTCTGGTGCTCTACCTGAACTGAGCTAAGCGGTCGGCGGTGACGGCACAAAAGAAAATATTTAGTATTAAAACAGAGTTTATTTCCCAGAGGATTAGCATGGCAAACCAACATAGCTACCAGGGCGTCATATGAAAACATTCTATTTGTGGTGACAAAAGCACTGCCATTTTTGCTGTTTCCCGGATGTAATTCGAGTTGTTCGAGGGAGGGGTAGAAAGTTACCCAGCCCTTCCCAGGGCTTAAGTTCTTTTGCTTGGGGTGCTTTACAATTTCCGACGTAAGTTTCTGATAGAGTTCCACCTCCTCGTGCTCTCCTTATACTGTCGAGTTTTCTTTTTCGTCTTTATTTTTCCACTTGAGTTTTTTTAAGACATCGATCTGCGTAAATACTAGGTTATCCATTTCGATTCCCACCCCGTCTTTATACTTGCCCAGGTTTCCTCTCTCGACCATTTTCACTTTTAACAACAACAACTCTATATTTTTAACGATTGTTCAAGTCATTTTCGAGGTGGTATTCTTTTTCTGTCTTGAAAATCCCAATTTATAGAAAATATGAGGTTAGCGACGAGTGTTAATTTCTACGATAAAAAATTCTTGTGTGGGATTCTATGGACCACGATAAATGATACAAATAAATCCTGCAATCCACGATAACAATTTAACAATTACCCGTGTAAAAATAAATTGCTCAGACACAGAGGGTTGGCCACGTTGCCCTTCATAAGGTTTGTGGCCGTTTAATCATTATTAATGTATAGCTTGGTCATCATATCCTCCCATTTACTCTGCGGGTTTTAGTTGAAAAAACGTTGAATGGGAGAGCAGGACTATCTTTTAGAAACTGTTTCCACGTTTGCATTGTAGCTCAATTAAGAAGCAAGCGTTAATGTCGGCTTTTACCGTTCAAAGTCTACACGTTATAACTCTCCGGAGCTAAGAAGCGAAATATATATTTTATTCCACAAAACCCCGGTCAGATAAAGCTGGTTTCCAGTCTTTCTACATAAAATGAAATTTCCCTGAAGGGTGACCCTTTTGTTTATTCGCATCCTTGGGCCAAACGCACCAATGGGTCTTTGGACATCTCCTTCATAACCTAAAAGGGAATGAAAACGTTACAGTTCTGTCTTCAAGGTACTACGATAAATATTCGCAGGTTACAGGATTTTCTGCTAGCACTTCCTGAGAATACATCCAACACAGGACCCCATTAAATGGGCTACTGTCCAACATGGACAGCGAATCATAGGAGAGTTTCCGCCTTTTTCCTTTTTTAATGTTAAGTTTAAGATATCAGAAAGCAAGATTAGTTCATGGATGGCCCCAATCTTTTAACATAGGCTGGCGGGAAGCAGGGGCTCAAAAACAGCAATAAATGTACAAAGTGTGGAACTGTT
>OX419338.1:6121204-6126204 GCA_948470475.1 Galaxea fascicularis | reverse complement strand
CACAAAAAGCCAATTGGAATGGGAAGCACCCATACCATAACTTGTGCTTCCTATGGGAAAGTGTACGTAAAAACAAGTCACCCTACTAGCTTGCAAGCAAGCTCTCCAGGGCAGTCTGGCACTGGGGCTGGAAAAGGAGATCTTGCAACTACATCTCTGTCATTTGAATATCTGCATCGAATCTTTTGATTCAAAATGCTGATTGGGAAATGTTTGTTTACATTTCAAATTTGTTTGCGCTTCGCACTGATTGGCGAAAATCTGACAGCTCAGCCACAGGGAAATTGAAGGCGGATATTCAAATTACAGAGATGAAACTGCAAGATCTCCATTTCCTGCCCATTGCAAGACTGCCCGAAGAGCTTGCTTGCAGGCTATCACCCTACCAAAGAGGGTGACAGAGTCAGAACTTCTTATCTTCAAAGAGAATGCTAAACTAAAGCCAAAGCTAAAGCAACTTATTTTAATATTCTGAAACTGGTTCACACAATAATCAATTTTTTCGTTGCATTTCTAAAAAAAAACTGCTTTGAATCAAAATGGAGTTTCATTCTCATAGAAGTGGGTATAGTTCATAAACACCAGTTCTGCTAGTCAGCTGCATCTGTATCTGAGAACTGACTGAACTGATGAAAGAAACATGAGAAAAGAAACAGATTCTATACTTACAGTGATAGCTTCAGCAGACAACTTGGACTGTAGGCTGGGCAATGGATTGTCTCCAGAGCATCTGTAGTTAAAATGGAAACCCTTAGTACGGGGCATCTGCCTGAGAAAAGGCCAGGGGCGTATACTATCTGGAATTGTTGTAAATACTGTTAGTAATTATGGTAATTTTACTGGTTTTTAAAATTTAGTTTATTACTAATATTGTTCTGCACTTTTGAGTATTTTTATAGAAAAAGCCCACTATAAGTATTAAATATTATTATTATTATCATTAACAGCTCCTCACCATTTTCTGTGTGCCAGTGCCCATAACTTGTGCTGTCGAAAGAAAATGGAACCATTTTTTCCTGTTAATGGGGTGTGCATTTCTTAATGCAAAAAAAAACAAACAAACAATTGACCCTTGTTCTTTCATGTCCTTGCTTTTTGTTTCACATACCATTTCCAATCAGTAAAAGTATGCATACGAGAACCTTTTATTTATGCACAAGATTTATGCTGACTCTATCCTTTTTGCTTGAGGATTTGTTTTCAGATTACTGAAAGGCAACAGAATGACTATCACAACTGAAGGGTGACTGCTTAGTAGGGGGTGGGGGTGGGGGGATGTTTGGATGGGCAGAAGGCTTGAATACGGTTGGTGTGCAGCTAAACATGGGCGTACAAGAGTTTTCTGTGCTAAAAATAAGGCTTTTGAAGATGCCCTGCTCTGGATGGCTGCAAACACAAGCCACGATGACTGTGTCATAGTACTCAACAGAATCCCAGATCCTTATTTCAAGAGAGGGTTAGCGCAGTGGTGAGAGCATTCGCCTCCCACCAATGTAGCCCCGGTTCGATTCCTGGACTCAATGTCATGTGTGGGTTGAGTTTGTTGTTGGTTCTCTACTCTGTTTCGAGAGGTTTTTCTCTGAGTACTCCGGTTTTCCCCTCTCCCCAAAAACCAACACTTCCAAATTCCAATTCGATCTGGATGCAGGACCTCCCTGAAAACCACTTCGCGGTGAGTGGAGCTTCCTGGGTAAAATATTTAATATCATTGATTGATTGATTTATTTATCATTTTATAGGAGGGTAGTGTAAGAAGGACCTGGGTTGCTCCAATTGATGAGATCAGAGCTGCACTCACAATCGTTTACAGCCCTGGCCAAGCAGGTGTAAGCCGGGAGTCATAATCTTGCTAGCATGGCTGTACTGTTTGGTGACATGAATTACTACCTACATGTAAGAGATGTAATAAACATGCACTGTAATTTACTTAAGAATCTAGAGGATTAAACATATGAGTCAAGTTGATTGTTTGTTAATTTTGTTTTTTCATTCTCTGTATTCTAACTCAACAACTTGCAGTCACAAAATAGACTGCACTGGGTATTTCAGAAACTTGAACAACTTGCTATCACGTGTAGATGCACTGTAAGTCTCTAAGTGTTCGACTCTATGGTGGATGCTTTAAAAGCTGTTATCAATTACAGTGATTAGTACACACTATTCTTAACCCTCTTTGGTGGTGAGCTACATCCCTTTTGGTTAGTGTCCCTTAAATGAGGTAAAAAATGGGGTTCAGGACCCAGAAAAAGACTGGCCCTATCCACTGAACAGGGGTGTTGCTTTGAATCATCACTGACCTTTAACTCCGAAGATCTGATTATTAATTTTCCTTTCTAGCTGCTGTAGAGTTCCTTGTACATCAACTAGAGAATTTGTGGTTATATCAAGATAACACCCTCTGGTTGTCTATTCTCGTCACCTACCGTCTGTGCAATGTCAGAAGTTACATGTTAATCACTTCTGGGCATTATTTAGGGTTAAAGAACCCTTTCCTTTGGAGTGCTTCTCCACTAAGCAAAGTAAAAGCAATGAATCAAATAGCATAATTAAACTTGGTTGAGCTCAACACTGAGAGAAGCTTAAGCATTCCACAAAACATCCTAAAATCTGGCTCACGAAAAGATCCAGGAAATGCTTCTCTGCACCTTGTGCCTTTGCTATTCCAAGTGCTGCTCCAGACTACCACGATGCACATGGACACAGAATTTCTCAATATTTCAACACCTTCCTAAAACAACAATGTACACTGTATCAGTCAGACAAAATTGTGCCAGTCAACAACTTGATAGTCCACTAACAGGTGCTGTTTTAGTATACAATCCAGCGTGTATTTACAAGATTATTTACTGTTGTTTTTTTTTCTAAAAAAAATGTTTATAAATTAAAAATGCACACCATGCTATTTTCTGAGACAACATTAAAATGTAAACAGCACAACGGATGAGGTATGACTGAGTAGTGCAATATAGTTTCTGCTCTAAAGTTCTTTTTCCCAAGTTCTTCCCTTGTACAAAGAAATGTTCTAAAAGAACCAAGATGTCTTGCATGTACCCTGGCATATCCTGTCGATTAAATCAATAATCGATGACCAACTGATGGTGAAGATTCATGTGGTTATCAATAAATTGGTATCAACTTTCAAGAACAGTTGATAGAACTTCTTGCATAGACAATGGCACAGAAAGGCAATGGTGGGCAAGTGGGTAATTCAAGTACACGTGCAACGCTGTATATTCTTTGCATTGAGAAGCCTGGGTTGGAATTGTTTTACCAATTTCGTCCCCAGGGCTTCCTAAAAAAAGGCGGATGATTGGACAGGAAGCATGCGTGACATCAAGGTTGTTGTGCCAAAGTAATCTATGGCAATCAAATTTTGGGTGGTTATCGATTTATCATCGATTGACCAATACCAGTCAATACCAAATAACTAATTTTATCGATTGATATCGATTGATCGATTGGTTTTGATGCATAGTACTAATTGTGTTTGATGTGCGCTGTTTTCTGGTTTACTTACAGTGTATACAGGTAGTGGGCCACTCCTGGAACTTTGGCTGCTGGCTTCTTCGATATCTTATCCAAACTTGAGTTGAATTATGATTGCAGCATCGTCTATGGAATCTTTCACGAAGAATTTAACTTATCTACAGCTACACCTTGGTACATGGGGCATTGCATTATTGGTATTACTCGGTGTGCAGAGTTTTTAGTGATATCTGTTGACCAAAATGCTTCATTTCCTCATGTGTGCACAAAAACTGTAGATTGCCAAACAGCTGTGATAATTGCTGATTAAGTTCTACACAGTGTTTGCACCAGCTTTTCATGAACTATAACAGGAGTTCAGTCAAAAGATTAATTTTAAGTTTTGAAAACCTGTTCTTTAATCAGGTTGTGCTGCTACTTAAAGGTTGCAAACTTTCAAATTAAACAGTTTGCAAGTTGACTTTCTTCTGTGAGCGGTTGTCTTCCCAACCTCTCATGTGTAGACATTATAAAACAATGAGTGCTTAGAGTTGTGGAGCTCATTTCTCCAACGAGACCACACCCCTTCCACATAATTAGGGAACCAGGTTTTCAGTTTCTTGCACATTTGAAGTATGTTTTATGCAAAGGACCATGGATAACCAGAGAAGCTTCCCTTTAAAGGATGTTGCCCTTGTAATAATAATATTATATTTACACCATGCCATAGAAAATACAGCCAATCAGAATACAGGAAAGCCATTGTATATTTGTCGGTATTCCACCAAACCTTCCTGTCGACGAGTGCAATTCAACGCTATCACACCCAACCTTCCCATCCTGCACTGCATCAATTATGTGAGGCTACGTATTTTCTATGGCATGGTATAAAATAGTTATGCAATGCTTTAGAGTGGTATACTGTAGAATATCCCACTCGTCACTTGCATTTTCGTTGCATACACACTCGCTTAAAGGCTCATGTGTGTACCAGAAAATAAAAGTGACTTGAGGAATATTGTACGGTGTACCACTCGAAAGCGTTGCATAACTAGTATTTATTTCGTTTGCTTAGAATCAAGTTTTCTTGATAGTGGTTGAGGCATAATATCTTTGGGTAATGTGGTGATTATCATAAGTCTTGCAGCTTCCAGGTTCTTTAAGTGTTAGAGTGGCAACTTAAGATGTACAGCAGTTCAAGTTCAAGTTCAAGTTTATTAGGATTTTAACAAATAAATACAAAAACAATGCTAACCCAAAAATAGCTAAGGCTAATCTAGGTGGGTAGTGTATAGGATAGCTTAGAGAGTAGATCTAGTTGTGAGCATTTCATAAGTAAAGAGATACGATAAATCTAGTTGTGAGTATTACATAAGCAAAGAGATATATGCACATTATACAATTGGTATTAAAGACTAAAAAAAGAAGTAGCAGTAGGTGTCTTTGAGAATTTGGAAACATGGAAACATTTTCACTGAAAATCAAGGGGCTGAAAATTTAATATAGCCAATCTTATGCCAGGTACCAGAAGTTCA
>OX419338.1:6088704-6113704 GCA_948470475.1 Galaxea fascicularis | reverse complement strand
GAAAAAGGAAACTACAGGTTCCAGTGGTTAGGACCACAACTTATTTGGCCTGCACTCTTGAGCTGATATTCTTCATCAGACACTGTAAGAATGTCAGACACCCTGGCTATGTTTGAGCATGGCATTAGGAGTTATGTTCTTGTGTGACTCTCTAGTTTTCCTTTTCTTTTCTGTTCTTTCACACTACTATAGGTGTTGTGTCCAAGAACAGATGAGGTGTCTGTTATATGAAATACATAATTTTTTTAATTTCATTTGTATAGTTCCACTTTGTATGTATGTAATAGTCTTAGTTTTTCTCATTTTAACTTTGCATTTTGAAAAGAAAGAATTTTGTTTTTACAAATAAATTTAATTATTCTGGTACAGTACCACTCAAAAGTAAGTTACCACCGTTGCGCGCTACATGAGTTGCTGTAAGTAAAATGGTTTGAAGCTCTCGCGTGATCTTAACTGGCCTATTGTTAACTGTAACAATTAGTTTATTTCCTGTAGTACATGTTTGTTCTGAAAAGCCCATGGTAAAGAAACTAAGACTGGTTTGGAAAACTCGTATGTATGCCTCAATAAATGCTCTGAATAAACAGGTCAGTACAGTTGATAAGAAGACGGATGGTCAAAATGTTCTTCTGACAAGTATTGAGAACGGCATCAATACTGTAACTTAACCAAAGATATTTGCAACTCATTTCGTTTTGACAGTACTGTTTAGTATATTTGTTTGCTTTCTCAAACTGTGCTCGTTGCACAGGATTGCTTATTTCGATCAAGTTAGGGTTGAGTTTGTTTACTTTACTGAACATGCATTGTTTATAAATGCTCTGAATAAAAAGGTCAGTACAGTTGATAAGAAGACAGACGGTCAAAATGACAAGGATTGAGTGACTTTTCTTTCATGCGAAGCTTGCTTGATTTGTTTTGATTGATTGTTTTTGCGGTTATACAAATCTCTTATTCGTGTGTCTGGCGCTTGATTTTATTTTGCATGAATTTTTATTTTAGAAAACCAGACCATTCTACCGACAACAACAGACTCGAAAAATTCCTGCTAATGCACTAGCAGGGTACACTGAATGACGATCATTCACAACAAAGATCAACAAACAAGGGTCATTCAATCTCTTATCTGTGGACAGATTTTACTCCACACAAATTTTAGAAAACTTGATCATTCTACCGATCAACGCCAGACTCAAACGTTTACATGTAAGCTTCTTGTGCGGCCGTGTCTATGAATATTGTATGTACATAAAAGGTTTCAAATTACACATGCCAATATTTTGTCGTTATGCAAATCTCTTAGCTGTGGATGGATTTATTTGTCTGATGCTTAATTTTACACTATTTCGACTCACGACGACCTCAACAAAGGGCACAACATGTACATGTACATGTGTGGACAGCTCAAATTTCAGTAGGACAACAGCTGCAATTGTGAGCACTACGCAAAATCAATACACGATATTAATTGATTTCACGTTGTGGTAATCTATAATTTATGCCAGAAATTTTCGCTTCAATGAGTCTCGCGCTACGCGAATCACGTAGTGCGCTACACGAGTCACGTAGTGTGCTAAGCGATTCACGCCACGCAGGAAACACGATGCGACCGGTAACTTACTTTTGAGCGGTACTGTAGGTACATAATGTTTGGGTAAAGAAAGTTACCTTACAAACTAGCCACTGAAATGGGATAACTAGGAAAGCACACTAAAGAGGTAGCTTTATCATAATAGATGGTCAGTTACATTTTAGATGGATATTGAATTTGATACTACTTCTGAATGTGAGAGTGTAATTAATTTAGCATGGTGTAGGTTTCTCCTGAACTTCTGGTACCTGGCATAAGATTGGCTATATTAAATTTTCAGCCCCTTGATTTTCAGTGAAAATGTTTCCATGTTTCCAAATTCTCAAAGACACCTACTGCTACTTCTTTTTTTAGTCTTTAATTCTTGGGTTGCACGTGACGTCATCATTTTCTAAAATCCAAAACTAAAGACCCACCAAAGTTGTTGTCTTTATCAGGCATGAGAGGGGATAAATTTATGTCTGTCGAACAACTTTTCAGCTCAAGAACATGCTTCGTCTAAACACAGGCACATTTTAAATTTCAGAGTTATGGCAGTGCGTGACATAAAGCTATGAAGTTTTTATCCAAAAATATATACTTAATTCGGGATATTTAGCCTTTTAAGAAGTTAAAGTATTAGGAAAAGGGCTTATTTAAATGTTTCCTTGATCAGTTCAGATAATCAGCGGCCTAGATAGCCAAAGTAAGTTCCAGATGTTTACCCTATTTTACGGCCGCCATGTTGGTGTTCCTTGGAGGTACACCAACATGGCGGCTCCATACTGGGCTCTGTAAATTTGTGCAAAATATTTCGACAAATATTTGAAGATTGGGAAAACGTAAAGACCAGAAACTTGGAGAAGTGTCTTAATTATTAATCTCCTATAACATTATAATTTCTTCAGCTTATTCACTGAATGGTTTTCGAATTATTTTTTAATTGCGTGACGGTGCAACCCAAGAATACCAATTGTATAATGTGCATATATCTCTTTGCTTATGTAATACTCACAACTAGATTTATCGTATCTCTTTACTTATGAAATGCTTACAACTAGATCTACTCTCTAAGCTATCCTATACACTACCCACCTAGATTAGCCTTAGCTATTTTTGGGTTAGCATTGTTTTTGTATTTATTTGTTAAAATCCTAATAAACTTGAACTTGAACTTGAACTGCTGTACATCTTAAGTTGCCACTCTAACACTTGAAGAACCTGGAAGCTGCAAGACTTATGATAATCACCACATTACCCAAAGATATTATGCCTCAACCACTATCAAGAAAACTTGATTCTAAGCAAACGAAATAAATACTAGTTATGCAACGCTTTCAAGTGGTACACCGTACAATATTCCTCAAGTCACTTTTATTTTCTGGTACACACATGAGCCTTTAGGCGAGTGTGTATGCAACGAAAATGCAAGTGACGAGTGGGATATTCTACAGTATACCACTCTAAAGCATTGCATAACTATTTTATACCATGCCATAGAAAATACGTAGCCTCACATAATCGATGCAGTGCAGGATGGGAAGGTTGGGTGTGATAGCGTTGAATTGCACTCGTCGACAGGAAGGTTTGGTGGAATACCGACAAATATACAATGGCTTTCCTGTATTCTGATTGGCTGTATTTTCTATGGCATGGTGTAAATACAATATTATTATTACAAGGGCAACATCCTTTAAAGGGAAGCTTCTGTGGTTATCCATGGTCCTTTGCATAAAACATACTTTAAATGTGCAAGAAACTGAAAACCTGGTTCCCTAATTATGTGGAAGGGGTGTGGTCTCATTGGAGAAATGAGCTCCACAACTCTAAGCACTCATTGTTTTATAATGTCTACACATGAGAGGTTGGGAAGACAACCACTCACAGAAGAAAGTCAACTTGCAAACTGTTTAATTTGAAAGTTTGCAACCTTTAAGTAGCAGCACAACCTGATTAAAGAACAGGTTTTCAAAACTTAAAATTAATCTTTTGACTGAACTCCTGTTATAGTTCATGAAAAGCTGGTGCAAACACTGTGTAGAACTTAATCAGCAATTATCACAGCTGTTTGGCAATCTACAGTTTTTGTGCACACATGAGGAAATGAAGCATTTTGGTCAACAGATATCACTAAAAACTCTGCACACCGAGTAATACCAATAATGCAATGCCCCATGTACCAAGGTGTAGCTGTAGATAAGTTAAATTCTTCGTGAAAGATTCCATAGACGATGCTGCAATCATAATTCAACTCAAGTTTGGATAAGATATCGAAGAAGCCAGCAGCCAAAGTTCCAGGAGTGGCCCACTACCTGTATACACTGTAAGTAAACCAGAAAAACAGCGCACATCAAACACCATTACTATGCATCAAAACCAATCGATCAATCGATATCAATCGATAAAATTAGTTAATTGGTATTGACTGGTATTGGTCAATCGATGATAAATCGATAACCACCCAAAAGCATGTGATTGCCATAGATTACTTTGGCACAACAACCTTGATGTCACGCATGCTTCCTGTCCAATCATCCGCCTTTTTTTAGGAAGCCCTGGGGACGAAATTGGTAAAACAATTCCAACCCAGGCTTCTCAATGCAAAGAATATACAGTGTTGCACGTGTACTTGAATTACCCACTTGCCCACCATTGCCTTTCTGTGCCATTGTCTAATGCAAGAAGTTCTATCAACTGTTCTTGAAAGTTGATACCAATTTATTGATAACCACATGAATCTTCACCATCAGTTGGTCATCGATTATTGATTTAATCGACAGGATATGCCAGGGTACATGCAAGACATCTTGGTTCTTTTAGAGCATTTCTTTGTACAAGGGAAGAACTTGGGAAAAAGAACTTTAGACCAGAAACTATATTGCACTTCTCAGTCAGACCTCATCAGTTGTGCTGTTTACATTTTAATTTTGTCTCAGAAAATAGCATGGTGTGCATTTTTAATTTATAAACATTTTTTTTAGAAAAAAAAACGAAAGTAAATAATCTTGTAAATACACGCTGGATTGTATACTAAAACAGCACCTGTTAGTGGACTATCAAGTTGTTGACTGACACAATTTTGTCTGACTGATACAGTGTACATTGTTGTTTTAGGAAGGTGTTGAAATATTGAGAAATTCTGTGTCCATGTGCATCGTGGTAATCTGGAGCAGCACTTAGAATAGCAAAGGCACAAGGTGCAGAGAAGCATTTCCTGGATCTATTGGTGAGCCAGATTTTAGGATGTTTTGTGGAATGCTTAAGCTTCTCTCAGTGTTGAGCTCAACCAAGTTTAATTATGCTATTTGATTCATTGCTTTTACTTTGCTTAGTGGAGAAGCACTCCAAAGGAAAGGGTTCTTTAACCCTAAATAATGCCCAGAAGTGATTAACATGTAACTTCCGACATTGCACAGAAGGTAGGTGACGAGAATAGACAACCAGAGGGTGTTATCTTGATATAACCACAAATTCTCTAGTTGATGTACAAGGAACTCTACAGCAGCTAGAAAGGAAAATTAATAATCAGATCTTCGGAGTTAAAGGTCAGTGATGATTCAAAGCAACATCCCTGTTCAGTGGATAGGGCCAGTCTTTTTCTGGGTCCTGAACCCCATTTTTTACCTCATTTAAGGGACACTAACCAAAAGGGATGTGGCTCAGCACCAAAGAAGGTTAAGAATAGTGTGTACTAATCACTGTAATTGATAACAGCTTTTAAAGCATCCACCATAGAGTCGAACACTTAGAGACTTACAGTGCATCTACACGTGATAGCAAGTTGTTCAAGTTTCTGAAATACCCAGTGCAGTCTATTTTGTGACTGCAAGTTGTTGAGTTAGAATACAGAGAATGAAAAAACAAAATTAACAAACAATCAACTTGACTCATATGTTTAATCCTCTAGATTCTTAAGTAAATTACAGTGCATGTTTATTACATCTCTTACATGTAGGTAGTAATTCATGTCACCAAACAGTACAGCCATGCTAGCAAGATTATGACTCCCGGCTTACACCTGCTTGGCCACGGCTGTAAACGATTGTGAGTGCAGCTCTGATCTCATCAATTGGAGCAACCCAGGTCCTTCTTACACTACCAGGGTTCTCCCTAAATTTTGGAGTAGAAGGAGAATAAAATGGAGTAGCCGGCAGAGGAATTTATTAAGGCGCACAAGTGCCTTCCATGCTGCCGCTTTTCCGCCATTTTACACGTGTTGGAATACAGAGTATGTTGTCTTGGAGTGTGGATATGGAGACTGGATATGGAGTGTGTTTCTTCGGTAACCGCTGCCTCGCAATCTGAGCCTGTTTCGTTTGCTTAACGTTCAATCGATGTCTGCAAGCAGTTTCAAGCGTGGCGAAATTCTCGACGAAACTTTAAAGTTTATTCAGTCAAAAACAATAGTTGGACACTTGGCTCTTTAAGGAAAACTTTATTTATTTCCGAATGTATTTACCCAAGGGAAAGTAGGCGTCGCAAATGGAAAAGTTGCCGTTGGATGTAAAACGAAGTATTTATTTATTTTTTATTTGGATCTGAGTAGCCAGCGCGCCCAGGACGACTAGCCGGCGATTTTCGCCGGTCGCCGGGGCTTACGGAGATCTCTGCACTACCCTCCTATAAAATGATAAATAAATCAATCAATCAATGATATTAAATATTTTACCCAGGAAGCTCCACTCACCGCGAAGTGGTTTTCAGGGAGGTCCTGCATCCAGATCGAATTGGAATTTGGAAGTGTTGGTTTTTGGGGAGAGGGGAAAACCGGAGTACTCAGAGAAAAACCTCTCGAAACAGAGTAGAGAACAAACAACAAACTCAACCCACACATGACATTGAGTCCAGGAATCGAACCGGGGCTACATTGGTGGGAGGCGAGTGCTCTCACCACTGCGCTAACCCTCTCTTGAAATAAGGATCTGGGATTCTGTTGAGTACTATGACACAGTCATCGTGGCTTGTGTTTGCAGCCATCCAGAGCAGGGCATCTTCAAAAGCCTTATTTTTAGCACAGAAAACTCTTGTACGCCCATGTTTAGCTGCACACCAACCGTATTCAAGCCTTCTGCCCATCCAAACATCCCCCCACCCCCACCCCCTACTAAGCAGTCACCCTTCAGTTGTGATAGTCATTCTGTTGCCTTTCAGTAATCTGAAAACAAATCCTCAAGCAAAAAGGATAGAGTCAGCATAAATCTTGTGCATAAATAAAAGGTTCTCGTATGCATACTTTTACTGATTGGAAATGGTATGTGAAACAAAAAGCAAGGACATGAAAGAACAAGGGTCAATTGTTTGTTTGTTTTTTTTTGCATTAAGAAATGCACACCCCATTAACAGGAAAAAATGGTTCCATTTTCTTTCGACAGCACAAGTTATGGGCACTGGCACACAGAAAATGGTGAGGAGCTGTTAATGATAATAATAATAATATTTAATACTTATAGTGGGCTTTTTCTATAAAAATACTCAAAAGTGCAGAACAATATTAGTAATAAACTAAATTTTAAAAACCAGTAAAATTACCATAATTACTAACAGTATTTACAACAATTCCAGATAGTATACGCCCCTGGCCTTTTCTCAGGCAGATGCCCCTTACTAAGGGTTTCCATTTTAACTACAGATGCTCTGGAGACAATCCATTGCCCAGCCTACAGTCCAAGTTGTCTGCTGAAGCTATCTGTGTAAGTATAGAATCTGTTTCTTTTCTCATGTTTCTTTCATCAGTTCAGTCAGTTCTCAGATACAGCTGCAGCTGACTAGCAGAACTGGTGTTTATGAACTATACCCACTTCTATGAGAATGAAACTCCATTTTGATTCAAAGCAGGTTTTTTTTTAGAAATGCAACGAAAAAATTGATTATTGTGTGAACCAGTTTCAGAATATTAAAATAAGTTGCTTTAGCTTTGCCTTTAGTTTAGCATTCTCTTTGAAGATAAGAAGTTCTGACTCTGTCACCCTCTTTGGTAGGGTGATAGCCTGCAAGCAAGCTCTTCGGGCAGTCTTGCAATGGGCAGGAAATGGAGATCTTGCAGTTTCATCTCTGTAATTTGAATATCCGCCTTCAATTTCCCTGTGGCTGAGCTGTCAGATTTTCGCCAATCAGTGCGAAGCGCAAACAAATTTGAAATGTAAACAAACATTTCCCAATCAGCATTTTGAATCAAAAGATTCGATGCAGATATTCAAATGACAGAGATGTAGTTGCAAGATCTCCTTTTCCAGCCCCAGCGCCAGACTGCCCTGGAGAGCTTGCTTGCAGGCTAGTAGGGTGACTTGTTTTTACGTACACTTTCCCGTAGGAAGCACAAGCTATGGTATGGGTGCTTCCCATTCCAATTGGCTTTTTGTGTTGGTTCTGTTTGTTGTGGTTTGCCAGATTGTCCCCATGGTATTGCGACACAAAACTGAAGCCATTTAGTTGGTGTCCACTACTTAGCAGGAAGTTTGGGATTAAATTGCTTGTACAATATCGGTCACATTATGCAAAACCTGGCAAACTAGACGTTGCATATTTCTTTCCTTTTTGTGCCAGCCAATTCCAGCAGTGCCCACCCATCCCCCACTCTGAGTATTAGCTGGGAATTTGCTCTTGATCTAATCCCAGAGGTGGAGCATTTGAAGTTTTAATACTGGGGTTTGCCTGCCCCGAGATGACTCCGCTTCCTAAGTTGAAAATTCTGTGGTGAAATCACTGCCAAACAAGGATTAGGGACGGACCATTAGAAAAGTGATGGGCAGAGGGGGAAGGGGGGTGCGGGTATACCAAAAAAAAAGAATTCATGCAAGGGCAGGTAGCTATAAAAAAATCATGCAAAGAAGAAGTCAAGAGAAAAATTTCCTACAGAGTGAATTGCACTATTGAGCTGGCAAACTGTACCTGCCTGAAGGGCACTTTGGCAGCTAATTTATACACAGTATTGATCCCCATTTTCTGCAATTAGGAAAACACATATTTCCCTTTCTAGCTGATACATTTTGTGTGCAGCAACCCCATCATGGATAAAAGCCCTTGCAGAAAAACCCTTGGCTCAAAAGTGATAAAACCATGTGCTATAAATGGCCATCCTGCTTGATTTGTTTGCACTTTAAAGAAAGCACACACCAAGTTTTGAAAGCCTCAACATCATCACAGGAAAGAGTTTACAACTGAAATGTATAAATGAAGATTGTGGGCACAGATATGCACACGCATACCAAACTGTAATGCTTTCTTACACAAGTTTTATCTTCTGTAATGGTTTAGGGTTATTTATGTTGCAGGTACCAATAAGTATTTAAAAAAACATGTAGAACTGATGTTGTGCCTTTTAACTTTGCCACTAAGTACAGACACTTTTCTTCTGCTTTTTAGTCCCAGTGGGGTCGATATTTAATAGCAAAGTTCTCTTGTATCAGTTAGTCAACAGTTCAATGTATCACTGAAAACATTTTTATTTGACCATTTTTTATTTGATACTTATACGTCATAGTGAAGCCTGTCAAGAATTCGCTGCATCTCAATGATGAATTGTATTACAAGAGTAATGAACAAATAACATTTCTAATTTCCAAAATGCAATGCAGGGCCATTTGAGGCAGTGGCACTTCATGTAAACCATTTTCAACTTGGACCTCAAATGTACTATAAACTTGACTTCAACCTATTAAATAAAATTAACATTTGCATCATTGACCAGAGGTGGATAAATGCCTGGTCTCTGATTGGCCAACATTTATATATCTGACTATATCATAACAATATTATTCAGTTCTAACAGTATCATAACAATATCAGATACACCGAACAATAACAAAATTAAGTGATTATGACAATGTTTTAATTAATGTGTACTAAATGTAACATTTATAACAAAAACCCATTGGCATGAATTTAATACTCACTAGTTAAAGCATCAAGCAAAAGAAGAAAAACAAATTAACCAAACAAAATGCCCAAAATAAATTTGTGCATGGGACTTAAACCCCCCTCAAAAAAAAATCCTGCAGAGGCAATGGCCGTGAAAAAAATCATACAATCATACATACTTTTCTAATATTGGTCCGTCCCTTAAACAAGTTAGTAGAGGTTTCTAAATGTATGTGTTGTCAATTCAAATACATTGCTGTTGTGTCTCATGCATTTATTCGTTCAAAATGAACAATGATCCGGTTTCACATTATGACAGATTATCAGTCTGCAGTGTGAAAACAGTCAAGAAGAATATGCCGACCGATTATTATGATCAAACACACACAAATTTTGCATTCAAAGTAGGGAGGCTATGTGATTTGAACATAACCTCGAGATATGGAGCACTATAGAAAAATACGCGAATTTGCTTCTTTATGATTTGTTTGAGCAGCAGGACTTCCACTCTGAACAGACCCGGGCATGCAAAATTATGATGATTTATCCAATTTTTAAGAGTTGTTTCCCTCAGAGCATTTCACCACCTTTGTTGTCCTCAACCCTGGGAATTTTCCGATTGGTTTAAATGCTCATGCCCTGGGATTGGCCTGGAATGGGACAAGGGCACTGCTGGAATTGACTGGTGCAATTATAACAGTTCCACACTTTGTACATTTATTGCTGTTTTTGAGTCCCTGCTTCCCGCCAGCCTATGTTAAAAGATTGGGGCTATCCATGAACTAATCTTGCTTTCTGATATCTTAAAATTAACATTAAAAAGGAAAAAGGCGGAAACACTCTTATGATTCGCTGTCCATGTTGGACAGTAGCCCATTTAATGGGGTCCTGTGATGGATGTATTCTCAGGAAGTGCTAGCAGAAAATCCTGTAACCTGCAAATATTTATCATAGTACCTTGAAGACAGAACTGTAACGTTTTCATTTCCTTTTAGGTTATGAAGGAGATGTCCAAAGACCCATTGGTGCATTTGGCCCAAGGATGCGAATAAACAAAAGGGTCACCCTTCAGGGAAATTTCATTTTATGTAGAAAGACTGGAAACCAGCTTTATCTGACCGGGGTTTTGTGGAATAAAATATATTTTCGCTTCTTAGCTCCGGAGAGTTATAACGTGTAGACTTTGAACGGTAAAAGCCGACATTAACGCTTGCTTCTTAATTGAGCTACAATGCAAACGTGGAAACAGTTTCTAAAAGATAGTCCTGCTCTCCCATTCAACGTTTTTTCAACTAAAACCCGCAGAGTAAATGGGAGAATATGATGACCAAGCTATACATTAATAATGATTAAACGGCCACAAACCTTATGAAGGGCAACGTGGCCAACCCTCTGTGTCTGAGCAATTTATTTTTACACAGGTAATTGTTAAAGCCTCGTGGGTTGCAGGATTTATTTGTATCATTTATCGTGGTCCATAGAATCCCACACAAGAATTTTTTATCGTAGAAATTAACACTCGTCGCTAACCTCATATTTTCTATAAATTGGGATTTTCAAGACAGAAAAAGAATACCACCTCGAAAATGACTTGAACAATCGTTAAAAATATAGAGTTGTTGTTGTTAAAAGTGAAAATGGTCGAGAGAGGAAACCTGGACAAGTATAAAGACGGGGTGGAAATCGAAATGGATAACCTAGTATTTACGCAAATCGATGTCTTAAAAAAACTCAAGTGGAAAAATAAAGACGAAAAAGAAAACTCGACAGTATAAGGAGAGCACGAGGAAGTGGAACTCTATCAGAAACTTACGTCGGAAATTGTAAAGCACCCCAAGCAAAAGAACTTAAGGGCTGGGTAACTTTCTACCCCTCCCTCGAGCAACTCGAATTACATCCGGGAAACAGCAAAAATGGTAGTGCTTTTGTCACCACAAATAGAATGTTTTCATATGACGCCCTGGTAGCTATGTTGGTTTGCCATGCTAATCCTCTGGGAAATAAACTCTGTTTTAATACTAAATATTTTCTTTTGTGCCGTCACCGCCGACCGCTTAGCTCAGTTCAGGTAGAGCACCACACTG
Source organism: Galaxea fascicularis (assembly GCA_948470475.1). Taxonomy (NCBI): domain Eukaryota; kingdom Metazoa; phylum Cnidaria; class Anthozoa; order Scleractinia; family Euphylliidae; genus Galaxea; species Galaxea fascicularis. Next base: position 6,102,193 of record OX419338.1, on the reverse strand, counting down.
CTGTGCGGGAGGTCGCAGGTTCAAACCATGACCGGACCAAAACCCGGAGCCTTCAAATAACTGAGGAGAAATTGCTGGCTTTGTGATGACTTCTGCAAATGGTTAGACTTTCTCGGATAACGACGTACGATAAACCGGAGGTCCCGTCTTACAGTGCTGGGACGTTAAAGAAACCAGACAATGTTCGGAAAGAGTAGGGAACGTAGTCTCCGGTGTGATCGTCTATAACTTACCCTGTTCTGGGGGCACCTGTGTATCTTACCATTCAATAAGATTGTAAACTGCGAGGCTGCAACTTGCCCCTAAAAAGCAGTCTGGCAAAGTCCCCCATAAAGTCTTGTAAAGCGCTTTGGTATAAAGTGCTATATAAATCTCTCAATATTAATTATTAAATCAGTATCGCCGTTGACCCTATGAGAGAAAACATTTAATAACAAAAAAGAGGAAGTCGCATCCCAAAACCTCTGTAAAAAAAAAAACTTGTTGGTGTTCTTTCAATCCACTTATGCCAATTCAAACCTTGACGGTAAGAAAGCACAACAAGAGTAGCTCAGTCAAACAAGTAAAGCTCCTTACTGCAAACATAATAGCAACAGCTCTTACAAAAAGAGGACAGGATTTATGTCTATATGTAAATAAAAAAAAAAAAGTCCAGAAATCAATAAAAGCCAGGGTTCCAATTTCTTCCAAAAAAAGAATAAATCAGCCTTTTTTTCTTGAACACACTAGCACAAATCCGACAATTCTTGGTTTTCAACCACGTGACATGTTGGGGGTCAAAGCAATAGAAAATTCTTTTGAAGAATTTACATAAAAATAGAATTTAGTTCCCAGCGGAGGGAGAGACTATTGTTCTTGACCACCAACATGGCCGCCATGACGTCACTTGCAAACCAGCAATACCGTTCATCTTGGGGGGTCATTTGCATTAAAACAATGGGTATCCGGTTAACTAGAGCATGACACAGTCCCAAGAGTACATAACTTCTATTCTTTTTATGTAAAGAGCCCCTAAACAGATTCCATTATGGTATTGTGCAAGTTGTGAATATACAAAAAACTTAGCTATTCTAACCCATTAATTCGTCAAATCTCTATAAGCTAAATATGTAAATGGCATAGCATCTAATTAAAGTAAGTGAATTAATTAGAACCCAGCAGGGCAGTGGGTGGGACTCCGTCCCACCCACTCCACCTCACCCCCTCCGGTTGGTCCTGTAGGAGAGGGCAGTGGGTGGGACTCCGTCCCACCCACTCCACCTCACCCCCTCCGGTTGGTCCTGTAGGAGAGGGCAGTGGGTGGGACTCCGTCCCACCCACTCCACCTCACCCCCTCCGGTTGGTCCTGTAGGAGAGGGCAGTGGGTGGGACTCCGTCCCACCCACTCCACCTCACCCCCTCCGGTTGGTCCTGTAGGAGAGGGCAGTGGGTGGGACTCCGTCCCACCCACTCCACCTCACCCCCTCCGGTTGGTCCTGTAGGAGAGGGCAGTGGGTGGGACTCCGTCCCACCCACTCCACCTCACCCCCTCCGGTTGGTCCTGTAGGAGAGGGCAGTGGGTGGGACTCCGTCCCACCCACTCCACCTCACCCCCTCCGGTTGGTCCTGTAGGAGAGGGCAGTGGGTGGGACTCCGTCCCACCCACTCCACCTCACCCCCTCCGGTTGGTCCTGTAGGAGAGGGCAGTGGGTGGGACTCCGTCCCACCCACTCCACCTCACCCCCTCCGGTTGGTCCTGTAGGAGAGGGCAGTGGGTGGGACTCCGTCCCACCCACTCCACCTCACCCCCTCCGGTTGGTCCTGTAGGAGAGGGCAGTGGGTGGGACTCCGTCCCACCCACTCCACCTCACCCCCTCCGGTTGGTCCTGTAGGAGAGGGCAGTGGGTGGGACTCCGTCCCACCCACTCCACCTCACCCCCTCCGGTTGGTCCTGTAGGAGAGGGCAGTGGGTGGGACTCCGTCCCACCCACTCCACCTCACCCCCTCCGGTTGGTCCTGTAGGAGAGGGCAGTGGGTGGGACTCCGTCCCACCCACTCCACCTCACCCCCTCCGGTTGGTCCTGTAGGAGAGGGCAGTGGGTGGGACTCCGTCCCACCCACTCCACCTCACCCCCTCCGGTTGGTCCTGTAGGAGAGGGCAGTGGGTGGGACTCCGTCCCACCCACTCCACCTCACCCCCTCCGGTTGGTCCTGTAGGAGAGGGCAGTGGGTGGGACTCCGTCCCACCCACTCCACCTCACCCCCTCCGGTTGGTCCTGTAGGAGAGGGCAGTGGGTGGGACTCCGTCCCACCCACTCCACCTCACCCCCTCCGGTTGGTCCTGTAGGAGAGGGCAGTGGGTGGGACTCCGTCCCACCCACTCCACCTCACCCCCTCCGGTTGGTCCTGTAGGAGAGGGCAGTGGGTGGGACTCCGTCCCACCCACTCCACCTCACCCCCTCCGGTTGGTCCTGTAGGAGAGGGCAGTGGGTGGGACTCCGTCCCACCCACTCCACCTCACCCCCTCCGGTTGGTCCTGTAGGAGAGGGCAGTGGGTGGGAGGGTGGGAGTGGGTGGGAGAGACTGCTACAGAACCAACCGGAGGGGTGAAGTTGAGGATTTCCGGTGGAGGGGAGGGGGTGTGATTTCCGGTTGGAGGGGGTTGTGTTGGAGAGGGGAGGTCTTGGGACTAAGTTGTATTTTTTAATAGCAAGTCATGGAGACAGAAGACATGTTGGCCGCATGGTTGGATGCGGTTGTTTTATTTGTCTTGGGTTTTTTCTTGGTCTTTATTTTGAATATCTTTTGTTTTAATTGTAGTAGTTGTATTATCATATGTTGTCTTTGTGTTGACAATTTGCACTTGCAAATAGGCGGTGAGTTTGTTCAAAAGTCTATTTTCTTAAATGATGTTAAGTTAATCTGCACGATATGTAGGATGGAGATATTGGCTTTTTGAGCAGTTAATATTTTTATATTTTCTGTTTTACAATACGGTGATACTGTAAAATGTTTGAATCTGTTTCTTGGTATGAACAGCAACTGTACCTTGAAATTAAAGTTGGCTGAAACGAAGGAAGCATCGCCGTTTTAACTATCTTTTTTCGCAGTGATATTAGCGTGTTTTACAACACATTAATCGCTTGTCTTTCAGAAACGTAACTTTGTGTTTATTACGGCCTCAATTTTGTAAAATTTTGTTTTTACAATGTGATGAAATTGTACCTAACTAATCTTTTCTAGCTCTTAGTATTAAAATCAAACCTTGACTGAATAGAATTTGGTCATACAATAGTCATTTTTCGGCATGGTTTTAATTAAATCAGTCATTTTAAAGGCTATCGAGTGTTTCACAATCCCAAGACTCCTGTTCTAAAGTGTCTTTCTTGAAGAAAACAATTTAGCTTAGCTTTTGTTTAGTAAAACGGAAGAAAATGAAGCCAAAAATTGCTGTCTTAACTTAGTTCATTTGAATCTATCTTTTCCTGTCGAGACGAATTTTTTTATTCGTCTTAGAAATAATTTGAGTCCGCTAGTATTTGTGCAGCTGGAGAATTGTTAACGCACTGCGCATTATAAAAAATGGCGACAGAAGTTATCTAAAATGTGCTTTCCCGACGAGCACTAACGATGTTATTTGAAAGCTACTACGCATTCAAATTGAAAATGTCCACTTACCGTAATTTGATCTTCAAGAAACTCCATCATAAACATCGCTCGGCAGCACTATACAAATTAAAAGTTATCTGCTGCAGTACTATTCATTCCTAGTCTCTCTCTGTCTCTTTCCCCCCTCCTCTATCCAGACAAGCAAAGCGAAGAATAAGGTACCGGTAACCTTCATTGAATTGTTCTCTTCAGGCTGAAGAAAAAACTGATTATCGCAAAAATTACTCGCTATAGCAGAAGTTGAAAGTAATTCGCCTGAAACTCTATTTTGTATGTAGTATTGCTGTCTTCAATGCATTTTACACAACTATGACTTACAAGGACGGTAAGAAATAAATCTTTGCAATTTTAACAAAGCAAAAGAAGAAACTAATCGCAAAATGAAGACTTTTGCCAAAAAAAAGTTCTCTTTTTTGTTTTGACCGAGTCTAGATTGCAAAAGCAGAACTCGATGGTAACGCGCAACTGAGGAAAACCAAACAAATGACACTATATTAATTGGTAAACTATTTGCACCTAAAAAAACTTTTGATGCGAAATTCTAAGTTCGGTTGCTACCCGTGAAAAGAAATAGCTTTCAGCATAAGTGACAATAAATCCTAATTTCAAATTTCAAATTAAAAGAAAATAAAACGCGCCTTCAACAAACCATGCAGTAGAGTGCCTCTATTTTAATTTCGATTCTTTTTCCGATTTTGGCATTTTTCGACTTGGAGGTATGGATTTGGAAGTAAAGTAATTAGACTTACAGTTTTACCCTAAGAACATTCCAAGTTTGTTTTTTTAATTTAGCCGAGTCTAGCGGATTGTGAAAACAGAACTCGATAGGAACGCAAGCCAACCAGATTAAATGTGAAAATAAAACTGATGGATTCGAAAAATTGTTCTCAATTTCATTTTGAAATTTTAAGTTTCGTTGCTGTTCATGCAAAAGAAATAGATTCAAAATTCTTCTACTTAAAGATAATATAGAGTGCCTCTATATCAATTTCTTGTCTGATTTCCGGCATTTTTCGGCTTTGGGTATGAATTTGGTGGCACAAATAAATATACTGTACTTTCAGCCTACTTGGCCATATATCAAGTGTTTCTTAATTCATCAGGGCGGCTGCAGACTCTTAATGGTAAGAGATCTTCGATCAAAGCAGAAATCGGGCTTAAATGCTTGTAGCGAGCCATGTATAAATTGTATGCACTTTCTTCAAGATCTTCGCTTTCCGTAAAATGCACTGTCTTTTGTCAGCTAGGAAACAGCTTGAGTACAACACAGCAACTCCATTGTATCTTGACAAGGTGGCACTGGCGTCCTCGGCTTAATCACTCTTTCCCAGTCAACCTGAAAACAGAACGTTAGCCTTTCAGTTAAGAGCAGTTTATGCTATACCTGTTATTAATATAGATTAAGTTACTGATGTCTATAAGAAACATGGCATTTACTTCCAACAGGCAACAGACGGTTAAGGTGATATTGCACATCCATTATAACTTAATATTTGAAAACCGATCTCAAGTGAGTACACCTTACTAACAAAAGGAATGGACTCCTTTCCAGTACACGATTCATGTAGGATGGGGCTATAGGACTGTGTTTATATTCCTTTTATAATCATTGGAAACAACAAGTTTTCATTTCAGCCGCGAAATACCTACGGAAATTTAAGCTCTAAAAGGTCAATCAATCAGTGAAATCAATCACAAACAAACAAATTGAAGGGAGTCTTTTCTAACACCTGTAATACGTCCAATTGTGCTTAAAGAAATAAGAATTTTGTAATTATGAGGTCCTATCTTATTGGGAAAGCAAAAGAGTTCTTCAATAAATAACAAATCAAACTGTAGATGGTCGTTTCATTTTCCTTTTTTCCAGAATCTCAATAGTTGATTCTAGTTTAGTCAGTACTGATAATTCTCTTTTGAATTCTTTTAGATTTATGACAATATGCAGAAACGCATTTTTTAAAGCGGGTAACAACGGAAGCTCGTTTCCTCTAGAACTGAACACAATTCCATGTGACCACGCTATCGATTTTCTCGCGTTTACTGTTTGTATATCAAAGCGAGCACCAATTTGCTTTGGCCGGTAAAGTGAGAATTTTTAGACAGGTTTTTTGTAGATACTTATATTATTCTTTCAGAGAAAGTACCAATTGCGATTTTGTAACAATTAAAGTGATGTGCACGCTTTATCAAAACAGTGTTTGATAAACAGAACAACAACAACAACGTGACAACACAACGCAAACATCCCCACAAGAATACATGGGCAGGCTCTCAAGTTCCAGCCACAGCCTTGAAAGTAATTAAAGGTAAGCTTAAGTGTCAAAGTTAGTTTTGCCTGTTAATTTAAGTGCAAAATGTCATTCTTGTTATATCAATGGAAATGTTTGGTATTTTTTTTTTTAGTAAAACATTGATAAACAGCCGAGAGATGTTGCCGACTATATTTGTTTAGAGACAATGTACTAACGTCATGTGAAGAGGTAAAATTTCGTTTTCGCAAAGTTCGGTCCCTAAACGTGGACTTTTTAAATCTCTTCTAAAGTTTCAGAAAATCAGCTCAAACAAAAGCGACACTATCGAATTTAAGCAATACAAAAAGTAAGTTATCAGTGCCGGAAATTGAAAGAATGCATTTTGTAGTTCTGCAGTTTACTCTTGGTTGGTTTGTCAACAAATTACCAAGCTTAAGCAGCTTAAATTAAAGTTTCAAATGGCTGCCGGAACGTCAGAGTGCAAGATTAACTCAGAATTGAAACGTTTTGCGAAAACAACTAAACGATTTCATTTTGTTTTGATACGTCTCGGAGGTATTTTGGTCTAGGACGAATTTTTTCGAATTCTGTATTATAAAGCAGCATGATTTATTCCATGAATATTTGTGAGGGCACCAGTATATGTAAATTTTTTACAAACATTTTAAAAACTTTCTTGCATCGGACCGGCTACTTTACTGACCAAATTTCAAAGTGTTGTTCTTGCAAAGAAAAGCAACGCTTTTGCAAGAATTGTTCTAACAGGCAGGTGAAAAGGAAAAACATTGAAGTGTGACAATATTAAAGAAATCGTACCTTGCCAAAGTTAGATGTTTTACCAAACGTTATCCTTGCTTGCTTTATATGCCACTTGGTCCATCATCTCGGTTCTGTGACTAAAACAAATAAACCAGCATTAGCATGGGTGGGGTGCATCAGAGTGGAAAAACTAATGAAGTCCAAACTGAAATTCTGTTTAGATTTTTTAAGGTCAAAGTAAATGATCAAAATGAGACTCTTCTCGTTCTGTTTGCTTTTATGAAAAAAATTAGGTAATTTTCTAGAATTTTTGTTAATCATCTCCATGCCAAGTAGCACATAAGGCCTCCTAAGAAGTTTTCAAGGATGTTCCAAGGATGGAAAAACTAATGAAGTCCAAACTGAAATTCTGTTTAGATTATTTAAGGTCAAAGTAAATGATCACAAAATGAGACTCTTCTCGTTCTATTTGCTTTTATGAAAAAATTTAAGTAATTTTCTAGAATTTTCGTATAATCCTTTCCATGGCAAGTAGCACATAAGGCCTCCTAAGAATTAAGTTTCCAAGGATGTTTCTGTGACCCAGCAAAGACTCTTAGGGACAGGTGGTCAGCCCATCACCCGGCCTCCACCCAACCGTGATGTGTGGGAGTGCAACCACAGCACCGGGTACTACGTCCCCTTCTCTTCGATCAGGTTGTGAGTTCTTCTATGTCCCCCACCAGTTTTACGTATGGAGATGAGGGCGACAAGGCCAACCGCTTAAACGTCACTGCCCAATAACGCGATCATCTAAACTGAGGCAGATGTTGAGCACAGCTAGCATGCCCTTACCCAAGACCGTGGTTAGTGGTCCGGACAAGGGTTAGACCCGTGACCTTATAAATTGGTGTCAAGAAAAACGCGTGAATTGAATCTAGATCGATAATGGGACACCTAACACGTGATAATCCTATAATGTTATAGTGCCATGTACATGGCACTATAGCATATTGATTGTTCCTTTCATCACTTTCAAAGGTTTATTTTAACATGTTAGAATAAACCTTTTGAAAGTGATGAAAGGAACAATCAGTAGAAAGAATTCGTGTACATTCTAAGAATCCTCAGCCGTCTTAAATAAATGTACTTGTTCCTTTGGTTTGAGAATCGCTATTTCCAGGTGTGTTTTTCATTTCGGCCTGCAACTTAGCAGTAAAGTGTCATCCATTCAGTTTCCGTCGCAATCGAATTAGGCGTTGCATTTTCTTGACGATGAATTGGTCCTTTTACCGAAATTTCCATTATACTGTTATGAAAATGTTCTAACCTTAAGAGAGGAGTATAGGAATATTCCAGGTAAACATCAACGTAAATTCCACAATTACCAATGCATGAACAATTTATTCAGAAATTCTCAGTTTGGGGAATAAAATTAACTTTCCCGCGCCCAGCAAACCAATTCATACAAATACCAAATCCGAAAGCTTCCCATCATAGTAATTTACCAGGCTGTTCTCTACCGATAAACGTTTTATAAAAAATAAATGATGTTTTTCGAAAGGTTTTCGTTGATCTTGTCCCGATAATACAATAAGCTCACAAGAAAGCAAGGTATTACTTTAATCTTGAAAGTTAGACCTTAGTTTTGCCCTAGCTTGTAGCTAGTAACCATTTGTGAAAACTTTTTTTCTTTGTATATTTTGAGGACTTGTTGCGAAAGTGAAACTCTGCAGCAGCTCACTAAACAAAGAAATGTGAACTAAGCGGATATGCGCTTTGTCGACTTCCAGAAAACGAGACAACTCCGGCCACAAAAAAGTTATAGTAGTTAGACTACAAGTGATTCATTGGAATGGAATATCGGAACTTGATTTTCATGTTCCGAAGAATAACGGAAAATAGTGATCGAGCGAGAGGTGAAGTGTCCGGGAAATAGAACGATATACCTTTTGGTCAAGAGTTTACGATTGTTATCGACTGCCATCGACTGCCATCGCCGAATTCCATCGGAAAAGTTCGGTCATTCGTACACTGGCAAGATTTGTCCGTAGACAGTGATCCCGTTTCTCCGTAAAAGCAGCGTTTTACAATTAATTCATCTACTGCAAAACATACGGAGGTTACACCATTGCTTATAAGCCATATATATGGATCAGCAATATTCTTATTGTTATCTACTTTGTTCTTAGATAACAATTCAAATATTTTTATTCAAGTTTTGTTATCTGTTTTCTACTTTTGGTAACAATAATGATTCAGTTCAACTTCAATTTGTTTTGGATCATCCAATCGATTTTCTATTTCTATGGAAAAAAAAATCAAAACGATTCTAACGTTAAGAATTTCTTAATTCTTTTTAATTCTTTTTAATTATTATTATTATCACTATTATTGTTATTATTTGTTCTTCCCCTTCAAGAGCAGGGTTTTAACGTCAGTAAGAGATAGTTTCGCGATGCTGTTAAGCTACGTTATGATTGGCCGATCGATGACATTCCATCAGTATGTGCGTGTGGAGAAAACTTCACAGTAGATCACGCAATGATTTGCAAACGAGGGGGTTTCGTAATCCAACGTCATAACGAGTTGAGAGACCTCGAGGCCGATCTCTTGAGTATGGTGTGTGGTGACGTCGAGGTCGAGCCAGTTCTCCAAGACATCACTGAAGAACAGTTCGGTAGAGGGTCCAATAGAGCACAAGACGCAAGATTGAACATTCGGGCGCGTGGCTTCTGGGATCCCCAGAGCTCGGCATTCTTTGATGTGAGGGTTTGCCACCCTAATGCCGAGTCTTACAGGGACCAGGAGCCGAAACAGATCTATCACATCCATGAAAACGACAAGAAGCGGTTGTATTCGAGGAGAGTAGTGTTGGATGTTGAGCATGGCTCGTTCACGCCGCTTGTATTTACAACTACTGGAGGGATGGGGAAGGAATGTATATAAGTACCATAGTCGACTGGCTAAAATGATAGCCGCCAAGAAAGGAGAACAATACTCGCGAACACATGCTTTGCACTCCTTCGGTCGGCCCTGGTTTGCCTTCGAGTATCGCGGGTGAAGCGCCGTACTGTGTTTGACTACAACAATTGTGATATTGAAATCGCAGCTGCCGAAGGAGCCATTGACGTTGTTTAGTGTTTCTTTTCTTTTTTTTAGCAGCCTTGTATAGGGTTTTAGTTTTGCCATTCGCCTTTCGCTTTTCTAGTTTTGTGTCTCGAGAATAAAATCTAAATAATCGAACTCCAAGAAACAAAGGGACTTGTAATTTTGCATATATTAACGTTTTTTAAAAAAGTATAATGCATGAACACTTTTTAACATGAAGTGCAGAATTTGAAAGCGTTTATTGAATTTCTATCTGAAACTTTTCTGTATTTGTTTTCGAAGAATAATTGTAAATAAAGTTTGCTATTATTATTTGTAAGCATAATTTAACCGCCGCCCGGTTGGCTTAGTTGGTAGAGCACCAGACTGCTTGGCGAGAGAGGGTGGGTCCAAACCCCAGGCTGGATCACAAACCAGGCTTAGGTAAGATTATGCTGGCTGATTGCTTAACATCTGCTCTTCAGTTCGGATGATCACGTCACTAGGCAGGTAAGCCGTTAGCGTTGTCTCCTTTACCCCCACACGTGAAACTGGAATGAGACGTGAAAGAACCCACACACCGAACGAAACTGGAGTAGGGCACGTAGTCCCATGTTGTGGTCTGTCCCGACGTACATCACGGCTGGGATAGAGGCGATGAGCTGGACGGCACCCGTCCCCAAGTGCCTCTTTTGGGTCACAGAAACTAGTCCAAGGCGAAATGCAAAACATTTTGTGCATTTGCAAATTTGGCGGAAAAAAGAAAACCAAACAGCTTGAAGCACTGCGGGAGATGCTTGTCTCCACCCTCCAACCGATATAAATTTCAGAAAAACTTCCTAATTCAAATAAACGGATATTAAACAACTATCTGCTGAATATCACTCATTGAATTGGTTACCAAAGGTTCACCCTTGTTTTTCAATTAAATTTGAAACCAAAACTTTGTTCTTGTAACCACGTAAGATTTTCGTGAACGCGCAACTTTAGTTTTCTTTCCTGTGACTCAAAATTATATGCCTCCATTTTGTGGTAATTCTAATTACATTACTTCTAACTGAACTGAATAACACGTGTTGGACTTATCTGAATAAGTTGCGCTTGAGTGGCAGAGTGATGGAACATTCTTGGCTTGCGTTCACCAATCGTAGGTTTATCATAACCGTTCATATTTTGACCTAAAAGATGAAAACCAATTGATTAGACAATAAGACTGCAGTGCCCAACGTAAACTCAGACCAGACCATATAAACGGGCCCTAGGGCATCTTAACCACTCCTGATTCAATGGAATTTCCAATAATAGTAGTAAATTTGACGCCGTGTGTTTGTAGCAGGATAACAGCACAACGTTGCGGGAATACGGTGCATGTTTCATGCCAGGGAGAGACAGAGGAACATACAAATAAAAACAATTCTGGTCAAGTCTTACCTTAATTCTGGAACCTAAGGTTTGTAACAAATGTGTCGTCAGGTTCCACTCATCGTGTAAGTTCTTTCACGGTCATCTAACGAGTAAGAGAGAAAGAAATTTACTAACATATACTGTGATGCGGATGCGAAATGTTCGCCAGTTTTGCGAAAGAAAATCTTACGTCGTTGACATTATTTAATTTAGATCTCGGAGCTGAACGAAACCAGGTGGAGATCACCTGCATCCTAACAACATTTAGTGACGATTCAGCCGTAGAAATAAGTGTCATGTTCATAAACGAAACTAAAGTCAGTTCCTAACGAGTTCACTCGATGTTGCTTGCAATACCTCGAAAACGAAATATTTTGGAAACGAATACTCATAGTAAGACCAAATACAACTAATCTTTAGGAGAACTAACCTGCAGACGCCTCTGCTCTTTGACGCAGTGCACATCAAGAAGACGTCAAAATGAACTTCAACAGCACATGGCGGACACCGCCAGAAGCAATGGGTGCGCCTTTTGACTCACCTGTTTTTATACCGTATTAAAAATTCATAACGTAAAAGTGTAAAATATTTGGATCGACCAGGAAACACTGAGCGATTACTTAATACGTTACCGCAACTCCCTCGTTGGAATTTGTCTCATGTTGCTACTGGTATATTTGTCAGTTGGGAATTCATATTTTGCATGGCAGTGACAAGACCAACACAGGCTACTGAATTACATCCTTTCAGAAAGTGAAAAGTCGTTTTTTTATGAATAAATCAATATAAATAGCGAATGCGTCTTCAGCTTAAAATTAATAATTGACTCTTTCGTTTACGTCGCGTTTTTGCTCCAACTACGGGACAGGCGCTTAATCAGTGAAGAATGAAATTAAGGGAGAAATTTAAAGTTTGGCATGGATTCCAGCAAGTTCAGGCACCTTGAATCTGACTTGAGGTGTGTATGGTGATCCACACAAAGAAACAAATGAAAATTAGTTTTAACTTTAGCGCCGGTTCCTTCGATCGTCTTTAGAAGGTCATTGCCTGGTTTTATGAAATCTCTCCTTTCCTCATTTTCTTACTCAGGTACCAGACGCTGTCTTTCTTCTTCTTCTCTCAGTTTATGTGGGTAAATAGTCTTCAAGTCTGTCAAGCAATTTATCTTGAAAAAAGAACGAAGGAAGCAAAGAACTGAAGAAGGGAAAAAAAGAAAGGAAAAAATCTGACACATAGATAAGGCACGATTCAACAATGCCTTGACCTTCGGTATTTTAGAATGCTTTGATACTTCTCACGGTCTTACGATACGATTTGTTGTTTTAATTTATTGAAAACCGAATATAGACGACTATTTTTGACTATTTTTGTGACTATTTTTATGTGCTATTTCATCAGATTTGAACGAAGTACCACCAGATCCTAATGTAGAATGCATGTGTGAAAGTTTTACTATTATTTGAGTTATTGACTGAACGTGATACTAGTGCAATCATAAAGAAATCCACCAAAAAATCATGCAAGTTAGACCCAAAGCCAACCCAACTGGTTGTCGACTGTCTTGACCAGTTGCTTCCTGTTATAACTACCATCGTTTATTGCTCACTATCCGGCACAAGGTGTTTTCCCTGAAGCGTGGAAGGACGCGTTCGTCAAGCCTCTTCTCAAGAAACCTGGTCTTGGTACTGCTTATAAGAATTTGAGGCCCGTAAGCAATCTGCAGTTTCTATCAAAAGTAACAGAGAAAGCAGTTTTTGACCAATTACATTGTCATCTGGCTGAGAATGATTTGTATCCCCTACTACAATCCGCATACAGAAAGCAACACAGCAAGGAAACGGCACTTCTAAAAGTTGTAAATGACATCAAACGAAGAAAAAACGGAATTCTTAGTAATTGGGACTCGACAACAACTAGACAAAGTATCCCTTGATGAAATGACAATTGGACATACTAAAGTTAAAACAACTACTTCAGCGAGGAGCCTTGGAGTATGGTTTGATCGTAACATGCAATTTCACACCAATATAACGAAAATGTGCGTTATGGGACATTTCTATCTATACAACATAAGGAGAATAAGGAAGCATCTCACATATGAGTCAACTCGTGCACTAACACAGGCAACGATAATAGCCCCGGCCGATTGGATTACTGCAACAGTCTTCTTTATGGATGCTCTGATAAAATACTTCAGTGTTTGCAAAATATGGCTGCTAGACTTATATGTAACTCTACACGTTTTTGTTCGTATCACGCCGTCGCTTTTCAAGTTGCACTGGCTACCAGTCAAACTCAGAATTAAATACAAAATTTTATTGGTGACTTCAGTACAAGGCAATACATGGGCTATCACC
>OX419338.1:6071204-6083704 GCA_948470475.1 Galaxea fascicularis | reverse complement strand
TGCCATAAGTTGATAAACTAACGACTTGCCAAAACCGGTTGGCAGCACGGCCAGGGCATCCTAGCTTTTTCTCCACAATAACAGTCTTTAGGATCTGCATTTGCTCCTCTTTGAACGTTACATTTTCTCTTCCGATTACTTGTAAACCGAAATTTACACCTTGTTCTTCTACACGTACATCAGAGTCCAACGACAAGGAAGTCGACGAACTCACCATGTTTATTGCAGACTGACCAAAGCTACAGGCATGCGCAATTCAACCGGAAGTCCGGTATTTTCGGACTTCAAATGGGATCTTTCCAGGGTCGTCACCAGGGTCGTTCGTTCCCGACCGCTGGTTTAAGGGAACGAAGGCGCTCGGTACGAGGGTGCGGCCACGAGGTCTCGTTGTCCTAGCGCTCATGCGCAGAACGCAAAACTTTATAAAGAAAACTGACGTCATGCCTCGTCATGCCACCATGGAAGTTGATCCTGAATATTATGAAGGACACCCTGGACTTGGTGTACGTCCTGGAAGGCCTAGAACTCTAAATGTTAAAGAGGAGTTATTCTTGGTTATGTTCAAATTAAGGCAGGGCTTTGCAGAACGCCATCTGGGGCATTTAACATCTCCCAATCCACCGTTAACAGAATTATAATTTCCTGGGTCACTTTTATGTTTCTACGATTTGGGCAGTTGAACATATGGTCATCACGAAATGTGGTAAATGAGAACATTCCTCAAGACTTCAAAAACAAATACGCTCATACCAGGGTTATTATTGTATTGAAATTGAGCGCCAAATGTCTAGCAGCCTTCTCCTTAACAGTGAACTTTTCAGCAGTTACAAGAAACGGCAATTACTGCAAATTCACACAAATTATGTCCTTGATTTATTTTCGGCCCTAAATATCACAATGTTACTGAAAGGATCCCTACTTTTGTATTAAGTATTGCAACCTGAGCACTTTTGATCGGTATTCCATTCGGAAATAACAGAACTATCATCACACAAGGACAAGCTTAGCGCTTCAGTGACTATATATATATAACTGTGCTTTCACAGTTGGCCCTTTGGACCAGTCCTTTCTGCATCGAAGCGAAAACAAGAGATCAGCTTTCTTTAGCTCTGCCGGTTTCCTTCCCTCAAGACTGGCGCCGGGAATGATCATTTTCCGGGAAAGTAATTCATGTCAAGCCATCGTATAGTTGTCGTATAGTGACCGGGCCATATTAGTGGTTACGTACACATCCTTACCCATACTTAGCCCTACTTAGCCATCCTTACCCGTACTTAGACATCCTTACACATCCTTAGCCGTACTTAGCCATCCTTAGCCGTACTTAGACATCCTTACACATCCTTAGCCGTACTTAGACATCCTTAGCCGTACTTAGTCATCCTTAGCTGTACTTAGACATCCTTAGCCGTACTTAGCCATCCTGACACATCCTTAGCTGTACTTAGCCATCCTTAGCCGTACTTAGCCATCCTTAGCTGTACTTAGACATCCTTAGCTGTACTTAGCCATCCTTAGCGGTACTTAGCTATCCTTAGCGGTACTTAGCTATCCTTAACAGTACTTAGCCATCCTTAGCCGTACTTAGCCATCCTTAGCCGTATTTAGCCATCCTTAGTGGTACTTAGACATCCTTAGCGGTACTTAGACATCCTTAGCCGTACTTAGACGTCCTTAGTCGTACTTAGACATCCTTAGCTGTACTTAGCCATCGTTAGCGGTACTTAGACATCCTTAGCCGTACTTAGCCATCCTTGGCCGTACTTAGCCATCCCTAGCCGTACTTATACATCCTTAGCTGTACTTAGCCATCCTTAGCCGTACTTAGCCATCCTTAGCCGTACTTAGCCATCCTTAGCCGTGCTTAGTCATCCTTAGCTGTACTTAGCCATCCTTAGCCGTGCTTAGTCATCCTTAGCCGTACTTAGCCATCCTGACACATCCTTAGCCGTACTTAGCCGTACTTAGCCGTACTTACACATCCTTAGCCGTACTTAGCCATCCTTAGCGGTACTTAGACATCCTTAGCTGTACTTAGCCATCCTTAGCTGTACTTAGCCATTCTTAGCGGTACTTAGACATCCTTAGCCGTACTTAGCCATCCCTAGTCGTACTTAGACATCCTTACCTGTACTTAGGCATCCTTAGCCGTACTTAAACATCCTTAGCCGTCCTTATACATCGATCCTCAGAGATAATTCGTAGCTGTACTGTGACATCCGGCTCAGACGTAACTTTACTTAATGTTTCATAGCCTAGCCTTGCTTAAACATCCTTAACCACTCTTAGTTTGGCGCCTGTGAACTTTGAGTATCTCATGATAGCCACGCTTGATAACTGTGGTACAGCAGCTTGCCATTCCCACGTGTTTGGTAGACGTTATGGAATACAACTTTCATCGTCTGATTTGGCGGAAATTTAAATATTGGAGAGAAAACGGTGACGTGATACAGCCTACTAGTTGCGAATGAATTCACCTTATTCAGTCTCAAGTTTTGAGGAGAGCGTATAGAGGGGATTACAATAGAAAATTCTGTTGTCTGGTTAATATAACGTACGGTAGTTCCAATATAGATGCAATTTAAAATTATTGGTGATAAAGGCAATGGCTTCAGGCATCTCCCTTTTCATAAACGTCATAATGAAATCATACTCGAAAGTGTGAAGGAACAGATGAGCCAATAAAGGAGCGCTAGTAGTGCCCATAGATGGATATCCCAACCAATTGGCTAAATACTACGATTCCGGATAACACGCGAGACAAAGATCTATCTGAGAGAGGTATTAAAGCAATGTAGTTTATTACAGGCATCTTATCATCTGTCCAGAAACTGTGAAAGTTATTGATCAGTTTCAGTGTTTTTTTCCCTTCTGGTGTTGCAAAGTCTTTCCAATAGATTAGGTTGTCACTCTTTAAGTCTGGCTTGTGGTAGGCTTGAATATAAAGTTCAAAATTCCATAGTAATAAGAGTAGTTGTTGTCTTGTTTTTTTAATCGGTTCTTTTTACTACATGCACAAATTACAATAGAAGTTGGCCAAAGTGTACTTCAAAATAGTGCGGTGAGGAAGCCCTAAAAGAGACCATCCACTACTTCTTAATTTCAAGTTGTTCTTCTTCTAATGTGTGGTTTAATTTTGAGAATAGGTAATTAAATAGTGACAGGCCATTCACAGATCCCGCACACGTATCGCATGAATGTAATTGCTCCTCTACAGTAGCGTTAAAGAGATTAACTACAGTTTGGCTTTAACCAAACATCGAAAGAAATTGGCTAAAAACAGTATCAGTTACCAAGAAAGCTGAAGAGATCAAAAAGAGATCAGTGGAAAGTTGAGGTTTTTGTATTGAACGAGACTATGGCTGTTAATCGAACCTATTATAATGCTGAAAAGGTTTCAAAAATAAATAAAAAAGAATTACAAAGACTTAACTTAAGAAAATCAATCCTAAGTATTTTCTTTGAATGAACTGTATCCTTTAGGAAAAGTACATTTTTTTCTTGGGGTGATAGTGGGGGTGGGGGTTATGGCCTCAAAGGGGAGGGTCGTCAGTGAAAATGAGCACCAAAGTTGGCCGAAAACACTGGTAGAATTCTGCCAAAGGGGATTGGAAAAGCCAGTATAATTGCCTTTTGGATCTGGAATCCGCCCAAGCCGGAGACATCTTTCCAAATGCTACTTCTTTGTTGGTTTTCTTGCTCATCATGTGCTGTTTGTGAGGCCTCAAAATATTAGATCTGTCAATTTTTCGTGACGTACTGGGGCGCAATCACAAAGTACTCCACCACCCGTCACAACTCCATACGTGGACTCATGAACACTTTCCCCGATTAATTGATTCCTTGCGAATCTATACCCATATTACTGGTCCTGTTTGAGAACGCGTGAAAATGGTACGACAAGAAGATTTGTGTCATCATAAAGCGGAAATTGAGCGAGATCACGAGGGCGCAGAGCCTCCTGGAAAACGAGAAACATCGTGTGCTAAACGGGGGTTTAATGATTTGTAAATTAGCAAAATATTTTATCGCTGCTGTAGTATTTAAAATGTCCGGAAATACTGTTCATAAAGTAGAACATAGAGCGACTAAGTTTATAGGAAGAAGTTTTTAATGATGTTTCACTCGTGTGCGAGAAGTTTCCATTAACAAACTTCTGCCTTTAACAAAATTCGGAAATATAGGAAATTATTGTTTTTGAGAGTCAGGTACAGCTAAGGATGGCTAAGTACGGCTAAGGATGTCTAATTACGGCTAAGGATGGCTTAGTACGGTTAAGGATGTCTAAGTACGACTAGGGATGGCTAAGTACGGCTAAGGATGGCTAAGTACCGCCAAGGATGTCTAATTACGGCTAAGGCCGTCTAAGAACGGCTAAGGATGGCTAAGTACAGCTAAGGGTGTCTAAGTACGGCTAGGGATGTCTAATTGCGACTAAGGATGGCTAAGTACGGCTAAGGATGTCTAAGTAAAGCTAAGGATGGCTAAGTACGGCTAAGGATGTCTAAGTACGGCTAAGGATGGCTAAGTACAGCTAAGGATGTCTAATTACGGCTAAGGACGTCGAAGTACGGCTAAGGATGTGTAAGTACGGCTAAGGACAGCTAAGTACGGCTAAGGATGCCTAAGTACCCCTAAGGATGTCTAAGTACCGCTAAGGATGGCTAAGTACAGATAAGGATGGCTAAAAAGTACGGTTAAGGATCCCTAAGTACAGCTACGGATGTCTAAGTACAGCTAAGGATGGCTAAGTACGGCTAAGGATGTCTAAGTACAGCTAAGGATGTCTATGTACCGCTAAGGATGTCTAAGTGCGACTAAGGATGGCTAAGTACGGCTAAAGATGTCTAAGTAAAGCTAAGGATGGCTAAGTACCGCTAAGGATGGCTAAGTATGGCTAGGGATGGCTAAGTACGGCTAGGGATGGCTAAGTACGGCTAACGATGTCTAATTACCACTAAGGACGTCTAAGTACGGCTAAGGATGTCCAAGTACGGCTAGGGATGGCTAAGTACGGCTAAGGATGGCTAAGTACCACTAACGATGTCTAAGTACAGCTAAGGATGTCTAAGTACGGCTAAGTACCGCTAAAAATGGCTAAGTACCGCTAAGGATGTCTAAGTACCGCTAAAAATGGCTAAGTACCGCTAAGGATGTCTAAGTACGGCTAGGGATGGCTAAGTACGGCTAGGGATGGCTAAGTACAGTTAAGGATGTCTAATTACGGCTAAGGATGTCCAAGTACGGCTAAGGATGTCCAAGTACGGCTAAGGATGGCTAAGTACGGCTAAGGATGTCTAAGCACGGCTAGGGATGGCTAAGTACGGCTAAGGATGGCTAAGTACAGCTAAGGATGTCTAAGTACGGCTAAGGACGTCTAAGTACGGCTAAGGATGTCTAAGTACGGCTAAGGACAGCTAAGTATGGCTAAGGATGTCTAAGTACCGCTAAGGATGTATAAGTACGGCTAAGGATGGCTAAGTACCCCTAAGGATGTCTAAGTACGGCTAAGGATGGCTAAGTACAGCTAAGGATGTCTAAGTACCGCTAAGGATGGCTAAGTACGGCTAGGGATGGCTAAGTATGGCTAGGGATGGCTAAGTACGGCTAAGGATGTCTAATTACGGCTAAGGATGTCTAATTACGGCTAAGGATGGCTAAGTACAGCTAAGGATGTGCAAGGATGTCTAAGTACGGCTAAGTAGGGCTAAGTACGGGTAAGGATGTGTACGTAACCACTATATGGCCCGGACTACTATACGACAACTATATGATGGCTTGACATGAAGTACTTACCTAGGGTAAGTACTTCATGTCAAGCCATCATATAGTTGTCGTATAGTAGTCCGGGCCATATAGTGGTTACGTACACATCCTTACCCGTACTTAGCCCTACTTAGCCGTACTTAGACATCCTTGCACATCCTTAGCGGTACTTAGCCGTACTTAGACATCCTTAGCTGTACTTAGCCATCCTTAGCCGTAATTAGACATCCTTAGCCGTACTTAGCCATCCCTAGCCATACTTAGCCATCCCTAGCCGTACTTAGCCATCCTTAGCGGTACTTAGAATCCTTAGCTGTACTTAGCCATCCTTAGCCGTACTTAGACATCCTTAGGGGTACTTAGCCATCCTTAGCCGTACTTATACATCCTTAGCGGTACTTAGACATCCTTAGCCATACTTAGCTGTCCTTAGCCGTACTTAGACATCCTTAGCCGTACTTAGACGTCCTTAGCCGTACTTAGACATCCTTAGCTGTACTTAGCCATCCTTAGCCGTACTTAGCCATCTCTAGCCGTGCTTAGACATCCTTAGCCGTACTTAGCCATCCTTAGCCGTACTTGGACATCCTTAGCCGTACTTGGACATTCTTAACCGTAATTAGACATCCTTAACTGTACTTAGCCATCCCTAGCCGTACTTAGCCATCCCTAGCCGTACTTAGACATCCTTAGCGGTACTTAGCCATTTTTAGCGGTACTTAGACATCCTTAGCGGTACTTAGCCATCCTTAGCCGTACTTAGACATCCTTAGCGGTACTTAGCCATTTTTAGCGGTACTTAGCCATCCTTAGCGGTACTTAGACATCCTTAGCGGTACTTAGCCATCCTTAGCCGTGCTTAGCCGTACTTAGACATCCTTAGGGGTACTTAGACATCGTTAGTGGTACTTAGCCATCCTTAGCCGTACTTAGCCATCCCTAGCCGTACTTGGACATCCTTAGCCGTACTTAGACGTCCTTAGTGGTAATTAGACATCGTTAGCCGTACTTAGCCATCCCTAGCCGTACTTAGCCATCCTTAGCGGTACTTAGCCATCCTTAGCTTTACTTAGACATCTTTAGCCGTACTTAGCCATCCTTAGTCGCACTTAGACATCCTTAGCGGTACATAGACATCCTTAGCTGTACTTAGACATCCTTAGCCGTACTTAGCCATCCTTAGCTGTACTTAGACATCCGTAGCTGTACTTAGGGATCCTTAACCGTACTTATTAGCCATCCTTATCTGTACTTAGCCATCCTTAGCGGTACTTAGACATCCTTAGGGGTACTTAGGCATCCTTAGCCGTACTTAGCTGTCCTTAGCCGTACTTAGACATCCTTAGCCGTACTTCGACGTCCTTAGCCGTAATTAGCCATCTTTAGCGGTACTTAGCCATCCTTAGCTTTACTTAGACATCCTTAGCCGTACTTAGCCATCCTTAGTCGCACTTAGACATCCCTAGCCGTACTTAGACACCCTTAGCTGTACTTAGCCATCCTTAGCCGTTCTTAGACGTCCTTAGCCGTAATTAGACATCCTTGGCGGTACTTAGCCATCCTTAGCCGTACTTAGCCATCCCTAGTCGTACTTAGACATCCTTAACCGTACTAAGCCATCCTTAGCCGTAATTAGACATCCTTAGCCGTACTTAGCCATCCTTAGCTGTACCTGACTCTCAAAAACAATAATTTCCTATATTTCCGAATTTTGTTAAAGGCAGAAGTTTGTTAATGGAAACTTCTCGCACACGAGTGAAACATCATTAAAAACTTCGTCCTATAAACTTAGTCGCTCTATGTTCTACTTTATGAACAGTATTGCCGGACATTTTAAATACTAGAGCAGCGATAAAATATTTTGCTAATTTACAAATCATTAAACCCCCGTTTAGCACACGATGTTTCTCGCTTTCCAGGAGGCTCTGCGCCCTCGTGATCTCGCTCAATTTCCGCTTTATGATGACACAAATCTTCTTGTCGTACCATTTTCACGCGTTCTCAAACAGGACCAGTAATATGGGTATAGATTCGCAAGGAATCAATTAATCGGGGAAAGTGTTCATGAGTCCACGTATGGAGTTGTGACGGGTGGTGGAGTACTTTGTGATTGCGCCCCAGTACGTCACGAAAAATTGACAGATCTAATATTTTGAGGCCTCACAAACAGCATATGATGAGCAAGAAAACCAACAAAGAAGTAGCATTTGGAAAGATGTCTCCGGCTTGGGTGAATTCCAGATCCAAAAGGCAATTATACTGGCTTTTCCAATCCCCTTTGGCAGAATTCTACCAGTGTTTTCGGCCAACTTTGGTGCTCATTTTCACTGACGACCCTCCCCTTTGAGGCCATAACCCCCACCCCCACTATCACCCCAAGAAAAAAATGTACTTTTCCTAAAGGATACAGTTCATTCAAAGAAAATACTTAGGATTGATTTTCTTAAGTTAAGTCTTTGTAATTCTTTTTTATTTATTTTTGAAACCTTTTCAGCATTATAATAGGTTCGATTAACAGCCATAGTCTCGTTCAATACAAAAACCTCAACTTTCCACTGATCTCTTTTTGATCTCTTCAGCTTTCTTGGTAACTGATACTGTTTTTAGCCAATTTCTTTCGATGTTTGGTTAAAGCCAAACTGTAGTTAATCTCTTTAACGCTACTGTAGAGGAGCAATTACATTCATGCGATACGTGTGCGGGATCTGTGAATGGCCTGTCACTATTTATTTACCTATTCTCAAAATTAAACCACACATTAGAAGAAGAACAACTTGAAATTAAGAAGTAGTGGATGGTCTCTTTTAGGGATTCCTCACCGCACTATTTTGAAGTACACTTTGACCAACCTCTATTGTAATTTGTGCATGTAGTAAAAAGAACCGATTAAAAAAACAAGACAACAACTACTCTTATTACTATGGAATTTTGAACTTTATATTCAAGCCTACCACAAGCCAGACTTAAAGAGCGACAACCTAATCTATTGGAAAGACTTTGCAACACCAGAAGGGAAAAAAACACTGAAACTGATCAATAACTTTCACAGTTTCTGGACAGATGATAAGATGCCTGTAATAAACTACATTGCTTTAATACCTCTCTTAGATAGATCTTTGTCTCGCGTGTTATCCGTAATCGTAGTATTTAGCCAATTGGTTGGGATATCCGTCTATGGGCACTACTAGCGCTCCTTTATTGGCTCATCTGTTCCTTCACACTTTCGAGTATGATTTCATTATGACGTTTATGAAAAGGGAGATGCCTGAAGCCATTGCCTTTATCACCAATAATTTTAAATTGCTATCTATATTGGAACTACCGTACGTTATATTAACCAGACAACAGAATTTTCTATTGTAATCCCCTCTACGCTCTCCTCAAAACTTGAGACTGAATAAGGTGAATTCATTCGCAACTAGTAGGCTGTATCACGTCACCGTTTTCTCTCCAATATTTAAATTTCCGCCAAATCAGACGATGAAAGTTGTATTCCATAACGTCTACCAAACACGTGGGAATGGCAAGCTGCTGTGCCACCGTTATCAAGCGTGGCTATCATGAGATACTCAAAGTTCACAGGCGCCAAACTAAGAGTGGTTAAGGATGTTTAAGCAAGGCTAGGCTATGAAACATTAAGTAAAGTTACGTCTGAGCCGGATGTCACAGTACAGCTACGAATTATCTCTGAGGATCGATGTATAAGGACGGCTAAGGATGTTTAAGTACGGCTAAGGATGCCTAAGTACCGCTAAGGATGTCTAAGTACCACTAAGGATGGCTAAATACGGCTAAGGATGGCTAAGTACGGCTAAGGATGGCTAAGTACTGCTAAGGATAGCTAAGTACCGCTAAGGATAGCTAAGTACCGCTAAGGATGGCTAAGTACAGCTAAGGATGTCTAAGTACGGCTAAGGATGGCTAAGTACAGCTAAGGATGTCTAAGTACCGCTAAGGATGGCTAAGTACCGTTAAGGATGTCTAAGTAGGGCTAAGGATGGCTAAGTACCGCTAAGGATGTCTAAGTACGACTAAGGATGTGTAAGGATGTGTAAGTACGTACGGCTAAGTACGGCTAAGGATGTGTCAGGATGGCTAAGTACGGCTAAGGATGTCTAAGTACAGCTAAGGATGACTAAGTACGGCTAAGGATGTCTAAGTACGGCTAAGGATGTGTAAGGATGTCTAAGTACAGCTAAGGATGACTAAGTACGGCTAAGGATGTCTAAGTACGGCTAAGGATGTGTAAGGATGTCTAAGTACGGCTAAGGATGTCTAAGGATGTCTAAGTACGGCTAAGGATGTGTAAGGATGTGTAAGTACGTACGGCTAAGTACGGCTAAGGATGTGTCAGGATGGCTAAGTACGGCTAAGGATGTCTAAGTACAGCTAAGGATGACTAAGTACGGCTAAGGATGTCTAAGTACGGCTAAGGATGTCTAAGGATGTCTAAGGATGTCTAAGTACGGCTAAGGATGGCTAAGTACGGCTAAGGATGTGTAAGGATGTCTAAGTACGGGTAAGGATGGCTAAGTAGGGCTAAGTATGGGTAAGGATGTGTACGTAACCACTAATATGGCCCGGTCACTATACGACAACTATACGATGGCTTGACATGAATTACTTTCCCGGAAAATGATCATTCCCGGCGCCAGTCTTGAGGGAAGGAAACCGGCAGAGCTAAAGAAAGCTGATCTCTTGTTTTCGCTTCGATGCAGAAAGGACTGGTCCAAAGGGCCAACTGTGAAAGCACAGTTATATATATATAGTCACTGAAGCGCTAAGCTTGTCCTTGTGTGATGATAGTTCTGTTATTTCCGAATGGAATACCGATCAAAAGTGCTCAGGTTGCAATACTTAATACAAAAGTAGGGATCCTTTCAGTAACATTGTGATATTTAGGGCCGAAAATAAATCAAAGACATAATTTGTGTGAATTTGCAGTAATTGCCGTTTCTTGTAACTGCTGAAAAGTTCACTGTTAAGGAGAAGGCTGCTAGACATTTGGCGCTCAATTTCAATACAATAATAATCCTGGTATGAGCGTATTTGTTTTTGAAGTCTTGAGGAATGTTCTCATTTACCACATTTCGTGATGACCATATGTTCAACCGCCCAAATCGTAGAAACATAAAAGTGACCCAGGAAATTATAATTCTGTTAACGGTGGATTGGGAGATGTTAAATGCCCCAGATGGCGTTCTGCAAAGCCCTGCCTTAATTTGAACATAACCAAGAATAACTCCTCTTTAACATTTAGAGTTCTAGGCCTTCCAGGACGTACACCAAGTCCAGGGTGTCCTTCATAATATTCAGGATCAACTTCCATGGTGGCATGACGAGGCATGACGTCAGTTTTCTTTATAAAGTTTTGCGTTCTGCGCATGAGCGCTAGGACAACGAGACCTCGTGGCCGCACCCTCGTACCGAGCGCCTTCGTTCCCTTAAACCAGCGGTCGGGAACGAACGACCCTGGTGACGACCCTGGAAAGATCCCATTTGAAGTCCGAAAATACCGGACTTCCGGTTGAATTGCGCATGCCTGTAGCTTTGGTCAGTCTGCAATAAACATGGTGAGTTCGTCGACTTCCTTGTCGTTGGACTCTGATGTACGTGTAGAAGAACAAGGTGTAAATTTCGGTTTACAAGTAATCGGAAGAGAAAATGTAACGTTCAAAGAGGAGCAAATGCAGATCCTAAAGACTGTTATTGTGGAGAAAAAGCTAGGATGCCCTGGCCGTGCTGCCAACCGGTTTTGGCAAGTCGTTAGTTTATCAACTTATGGCACCCTTCACAGATTTCGTGGAATCTGGCTTCAAACCGACAGAAACTAACTCGATTGTATTGGTTGTATCACCTCTGAATGCTCTAATAAGGGACCAGGTGACTAAGCTAAGAGAGTGTCTTATTTAGTTCCGGTCATTTGCATTGTTTCTGAACAACCAATCAAAACCGCCCCTCGAACGGATCTTTCGAGAGTCGCTCGTTTCGTCAAGCCAGCATGCACAGTAAGGAACGAAGACTCGAGGTACGAGATTATCGTGGCCGCCGAGAGTCTTCAAACAAAATGGTCAAAATGTACACTCAGGACTTAGAGTAATGTAAAGCGTTGTCGTTCAGTGGAGTCTGTGTGGAACAGTAATATGACACATGGGAACAGAACGCCAATAGCGAATGTTTTGACCATTATTTCTCAGATTTAAGAAGTTACATGTAAATGTTGCCATGAAAACTTAATGTGAAGGAAATCCTGTGTAAAATGCAATGTCTTCATCTGAAATAAAATTGCCCAATGTTAACATTCTGTTTTTTTTTTGCACTTGTCTGAAGGTTTGAAAGCATGAGCCCTTACTCTTTCCACTTCAGCTTCTAGTTTAGCGTTGCTCGTTCAGCTCTCTTCAAGTAAATGCTCTCAGTATTTCAGCCACCTTTCTCTGAAGATTTTCGTAGGACAAACTGTTATTCCGAATGGGTGATGGCACACCAGTCTCGCTGGTTGTTAGTCTTGATTCATTTTCTTCCCAACAATCCGAATTTCTCCTGGCATTATTTACATCCCCATACCTAACGTTTTTGACGATGAACTTTCAGCTGCACTCATGTTCAGGGATGTTCGGGTTTTACTTTTCTTTAGACTCGAGAGAGGAATCCTGACTTTAGGCGCCGGTCTCTTTCTCGATGAGCTCCTTTTCCACGCAAAACTGATGGAACTGCTCCATCGACGTAATTCAGTC
>OX419338.1:6046204-6066204 GCA_948470475.1 Galaxea fascicularis | reverse complement strand
GATCTGGTGGTACTTCGTTCAAATCTGATGAAATAGCACATAAAAATAGTCACAAAAATAGTCAAAAATAGTCGTCTATATTCGGTTTTCAATAAATTAAAACAACAAATCGTATCGTAAGACCGTGAGAAGTATCAAAGCATTCTAAAATACCGAAGGTCAAGGCATTGTTGAATCGTGCCTTATCTATGTGTCAGATTTTTTCCTTTCTTTTTTTCCCTTCTTCAGTTCTTTGCTTCCTTCGTTCTTTTTTCAAGATAAATTGCTTGACAGACTTGAAGACTATTTACCCACATAAACTGAGAGAAGAAGAAGAAAGACAGCGTCTGGTACCTGAGTAAGAAAATGAGGAAAGGAGAGATTTCATAAAACCAGGCAATGACCTTCTAAAGACGATCGAAGGAACCGGCGCTAAAGTTAAAACTAATTTTCATTTGTTTCTTTGTGTGGATCACCATAAGCACACCTCAAGTCAGATTCAAGGTGCCTGAACTTGCTGGAATCCATGCCAAACTTTAAATTTCTCCCTTAATTTCATTCTTCACTGATTAAGCGCCTGTCCCGTAGTTGGAGCAAAAACGCGACGTAAACGAAAGAGTCAATTATTAATTTTAAGCTGAAGACGCATTCGCTATTTATATTGATTTATTCATAAAAAAACGACTTTTCACTTTCTGAAAGGATGTAATTCAGTAGCCTGTGTTGGTCTTGTCACTGCCATGCAAAATATGAATTCCCAACTGACAAAGATACCAGTAGCAACATGAGACAAATTCCAACGAGGGAGTTGCGGTAACGTGTTAAGTAATCGCTCAGTGTTTCCTGGTCGATCCAAATATTTTACACTTTTACGTTATGAATTTTTAATACGGTATAAAAACAGGTGAGTCAAAAGGCGCACCCATTGCTTCTGGCGGTGTCCGCCATGTGCTGTTGAAGTTCATTTTGACGTCTTCTTGATGTGCACTGCGTCAAAGATCAGAGGCGTCTGCAGGTTAGTTCTCCTAAAGATTAGTTGTATTTGGTCTTACTATGAGTATTCGTTTCCAAAATATTTCGTTTTCGAGGTATTGCAAGCAACATCGAGTGAACTCGTTAGGAACTGACTTTAGTTTCGTTTATGAACATGACACTTATTTCTACGGCTGAATCGTCACTAAATGTTGTTAGGATGCAGGTGATCTCCACCTGGTTTCGTTCAGCTCCGAGATCTAAATTAAATAATGTCAACGACGTAAGATTTTCTTTCGCAAAACTGGCGAACATTTCGCATCCGCATCACAGTATATGTTAGTAAATTTATTTCTCTCTTTCTCGTTAAGATGACCGTGAAAGAACTTACACGATGAGTGGAACCTGAAGACACATTTGTTACAAACCTTAGGTTCCAGAATTAAGGTAAGACTTGACCAGAATTGTTTTTATTTGTATGTTCCTCTGTCTCTCCCTGGCATGAAACATGCACCGTATTCCCGCAACGTTGTGCTGTTATCCTGCTACAAACACACGGCGTCAAATTTACTACTATTATTGGAAATTCCATTGAATCAGGAGTGGTTAAGATGCCCTAGGGCCCGTTTATATGGTCTGGTCTGAGTTTACGTTGGGCACTGCAGTCTTATTGTCTAATCAATTGGTTTTCATCTTTTAGGTCAAAATATGAACGGTTATGATAAACCTACGATTGGTGAACGCAAGCCAAGAATGTTCCATCACTCTACCACTCAAGCGCAACTTATTCAGATAAGTCCAACACGTGTTATTCAGTTCAGTTAGAAGTAATGTAATTAGAATTACCACAAAATGGAGGCATATAATTTTGAGTCACAGGAAAGAAAACTAAAGTTGCGCGTTCACGAAAATCTTACGTGGTTACAAGAACAAAGTTTTGGTTTCAAATGTAATTGAAAAACAAGGGTGAACCTTTGGTAACCAATTCAATGAGTGATATTCAGCAGATAGTTGTTTAATATCCGTTTATTTGAATTAGGAAGTTTTTCTGAAATTTATATCGGTTGGAGGGTGGAGACAAGCATCTCCCGCAGTGCTTCAAGCTGTTTGGTTTTCTTTTTTCCGCCAAATTTGCAAATGCACAAAATGTTTTGAATTTCGCCTTGGACTAGTTTCTGTGACCCAAAAGAGGCACTTGGGGACGGGTGCCGTCCAGCTCATCGCCTCTATCCCAGCCGTGATGTACGTCGGGACAGACCACAACATGGGACTACGTGCCCTACTCCAGTTTCGTTCGGTGTGTGGGTTCTTTCACGTCTCATTCCAGTTTCACGTGTGGGGTTAAAGGAGACAACGCTAACGGCTTACCTGCCTAGTGACGTGATCATCCGAACTGAAGAGCAGATGTTAAGCAAACAGCCAGCATGATCTTACCTAAGCCTGGTTTGTGATCCAGCCTGGGGTTTGGACCCACCCTCTCTCGCCCAGCAGTCTGGTGCTCTACCAAGCCAACCGGGCGGCGGTTAAATTATGCTTACAAATAATAATAGCAAACTTTATTTACAATTATTCTTCCAAAACAAATACAGAAAAGTTTCAGATAGAAATTCAATAAACGCTTTCAAATTCTGCACTTCATGTTAAAAAGTGTTCATGCATTATACTTTTTAAAAAAACGTTAATATATGCAAAATTACAAGTCCCTTTGTTTCTTGGAGTTCGATTATTTAGATTTTATTCTCGAGACACAAAACTAGAAAAGCGAAAGGCGAATGGCAAAACTAAAACCCTATACAAGGCTGCTAAAAAAAAGAAAAGAAACACTAAACAACGTCAATGGCTCCTTCGGCAGCTGCGATTTCAATATCACAATTGTTGTAGTCAAACACAGTACGGCGCTTCACCCGCGATACTCGAAGGCAAACCAGGGCCGACCGAAGGAGTGCAAAGCATGTGTTCGCGAGTATTGTTCTCCTTTCTTGGCGGCTATCATTTCAGCCAGTCGACTATGGTACTTATATACATTCCTTCCCCATCCCTCCAGTAGTTGTAAATACAAGCGGCGTGAACGAGCCATGCTCAACATCCAACACTCTCCTCGAATACAACCGCTTCTTGTCGTTTTCATGGATGTGATAGATCTGTTTCGGCTCCTGGTCCCTGTAAGACTCGGTATTAGGGTGGCAAACCCTCACATCAAAGAATGCCGAGCTCTGGGGATCCCAGAAGCCACGCGCCCGAATGTCCAATCTTGCGTCTTGTGCTCTATTGGACCCTCTACTGAACTGTTCTTCAGTGATGTCTTGGAGAACTGGCTCGACCTCGACGTCACCACACACCATACTCAAGAGATCGGCCTCGAGGTCTCTCAACTCGTTATGACGTTGGATTACGAAACCCCCTCGTTTGCAAATCATTGCGTGATCTACTGTGAAGTTTTCTCCACACGCACATACTGATGGAATGTCATCGATCGGCCAATCATAACGTAGCTTAACAGCATCGCGAAACCCTCTCTTACTGACGTTAAAACCCTGCTCTTGAAGGGGAAGAACAAATAATAACAATAATAGTGATAATAATAATAATTAAAAAGAATTAAAAAGAATTAAGAAATTCTTAACGTTAGAATCGTTTTGATTTTTTTTTCATAGAAATAGAAAATCGATTGGATGATCCAAAACAAATTGAAGTTGAACTGGATCATTATTGTTACCAAAAGTAGAAAACAGATAACAAAACTTGAATAAAAATATTTGAATTGTTATCTAAGAACAAAGTAGATAACAATAAGAATATTGCTGATCCATATATATGGCTTATAAGCAATGGTGTAACCTCCGTATGTTTTGCAGTAGATGAATTAATTGTAAAACGCTGCTTTTACGGAGAAACGGGATCACTGTCTACGGACAAATCTTGCCAGTGTACGAATGACCGAACTTTTCCGATGGAATTCGTCGATGGCAGTCGATAACAATCGTAAACTCTTGACCAAAAGGTATATCGTTCTATTTCCCGGACACTTCACCTCTCGCTCGATCACTATTTTCCGTTATTCTTCGGAACATGAAAATCAAGTTCCGATATTCCATTCCAATGAATCACTTGTAGTCTAACTACTATAACTTTTTTGTGGCCGGAGTTGTCTCGTTTTCTGGAAGTCGACAAAGCGCATATCCGCTTAGTTCACATTTCTTTGTTTAGTGAGCTGCTGCAGAGTTTCACTTTCGCAACAAGTCCTCAAAATATACAAAGAAAAAAAGTTTTCGCAAATGGTTACTAGCTACAAGCTAGGGCAAAACTAAGGTCTAACTTTCAAGATTAAAGTAATACCTTGCTTTCTTGTGAGCTTATTGTATTATCGGGACAAGATCAACGAAAACCTTTCGAAAAACATCATTTATTTTTTATAAAACGTTTATCGGTAGAGAACAGTAAATTACTATGATGGGAAGCTTTCGGATTTGGTATTTGTATGAATTGGTTTGCCGGGCGCGGGAAAGTTAATTTTATTCCCCAAACTGAGAATTTCTGAATAAATTGTTCATGCATTGGTAATTGTGGAATTTACGTTGATGTTTACCTGGAATATTCCTATACTCCTCTCTTAAGGTTAGAACATTTTCATAACAGTATAATGGAAATTTCGGTAAAAGGACCAATTCATCGTCAAGAAAATGCAACGCCTAATTCGATTGCGACGGAAACTGAATGGACGACACTTTACTGCTAAGTTGCAGGCCGAAATGAAAAACACACCTGGAAATAGCGATTCTCAAACCAAAGGAACAACTACATTTATTTAAGACGGCTGAAGATTCTTTGAATGTACACGAATTCTTTCTATTGATTGTTCCTTTCATCACTTTCAAAAGGTTTATTTTAACATGTTAAAATAAACCTTTGAAAGTGATGAAAGGAACAATCAATATGCTATAGTGCCATGTACATGGCACTATAACATTATAGGATTATCACGTGTTCTCGGGTGTCCCATTATCGATCTAGATTCAATTCACGCGTTTTTCTTGACACCAATTTATAAGGTCACGGGTCTAACCCTTGTCCGGACCACTAACCACGGTCTTGGGTAAGGTCATGCTAGCTGTGCTCAACATCTGCCTCAGTTTAGATGATCGCGTTATTGGGCAGTGACGTTTAAGCGGTTGGCCTTGTCGCCCTCATCTCCATACGTAAAACTGGTGGGGGACATAGAAGAACCCACAACCTGATCGAAGAGAAGGGGACGTAGTACCCGGTGCTGTGGTTGCACTCCCATACATCACGGTTGGGTGGAGGCCGGGTGATGGGCTGACCACCTGTCCCTAAGAGTCTTTGCTGGGTCACAGAAACATCCTTGGAAACTTAATTCTTAGGAGGCCTTATGTGCTACTTGGCATGGAGATGATTATACGAAAATTCTAGAAAATTACCTAAATTTTTTCATACAAGCAAATAGAACGAGAAGAGTCTCATTTTGTGATCATTTACTTTGACCTTAAATAATCTAAACAGAATTTCAGTTTGGACTTCATTAGTTTTTCCATCCTTGGAACATCCTTGAAAACTTCTTAGGAGGCCTTATGTGCTACTTGGCATGGAGATGATTATACAAAAATTCTAGAAAATTACCTAATTTTTTTCATAAAAGCAAACAGAACGAGAAGAGTCTCATTTTGATCATTTACTTTGACCTTAAATAATCTAAACAGAATTTCAGTTTGGACTTCATTAGTTTTTCCACTCTGATGCACCCCACCCATGCTAATGCTGGTTTATTTGTTTTAGTCACAGAACCGAGATGATGGACCAAGTGGCATATAAAGCAAGCAAGGATAACGTTTGGTAAAACATCTAACTTTGGCAAGGTACGATTTCTTTAATATTGTCACACTTCAATTTTTTTCCTTTTCACCTGCCTGTTAGAACAATTCTTGCAAAAGCGTTGCTTTTCTTTGCAAGAACAACACTTTGAAATTTGGTCAGTAACGTAGCCGCTCCGATGCAAGAAAGTTTTTAAAATGTTTGTAAAAAATTTACATATACTGGTGCCCTCACAAATATTCATGGAATAAATCATGCTGCTTTATAATACAGAATTCGAAAAAATTCGTCCTAGACCAAAATACCTCGAGACGTATCAAAACAAAATGAAATCGTTTAGTTGTTTTCGCAAAACGTTTCAATTCTGAGTTAATCTTGCACTCTGACGTTCCGGCAGCCATTTGAAACTTTAATTTAAGCTGCTTAAGCTTGGTAATTTGTTGACAAACCAACCAAGAGTAAACTGCAGAACTACAAAATGCGTTCTTTCAATTTCCGGCACTGATAACTTACTTTTTGTATTGCTTAAATTCGATAGTGTCGCTTTTGTTTGAGCTGATTTTCTGAAACTTTAGAAGAGATTTAAAAAGTCCACGTTTAGGGACCGAACTTTGCGGAAACGAAATTTTACCTCTTCACATGACGTTAGTACATTGTCTCTGAACAAATATAGTCGGCAACATCTCTTGGCTGTTTAGCAATGTTTTACTAAAAAAAAAAATGAAAAATGACCAAACATTTCCATTCAGATATAACAAGAATGATAATTTGCACTTAAATTAACAGGCAAAACTAACTTTGACACTTAAGCTTACCTTTAATTACCGTTTCAAGGCTGTGGCTGGAACTTGAGCGCCTGCCCATGTATTCTTGTGGGGATGTTTGCGTTGTGTTGTCACGTTGTTGTTGTTGTTGTTCTGTTTATCAAACACTGTTTTAAAAAAGCGTGCACATCACTTTTAATTGTTACAAATTAAATCGCAATTAGTACTTTCTCTGAAAGAATAACATAAGTATCTACAAAAAACCTGTCTAAAAATTCTCACTTTACCGGCCAAAGCAAATTGGTGCTCGTTTTGATGACAAACAGTAAAGCGAGAAAATCGATAGCGTGGTCACATGGAATTGTGTTCAGTTCTAAGGAAACGAGCTTCCGTTTTGTTACTCGCTTTAAAAAATGCGTTTCTGCATATTGTCATAAATCTAAAAGAATTCAAAAGAGAATTATCAGTACTAACTAAACTAGAATCAACTATTCAGATTCTGGAAAAAGGAAAATGAAACGACCATCTACAGTTTGATTTGTTATTTATTGAAGAACTCTTTTGTTTTCCCAATAAGACAGGACCTCATAATTACAAAATTCTTATTTCTTTAAGCACAATTGGACGTATTACAGGTGTTAGAAAAGACTCCCTTCAATTTGTTTATTTGTGATTGATTTGACTGATTGATTGACCTTCTAGAGCTTAAATTCCGTAGGTATTTCGCGGCTGAAATGAAAAATACTTGTTTCCAATGATTACTCTTTTCAAGGCATATAAACACAGTCCTATAGCCCCATCCTACATTAATCGTGTACTGGAAAGGAGTCCATTCCTTTTGTTAGTAAGGTGTACTCACTTGAATAAAGGGGGTAGTTTCTAAAGAAACTGTGGTGCTGCGTCGGTGGGGAAGTAGTACACAAAGATTTTGGTATTATCAACAGAGTTGATAAATGTAAATTGACCACCGTACAGGGATTCTAAAAGCTGACGTTTCGAGCGCTAGCCCTTCGTCAGAGCGAATCGAAATTGGATTCGCTCTGACGAAGGGCTAGCGCTCGAAACGTCAGCTTTTAGAATCCCTGTACGGTGGTCAATTTACATTTATCAACTCTGTTGATAATACCAAAATCTTTGTGTACTCACTTGAGATCGGTTTTGAAATATTAAGTTATAATGGATGTGCAATATCACCTTAACCGTCTGTTGTTGCCTGTTGGAAGTAAATGCCATGTTTCTTATAGACATCAGTAACTTAATCTATATAACAGGTATAGCATAAACTGTTCTTAACTGAAAGGCTAACGTTCTGTTTTCAGGTTGACTGGGAAAGAGTGATTAAGCCGAGGACGCCAGTGCCACCTTGTCAAGATACAATGGAGTTGCTGTGTTGTACTCAAGCTGTTTCCTAGCTGACAAAAGACAGTGCATTTTACGGAAAGCGAAGATCTTGAAGAAAGTGCATACAATTTATACATGGCTCGCTACAAGCATTTAAGCCCGATTTCTGCTTTGATCGAAGATCTCTTACCATTAAGAGTCTGCAGCCGCCCTGATGAATTAAGAAACACTTGATATATGGCCAAGTAGGCTGAAAGTACACTCAGTATATTTATTTGTGCCACCAAATTCATACCCAAAGCCGAAAAATGCCGGAAATCAGACAAGAAATTGATATAGAGGCACTCTATATTATCTTTAAGTAGAAGAATTTTGAATCTATTTCTTTTGCATGAACAGCAACGAAACTTAAAATTTCAAAATGAAATTGAGAACAATTTTTCGAATCCATCAGTTTTATTTTCACATTTAATCTGGTTGGCTTGCGTTCCTATCGAGTTCTGTTTTCACAATCCGCTAGACTCAGCTAAATTAAAAAACAAACTAGGAATGTTCTTAGGGTAAAACTGTAAGTGTAATTACTTTACTTCCAAATCCATACCTCCAAGTCGAAAAATGCCAAAATCGGAAAAAGAATCGAAATTAAAATAGAGGCACTCTACTGCATGGTTTGTTGAAGGCGCGTTTTATTTTCTTTTAATTTGAAATTTGAAATTAGGATTTATTGTCACTTATGCTGAAAGCTTTTTTTTTTCACGGGTAGCAACCGAACTTAGAATTTCGCATCAAAAGTTTTTTTAGGTGCAAATAGTTTACCAATTAATATAGTGTCATTTGTTTGGTTTTCCTCAGTTGCGCGTTACCATCGAGTTCTGCTTTTGCAATCTAGACTCGGTCAAAACAAAAAAGAGAACTTTTTTGGCAAAAGTCTTCATTTTGCGATTAGTTTCTTCTTTTGCTTTGTTAAAATTGCAAAGATTTATTCCTTACCGTTCTTGTAAGTCATAGTTGTGTAAAATGCATTGAAGACAGCAATAATACATACAAAATAGAGTTTCAGGCAAATTACTTTCAACTTCTGCTATAGCGAGTAATTTTTGCGATAATCAGTTTTTTCTTCAGCCTGAAGAGAACACTTCAATGAAGGCTACCGGTACCTTATTCTTCGCTTTGCTTGTCTGGATAGAGGAGGGGGGAAAGAGACAGAGAGAGACTAGGAATGAATAGTACTGCAGCAGATAACTTTTAATTTGTATAGTGCTGCCGAGCGATGTTTATGATGGAGTTTCTTGAAGATCAAATTACGGTAAGTGGACATTTTCAATTTGAATGCGTAGTAGCTTTCAAATAACATCGTTAGTGCTCGTCGGGAAAGCACATTTTAGATAACTTCTGTCGCCATTTTTTATAATGCGCAGTGCGTTAACAGTTCTCCAGCTGCACAAATACTAGCGGACTCAAATTATTTCTAAGACGAACAAAAAATTCGTCTCGACAGGAAAAGATAGATTCAAATGAACTAAGTTAAGACAGCAATTTTTGGCTTCATTTTCTTCCGTTTTACTAAACAAAAGCTAAGCTAAATTGTTTTCTTCAAGAAAGACACTTTAGAACAAGAGTCTTGGGATTGTGAAACACTCGATAGCCTTTAAAATGACTGATTTGATTAAAACGATGCCGAAAAATGACTATTGTATGACCAAATTCTATTCAGTCAAGGTTTGATTTTAATACTAAGAACTAGAAAAGATTAGTTAGGTACAATTTCATCACATTGTAAAAACAAAATTTTACAAAATTGAGGCCGTAATAAACACAAAGTTACGTTTCTGAAAGACAAGCGATTAATGTGTTGTAAAACACGCTAATATCACTGCGAAAAAAGATAGTTAAAACGGCGATGCTTCCTTCGTTTCGGCCAACTTTAATTTCAAGGTACAGTTGCTGTTCATACCAAGAAACAGATTCAAACATTTTACAGTATCACCGTATTGTAAAACAGAAAATATAAAAATATTAACTGGTCAAAAAGCCAATATCTCCATCTTACATATCCTGCAGCTTAACTTAACATCATTTAAGAAAATAGACTTTTGAACACACTCACCGCATATTTGCAAGTGCAAATTGTCAACACAAAGACAACATATGATAATACAACTACTACAATTAAAACAAAAGACATTCAAAATAAAGACCAAGAAAAAACCCAAGACAAATAAAACAACCGCATCCAACCATGCGGCCAACATGTCTTCTGTCTCCATGACTTGCTATTAAAAAATACAACTTAGTCCCATGACCTCCCCTCTCCAACACAACCCCCTCCAACCACTAAATCCCACCCCCTCCCCTCCACCGAGTATCCTCAATTTCCCTCCGGTTGGGTCTGTAGCAGTCTCTCCCACCCACCCTGCCACCCACTCCCTACTACCCTCACTGCCCTCTCCTACAGGACCAACCGGAGGGGGTGAGGTGGAGTGGGTGGGACGGAGTCCCACCCACTGCCCTCTCCTACAGGACCAACCGGAGGGGGTGAGGTGGAGTGGGTGGGACGGAGTCCCACCCACTGCCCTTCTGGGTTCTAATTAATTCACTCACTTTAATTAGATGCTATGCCATTTACATATTTAGCTTATAGAGATTTGACGAATTAATGGTTAGAATAGCTAAGTTTTTTGTATATTCACAACTTGCACAATACCATAATGGAATCTGTTTAGGGGCTCTTTACATAAAAAGAATAGAAGTTATGTACTCTTGGGACTGTGTCATGCTCTAGTAAACCGGATACCCATTGTTTTAATGCAAATGACCCCCCAAGATGAACGGTATTGCTGGTTTGCAAGTGACGTCATGGCGGCCATGTTGGTGGTCAAGAACAATAGTCTCTCTCTCCGCTGGGAACTAAATTCTATTTTTATGTAAATTCTTCAAAAGAATTTTCTATTGCTTTGACCCCCAACATGTCACGTGGTTGAAAACCAAGAATTGTCGGATTTGTGCTAGTGTGTTCAAGAAAAAAAGGCTGATTTATTCTTTTTTTTTGGAAGAAATTGGAACCCTGGCTTTTATTGATTTCTGGACTTTTTTTTTTAAGATTTACATATAGACATAAATCCTGTCCTCTTTTTGTAAGAGCTGTTGCTATTATGTTTGCAGTAAGGAGCTTTACTTGTTTGACTGAGCTACTCTTGTTGTGCTTTCTTACCGTCAATGTTTGAATTGGCATAAGTGGATTGAAAGAACACCAAGTTTTTCCTTACAGAGGTTTTGGGATGCAAGTTCCTCTTTTTTGTTATTAAGTGTTTTCTCTCATAGGGTCAACGGCGATACTGATTTAATAATTAATATTGAGAGATTTATATAGCACTTTCTCCCAAAGCGCTTTACAAGACTTTATGGGGGACTTTACCAGACTGCTTTTTAGGGGCAAGTTGCAGCCTTGCAGTTTACAATCTTATTGAATGGTAAGATACACAGGTGCCCCAAGAACAGGATAAGTTATAGACGATCACACCGGGGACTACGTTCCCTACTCTTTCCGAACATTGTCTGGGTTCTTTAACGTCCCAGCACTGTAAGACGGGACCTCCGGTTTATTGTACGTCGTTATGCGAGAAAGCTAGAAAGTCTAACCATTTGCAGAAGTCATCACAAAGCCAGCACTTTCTCCTCAGTTATTTAAAGGCCCCGGGTTTTGGTCCGGTCATGGTTTGAACCTGCGACCTCCCGCACAGCAGTCTGGTGCTCTACCTGAACTGAGCTAAGCGGTCGGCGGTGACGGCACAAAAGAAAATATTTAGTATTAAAACAGAGTTTATTTCCCAGAGGATTAGCATGGCAAACCAACATAGCTACCAGGGCGTCATATGAAAACATTCTATTTGTGGTGACAAAAGCACTGCCATTTTTGCTGTTTCCCGGATGTAATTCGAGTTGTTCGAGGGAGGGGTAGAAAGTTACCCAGCCCTTCCCAGGGCTTAAGTTCTTTTGCTTGGCGTGCTTCACAATTTCCGACGTAAGTTTCTGATAGAGTTCCACTTCCTCGCGCTCTCCTTATACTGTCGAGTTTTCTTTTTCGTCTTTTTTATTTTTCCACTTAAGACATCGATTTGCGTAAATACTAGGTTAACCATTTCGATTCCCACCCCGTCTTTATACTTGCCCAGGTTTCCTCTCTCGACCATTTTCACTTTTAACAACAACAACTCTATATTTTTAACGATTGTTCAAGTCATTTTCGAGGTGGTATTCTTTTTCTGTCTTGAAAATCCCAATTTATAGAAAATATGAGGTTAGCGACGAGTGTTAATTTCTACGATAAAAATTTCTTGTGTGGGATTCTATGGACCACGATAAATGATACAAATAAATCCTGCAATCCACGATAACAATTTAACAATTACCCGTGTAAAAATAAATTGCTCAGACACAGAGGGTTGGCCACGTTGCCCTTCATAAGGTTTGTGGCCGTTTAATCATTATTAATGTATAGCTTGGTCATCATATCCTCCCATTTACTCTGCGGGTTTTAGTTGAAAAAACGTTGAATGGGAGAGCAGGACTATCTTTTAGAAACTGTTTCCACGTTTGCATTGTAGCTCAATTAAGAAGCAAGCGTTAATGTCGGCTTTTACCGTTCAAAGTCTACACGTTATAACTCTCCGGAGCTAAGAAGCGAAATATATATTTTATTCCACAAAACCCCGGTCAGATAAAGCTGGTTTCCAGTCTTTCTACATAAAATGAAATTTCCCTGAAGGGTGACCCTTTTGTTTATTCGCATCCTTGGGCCAAACGCACCAATGGGTCTTTGGACATCTCCTTCATAACCTAAAAGGGAATGAAAACGTTACAGTTCTGTCTTCAAGGTACTATGATAAATATTCGCAGGTTACAGGATTTTCTGCTAGCACTTCCTGAGAATACATCCAACACAGGACCCCATTAAATGGGCTACTGTCCAACATGGACACCGAATCATAGGAGAGTTTCCGCCTTTTTCCTTTTTAATGTTAATTTTAAGATATCAGAAAGCAAGATTAGTTCATGGATGGCCCCAATCTTTTAACATAGGCTGGCGGGAAGCAGGGGCTCAAAAACAGCAATAAATGTACAAAGTGTGGAACTGTTATAATTGCACCAGTCAATTCCAGCAGTGCCCTTGTCCCATTCCAGGCCAATCCCAGGGCATGAGCATTAAACCAATCTGAAAATTCCCAGGGATGAGGACAACAAAGGTGGTGAAATGCTCTGAGGGAAACAACTCTTAAAAATTGGATAAATCATCATAATTTTGCATGCCCGGGTCTGTTCAGAGATGAAGTCGCTGCTGCTCAAACAAATCATAAAGAAGCAAATTCGCGTATTTTTCTATAGTGCTCCATATACAAACATTTCTCGAGGTTATGTTCAAATCACATAGCCTCCCTACTTTGAATGCAAAATTTGTGCGTGTTTGATCATAATAATCGGTCGGCATATTCTTCTTGACTGTTTTCACACTGCAGACTGATAATCTGTCATAATATGAAACCGGATCATTGTTCATTTTGAACGAATAAATGCATGAGACATAACAGCAATGTATTTGAATTGACAACACATACATTTAGAAACCTCTACTAACTTGTTTAAGGGACGGACCAATATTAGAAAAGTATGTATGATTGTATGATTTTTTTTTAAGGGGGGTTGAAGTCCCCTGCACAAATTTATTTTGGGCATTTTGTTTGGTTTATTTGTTTTTCTTCTTTTGCTTGATGCTTTAACTGGTGAGCATTAAGTTCATGCCAATGGGTTTTTGTTATAAATGTTACATTTAGTACACATTAATTAAAACATTGTCATAATCACTTAATTTTGTTATTGTTCGGTGTATGTGATATTGTTATGATACTGTTAGAACTGAATAATATTGTTATGATATAGTCAGATATATAAATGTTGGCCAATCAGAGACCAGGGATTTATCCACCTCTGGTCAATGATGCAAATGTTAATTTTATTTAATAGGTTGAAGTCAAGTTTATAGTACATTTGAGGTCCAAGTTGAAAATGGTTTACATGAAGTGCCACTGCCTCAAATGGCCCTGCATTGCATTTTGGAAATTAGAAATGTTATTTGTTCATTACTCTTGTAATACAATTCATCATTGAGATGCAGCGAATTCTCGACAGGCTTCACTATGACGTATAAGTATCAAATAAAAAATGGTCAAATAAAAATGTTTTCAGTGATACATTGAACTGTTGACTAACTGATACAAGAGAACTTTGCTATTAAATATCGACCCCACTGGGACTAAAAAGCAGAAGAAAAGTGTCGGTACTTAGTGGCAAAGTTAAAAGGCACAACATCAGTTCTACATGTTTTTTTAAATACTTATTGGTACCTGCAACATAAATAACCCTAAACCATTACAGAAGATAAAACTTGTGTAAGAAAGCATTACAGTTTGGTATGGGTGTGCATATCTGTGCCCACAATCTTCATTATTTTATACATTTCAGTTGTAAACTCTTTCCTGTGATGATGTTGAGGCTTTCAAAACTTGGTGTGTGCTTTCTTTAAAGTGCAAACAAATCAAGCAGGATGGCCATTTATAGCACATGGTTTTATCACTTTTGAGCCAAGGGTTTTTCTGCAAGGGCTTTTATCCATGATGGGGTTGCTGCACACAAAATGTATCAGCTAGAAAGGGAAATATGTGTTTTCCTAATTGCAGAAAATGGGGATCAATACTGTGTATAAATTAGCTGCCAAAGTGCCCTTCAGGCAGGTACAGTTTGCCAGCTCAATAGTGCAATTCACTCTGTAGGAAATTTTTCTCTTCACTTCTTCTTTGCATGATTTTTTTATAGCTACCTGCCCTTGCATGAATTCTTTTTTTTTGGTATACCCGCACCCCCCTTCCCCCTCTGCCCATCACTTTTCTAATGGTCCGTCCCTAATCCTTGTTTGGCAGTGATTTCACCACAGAATTTTCAACTTAGGAAGCGGAGTCATCTCGGGGCAGGCAAACCCCAGTATTAAAACTTCAAATGCCCCACCTCTGGGATTAGATCAAGAGCAAATTCCCAGCTAATACTCAGAGTGGGGGATGGGTGGGCACTGCTGGAATTGGCTGGCACAAAAAGGAAAGAAATATGCAACGTCTAGTTTGCCAGGTTTTGCATAATGTGACCGATATTGTACAAGCAATTTAATCCCAAACTTCCTGCTAAGTAGTGGACACCAACTAAATGGCTTCAGTTTTGTGTCGCAATACCATGGGGACAATCTGGCAAACCACAACAAACAGAACCAACACAAAAAGCCAATTGGAATGGGAAGCACCCATACCATAACTTGTGCTTCCTATGGGAAAGTGTACGTAAAAACAAGTCACCCTACTAGCCTGCAAGCAAGCTCTCCAGGGCAGTCTGGCGCTGGGGCTGGAAAAGGAGATCTTGCAACTACATCTCTGTCATTTGAATATCTGCATCGAATCTTTTGATTCGAAATGCTGATTGGGAAATGTTTGTTTACATTTCAAATTTGTTTGCGCTTCGCACTGATTGGCGAAAATCTGACAGCTCAGCCACAGGGAAATTGAAGGCGGATATTCAAATTACAGAGATGAAACTGCAAGATCTCCATTTCCTGCCCATTGCAAGACTGCCCGAAGAGCTTGCTTGCAGGCTATCACCCTACCAAAGAGGGTGACAGAGTCAGAACTTCTTATCTTCAAAGAGAATGCTAAACTAAAGCCAAAGCTAAAGCAACTTATTTTAATATTCTGAAACTGGTTCACACAATAATCAATTTTTTCGTTGCATTTCTAAAAAAAAACCTGCTTTGAATCAAAATGGAGTTTCATTCTCATAGAAGTGGGTATAGTTCATAAACACCAGTTCTGCTAGTCAGCTGCATCTGTATCTGAGAACTGACTGAACTGATGAAAGAAACATGAGAAAAGAAACAGATTCTATACTTACACAGATAGCTTCAGCAGACAACTTGGACTGTAGGCTGGGCAATGGATTGTCTCCAGAGCATCTGTAGTTAAAATGGAAACCCTTAGTAAGGGGCATCTGCCTGAGAAAAGGCCAGGGGCGTATACTATCTGGAATTGTTGTAAATAC
Organism: Galaxea fascicularis; assembly: GCA_948470475.1. Classification (NCBI taxonomy): domain Eukaryota; kingdom Metazoa; phylum Cnidaria; class Anthozoa; order Scleractinia; family Euphylliidae; genus Galaxea; species Galaxea fascicularis. The sequence continues at coordinate 6,050,191 of OX419338.1, read as the reverse complement.
TGTTAGTAATTATGGTAATTTTACTGGTTTTTAAAATTTAGTTTATTTCTAATATTATTGTTCTGCACTTTTGAGTATTTTTATAGAAAAAGCCCACTATAAGTATTAAATATTATTATTATTATCATTAACAGCTCCTCACCATTTTCTGTGTGCCAGTGCCCATAACTTGTGCTGTCGAAAGAAAATGGAACCATTTTTTCCTGTTAATGGGGTGTGCATTTCTTAATGCAAAAAAAAACAAACAAACAATTGACCCTTGTTCTTTCATGTCCTTGCTTTTTGTTTCACATACCATTTCCAATCAGTAAAAGTATGCATACGAGAACCTTTTATTTATGCACAAGATTTATGCTGACTCTATCCTTTTTGCTTGAGGATTTGTTTTCAGATTACTGAAAGGCAACAGAATGACTATCACAACTGAAGGGTGACTGCTTAGTAGGGGGTGGGGGTGGGGGGATGTTTGGATGGGCAGAAGGCTTGAATACGGTTGGTGTGCAGCTAAACATGGGCGTACAAGAGTTTTCTGTGCTAAAAATAAGGCTTTTGAAGATGCCCTGCTCTGGATGGCTGCAAACACAAGCCACGATGACTGTGTCATAGTACTCAACAGAATCCCAGATCCTTATTTCAAGAGAGGGTTAGCGCAGTGGTGAGAGCACTCGCCTCCCACCAATGTAGCCCCGGTTCGATTCCTGGACTCAATGTCATGTGTGGGTTGAGTTTGTTGTTGGTTCTCTACTCTGTTTCGAGAGGTTTTTCTCTGAGTACTCCGGTTTTCCCCTCTCCCCAAAAACCAACACTTCCAAATTCCAATTCGATCTGGATGCAGGACCTCCCTGAAAACCACTTCGCGGTGAGTGGAGCTTCCTGGGTAAAATATTTAATATCATTGATTGATTGATTTATTTATCATTTTATAGGAGGGTAGTGTAAGAAGGACCTGGGTTGCTCCAATTGATGAGATCAGAGCTGCACTCACAATCGTTTACAGCCCTGGCCAAGCAGGTGTAAGCCGGGAGTCATAATCTTGCTAGCATGGCTGTACTGTTTGGTGACATGAATTACTACCTACATGTAAGAGATGTAATAAACATGCACTGTAATTTACTTAAGAATCTAGAGGATTAAACATATGAGTCAAGTTGATTGTTTGTTAATTTTGTTTTTTCATTCTCTGTATTCTAACTCAACAACTTGCAGTCACAAAATAGACTGCACTGGGTATTTCAGAAACTTGAACAACTTGCTATCACGTGTAGATGCACTGTAAGTCTCTAAGTGTTCGACTCTATGGTGGATGCTTTAAAAGCTGTTATCAATTACAGTGATTAGTACACACTATTCTTAACCCTCTTTGGTGGTGAGCTACATCCCTTTTGGTTAGTGTCCCTTAAATGAGGTAAAAAATGGGGTTCAGGACCCAGAAAAAGACTGGCCCTATCCACTGAACAGGGGTGTTGCTTTGAATCATCACTGACCTTTAACTCCGAAGATCTGATTATTAATTTTCCTTTCTAGCTGCTGTAGAGTTCCTTGTACATCAACTAGAGAATTTGTGGTTATATCAAGATAACACCCTCTGGTTGTCTATTCTCGTCACCTACCGTCTGTGCAATGTCAGAAGTTACATGTTAATCACTTCTGGGCATTATTTAGGGTTAAAGAACCCTTTCCTTTGGAGTGCTTCTCCACTAAGCAAAGTAAAAGCAATGAATCAAATAGCATAATTAAACTTGGTTGAGCTCAACACTGAGAGAAGCTTAAGCATTCCACAAAACATCCTAAAATCTGGCTCACCAAAAGATCCAGGAAATGCTTCTCTGCACCTTGTGCCTTTGCTATTCCAAGTGCTGCTCCAGATTACCACGATGCACATGGACACAGAATTTCTCAATATTTCAACACCTTCCTAAAACAACAATGTACACTGTATCAGTCAGACAAAATTGTGTCAGTCAACAACTTGATAGTCCACTAACAGGTGCTGTTTTAGTATACAATCCAGCGTGTATTTACAAGATTATTTACTTTCGTTTTTTTTTTCTAAAAAAAATGTTTATAAATTAAAAATGCACACCATGCTATTTTCTGAGACAACATTAAAATGTAAACAGCACAACTGATGAGGTATGACTGAGTAGTGCAATATAGTTTCTGCTCTAAAGTTCTTTTTCCCAAGTTCTTCCCTTGTACAAAGAAATGTTCTAAAAGAACCAAGATGTCTTGCATGTACCCTGGCATATCCTGTCGATTAAATCAATAATCGATGACCAACTGATGGTGAAGATTCATGTGGTTATCAATAAATTGGTATCAACTTTCAAGAACAGTTGATAGAACTTCTTGCATAGACAATGGCACAGAAAGGCAATGGTGGGCAAGTGGGTAATTCAAGTACACGTGCAATGCTGTATATTCTTTGCATTGAGAAGCCTGGGTTGGAATTGTTTTACCAATTTCGTCCCCAGGGCTTCCTAAAAAAAGGCGGATGATTGGACAGGAAGCATGCGTGACATCAAGGTTGTTGTGCCAAAGTAATCTATGGCAATCAAATTTTGGGTGGTTATCGATTTATCATCGATTGACCAATACCAGTCAATACCAAATAACTAATTTTATCGATTGATATCGATTGATCGATTGGTTTTGATGCATAGTAATTGTGTTTGATGTGCGCTGTTTTCTGGTTTACTTACAGTGTATACAGGTAGTGGGCCACTCCTGGAACTTTGGCTGCTGGCTTCTTCGATATCTTATCCAAACTTGAGTTGAATTATGATTGCAGCATCGTCTATGGAATCTTTCACGAAGAATTTAACTTATCTACAGCTACACCTTGGTACTTGGTATTACTCGGTGTGCAGAGTTTTTAGTGATATCTGTTGACCAAAATGCTTCATTTCCTCATGTGTGCACAAAAACTGTAGATTGCCAAACAGCTGTGATAATTGCTGATTAAGTTCTACACAGTGTTTGCACCAGCTTTTCATGAACTATAACAGGAGTTCAGTCAAAAGATTAATTTTAAGTTTTGAAAACCTGTTCTTTAATCAGGTTGTGCTGCTACTTAAAGGTTGCAAACTTTCAAATTAAACAGTTTGCAAGTTGACTTTCTTCTGTGAGCGGTTGTCTTCCCAACCTCTCATGTGTAGACATTATAAAACAATGAGTGCTTAGAGTTGTGGAGCTCATTTCTCCAATGAGACCACACCCCTTCCACATAATTAGGGAACCAGGTTTTCAGTTTCTTGCACATTTGAAGTATGTTTTATGCAAAGGACCATGGATAACCATAGAAGCTTCCCTTTAAAGGATGTTGCCCTTGTAATAATAATATTGTATTTACACCATGCCATAGAAAATACAGCCAATCAGAATACAGGAAAGCCATTGTATATTTGTCGGTATTCCACCAAACCTTCCTGTCGACGAGTGCAATTCAACGCTATCACACCCAACCTTCCCATCCTGCACTGCATCGATTATGTGAGGCTACGTATTTTCTATGGCATGGTATAAAATAGTTATGCAATGCTTTAGAGTGGTATACTGTAGAATATCCCACTCGTCACTTGCATTTTCGTTGCATACACACTCGCCTAAAGGCTCATGTGTGTACCAGAAAATAAAAGTGACTTGAGGAATATTGTACGGTGTACCACTCGAAAGCGTTGCATAACTAGTATTTATTTCGTTTGCTTAGAATCAAGTTTTCTTGATAGTGGTTGAGGCATAATATCTTTGGGTAATGTGGTGATTATCATAAGTCTTGCAGCTTCCAGGTTCTTCAAGTGTTAGAGTGGCAACTTAAGATGTACAGCAGTTCAAGTTCAAGTTCAAGTTCAAGTTTATTAGGATTTTAACAAATAAATACAAAAACAATGCTAACCCAAAAATAGCTAAGGCTAATCTAGGTGGGTAGTGTATAGGATAGCTTAGAGAGTACATCTAGTTGTGAGCATTTCATAAGTAAAGAGATAC
>OX419338.1:6013704-6041204 GCA_948470475.1 Galaxea fascicularis | reverse complement strand
ACGTGATCTTAGCTGGCCTATTGTTAACTGTAACAATTAGTTTATTTCCTATAGTACATGTTTGTTCTGAAAAGCCCATGGTAAAGAAACTAAGACTGGTTTGGAAAACTCGTATGTATGCCTCAATAAATGCTCTGAATAAACAGGTCAGTACAGTTGATAAGAAGACGGATGGTCAAAATGTTCTTCTGACAAGTATTGAGAACGGCATCAATACTGTAACTTAACCAAAGATATTTGCAACTCATTTCGCTTTGACAGTACTGTTTAGTATATTTGTTTGCTTTCTCAAACTGTGCTCGTTGCACAGGATTGCTTATTTCGATCAAGTTAGGGTTGAGTTTGTTTACTTTACTGAACATGCATTGTTTATAAACGCTCTGAATAAAAAGGTCAGTACAGTTGATAAGAAGACAGATGGTCAAAATGACAAGGATTGAGTGACTTTTCTTTCATGCGAAGCTTGCTTGATTTGTTTTGATTGATTGTTTTTGCGGTTATGCAAATCTCTTATCCGTGTGTCTGGCGCTTGATTTTATTTTGCATGAATTTTTATTTTAGAAAACCAGACCATTCTACCGACAACAACAGACTCGAAAAATTCCTGCTAATGCACTAGCAGGGTACACCGAATGACGATCATTCACAACAAAGATCAACAAACAAGGGTCATTCAATCTCTTATCTGTGGACAGATTTTACTCCACACAAATTTTAGAAAACTTGATCATTCTACCGATCAACGCCAGACTCAAACGTTTACATGTAAGCTTCTTGTGCGGCCGTGTCTATGAATATTGTATGTACATAAAAGGTTTCAAATTACACGTGCCAATATTTTGCCGTTATGCAAATCTCTTATCTGTGGATGGATTTATTTGTCTGATGCTTAATTTTACACTATTTCGACTCACGACGACCTCAACAAAGGGCACAACATGTACATGTACATGTGTGGACAGCTCAAATTTCAGTAGGACAACAGCTGCAATTGTGAGCACTACGCAAAATCAATACACGATATTAATTGATTTCACGTTGTGGTAATCTATAATTTATGCCAGAAATTTTCGCTTCAATGAGTCTCGCGTTACGCGAATCACGTAGTGCGCTACACGACTCACGTAGTGTGCTAAGCGATTCACGCCACGCAGGAAACACGATGCGACCGGTAACTTACTTTTGAGCGGTACTGTAGGTACATAATGTTTGGGTAAAGAAAGTTACCTTACAAACTAGCCACTGAAATGGGATAACTAGGAAAGCACACTAAAGAGGCAGCTTTATCATAATAGATGGTCAGTTACATTTTAGATGGATATTGAATTTGATACTACTTCTGAATGTGAGAGTAATTAATTTAGCATGGTGTAGGTTTCTCCTGAACTTCTGGTACCTGGCATAAGATTGGCTATATTAAATTTTCAGCCCCTTGATTTTCAGTGAAAATGTTTCCATGTTTCCAAATTCTCAAAGACACCTACTGCTACTTCTTTTTTTAGTCTTTAATACCAATTGTATAATGTGCATATCTCTCTTTGCTTATGCAATACTCACAACTAGATTTATCGTATCTCTTTACTTATGAAATGCTCACAACTAGATGTACTCTCTAAGCTATCCTATACACTACCCACCTAGATTAGCCTTAGCTATTTTTGGGTTAGCATTGTTTTTGTATTTATTTGTTAAAATCCTAATAAACTTGAACTTGAACTTGAACTGCTGTACATCTTAAGTTGCCACTCTAACACTTGAAGAACCTGGAAGCTGCAAGACTTATGATAATCACCACATTACCCAAAGATATTATGCCTCAACCACTATCAAGAAAACTTGATTCTAAGCAAACGAAATAAATACTAGTTATGCAATGCTTTTGAGTGGTACACCGTACAATATTCCTCAAGTCACTTTTATTTTCTGGTACACACATGAGCCTTTAGGCGAGTGTGTATGCAACGAAAATGCAAGTGACGAGTGGGATATTCTACAGTATACCACTCTAAAGCATTGCATAACTATTTTATACCATGCCATAGAAAATACGTAGCCTCACATAATCGATGCAGTGCAGGATGGGAAGGTTGGGTGTGATAGCGTTGAATTGCACTCGTCGACAGGAAGGTTTGGTGGAATACCGACAAATATACAATGGCTTTCCTGTATTCTGATTGGCTGTATTTTCTATGGCATGGTGTAAATACAATATTATTATTACAAGGGCAACATCCTTTAAAGGGAAGCTTCTATGGTTATCCATGGTCCTTTGCATAAAACATACTTCAAATGTGCAAGAAACTGAAAACCTGGTTCCCTAATTATGTGGAAGGGGTGTGGTCTCATTGGAGAAATGAGCTCCACAACTCTAAGCACTCATTGTTTTATAATGTCTACACATGAGAGGTTGGGAAGACAACCGCTCACAGAAGAAAGTCAACTTGCAAACTGTTTAATTTGAAAGTTTGCAACCTTTAAGTAGCAGCACAACCTGATTAAAGAACAGGTTTTCAAAACTTAAAATTAATCTTTTGACTGAACTCCTGTTATAGTTCATGAAAAGCTGGTGCAAACACTGTGTAGAACTTAATCAGCAATTATCACAGCTGTTTGGCAATCTACAGTTTTTGTGCACACATGAGGAAATGAAGCATTTTGGTCAACAGATATCACTAAAAACTCTGCACACCGAATAATACCAATAATGCAATGCCCCATGTACCAAGGTGTAGCTGTAGATAAGTTAAATTCTTCGTGAAAGATTCCATAGACAATCCCTGGTGAAAAACTTTGTAAGATCCTCAAAGATCCTTGAAGATCTCCATGAGGATCTTTTAAGATCTTACTGTGGATCTTCAGCAAGATCCTCAAAGATCTTTGAGGATCTTCAACATTCTTGCCAAGATCTTCAAGGATCTTCAAACTTCTTGCCAAGATCCTCAAGGATCTTCATGGATCCTTGAGGATCCTAAAAAGATCCTTCCAAGATCTTCAAGGTTCTTGAAGGATCCTTAAAGGTCTTTCAAAGATCGTTATGTATTCCTATCAAGATCCTCAAGGATCCTTAAGGAGAAAGCCAGTGTCCCACACCGATCTTCAAGGATCCTTATAATTTCTTGTCATTATCCTCAAAGATCTTTCAAGATCCCAATATTTTTGCCAAGATCCTCAAGGATCCTCAATCTTCTTGCCAAGATCCTCAAGGATCTTCATGGATCCTAAAAAGATCCTGCCAAGATCTTCAAGGTTCTTGAGGGATCCTTGAAGGTCTTTCAAAGATCTTTATCTATTCCTTTCCAGATCTTCAAGGATCCTTAAGGAGACAGCCAAAGTCCTACACAGATCTTCAAGGATCCTTATAATTTCTTGTCAGTATCCTCAAAGATCTTTCAACATCCCCAATATTCTTGCCAAAATCCTCAAACTTCTTGCCAAGATCAATATTTACAAATCCTTGAGGATCAGAACAAGATCCCTATTTATTCCTGCTAAGATCTTCAAAACCCAATAGGATCCTTGAGGGTCTTACAAAGATCTCTGTCTATTCCCTGCCACCCTTGAAGATCCTCACAGTTTCTTTAATTTTTATTAAAAGCTCCTCAACGATCTCCAACGGTCCTGTCAATTTCTTTAGGACAGTCACTTGTCTGCATTAATTCTCACCCTTCATTTACCAATCATCATACTGTCAACTACTCCAGTTTGCAAAACATTTATTCCTTGTTCAACACACGTTCAATATTCTCTGAGCAAATATCAAGCTAAACTCACACGCTTATATACATGTACTTATGTAAATCTAGAAAGTTCCAAAAGCGTCTCTGCATATATTACGGATTTAGGACAATGCAGACTAATGAACAACACTCTAAACTATGCTGCGAAACACCTAAAAGGCGACAGAATGAATTGGATTACGTAAGAATTATGTAACAATACAATATATAAATAATTGAGCCACATTCGTTCTGGAATGTTAACAGAAACATCTCTACAAACAAAAAAACCTAATAGAAAAGGTTTGTAGATTACTGCGCCTTTCAATAACATGCAGACTCTACAATTCAAAGCTCAACTGACAAATTTGTTTTTCGCTACCATCAATCAAGTGCTCAGCGGCTCTTCCTTGCTTCCAACTACAGCCGAGGGCACGGTAATCAACTCATTGAGCATAGTTCAGCCAACAAAACAGTGCTCGGCAGTGGTTGGAAGCTGGGAGGAGCTGCTGAACATTTGATTGACAGTAGTGAAAAACGCATTTGTCAGTTGTGGTTTGAATTTTTGAGTCCGCATGTTATTGAAATACGCAGTAATAAATCTTTACTTTTATACCAAGATTATTCAGTGATCTTGTAATACAAAATTAATTTACATGTACATGCTTATTTCTTAAATCATTGCACTTTTGGTTTATAGCCATATTTCATTCCAGTGTCTATCGACAGTTTTCTGGGAATATTTCTTGACAATGCATCCTAGAAAAAAATAAAAAATGTTAGACAAATTAAAGAATTTGAATTTGCCATAGGCAATGACAATAAAACCAATAATAAATCTTTATAGACATGTCACAATAACAATTATTGTTACTTTATTAACCTCTTGAACAAATCTCTTGCTTAAAATACTTTAAAGGCAAACTACATAAAATTATGTCATGCGTAAACAGCAACTTATAGCTTACATGTACAGATTAGTTGGAATGAAGATATTGACACTACATTTCAATTGTTTCCTTACAATCTCACAAATTTTGGTGAAAAGATGGATTCTTGTGTGGTAACAAACTTCAAATTCCTCTCTGTAAATTGAGTTTTTATTGAGACTAAATTGTAGGTCTCGAGACTCGACAACACAGATGTCTATAATATGCCTGTTAAAGCCACTGTGATGATACTTACTTTTAATTAACAAGACTTTCAACGGCCTCCTTTTCACAATCTTCTTTAGGCCCTTACAATAAACAGAAAATTTGTCATATGATTGAGCTCAGTTTCTTTTCAAAGTTTGCCAGTCAAAGTGAACTAGCATTATCTGATTTATACCAAAACCTGCTATAAGCCTTAATTGTTACATTTGCACCTGGGACATTAAATACAGCAACTGATGACTGTTATAGAGTCTCATTAATTTTGTGAGAAAGTAAAATGACTACAAAAGTAATTGTGGAAATGATTTGTGCTTCTTAGAGTGTTTAACTTAACCAGTGAAATGATTTTTATTAGACAACTGGTAATATAGTCTATAGTCAGCAAATAGTCAGTACACACAAAAGAACACAAAGGAAATCCTGGGCACAATAGGTAGTAGTAGTAGTTAGTCTGTTACAAATTAACTTCTAATTCATGGGTGAAGTAAAATCCCTCAAATTATTTATAGATGTGAATCAAAATTTCAAAATCAAAAATGTCTTGTAAAAGACATTTGAGCTGAGATTATTTTCATGAAGTAAAAAGAATTTAGGCTACAACGAAACAAACAAACCCCCCTACTTGTCACCAAAATTATGTAAACGACGCGAAATGACCGCGATGAGAATATTTGAATCGAATTTACGGACGTCGTTGCTTATTTAATGGCCTTATTTTCAGTTGAATTAATGATATCAATAAAACTATTTAAAGTTGTGGCAATGGAATACAGGGCCACTTATTTACATACTATTGAACAACATTGGTGCCCATTGTCATATGCTTCGTTCTACAAAAGCCTCCGACAAATGTTAGGGCCCGATTACATGGCGAATTTCAGCCCGGGCTGAAATTTCAGCTCGGTTAACCGGGCTGAAATTTTGTTGCGATTACATGATGAACTTCAGCCCGGGCTGAAATATTAGTCTCGGCACCAAAAATTAATATGAAATTTGGCGCGAAGAGTCTTGGGAAAATCAGGCAGCCATGTTATTTCCTGCTTTTCAGCCCGGGCTGAAATTTCTTTTCAATTACATGAGATTTTTTCAGCCCGGGGCGCAGTTCAGCCCGGGCTGAAAATCCTAGCCCGGTTTGGTCAAACCGGGCTAGGATTTTCAGCCCGGGCTGAATTTCGCCCCGGGCTGAAAAAATCTCCATGTAATCGACAATTTGATTTTCAGAGGATTTGTTTCAGAAGCCGGGCTGAAATTCGCCATGTAATCGGGCCCTAAATGAGGTGGACCAAAGTGGCCCTGTATTCTGTAGTTGCTCCCTCTTTTTAGCTGCCTTAGGGCCCGATTACATGGCGAATTTCAGCCCGGGCTGAAATTTCATCCCGGCTTCTGAAACAAATCCTCTGAAAATCAAATTGTCGATTACATGGAGATTTTTTTTAGCCCGGGGCGAAATTCACCCCGGGCTGAAAATCCTAGCCCGGTTTGACCAAACCGGGCTAGGATTTTCAGCCCGGGCTGAACTGCACCCCGGGCTGAAAAAATCTCATGCAATCGAAAAGAAATTTCAGCCCGGGCTGAAAAGCAGGAAATAACATGGCTGCCTGATTTTCCCGAGACTCTTCGCGCCAAATTTCATATTTGGTGCCGAGACTAATATTTCAGCCCGGGCTGAAGTTCATCATGTAATCGCAACAAAATTTCAACCCGGTTAACCGGGCTGAAATTCGCCATGTAATCGGGCCCTTACAGTGGGTCAGAATACCCGGCGCCTTGGTCGGTGTTCTTTGCAAGAACGAAGCATTATTTTCTTATTCGACGGTCCATTGTGAACTTCCCAGTATTTGTTACCTAGATCGACAAAAGATCGCACAACAATACCGCAGCCACTGTACTCTTGAAAGAATTCGTTCCACTTTATCCCCCTCGACTTTGTAATTGACCAAGAATATCTGACTAGGTACTTAATAAACAATAGGCATTAATCGCTTCCAATTAATGTAAACATAACCTTTATAACGACCGTAAATTTAAATAATCTTGAGTATTTCCTACTTACCTTGATCCTCCCTTAGCTTCTGAATGTGCAACCTTTCGCTTTTTGCCATTTTCTTCAAAATGAAGTCGAGGAGCTTCTGAACTAAAGGACTTCTAATCTTGGGCCTCGCAAATCCCGTAATAATCGACGCACTGCAGTGACAACCAGCAAGTGACCTTTAGTTTTGTAAGAAATTCGATCGGCCGTAACACGTGTTCGCACCTACGCCGTGACGTATCTTTTATGCTATTGGTCGTTACTAGTAATGAGCGCGTGACTGTTAGATGCGACACGCGTGAAGCGACTGCAACTCAGTGTGACATTTTCCTCCTCATGGTTAATTTTCCCACGATTTCATTGAAAAACCAATACACACGTATTCATCATGTCGGGAAACGACTCATCAGATGAACTGGCGAGTACAAACTCTAACAGTTCGGATTCGTCTAGCAGCTCGTATTCGCCAATCTTCCATGTTCAGGAGCAACTTGACTCCGATGAAGAGTCAGATAAAGATGATGAGAGTTCGGATGAGTGGACGGATGATCAAGTTGAGAGTTCAAATGAAGGAGAGAATTGTCTCCCAAAAAAAGAATACGAACAACTGTAAAATTACATGTATCGGAGTGTTCAACCAAAGATTCCAGCTCCGATACCAGCTCTAACTCTTCTTTGAAAAAAATAACTGACAAGATCAGACAGAAACATAGAAGACGGGAAGAACGAGTAGAAAATTAGAATTCACAAAAAACGCAAGCGAAGGACGAGAAAAACTTAATATGAAAGAAGTGAGGATTCGTCGACTTACCATGATCAGAAAAATTTAATGATTTAGATGACTTTTTTGGCTTTTAATCTTTGTCTTCTCAACAATTAGTACACTTGGTTTTAATTTAATTTTGAGCCTTTCATTTGATCAGTCAGCTGTAATCACTCAAAGTTTAAAGCTTGCCTTGTTAAGTGTAATCATCTTAATGTATTACTATCTCACTGACGTTTGTGTTTGAATTAGTTCCAATTTTTGTCCTTTGCATTGCAACATGTTGTAATAATCAATTTATTATCGAGAACTAATTGTTACTATTTTCTGGTTATGCCTTGCAACTATTTCATACTTCCTTAACTTCTGAAAAATGCAAATAAAATGAAGCCAAACAAATACAGGAAATAAAAAAAACATCTGTATAGTTATAGTTGCCAAGATCTTAGTAAGGAGCCTTGTAAGTTCGTCATAAAATCTTCAAGGATTGACAGGCAAAGATCTTTGCAAGTTCCCTCAAAGGATCTTGCAAAGATTTTCATTGAATCCTAATAGAGATCCTTGCAAGTTTGTTAGTGGAATCTTTTTTAGATCCTTCCAAGATACTCATTTTTTATTTAAAAGTCCTTGATAATCCTGATGGATCATGGCAAAGATCTTTGCAAGATCTTTTTGAAGAGTCTTTGAACATCCTCATTAAACCTTGAGGATCCTGAAGGATTCTGGCAAGGATTTTCTTAAGATTCCTTAAAGATCCTTCTTACATTCTTAAGGATCATGCCAAAGATCTTCATTAAATCCTTGAGGATCCTGGCAAAGATCTTGGCAAGATCTTATAAAGGATCTTTTTACGATTATTCAAAGATCCTCATGACATCTTTGAGGAATCTGGAGGATCCTGGCAAAGATCTTTTAAAGGATCTTTCCAAGTTAAAAGATCCTCATTAAATCCTTGAAGATCCTAGCAAAGATCTTTGCAAGATCTTTTAAAGGATCTTTTAAGAATTCTTCAAAGATCCTCATTAGATCCTTGAGGATTGTCAAGGATCCTGCCTAAGATCTTTGCAAGATCTTTTAAAGGATCTTTCCAAGATTCTTGAAAGATCCTCATTAAATCCTTGAAGATCCTAGCAAAGATCTTTGCAAGATCTTTTAAAGGATCTTTTTAGGATTCTTCAAAGATCCCCATAAAATCCTTGAGAATTGTCAAGGATCCTTGTAAAGATCTTTGCCGGAATCTTAGCCAGGATCTTTGCAAGATCCTTCCAAGATCCTTAGCAATTCCTCAAGGATCTTTATAGATAGAAACACAAGACCTTGCAGATGCAGGATCTTTGAAGATCTTTCAAGGTTCCTCGCAGGATCCTTAAAAGATCTTTATCTTTGAGGATCCTTGGCAGGTCTTTGAAGATCTTCAAAGATCCTTGAAGATCCTGTGAAGATTTTCACCAGGGATGCTGCAATCATAATTCAACTCAAGTTTGGATAAGATATCGAAGAAGCCAGCAGCCAAAGTTCCAGGAGTGGCCCACTACCTGTATACACTGTAAGTAAACCAGAAAACAGCGCACATCAAACACAATTACTATGCATCAAAACCAATCGATCAATCGATATCAATCGATAAAATTAGTTATTTGGTATTGACTGGTATTGGTCAATCGATGATAAATCGATAACCACCCAAAAGCATTTGATTGCCATAGATTACTTTGGCACAACAACCTTGATGTCACGCATGCTTCCTGTCCAATCATCCGCCTTTTTTTAGGAAACCCTGGGGACGAAATTGGTAAAACAATTCCAACCCAGGCTTCTCAATGCAAAGAATATACAGCGTTGCACGTGTACTTGAATTACCCACTTGCCCACCATTGCCTTTCTGTGCCATTGTCTATGCAAGAAGTTCTATCAACTGTTCTTGAAAGTTGATACCAATTTATTGATAACCACATGAATCTTCACCATCAGTTGGTCATCGATTATTGATTTAATCGACAGGATATGCCAGGGTACATGCAAGACATCTTGGTTCTTTTAGAGCATTTCTTTGTACAAGGGAAGAACTTGGGAAAAAGAACTTTAGACCAGAAACTATATTGCACTACTCAGTCATACCTCATCAGTTGTGCTGTTTACATTTTAATGTTGCCTCAGAAAATAGCATGGTGTGCATTTTTAATTTATAAACATTTTTTTTAGAAAAAAAAAAACGAAAGTAAATAATCTTGTAAATACACGCTGGATTGTATACTAAAACAGCACCTGTTAGTGGACTATCAAGTTGTTGACTGACACAATTTTGTCTGACTGATACAGTGTACATTGTTGTTTTAGGAAGGTGTTGAAATATTGAGAAATTCTGTGTCCATGTGCATCGTGGTAATCTGGAGCAGCACTTGGAATAGCAAAGGCACAAGGTGCAGAGAAGCATTTCCTGGATCTTTTGGTGAGCCAGATTTTAGGATGTTTTGTGGAATGCTTAAGCTTCTCTCAGTGTTGAGCTCAACCAAGTTTAATTATGCTATTTGATTCATTGCTTTTACTTTGCTTAGTGGAGAAGCACTCCAAAGGAAAGGGTTCTTTAACCCTAAATAATGCCCAGAAGTGATTAACATGTAACTTCCGACATTGCACAGAAGGTAGGTGACGAGAATAGACAACCAGAGGGTGTTATCTTGATATAACCACACAAATTCTCTAGTTGATGTACAAGGAACTCTACAGCAGCTAGAAAGGAAAATTAATAATCAGATCTTCGGAGTTAAAGGTCAGTGATGATTCAAAGCAACACCCCTGTTCAGTGGATAGGGCCAGTCTTTTTCTGGGTCCTGAACCCCATTTTTTACCTCATTTAAGGGACACTAACCAAAAGGGATGTGGCTCACCACCAAAGAAGGTTAAGAATAGTGTGTACTAATCACTGTAATTGATAACAGCTTTTAAAGCATCCACCATAGAGTCGAACACTTAGAGACTTACAGTGCATCTACACGTGATAGCAAGTTGTTCAAGTTTCTGAAATACCCAGTGCAGTCTATTTTGTGACTGCAAGTTGTTGAGTTAGAATACCGAGAATGAAAAAACAAAATTAACAAACAATCAACTTGACTCATATGGTTAATCCTCTAGATTCTTAAGTAAATTACAGTGCATGTTTATTACATCTCTTACATGTAGGTAGTAATTCATGTCACCAAACAGTACAGCCGTGCTAGCAAGATTATGACTCCCGGCTTACACCTGCTTGGCCAGGGCTGTAAACGATTGTGAGTGCAGCTCTGATCTCATCAATTGGAGCGACCCAGGTCCTTCTTACACTACCCTGCTATAAAATGATAAATAAATCAATCAATCAATGATATTAAATATTTTACCCAGGAAGCTCCACTCACCGCGAAGTGGTTTTCAGGGAGGTCCTGCATCCAGATCAAATTGGAATTTGGAAGTGTTGGTTTTTGGGGAGAGGGGAAAACCGGAGTACTCAGAGAAAAACCTCTCGAAGCAGAGTAGAGAACCAACAACAAACTCAACCCACACATGACGTTGAGTCCAGGAATCGAACCGGGGCTACATTGGTGGGAGGCGAGTGCTCTCACCACTGCACTAACCCTCTCTTGAAATAAGGATCTGGGATTCTGTTGAGTACTATGACACAGTCATCGTGGCTTGTGTTTGCAGCCATCCAGAGCAGGGCTGATCTTCAAAAGCCTTATTTTTAGCACAGAAAACTCTTGTACGCCCATGTTTAGCTGCACACCAACCGTATTCAAGCCTTCTGCCCATCCAAACATCCCCCCCACCCCCACCCCCTACTAAGCAGTCACCCTTCAGTTGTGATAGTCATTCTGTTGCCTTTCAGTAATCTGAAAACAAATCCTCAAGCAAAAAGGATAGAGTCAACATAAATCTTGTGCATAAATAAAAGGTTCTTGTATGCATACTTTTACTGATTGGAAATGGTATGTGAAACAAAAAGCAAGGACATGGACAATTGTTTGTTTGTTTTTTTTGCATTAATAAATGCACACCCCATTAACAGGAAAAAATGGTTCCATTTTCTTTCGACAGCACAAGTTATGGGCACTGGCACACAGAAAATGGTGAGGAGCTGTTAATGATAATAATAATAATATTTAATACTTATAGTGGGCTTTTTCTATAAAAATACTCAAAAGTGCATAACAATATTATTAATAAACTAAATTTTAAAAACCAGTAAAATTACCATAATTACAGTATTTACAACAATTCCAGATAGTATACGCCCCTGGCCTTTTCTCAGGCAGATGCCCCTTACTAAGGGGTTTCCATTTTAACTACAGATGCTCTGGAGACAATCCATTGCCCATTGCTGAAGCTATCTGTGTAAGTATAGAATCTGTTTCTTTTCTCATGTTTCTTTCATCAGTTCAGTCAGTTCTCAGAGACAAATGCAGCTGACTAGCAGAACTGGTGTTTATGAACTATACCCACTTCTATGAGAATGAAACTCCATTTTGATTCAAAGCAGGCAGGAGGGAATTAAAATATCAATATCAGTAGAAATGCAACGAAAAAATTGATTATTGTGTGAACCAGTTTCAGAATATTAAAATAAGTTGCTTTAGCTTTGGCTTTAGTTTAGCATTCTCTTTGAAGATAAGAAGTTCTGACTCTGTCACCCTCTTTGGTAGGGTGATAGCCTGCAAGCAAGCTCTTCGGGCAGTCTTGCAATGGGCAGGAAATGGAGATCTTGCAGTTTCATCTCTGTAATTTGAATATCCGCCTTCAATTTCCCTGTGGCTGAGCTGTCAGATTTTCGCCAATCAGTGCGAAGCGCAAACAAATTTGAAATGTAAACAAACATTTCCCAATCAGCATTTTGAATCAAAAGATTCGATGCAGATATTCAAATGACAGAGATGTAGTTGCAAGATCTCCTTTTCCAGCCCCAGCGCCAGACTGCCCTGGAGAGCTTGCTTGCAGGCTAGTAGGGTGACTTGTTTTTACGTACACTTTCCCATAGGAAGCACAAGTTATGGTATGGGTGCTTCCCATTCCAATTGGCTTTTTGTGTTGGTTCTGTTTGTTGTGGTTTGCCAGATTGTCCCCATGGTATTGCGACACAAAACTGAAGCCATTTAGTTGGTGTCCACTACTTAGCAGGAAGTTTGGGATTAAATTGCTTGTACAATATCGGTCACATTATGCAAAACCTGGCAAACTAGACGTTGCATATTTCTTTCCTTTTTGTGCCAGCCAATTCCAGCAGTGCCCACCCATCCCCCACTCTGAGTATTAGCTGGGAATTTGCTCTTGATCTAATTCCAGAGGTGGGGCATTTGAAGTTTTAATACTGGGGTTTGCCTGCCCCGAGATGACTCCGCTTCCTAAGTTGAAAATTCTGTGGTGAAATCACTGCCAAACAAGGATTAGGGACGGACCATTAGAAAAGTGATGGGCAGAGGGGGAAGGGGGGTGCGGGTATACCAAAAAAAAAGAATTCATGCAAGGGCAGGTAGCTATAAAAAAATCATGCAAAGAAGAAGTGAAGAGAAAAATTTCCTACAGAGTGAATTGCACTATTGAGCTGGCAAACTGTACCTGCCTGAAGGGCACTTTGGCAGCTAATTTATACACAGTATTGATCCCCATTTTCTGCAATTAGGAAAACACATATTTCCCTTTCTAGCTGATACATTTTGTGTGCAGCAACCCCATCATGGATAAAAGCCCTTGCAGAAAAACCCTTGGCTCAAAAGTGATAAAACCATGTGCTATAAATGGCCATCCTGCTTGATTTGTTTGCACTTTAAAGAAAGCACACACCAAGTTTTGAAAGCCTCAACATCATCACAGGAAAGAGTTTACAACTGAAATGTATAAAATAATGAAGATTGTGGGCACAGATATGCACACACATTCCAAACTGTAATGCTTTCTTACACAAGTTTTATCTTCTGTAATGGTTTAGGGTTATTTATGTTGCAGGTACCAATAAGTATTTAAAAAAACATGTAGAACTGATGTTGTGCCTTTTAACTTTGCCACTAAGTACCGACACTTTTCTTCTGCTTTTTAGTCCCAGTGGGGTCGATATTTAATAGCAAAGTTCTCTTGTATCAGTTAGTCAACAGTTCAATGTATCACTGAAAACATTTTTATTTGACCATTTTTTATTTGATACTTATACGTCATAGTGAAGCCTGTCAAGAATTCGCTGCATCTCAATGATGAATTGTATTACAAGAGTAATGAACAAATAACATTTCTAATTTCCAAAATGCAATGCAGGGCCATTTGAGGCAGTGGCACTTCATGTAAACCATTTTCAACTTGGACCTCAAATGTACTATAAACTTGACTTCAACCTATTAAATAAAATTAACATTTGCATCATTGACCAGAGGTGGATAAATGCCTGGTCTCTGATTGGCCAACATTTATATATCTGACTATATCATAACAATATTATTCAGTTCTAACAGTATCATAACAATATCATATACACCGAACAATAACAAAATTAAGTGATTATGACAATGTTTTAATTAATGTGTACTAAATGTAACATTTATAACAAAAACCCATTGGCATGAATTTAATACTCACTAGTTAAAGCATCAAGCAAAAGAAGAAAAACAAATTAACCAAACAAAATGCCCAAAATAAATTTGTGCATGGGACTTAAACCCCCCTCAAAAAAAAATCCTGCAGAGGCAATGGCCATGAAAAAAAACATACAATCATACATACTTTTCTAATATTGGTCCGTCCCTTAAACAAGTTAGTAGAGGTTTCTAAATGTATGTGTTGTCAATTCAAATACATTGCTGTTATGTCTCATGCATTTATTCGTTCAAAATGAACAATGATCCGGTTTCATATTATGACAGATTATCAGTCTGCAGTGTGAAAACAGTCAAGAAGAATATGCCGACCGATTATTATGATCAAACACGCACAAATTTTGCATTCAAAGTAGGGAGGCTATGTGATTTGAACATAACCTCGAGAAATGTTTGTATATGGAGCACTATAGAAAAATACGCGAATTTGCTTCTTTATGATTTGTTTGAGCAGCAGCGACTTCCACTCTGAACAGACCCGGGCATGCAAAATTATGATGATTTATCCAATTTTTAAGAGTTGTTTCCCTCAGAGCATTTCACCACCTTTGTTGTCCTCATCCCTGGGAATTTTCAGATTGGTTTAATGCTCATGCCCTGGGATTGGCTTGGAATGGGACAAGGGCACTGCTGGAATTGACTGGTGCAATTATAACAGTTCCACACTTTGTACATTTATTGCTGTTTTTGAGCCCCTGCTTCCCGCCAGCCTATGTTAAAAGATTGGGGCCATCCATGAACTAATCTTGCTTTCTGATATCTTAAAATTAACATTAAAAAGGAAAAAGGCGGAAACTCTCCTATGATTCGGTGTCCATGTTGGACAGTAGCCCATTTAATGGGGTCCTGTGTTGGATGTATTCTCAGGAAGTGCTAGCAGAAAATCCTGTAACCTGCGAATATTTATCATAGTACCTTGAAGACAGAACTGTAACGTTTTCATTCCCTTTTAGGTTATGAAGGAGATGTCCAAAGACCCATTGGTGCGTTTGGCCCAAGGATGCGAATAAACAAAAGGGTCACCCTTCAGGGAAATTTCATTTTATGTAGAAAGACTGGAAACCAGCTTTATCTGACCGGGGTTTTGTGGAATAAAATATATATTTCGCTTCTTAGCTCCGGAGAGTTATAACGTGTAGACTTTGAACGGTAAAAGCCGACATTAACGCTTGCTTCTTAATTGAGCTACAATGCAAACGTGGAAACAGTTTCTAAAAGATAGTCCTGCTCTCCCATTCAACGTTTTTTCAACTAAAACCCGCAGAGTAAATGGGAGGATATGATGACCAAGCTATACATTAATAATGATTAAACGGCCACAAACCTTATGAAGGGCAACGTGGCCAACCCTCTGTGTCTGAGCAATTTATTTTTACACGGGTAATTGTTAAATTGTTATCGTGGATTGCAGGATTTATTTGTATCATTTATCGTGGTCCATAGAATCCCACACAAGAAATTTTTATCGTAGAAATTAACACTCGTCGCTAACCTCATATTTTCTATAAATTGGGATTTTCAAGACAGAAAAAGAATACCACCTCGAAAATGACTTGAACAATCGTTAAAAATATAGAGTTGTTGTTGTTAAAAGTGAAAATGGTCGAGAGAGGAAACCTGGGCAAGTATAAAGACGGGGTGGGAATCGAAATGGTTAACCTAGTATTTACGCAAATCGATGTCTTAAGTGGAAAAATAAAAAAGACGAAAAAGAAAACTCGACAGTATAAGGAGAGCGCGAGGAAGTGGAACTCTATCAGAAACTTACGTCGGAAATTGTAAAGCACGCCAAGCAAAAGAACTTAAGCCCTGGGAAGGGCTGGGTAACTTTCTACCCCTCCCTCGAACAACTCGAATTACATCCGGGAAACAGCAAAAATGGCAGTGCTTTTGTCACCACAAATAGAATGTTTTCATATGACGCCCTGGTAGCTATGTTGGTTTGCCATGCTAATCCTCTGGGAAATAAACTCTGTTTTAATACTAAATATTTTCTTTTGTGCCGTCACCGCCGACCGCTTAGCTCAGTTCAGGTAGAGCACCAGACTGCTGTGCGGGAGGTCGCAGGTTCAAACCATGACCGGACCAAAACCCGGGGCCTTTAAATAACTGAGGAGAAAGTGCTGGCTTTGTGATGACTTCTGCAAATGGTTAGACTTTCTAGCTTTCTCGGATAACGACGTACAATAAACCGGAGGTCCCGTCTTACAGTGCTGGGACGTTAAAGAACCCAGACAATGTTCGGAAAAGTAGGGAACGTAGTCCCCGGTGTGATCGTCTATAACTTATCCTGTTCTTGGGGCACCTGTGTATCTTACCATTCAATAAGATTGTAAACTGCAAGGCTGCAACTTGCCCCTAAAAAGCAGTCTGGCAAAGTCCCCCATAAAGTCTTGTAAAGCGCTTTGGGATAAAGTGCTATATAAATCTCTCAATATTAATTATTAAATCAGTATCGCCGTTGACCCTATGAGAGAAAACATTTAATAACAAAAAAGAGGAACTTGCATCCCAAAACCTCTGTAAGGAAAAACTTGGTGTTCTTTCAATCCACTTATGCCAATTCAAACATTGACGGTAAGAAAGCACAACAAGAGTAGCTCAGTCAAACAAGTAAAGCTCCTTACTGCAAACATAATAGCAACAGCTCTTACAAAAAGAGGACAGGATTTATGTCTATATGTAAATCTTAAAAAAAAAAGTCCAGAAATCAATAAAAGCCAGGGTTCCAATTTCTTCCAAAAAAAAAGAATAAATCAGCCTTTTTTTCTTGAACACACTAGCACAAATCCGACAATTCTTGGTTTTCAACCACGTGACATGTTGGGGGTCAACGCAATAGAAAATTCTTTTGAAGAATTTACATAAAAATAGAATTTAGTTCCCAGCGGAGAGAGAGACTATTGTTCTTGACCCCCAACATGGCCGCCATGACGTCACTTGCAAACCAGCAATACCGTTCATCTTGGGGGGTCATTTGCATTAAAACAATGGGTATCCGGTTTACTAGAGCATGACACAGTCCCAAGAGTACATAACTTCTATTCTTTTTATGTAAAGAGCCCCTAAACAGATTCCATTATGGTATTGTGCAAGTTGTGAATATACAAAAAACTTAGCTATTCTAACCATTAATTCGTCAAATCTCTATAAGCTAAATATGTAAATGGCATAGCATCTAATTAAAGTGAGTGAATTAATTAGAACCCAGAAGGGCAGTGGGTGGGACTCCGTCCCACCCACTCCACCTCACCCCCTCCGGTTGGTCCTGTAGGAGAGGGCAGTGGGTGGGACTCCGTCCCACCCACTCCACCTCACCCCCTCCGGTTGGTCCTGTAGGAGAGGGCAGTGAGGGTAGTAGGGAGTGGGTGGCAGGGTGGGTGGGAGAGACTGCTACAGAACCAACCGGAGGGAAATTGAGGATACTCGGTGGAGGGGAGGGGGTGGGATCTAGTGGTTGGAGGGGGTTGTGTTGGAGAGGGGAGGTCATGGGACTAAGTTGTATTTTTTAATAGCAAGTCATGGAGACAGAAGACATGTTGGCCGCATGGTTGGATGCGGTTGTTTTATTTGTCTTGGGTTTTTTCTTGGTCTTTATTTTGAATGTCTTTTGTTTTAATTGTAGTAGTTGTATTATCATATGTTGTCTTTGTGTTGACAATTTGCACTTGCAAATATGCGGTGAGTGTGTTCAAAAGTCTATTTTCTTAAATGATGTTAAGTTAAGCTGCAGGATATGTAAGATGGAGATATTGGCTTTTTGACCAGTTAATATTTTTATATTTTCTGTTTTACAATACGGTGATACTGTAAAATGTTTGAATCTGTTTCTTGGTATGAACAGCAACTGTACCTTGAAATTAAAGTTGGCCGAAACGAAGGAAGCATCGCCGTTTTAACTATCTTTTTTCGCAGTGATATTAGCGTGTTTTACAACACATTAATCGCTTGTCTTTCAGAAACGTAACTTTGTGTTTATTACGGCCTCAATTTTGTAAAATTTTGTTTTTACAATGTGATGAAATTGTACCTAACTAATCTTTTCTAGTTCTTAGTATTAAAATCAAACCTTGACTGAATAGAATTTGGTCATACAATAGTCATTTTTCGGCATCGTTTTAATCAAATCAGTCATTTTAAAGGCTATCGAGTGTTTCACAATCCCAAGACTCTTGTTCTAAAGTGTCTTTCTTGAAGAAAACAATTTAGCTTAGCTTTTGTTTAGTAAAACGGAAGAAAATGAAGCCAAAAATTGCTGTCTTAACTTAGTTCATTTGAATCTATCTTTTCCTGTCGAGACGAATTTTTTGTTCGTCTTAGAAATAATTTGAGTCCGCTAGTATTTGTGCAGCTGGAGAACTGTTAACGCACTGCGCATTATAAAAAATGGCGACAGAAGTTATCTAAAATGTGCTTTCCCGACGAGCACTAACGATGTTATTTGAAAGCTACTACGCATTCAAATTGAAAATGTCCACTTACCGTAATTTGATCTTCAAGAAACTCCATCATAAACATCGCTCGGCAGCACTATACAAATTAAAAGTTATCTGCTGCAGTACTATTCATTCCTAGTCTCTCTCTGTCTCTTTCCCCCCTCCTCTATCCAGACAAGCAAAGCGAAGAATAAGGTACCGGTAGCCTTCATTGAAGTGTTCTCTTCAGGCTGAAGAAAAAACTGATTATCGCAAAAATTACTCGCTATAGCAGAAGTTGAAAGTAATTTGCCTGAAACTCTATTTTGTATGTATTATTGCTGTCTTCAATGCATTTTACACAACTATGACTTACAAGAACGGTAAGAAATAAATCTTTGCAATTTTAACAAAGCAAAAGAAGAAACTAATCGCAAAATGAAGACTTTTGCCAAAAAAGTTCTCTTTTTTGTTTTGACCGAGTCTAGATTGCAAAAGCAGAACTCGATGGTAACGCGCAACTGAGGAAAACCAAACAAATGACACTATATTAATTGGTAAACTATTTGCACCTAAAAAAACTTTTGATGCGAAATTCTAAGTTCGGTTGCTACCCGTGAAAAAAAAAGCTTTCAGCATAAGTGACAATAAATCCTAATTTCAAATTTCAAATTAAAAGAAAATAAAACGCGCCTTCAACAAACCATGCAGTAGAGTGCCTCTATTTTAATTTCGATTCTTTTTCCGATTTTGGCATTTTTCGACTTGGAGGTATGGATTTGGAAGTAAAGTAATTACACTTACAGTTTTACCCTAAGAACATTCCTAGTTTGTTTTTTAATTTAGCTGAGTCTAGCGGATTGTGAAAACAGAACTCGATAGGAACGCAAGCCAACCAGATTAAATGTGAAAATAAAACTGATGGATTCGAAAAATTGTTCTCAATTTCATTTTGAAATTTTAAGTTTCGTTGCTGTTCATGCAAAAGAAATAGATTCAAAATTCTTCTACTTAAAGATAATATAGAGTGCCTCTATATCAATTTCTTGTCTGATTTCCGGCATTTTTCGGCTTTGGGTATGAATTTGGTGGCACAAATAAATATACTGAGTGTACTTTCAGCCTACTTGGCCATATATCAAGTGTTTCTTAATTCATCAGGGCGGCTGCAGACTCTTAATGGTAAGAGATCTTCGATCAAAGCAGAAATCGGGCTTAAATGCTTGTAGCGAGCCATGTATAAATTGTATGCACTTTCTTCAAGATCTTCGCTTTCCGTAAAATGCACTGTCTTTTGTCAGCTAGGAAACAGCTTGAGTACAACACAGCAACTCCATTGTATCTTGACAAGGTGGCACTGGCGTCCTCGGCTTAATCACTCTTTCCCAGTCAACCTGAAAACAGAACGTTAGCCTTTCAGTTAAGAACAGTTTATGCTATACCTGTTATATAGATTAAGTTACTGATGTCTATAAGAAACATGGCATTTACTTCCAACAGGGAACAACAGACGGTTAAGGTGATATTGCACATCCATTATAACTTAATATTTCAAAACCGATCTCAAGTGAGTACACCTTACTAACAAAAGGAATGGACTCCTTTCCAGTACACGATTAATGTAGGATGGGGCTATAGGACTGTGTTTATATGCCTTGAAAAGAGTAATCATTGGAAACAAGTATTTTTCATTTCAGCCGCGAAATACCTACGGAATTTAAGCTCTAGAAGGTCAATCAATCAGTCAAATCAATCACAAATAAACA
This sequence comes from Galaxea fascicularis, assembly GCA_948470475.1. NCBI lineage: Eukaryota > Metazoa > Cnidaria > Anthozoa > Scleractinia > Euphylliidae > Galaxea > Galaxea fascicularis. The sequence goes on along the minus strand of OX419338.1, from coordinate 6,020,750 downwards.
AATTGAAGGGAGTCTTTTCTAACACCTGTAATACGTCCAATTGTGCTTAAAGAAATAAGAATTTTGTAATTATGAGGTCCTGTCTTATTGGGAAAACAAAAGAGTTCTTCAATAAATAACAAATCAAACTGTAGATGGTCGTTTCATTTTCCTTTTTCCAGAATCTGAATAGTTGATTCTAGTTTAGTTAGTACTGATAATTCTCTTTTGAATTCTTTTAGATTTATGACAATATGCAGAAACGCATTTTTTAAAGCGAGTAACAAAACGGAAGCTCGTTTCCTTAGAACTGAACACAATTCCATGTGACCACGCTATCGATTTTCTCGCTTTACTGTTTGTCATCAAAACGAGCACTAATTTGCTTTGGCCGGTAAAGTGAGAATTTTTAGACAGGTTTTTTGTAGATACTTATGTTATTCTTTCAGAGAAAGTACTAATTGCGATTTAATTTGTAACAATTAAAAGTGATGTGCACGCTTTTTTAAAACAGTGTTTGATAAACAGAACAACAACAACAACAACGTGACAACACAACGCAAACATCCCCACAAGAATACATGGGCAGGCGCTCAAGTTCCAGCCACAGCCTTGAAACGGTAATTAAAGGTAAGCTTAAGTGTCAAAGTTAGTTTTGCCTGTTAATTTAAGTGCAAATTATCATTCTTGTTATATCTGAATGGAAATGTTTGGTCATTTTTCATTTTTTTTTTTAGTAAAACATTGCTAAACAGCCAAGAGATGTTGCCGACTATATTTGTTCAGAGACAATGTACTAACGTCATGTGAAGAGGTAAAATTTCGTTTCCGCAAAGTTCGGTCCCTAAACGTGGACTTTTTAAATCTCTTCTAAAGTTTCAGAAAATCAGCTCAAACAAAAGCGACACTATCGAATTTAAGCAATACAAAAAGTAAGTTATCAGTGCCGGAAATTGAAAGAACGCATTTTGTAGTTCTGCAGTTTACTCTTGGTTGGTTTGTCAACAAATTACCAAGCTTAAGCAGCTTAAATTAAAGTTTCAAATGGCTGCCGGAACGTCAGAGTGCAAGATTAACTCAGAATTGAAACGTTTTGCGAAAACAACTAAACGATTTCATTTTGTTTTGATACGTCTCGAGGTATTTTGGTCTAGGACGAATTTTTTCGAATTCTGTATTATAAAGCAGCATGATTTATTCCATGAATATTTGTGAGGGCACCAGTATATGTAAATTTTTTACAAACATTTAAAAAACTTTCTTGCATCGGACCGGCTACGTTACTGACCAAATTTCAAAGTGTTGTTCTTGCAAAGAAAAGCAACGCTTTTGCAAGAATTGTTCTAACAGGCAGGTGAAAAGGAAAAAAATTGAAGTGTGACAATATTAAAGAAATCGTACCTTGCCAAAGTTAGATGTTTTACCAAACGTTATCCTTGCTTGCTTTATATGCCACTTGGTCCATCATCTCGGTTCTGTGACTAAAACAAATAAACCAGCATTAGCATGGGTGGGGTGCATCAGAGTGGAAAAACTAATGAAGTCCAAACTGAAATTCTGTTTAGATTATTTAAGGTCAAAGTAAATGATCAAAATGAGACTCTTCTCGTTCTATTTGCTTGTATGAAAAAAATTAGGTAATTTTCTAGAATTTTTGTATAATCATCTCCATGCCAAGTAGCACATAAGGCCTCCTAAGAAGTTTTCAAGGATGTTCCAAGGATGGAAAAACTAATGAAGTCCAAACTGAAATTCTGTTTAGATTATTTAAGGTCAAAGTAAATGATCACAAAATGAGACTCTTCTCGTTCTATTTGCTTGTATGAAAAAAATTAGGTAATTTTCTAGAATTTTTGTATAATCATCTCCATGCCAAGTAGCACATAAGGCCTCCTAAGAAGTTTTCAAGGATGTTCCAAGGATGGAAAAACTAATGAAGTCCAAACTGAAATTCTGTTTAGATTATTTAAGGTCAAAGTAAATGATCACAAAATGAGACTCTTCTCGTTCTATTTGCTTGTATGAAAAAAATTAGGTAATTTTCTAGAATTTTCGTATAATCATCTCCATGCCAAGTAGCACATAAGGCCTCCTAAGAATTAAGTTTCCAAGGATGTTTCTGTGACCCAGCAAAGACTCTTAGGGACAGGTGGTCAGCCCATCACCCGGCCTCCACCCAACCGTGATGTGTGGGAGTGCAACCACAGCACCGGGTACTACGTCCCCTTCTCTTCGATCAGGTTGTGGGTTCTTCTATGTCCCCCACCAGTTTTACGTATGGAGATGAGGGCGACAAGGCCAACCGCTTAAACGTCACTGCCCAATAACGCGATCATCTAAACTGAGGCAGATGTTGAGCACAGCTAGCATGACCTTACCCAAGACCGTGGTTAGTGGTCCGGACAAGGGTTAGACCCGTGACCTTATAAATTGGTGTCAAGAAAAACGCGTGAATTGAATCTAGATCGATAATGGGACACCCGAGAACACGTGATAATCCTATAATGTTATAGTGCCATGTACATGGCACTATAGCATATTGATTGTTCCTTTCATCACTTTCAAAGGTTTATTTTAACATGTTAAAATAAACCTTTTGAAAGTGATGAAAGGAACAATCAATAGAAAGAATTCGTGTACATTCAAAGAATCTTCAGCCGTCTTAAATAAATGTAGTTGTTCCTTTGGTTTGAGAATCGCTATTTCCAGGTGTGTTTTTCATTTCGGCCTGCAACTTAGCAGTAAAGTGTCGTCCATTCAGTTTCCGTCGCAATCGAATTAGGCGTTGCATTTTCTTGACGATGAATTGGTCCTTTTACCGAAATTTCCATTATACTGTTATGAAAATGTTCTAACCTTAAGAGAGGAGTATAGGAATATTCCAGGTAAACATCAACGTAAATTCCACAATTACCAATGCATGAACAATTTATTCAGAAATTCTCAGTTTGGGGAATAAAATTAACTTTCCCGCGCCCGGCAAACCAATTCATACAAATACCAAATCCGAAAGCTTCCCATCATAGTAATTTACTGTTCTCTACCGATAAACGTTTTATAAAAAATAAATGATGTTTTTCGAAAGGTTTTCGTTGATCTTGTCCCGATAATACAATAAGCTCACAAGAAAGCAAGGTATTACTTTAATCTTGAAAGTTAGACCTTAGTTTTGCCCTAGCTTGTAGCTAGTAACCATTTGCGAAAACTTTTTTTCTTTGTATATTTTGAGGACTTGTTGCGAAAGTGAAACTCTGCAGCAGCTCACTAAACAAAGAAATGTGAACTAAGCGGATATGCGCTTTGTCGACTTCCAGAAAACGAGACAACTCCGGCCACAAAAAAGTCATAGTAGTTAGACTACAAGTGATTCATTGGAATGGAATATCGGAACTTGATTTTCATGTTCCGAAGAATAACGGAAAATAGTGATCGAGCGAGAGGTGAAGTGTCCGGGAAATAGAACGATATACCTTTTGGTCAAGAGTTTACGATTGTTATCGACTGCCATCGACGAATTCCATCGGAAAAGTTCGGTCATTCGTACACTGGCAAGATTTGTCCGTAGACAGTGATCCCGTTTCTCCGTAAAAGCAGCGTTTTACAATTAATTCATCTACTGCAAAACATACGGAGGTTACACCATTGCTTATAAGCCATATATATGGATCAGCAATATTCTTATTGTTATCTACTTTGTTCTTAGATAACAATTCAAATATTTTTATTCAAGTTTTGTTATCTGTTTTCTACTTTTGGTAACAATAATGATTCAGTTCAACTTCAATTTGTTTTGGATCATCCAATCGATTTTCTATTTCTATGAAAAAAAAATCAAAACGATTCTAACGTTAAGAATTTCTTAATTCTTTTTAATTCTTTTTAATTATTATTATTATCACTATTATTGTTATTATTTGTTCTTCCCCTTCAAGAGCAGGGTTTTAACGTCAGTAAGAGAGGGTTTCGCGATGCTGTTAAGCTACGTTATGATTGGCCGATCGATGACATTCCATCAGTATGTGCGTGTGGAGAAAACTTCACAGTAGATCACGCAATGATTTGCAAACGAGGGGGTTTCGTAATCCAACGTCATAACGAGTTGAGAGACCTCGAGGCCGATCTCTTGAGTATGGTGTGTGGTGACGTCGAGGTCGAGCCAGTTCTCCAAGACATCACTGAAGAACAGTTCAGTAGAGGGTCCAATAGAGCACAAGACGCAAGATTGGACATTCGGGCGCGTGGCTTCTGGGATCCCCAGAGCTCGGCATTCTTTGATGTGAGGGTTTGCCACCCTAATACCGAGTCTTACAGGGACCAGGAGCCGAAACAGATCTATCACATCCATGAAAACGACAAGAAGCGGTTGTATTCGAGGAGAGTGTTGGATGTTGAGCATGGCTCGTTCACGCCGCTTGTATTTACAACTACTGGAGGGATGGGGAAGGAATGTATATAAGTACCATAGTCGACTGGCTGAAATGATAGCCGCCAAGAAAGGAGAACAATACTCGCGAACACATGCTTTGCACTCCTTCGGTCGGCCCTGGTTTGCCTTCGAGTATCGCGGGTGAAGCGCCGTACTGTGTTTGACTACAACAATTGTGATATTGAAATCGCAGCTGCCGAAGGAGCCATTGACGTTGTTTAGTGTTTCTTTTCTTTTTTTTAGCAGCCTTGTATAGGGTTTTAGTTTTGCCATTCGCCTTTCGCTTTTCTAGTTTTGTGTCTCGAGAATAAAATCTAAATAATCGAACTCCAAGAAACAAAGGGACTTGTAATTTTGCATATATTAACGTTTTTTTAAAAAGTATAATGCATGAACACTTTTTAACATGAAGTGCAGAATTTGAAAGCGTTTATTGAATTTCTATCTGAAACTTTTCTGTATTTGTTTTGGAAGAATAATTGTAAATAAAGTTTGCTATTATTATTTGTAAGCATAATTTAACCGCCGCCCGGTTGGCTTGGTAGAGCACCAGACTGCTGGGCGAGAGAGGGTGGGTCCAAACCCCAGGCTGGATCACAAACCAGGCTTAGGTAAGATCATGGTGGCTGTTTGCTTAACATCTGCTCTTCAGTTCGGATGATCACGTCACTAGGCAGGTAAGCCGTTAGCGTTGTCTCCTTTAACCCCACACGTGAAACTGGAATGAGACGTGAAAGAACCCACACACCGAACGAAACTGGAGTAGGGCACGTAGTCCCATGTTGTGGTCTGTCCCGACGTACATCACGGCTGGGATAGAGGCGATGAGCTGGACGGCACCCGTCCCCAAGTGCCTCTTTTGGGTCACAGAAACTAGTCCAAGGCGAGATTCAAAACATTTTGTGCATTTGCAAATTTGGCGGAAAAAAGAAAACCAAACAGCTTGAAGCACTGCGGGAGATGTTTGTCTCCACCCTCCAACCGATATAAATTTCAGAAAAACTTCCTAATTCAAATAAACGGATATTAAACAACTATCTGCTGAATATCACTCATTGAATTGGTTACCAAAGGTTCACCCTTGTTTTTCAATTACATTTGAAACCAAAACTTTGTTCTTGTAACCACGTAAGATTTTCGTGAACGCGCAACTTTAGTTTTCTTTCCTGTGACTCAAAATTATATGCCTCCATTTTGTGGTAATTCTAATTACATTACTTCTAACTGAACTGAATAACACGTGTTGGACTTATCTGAATAAGTTGCGCTTGAGTGGTAGAGTGATGGAACATTCTTGGCTTGCGTTCACCAATCGTAGGTTTATCATAACCGTTCATATTTTGACCTAAAAGATGAAAACCAATTGATTAGACAATAAGACTGCAGTGCCCAACGTAAACTCAGACCAGACCATATAAACGGGCCCTAGGGCATCTTAACCACTCCTGATTCAATGGAATTTCCAATAATAGTAGTAAATTTGACGCCGTGTGTTTGTAGCAGGATAACAGCACAACGTTGCGGGAATACGGTGCATGTTTCATGCCAGGGAGAGACAGAGGAACATACAAATAAAAACAATTCTGGTCAAGTCTTACCTTAATTCTGGAACCTAAGGTTTGTAACAAATGTGTCTTCAGGTTCCACTCATCGTGTAAGTTCTTTCACGGTCATCTTAACGAGAAAGAGAGAAATAAATTTACTAACATATACTGTGATGCGGATGCGAAATGTTCGCCAGTTTTGCGAAAGAAAATCTTACGTCGTTGACATTATTTAATTTAGATCTCGGAGCTGAACGAAACCAGGTGGAGATCACCTGCATCCTAACAACATTTAGTGACGATTCAGCCGTAGAAATAAGTGTCATGTTCATAAACGAAACTAAAGTCAGTTCCTAACGAGTTCACTCGATGTTGCTTGCAATACCTCGAAAACGAAATATTTTGGAAACGAATACTCATAGTAAGACCAAATACAACTAATCTTTAGGAGAACTAACCTGCAGACGCCTCTGATCTTTGACGCAGTGCACATCAAGAAGACGTCAAAATGAACTTCAACAGCACATGGCGGACACCGCCAGAAGCAATGGGTGCGCCTTTTGACTCACCTGTTTTTATACCGTATTAAAAATTCATAACGTAAAAGTGTAAAATATTTGGATCGACCAGGAAACACTGAGCGATTACTTAACACGTTACCGCAACTCCCTCGTTGGAATTTGTCTCATGTTGCTACTGGTATCTTTGTCAGTTGGGAATTCATATTTTGCATGGCAGTGACAAGACCAACACAGGCTACTGAATTACATCCTTTCAGAAAGTGAAAAGTCGTTTTTTTATGAATAAATCAATATAAATAGCGAATGCGTCTTCAGCTTAAAATTAATAATTGACTCTTTCGTTTACGTCGCGTTTTTGCTCCAACTACGGGACAGGCGCTTAATCAGTGAAGAATGAAATTAAGGGAGAAATTTAAAGTTTGGCATGGATTCCAGCAAGTTCAGGCACCTTGAATCTGACTTGAGGTGTGTATGGTGATCCACACAAAGAAACAAATGAAAATTAGTTTTAACTTTAGCGCCGGTTCCTTCGATCGTCTTTAGAAGGTCATTGCCTGGTTTTATGAAATCTCTCCT
>OX419338.1:5976204-6008704 GCA_948470475.1 Galaxea fascicularis | reverse complement strand
GGAAAGCCTCAGTACGACTACATGAAAACGAGGCGGGTGAGGATGGAATTCGTAAACAAGTTTAGAGTGTAGCGAGTTTTGTCATTAATCAAACGGTTGTACAACGTCGAAATTCTCTATGAGTGAAATAAAATCTGCACAAAATCGTTATTGCTGTGTACCACTTTGTAAGCAAAAAGGATCGACAGGTCCGAATGGCGAGAAAGTTGGATTTTTTACCATACCTACCGATAAGTACTTGAAGGAGCAATGGCTGCACGCTATCCGAGGAGACCCGGGAAAACATTTTTCGATTACAGATTCTACAACAGTCTGCTCTCTACCTTTTGCGAAAGAACACCTGAAAAAAAATTGGGTATAAGGCGACTGAATTACGTCGATGGAGCAGTTCCATCAGTTTTGCGTGGAAAAGGAGCTCATCGAGAAAGAGACCGGCGCCTAAAGTCAGGATTCCTCTCTCGAGTCTAAAGAAAAGTAAAACCCGAACATCCCTGAACATGAGTGCAGCTGAAAGTTCATCGTCAAAAACGTTAGGTATGGGGATGTAAATAATGCCAGGAGAAATTCGGATTGTTGGGAAGAAAATGAATCAAGACTAACAACCAGCGAGACTGGTGTGCCATCACCCATTCGGAATAACAGTTTGTCCTACGAAAATCTTCAGAGAAAGGTGGCTGAAATACTGAGAGCATTTACTTGAAGAGAACTGAACGAGCAACGCTAAACTAGAAGCTGAAGTGGAAAGAGTAAGGGCTCATGCTTTCAAACCTTCAGACAAGTGCAAAAAAAAAACAGAATGTTAACATTGGGCAATTTTATTTCAGATGAAGACATTGCATTTTACACAGGATTTCCTTCACATTAAGTTTTCATGGCAACATTTACATGTAACTTCTTAAATCTGAGAAATAATGGTCAAAACATTCGCTATTGGCGTTCTGTTCCCATGTGTCATATTACTGTTCCACACAGACTCCACTGAACGACAACGCTTTACATTACTCTAAGTCCTGAGTGTACATTTTGACCATTTTGTTTGAAGACTCTCGGCGGCCACGATAATCTCGTACCTCGAGTCTTCGTTCCTTACTGTGCATGCTGGCTTGACGAAACGAGCGACTCTCGAAAGATCCGTTCGAGGGGCGGTTTTGATTGGTTGTTCAGAAACAATGCAAATGACCGGAACTAAATAAGACACTCTCTTAGCTTAGTCACCTGGTCCCTTATTAGAGCATTTAGAGGTGATACAACCAATACAATCGAGTTAGTTTCTGTCGGTTTGAAGCCAGATTCCACGAAATCTGTGAAGGGTGCCATAAGTTGATAAAATAACGACTTGCCAAAACCGGTTGGCAGCACGGCCAGGGCATCCTAGCTTTTTCTCCACAATAACAGTCTTTAGGATCTGCATTTGCTCCTCTTTGAACGTTACATTTTCTCTTCCGATTACTTGTAAACCGAAATTTACACCTTGTTCTTCTACACGTACATCAGAGTCCAACGACAAGGAAGTCGACGAACTCACCATGTTTATTGCAGACTGACCAAAGCTACAGGCATGCGCAATTCAACCGGAAGTCCGGTATTTTCGGACTTCAAATGGGATCTTTCCAGGGTCGTCACCAGGGTCGTTCGTTCCCGACCGCTGGTTTAAGGGAACGAAGGCGCTCGGTACGAGGGTGCGGCCACGAGGTCTCGTTGTCCTAGCGCTCATGCGCAGAACGCAAAACTTTATAAAGAAAACTGACGTCATGCCTCGTCATGCCACCATGGAAGTTGATCCTGAATATTATGAAGGACACCCTGGACTTGGTGTACGTCCTGGAAGGCCTAGAACTCTAAATGTTAAAGAGGAGTTATTCTTGGTTATGTTCAAATTAAGGCAGGGCTTTGCAGAACGCCATCTGGGGCATTTAACATCTCCCAATCCACCGTTAACAGAATTATAATTTCCTGGGTCACTTTTATGTTTCTACGATTTGGGCGGTTGAACATATGGTCATCACGAAATGTGGTAAATGAGAACATTCCTCAAGACTTCAAAAACAAATACGCTCATACCAGGGTTATTATTGTATTGAAATTGAGCGCCAAATGTCTAGCAGCCTTCTCCTTAACAGTGAACTTTTCAGCAGTTACAAGAAACGGCAATTACTGCAAATTCACACAAATTATGTCTTTGATTTATTTTCGGACCTAAATATCACAATGTTACTGAAAGGATCCCTACTTTTGTATTAAGTATTGCAACCTGAGCACTTTTGATTGGTATTCCATTCGGAAATAACAGAACTATCATCACACAAGGACAAGCTTAGCGCTTCAGTGACTATATATATATAACTGTGCTTTCACAGTTGGCCCTTTGGACCAGTCCTTTCTGCATCGAAGCGAAAACAAGAGATCAGCTTTCTTTAGCTCTGCCGGTTTCCTTCCCTCAAGACTGGCGCCGGGAATGATCATTTTCCGGGAAAGTAATTCATGTCAAGCCATCGTATAGTTGTCGTATAGTGACCGGGCCATATTAGTGGTTACGTACACATCCTTACCCATACTTAGCCCTACTTAGCCATCCTTACCCGTACTTAGACATCCTTACACATCCTTAGCCGTACTTAGCCATCCTTAGCCGTACTTAGACATCCTTAGACATCCTTAGACATCCTTAGCCGTACTTAGACATCCTTACACATCCTTAGCCGTACTTAGTCATCCTTAGCTGTACTTAGACATCCTTAGCCGTACTTAGCCGTACGTACTTACACATCCTTACACATCCTTAGCCGTACTTAGACATCCTTAGACATCCTTAGCCGTACTTAGACATCCTTACACATCCTTAGCCGTACTTAGACATCCTTAGCCGTACTTAGTCATCCTTAGCTGTACTTAGACATCCTTAGCCGTACTTAGCCATCCTGACACATCCTTAGCCGTACTTAGCCGTACGTACTTACACATCCTTACACATCCTTAGCCGTACTTAGACATCCTTAGCGGTACTTAGCCATCCTTAGCCCTACTTAGACATCCTTAACGGTACTTACCCATCCTTAGCGGTACTTAGACATCCTTAGCTGTACTTAGCCATCCTTAGCCGTACTTAGACATCCTTAGCGGTACTTAGACATCCTTAGCCGTACTTAGACGTCCTTAGTCGTACTTAGACATCCTTAGCTGTACTTAGCCATCGTTAGCGGTACTTAGACATCCTTAGCCGTACTTAGCCATCCTTGGCCGTACTTAGCCATCCCTAGCCGTACTTATACATCCTAAGCTGTACTTAGCCATCCTTAGCCGTACTTAGCCATCCTTAGCTGTACTTAGCCATCCTTAGCCGTGCTTAGTCATCCTTAGCCGTACTTAGCCATCCTTAGCCGTGCTTAGTCATCCTTAGCCGTACTTAGCCATCCTGACACATCCTTAGCCGTACTTAGCCGTACTTACACATCCTTAGCCGTACTTAGCCATCCTTAGCGGTACTTAGACATCCTTAGCTGTACTTAGCCATCCTTAGCTGTACTTAGCCATTCTTAGCGGTACTTAGACATCCTTAGCCGTACTTAGCCATCCTTAGCTGTACTTAGCCATCCCTAGTCGTACTTAGACTTCCTTAGCCGTACTTAGCCATCCTTAGCCGTACTTAGACATCCTTACCTGTACTTAGGCATCCTTAGCCGTACTTAAACATCCTTAGCCGTCCTTATACATCGATCCTCAGAGATAATTCGTAGCTGTACTGTGACATCCGGCTCAGACGTAACTTTACTTAATGTTTCATAGCCTAGCCTTGCTTAAACATCCTTAACCACTGTACTCTTAGTTTGGCGCCTGTGAACTTTGAGTATCTCATGATAGCCACGCTTGATAACGGTGGCACAGCAGCTTGCCATTCCCACGTGTTTGGTAGACGTTATGGAATACAACTTTCATCGTCTGATTTGGCGGAAATTTAAATATTGGAGAGAAAACGGTGACGTGATACAGCCTACTAGTTGCGAATGAATTCACCTTATTCAGTCTCAAGTTTTGAGGAGAGCGTAGAGGGGATTACAATAGAAAATTCTGTTGTCTGGTTAATATAACGTACGGTAGTTCCAATATAGATAGCAATTTAAAATTATTGGTGATAAAGGCAATGGCTTCAGGCATCTCCCTTTTCATAAACGTCATAATGAAATCATACTCGAAAGTGTGAAGGAACAGATGAGCCAATAAAGGAGCGCTAGTAGTGCCCATAGACGGATATCCCAACCAATTGGCTAAATACTACGATTACGGATAACACGCGAGACAAAGATCTATCTAAGAGAGGTATTAAAGCAATGTAGTTTATTACAGGCATCTTATCATCTGTCCAGAAACTGTGAAAGTTATTGATCAGTTTCAGTGTTTTTTTCCCTTCTGGTGTTGCAAAGTCTTTCCAATAGATTAGGTTGTCGCTCTTTAAGTCTGGCTTGTGGTAGGCTTGAATATAAAGTTCAAAATTCCATAGTAATAAGAGTAGTTGTTGTCTTGTTTTTTTAATCGGTTCTTTTTACTACATGCACAAATTACAATAGAAGTTGGTCAAAGTGTACTTCAAAATAGTGCGGTGAGGAAGCCCTAAAAGAGACCATCCACTACTTCTTAATTTCAAGTTGTTCTTCTTCTAATGTGTGGTTTAATTTTGAGAATAGGTAATTAAATAGTGACAGGCCATTCACAGATCCCGCACACGTATCACATGAATGTAATTGCTCCTCTACAGTAGCGTTAAAGAGATTAACTACAGTTTGGCTTTAACCAATCATCGAAACAAATTGGCTAAAAACAGTATCAGTTACCAAGAAAGCTGAAGAGATCAAAAAGAGATCAGTGGAAAGTTGAGGTTTTTGTATTGAACGAGACTATGGCTGTTAATCGAACCTATTATAACCCTGAAAAGGTTTCAAAAATAAATAAAAAAGAATTACAAAGACTTAACTTAAGAAAATCAATCCTAAGTATTTTCTTTGAATGAACTGTATCCTTTAGGAAAAGTACATTTTTTTCTTGGGGTGAGGGTGGGGGTGGGGGTTATGGCCTCAAAGGGGAGGGTCGTCAGTGAAAATGAGCACCAAAGTTGGCCGAAAACACTGGTAGAATTCTGCCAAAGGGGATTGGAAAAGCCAGTATAATTGCCTTTTGGATCTGGAATCCACCCAACGCCGGAGACATCTTTCCAAATGCTACTTCTTTGTTGGTTTTCTTGCTCATCATGTGCTGTTTGTGAGGCCTCAAAATATTAGATCTGTCAATTTTTCGTGACGTACTGGGGCGCAATCACAAAGTACTCCACCACCCGTCACAACTCCATACGTGGACTCATGAACACTTTCCCCGATTAATTGATTCCTTGCGAATCTATACCCATATTACTGGTCCTGTTTGAGAACGCGTGAAAATGGTACGACAAGAAGATTTGTGTCATCATAAAGCGGAAATTGAGCGAGATCACGAGGGCGCAGAGCCTCCTGGAAAGCGAGAAACATCGTGTGCTAAACGGGGGTTTAATGATTTGTAAATTAGCAAAATATTTTATCGCTGCTCTAGTATTTAAAATGTCCGGCAATACTGTTCATAAAGTAGAACATAGAGCGACTAAGTTTATAGGACGAAGTTTTTAATGATGTTTCACTCGTGTGCGAGAAGTTTCCATTAACAAACTTCTGCCTTTAACAAAATTCAGAAATATAGGAAATTATTGTTTCTGAGAGTCAGGTACAGCTAAGGATGGCTAAGTACGGCTAAGGATGTCTAATTACGGCTAAGGATGGCTTAGTACGGTTAAGGATGTCTAAGTACGACTAGGGATGGCTAAGTACGGCTAAGGATGGCTAAGTACCGCCAAGGATGTCTAATTACGGCTAAGGACGTCTAAGAACGGCTAAGGATGGCTAAGTACAGCTAAGGGTGTCTAAGTACGGCTAGGGATGTCTAAGTGCGACTAAGGATGGCTAAGTACGGCTAAGGATGTCTAAGTAAAGCTAAGGATGGCTAAGTACCGCTAAAGATGGCTAAGTACGGCAAGGGATGGCTAAGTACGGCTAGGGATGGCTAAGTACGGCTAAGGATGTCTAAGTACGGCTAAGGATGGCTAAGTACAGCTAAGGATGTCTAATTACGGCTAAGGACGTCGAAGTACGGCTAAGGATGTCTAAGTACGGCTAAGGACAGCTAAGTACGGCTAAGGATGCCTAAGTACCCCTAAGGATGTCTAAGTACCGCTAAGGATGGCTAAGTACAGATAAGGATGGCTAATAACTACGGTTAAGGATGTCTAAGTACAGCTACGGATGTCTAAGTACAGCTAAGGATGGCTAAGTACGGCTAAGGATGTCTAAGTACAGCTAAGGATGTCTATGTACCGCTAAGGATGTCTAAGTGCGACTAAGGATGACTAAGTACGGCTAAAGATGTCTAAGTAAAGCTAAGGATGGCTAAGTACCGCTAAGGATGGCTAAGTATGGCTAGGGATGGCTAAGTACGGCTAGGGATGGCTAAGTACGGCTAACGATGTCTAATTACCACTAAGGACGTCTAAGTACCCCTAAGGATGTCTAAGTACGGCTAAGCACGGCTAAGGATGGCTAAGTACCGCTAAGGATGTCTAAGTACCGCTAAAAATGGCTAAGTACCGCTAAGGATGTCTAAGCACGGCTAGGGATGGCTAAGTACGGCTAAGGATGGCTAAGTACAGCTAAGGATGTCTAAGTACGGCTAAGGACGTCTAAGTACGGCTAAGGATGTCTAAGTACGGCTAAGGACAGCTAAGTATGGCTAAGGATGTCTAAGTACCGCTAAGGATGTATAAGTACGGCTAAGGATGGCTAAGTACCCCTAAGGATGTCTAAGTACGGCTAAGGATGGCTAAGTACAGCTAAGGATGTCTAAGTACCGCTAAGGATGGCTAAGTACGGCTAGGGATGGCTAAGTATGGCTAGGGATGGCTAAGTACGGCTAAGGATGTCTAATTACGGCTAAGGATGGCTAAGTACAGCTAAGGATGTCTAAGTACGGCTAAGTACCGCTAAGGATGTGCAAGGATGTCTAAGTACGGCTAAGTAGGGCTAAGTACGGGTAAGGATGTGTACGTAACCACTATATGGCCCGGACTACTATACGACAACTATATGATGGCTTGACATGAAGTACTTACCCTGGGCTGGGAACAAATGCTACGTCATATAAGAATCATTGTACGGCTTTACACCGGATTCATAATGGCGGACGGCTCGGGAAAGCCTCAGTACGACTACATGAAAACGAGTCAGGTAAGGATAAATTGTAGGACCAGTTTTACTCACGGAAAATGATCATTCCCGGCGCCAGTCTTGAGGGAAGGAAACCGGCAGAGGTAAAGAAAGCTGATCTCTTGTTTTCGCTTCGATGCAGAAGGGACTGGTCCAAAGGGCTAACCGTGAAAGCACAACTCGTAAAACGGTTTGTACAACGAAAGATAGTGGACAAATGCAAATCCTGCATTTTGATTGGCTACGCTACTAGAGGACTATTAGTAATAGTCCTCGAGTAGATCGAGCGTTACACTTTCTTTCGTTTTATTCCCAAATAAATATTTCTTCAACTTGCATTTACTAACTTTATTATTGCCTTTTCTGTCCGACTAGTTGGGTGATACTAAAACAATTAGACCCTTCGCCCTCAAGGGCCACGGGTCAATAGCCCATTCGGATTCGCCTCATGTTAAATAGTCACTGAAGCGCTAAGCTTGTCCTTGTGTGATGATAGTTCTGTTATTTCCGAATACTTAATACAAAAGTAGGGATCCTTTCAGTAACATTGTGATATTTAGGTCCGAAAATAAATCAAAGACATAATTTGTGTGAATTTGCAGTAATTGCCGTTTCTTGTAACTGCTGAAAAGTTCACTGTTAAGGAGAAGGCTGCTAGACATTTGGCGCTCAACTTCAGTACAATAATAACCCTGGTATGAGCGTATTTGTTTTTGAAGTCTTGAGGAATGTTCTCATTTACCACATTTCGTGATGACCATATGTTCAACTGCCCAAATCGTAGAAACATAAAAGTGACCCAGGAAATTATAATTCTGTTAACGGTGGATTGGGAGATGTTAAATGCCCCAGATGGCGTTCTGCAAAGCCCTGCCTTAATCTGAACATAACCAAGAATAACTCCTCTTTAGCATTTAGAGTTCTAGGCCTTCCAGGACCTACACCAAGTCCAGGGTGTCCTTTATAATATACAGGATCAACTTCCATGATGGCATGACGTCAGTTTTCTTTATAAAGTTTTGCGTACTGCGCATGAGCGCTAGGACAACGAGACCTCGTGCCGGAACCCTCGTACCCAGCGCATTCGTTCCCTTTAACCAGCGGTCGGGAACGAACGACCCTGGAAAAATCCCATTTGAAGTCCGAAAATACCGGACTTCCGGTTGAATTGCGCATGCCTGTAGCTTTGGTCAGTCTGCAATAAACATGGTGAGTTCGCCGACTTCCTTGTCGTTGGACTCTGATGTATGTGTAGAAGAACAAGGTGTAAATTTCGCTTTACAAGTAATCGGAAGAGAAAATGTAACGTTCAAAGAGGAACAAATGCAGATCCTAAAGACTGTCATTGTGGAGAAAAAGGATGCCCTGGCCGTGCTGCCAACCGGTTTTGGCAAGTCAGTTTATCAACTTATGGCACCTTTCGCAGATTTCGTGGAATCTGGCTTCAGACCGACAGAAACTGACTAGATTGTATTGGTTGTATCACCTCTAAATGCTCTAATAAGGGACCAGGTGACTAAGCTAAGAGAGTGTCTTATTTAGTTCCGGACATTTGCATTGTTTCTGAACAACCAATCAAAACCGCCCCTCGAACGGATCTTTCGAGAGTCGCTCGTTTCGTCAAGCCAGCATGCGCAGTAAGGAACGAAGACTCGAGGTACGAGATTGTCGTGGCCGCCGAGAGTTTTCAAACAAAATGTACACTCTGGACTTAGAGTAATTAAAGCGTCGTGGTTCAGTGGAGTCTGTGTGGAACAGTAATATGACACATGGGAACAGAACGCCAATAGCGAATGTTTTGACCATTATTTCTCAGATTTAAGAAGTTACATGTAAATGTTGCCATGAAAACTTATTGTGAAGGAAATCCTGTGTAAAATCTGAAATAAAATTGCCTAATGTTAACATTCTGTTTTTTTTTTTTTTGCACTTGTCTGAAGGTTTGAAAGCATGAGCCCTTACTCTTTCCACTTCAGCTTCTAGTTTAGCATTGCTCGTTCAGTTCTCTTCAAGTAAATGGTCTCAGTATTTCAGCCACCTTTCTCTGAAGATTTTCGTAGGACAAACTGTTATTCCGAATGAGTGATGCCACACCAGTCTCGCTGGTTGTTAGTCATGATTCATTTTCTTCCGAACAATCCGAATTTCTCCTGGTATTATTTACATCCATACCTAACGTTTTTGACGATGAACTTTCAGCTGCACTCATGTTCAGGGATGTTCGGGGTTTACTCTTCTTTAGACTCGAGAGAGGAATCCTGACTTTAGGCGCCGGTCTCTTTCTCGATGAGCTCCTTTTCCACGCAAAACTGATGGAACTGCTCCATCGACGTAATTCAGTCGCCTTATACCCAATTTTTTTTCAGGTGTTCTTTCGCAAAAGGTAGAGAGCAGACTGTTGTAGAATCTGTAATCGAAAAATGTTTTCCCGGGTCTCCTCGGATAGCGTGCAGCCATTGCTCCTTCAAGTACTTATCGGTAGGTATGGTAAAAAATCCAACTTTCTTGCCATTCGGACCTGTCGATCCTTTTTGCTTACAAAGTGGTACACAGCAATAACGATTTTGTGCAGATTTTATTTCACTCATAGAGAATTTCGACGTTGTACAACCGTTTGATTAATGACAAAACTCGCTACACTCTAAACTTGTTTACGAATTCTATCCTCACCCACCTCGTTTTCATGTAGTCGTACTGAGGCTTTCCCGAGCCGTCCGCCATTATGGACTTTTTTTAAAATTTTGCCCCCGTGGGTTTTTAGTTAAAGCATTTTTTTCATTACAATACAACTTTCACTTACATTACATAACAAAGCATTACAGAAAATACTTAACCAGTTCTAATTACGTTAAATTACATCTTTTCTAGCATGTCAAAACAGAAATTTTAGCTACGACTAGTAATTATACATTCAATTTTTCCTTTGGATGAAATCTTCCTTATCCCTATATTAGTAGGTATACTTTCAAAAGAATTTAGGATTTTAGGATTAGGAATTTAGGATTCAGGAGACTCGATCCAGCGAGGGCAGAAGTGGCTTCCATTTCCATAAATTACTTGGCGGTGTCTTATTTCCATTCGGTGAATTTGTTTCAGGAAAAACGAGAAGTTGTTTTGAGTCGGATGCCGTTCTTTTGAACGGCATGTCCAGATGTAGTGCTTCGCCATTAGGCAACAAAAATTTATTTGGATTCTGAAGTTAGAGTTGTCTGGCTTCAGGCCTAAGGCGGTTTCCATTGCTAAATAGTTTTCTTTTGAAAGAATGCGGCACGTCTGTAACCATGTCGAAAAGTTATTCCAAAAGTTTGAGAGGACTTGCTGCAAGGTCTGCCGGGGCGGCGAACGTAATGTCCAGCAAACTCCATCCTCTTCTCCAGTACCTTTGCACCAACTAACGTCATACGGGCGTTAAGTTGCTGTTGATCGGCAAATACAGGCCCTGGAAAACGAGATGGTGAAGCTCAATCTTAAAGAGCAGTCGAAGCTCAAACAACGGCGGTTAACGTTTCATTCAAAGATAAATTGAGGACAGGCGCGTAAAGCTAGCTCTGGGCGACATTCCTGATCCTGCATATATCGGCCCAGCAGCCGTAAAATAACTAAGTTCATGTACTCCACACGGATCCACACGAGACACGTATTACTGCATTGGATGGGATCCTTACAAGCACAGCCTCTGTTTTCTGGAGTTAACATGGCTGGAGTTGTTACAAACAGTATGCGCGTTCTCCTCCTCCTCAGGGCGAGGACGCGAAGCGTGAGTAAGTGAGGAAGTAAGTAATAACTTTTTTTAGATGTGGTGTATTCGTCAGGTATGACAACACTACAAGCTCAAATCTATCTCAGTGAAGTCTATGATCAGACAAAACCGGGCGAATACAGATAAACAAAGTCAAGAGAGGATGAGGTGCCTCATCCTGTCTTGACAAAGTTAACAACAGAGCTCTCAAGTCTCACGCAATGAGACTCATGCAAACGAATGCAATCTTACTCTCTCACGCTGAAACTATTTCTCGCGCATTCAAGGCTTTTCATTTAAACAATTCCCTCTGATTCGCTCTGACGAAGGGCTAACGCTTGGAACGTCAGCTTTTAGAATCCCGGTACGTTGGTCAATTTAAATGATCAACTCCATTGCTAAAACCAAATTTTCGAGGGCATCCCCATCCCTGGGTCGTGGGCTGCAGCGTGCGGACCATGGCGTGAGCCGTGTGCCGAGGGCCGTGATCGCTGGGCTGCAGGCCCGCTATTAGTAAAACCCCAGTAGAGTGGGTTTTTGAGGATACTTTCTGTATTGAAAACGATTTAACTGTTGCTTGTTGGAGAAAATCCGTTAACAAGTACTTACAGATCCTCCGAGACTCGAATCATTTCAGGTACAATGATGGCATTGTCTCTCTCTCTCTTGCTTAACAACAAATTAATGAGTTTAGGTAAGCTGAAAGCCATTCCAGTCATTGGGCACTATGGCCACCGCTACCAAGTAAAATTTGAGCCCGAGCATTAGCGGCCGTGGACAGCTGCTTCGGCCTTTTTAGGCCTCATCAGCATGGCCGCATAGCTCACTCGAAGCAACATCGCACAAGCTTCAAATTTTCATCGTTAATGCTCTGGCTCAAACTTTATTTGGCAGATTTAAGAGGTAATGCCCGCTACCATGTGGCCATAGTGCCCAATGAGTGGCTTTCAGCTTACCAAAGGTATAATTTGTGTGGTGTTCTTGTTACTCGCACCTGTTTAAGGCACAAATCTCTAATTTCCCTATCTCGTTTAAGACAGAATTCAGTTTTTTTCAGACCCTACCAAAGACATGAACCTTCGAAGCCAGATTGCTCTCAAAGAAGACCCCAATAATAATAATAATAATAATAATAATAATAATAATAATAATGATAATTAAGTACTTATATAGCGCATGATCCATAAATAGATGATCTCAGGCGCTTAAAATTAACAATAAGATTATTTACAATATTGAAATTATAACTAATCATGATTATGATAATATTTACAGTGGTAAGAAGTTAATAAATTAAATTAATAATAAGCCTTTTGAAATAAAAATGTCTTAAGTTTTGTTTTAAAAGATTTTAAATCGTTCTCTAATCTAAGTGATTTTGGAAGTTTGTTCCATTCAGAGGATGCAGCCACTTGAAAAGCTCTATCTCCTGTTGTCTTGTTTGATTTAAAAGTCGGTGGAGTCAATAAAAGTTCATCATTAGATCGGAGATCGTATCGTGATTTCTTTTTGACTTGAACTAGACTTTGTATGTAAACAGGTGATAGCCCATGTATTGCCTTGTACTGAAGTCATCAATAAAATTTTGTATTTAATTCTGAGTTTGACTGGTAGCCAGTGCAACTTGAAAAGCAGTCTGCGGGCGTTGTCCACGACTGGAATGGTCCCCGTAGCGAAACAAAAATACGTGGCACTTACAAAATCTCAATGTAAGAAGTGGTATTCACCACTAAAAAAAAAAAAAAAACTCCCCACCGTCCCAGTTCCTAAGGCAAAAACTGAGTGAGAGGTTCTGGTTCCGAAGTTCCGAAGTTCCGAAGTTTTTCAAGACCCTAATGGTCAATGATCAGAACAAGTTAGCGACTAGGCAATTAGTAGGGTATCTCTATATTTTTCTGAACAAGGCAGCTTCTCAACTTGGGAGCACTCGCTGGCTGCGGGAAGGCCGGAATCTGTTACAACAAAGGAAATCTGCGAGTTAAAGTAAAGAGGCAGTACTTGGTTCCAACATTAGCTTTAATTCGTAACCTCAGCTCAGTGCAGCCAAAGAACATTTCACAAAGCAATTCTGTTTTAAAGTAAAATACAACGTGCAATGTACCAAATTACATCTTAATTATACATGACAAATTGCGTAGCACTAAAACAAACATTTCCGATCCAAGTCGAGAATTTGGTTTTACCACTGAACATCAGAGTTGATAATGTAAATTGACCACCGAACAGAGATTCTAAAAACTGGCCCTTCGTCAGAGCGATTTCGTATAATGCACCTATCAATGTTAAGCCGCAGGAGGGGAAGGCCGGGCATAGGCGGGGGTCGCTCCATTTTTTCTGTTCAAATGCCCAACCCCACTGAGTGAGGGATGTTATCATTGTTCAACAGAGTACAAATTCCCCACTAACGGTTTAAAGTCAAACGTCCCGACCCACAGGCCGCAATGTGTAAAAGCCCCTGCTACGGGCAGACTTCTTACGTCAAATACCCCGCCCTGAGGCTTAACATTGATAGGTGCATAATGACAGTGACTCACTCTTTACTAGATTGATTTAACAGGTAGGTAACCGTTGAAAAGGAACTAGACTCGTCTGTTTTTACATTTCACACTAAATACAGTTAGTAATAATCTAAACACAAACATTCAAAATCCAACTGTTTGACTGCTCTAATAAACTAGAAGAGAAATTTCTACGTTGGTAATGCAAGAACTACAATTCCTTTCCTAGCAAGTGAACTGGCTTCCAAGCATCTATGACTTACATTTATCATAAAGCGGCTTCAAATGATTTGGTTTAAACAAATGGGAGTGCACATTATGCTTATGGTCCCGGTAATGCTTCCCCAAACATGCAACTCTTCGCCGTCTTCTCGGGTTGGAACCAGAAATCAAATTCTACTGCGTTGAGTTCTTCTCTGTCGATACTTCCGCTCTTGTCTTTATCTGCGGCATTCATCCAAGCTTCTGCTCCATTTGGATCCATTTTGCAAGCTTTCATCACAATCTGGATCCCAGATTAAAAACAGTTTATTATCAAGAGGAAATCGCCATTGCCTATTAAAATGCTGTGCACTGGTTTATGTTTAACCCGTAATGATCACTTTTTTAAATGGTTTGTTCTATTATAATTTAGCATTACTTTCACCTATTCTCTTTTCTCATTTTTGTAATTAATAATATTTTGGACAAGACTTCTCGGATGGGCGACCGTCGGGCGGGGAGGGGGGGGGGGGTGTCGATGTATGGATGGATATCAATTTTCGGGCCCGAAATCTAATAATCACAGTTTCTATGGTTTCTAGCGGTGGTGTGATGTCACCCCATTTAATTTCTGTGCTTTCAATAACGGGGATAATAATCAATCACTTTAATTTCGTTTTCATGACAATCTTTTCATTCAGAGAGAATCCGGCCTTCAAGTTCAGCTTTTCTGAATATAAATGAATTGCGCTGGTAGAAGGAATAGTTGAGGAGCAAAATGTCCGAATTTGAGAACGATTTGCCAGTGGTATTAAAATCACTTCTAAGAAACTTTCAGGCTTAAGCTTTGTTTTCTAGCGCAAGTATTGATTGAGCTTTGATCGCTTTCAGCGCGCGTGATTTCGCGCGAAATAAACTCTCTTTAGACAGCCACAATATAAAATCAGGATAACGTAATATTTATTAATCAAATTTGTGCTGCCATCAATTAAATTTATTATTATCCGTCGAATTCAGAGTTTGCCTTGCATGCCAGATTGATTTTGCCAAAGACTGTGTAGTACCATTTCAAACGAACGTAAGGAAGCGAGGATTGGCAGAGTAGAATAATTATAGCTCTTAGAGAGTATAACGTGATAAACAATAACAGGAGAAAATGCTGTGAAATCTCTAAAGCATGTTACTGGCGTACCTTGAGCTCGTCGAGTGTCACTGTTCCGTCATTGTTGACATCCATGACAGCAAAGAAAGCATTGTTGAGTTGCTCGTGGAGGGTTTTCTCTCCTCTTTGCTTTCGGTGGAGCTCATCCTGTGCTAAACGATTCATGCCTTGCAAGAACTCTTCTTTAGTCATCTCTATTCCTGGCTTCAGTCCCATGGCTCCCCAGAATTTCTTTAGCTGTTCTTGCAAGTTTACCATTTCTGCGTCGGTCGCTTTGCACAATTCCCGCATATTCTCTGCCCATTGCAAAAACTCGCCTATGTCAACGGTGCCGCTTTTGTCGACGTCGACCGAGTCGAAATATGCACCCATTCGGCCTACCCACACTACGTTTTTTGTCAGATCAACGGCCATATTCAGGAGATTCAAGCGTGCTTCTTTCCTCGGCTTATCAGTCCTACGGGCGTTGTCCACGATTGGAATGGTCGCCTGAGCGAAAAAACAATTGATATGTGGCACTTTCAAAATTTCAATATAGGATGCGATATTCCATACCTTTTAAGGCGATCCCTCAGGGTTTTAAATCTTCGCATTCATACATAGCCAGCAAAATGCGATAATCAAAAAATATATTTTAAATTGTCGCAGACAAAGTAATGGCCTTCACACTTTAAGGTCAGAGAAAAAATGACAAATTTGACAGAATCGCATGTTTAATTTTATATCTAAGCAGGTATTTACAGCAATGTGGAATACTATATCTCATTTGAAAGTGTATAAAATGGGCTCTTTGCAGAAAAATAAATCCTATCATGAAAGCCCAGAACATAGACGTATTCGGCTAACGTGTTTACATCCTTGTTGCAACCCAATTCAGATCATGTGATGATTCATTTGGGAGGTAACTATTGTGCAATTTGCCACACACAACTGATCGCATGGAAGTATGAACAAACAGAACAATTGTAACCTCCCATATGAATCATCACATGATCTGAATTGGGTGGCAACAAGGATATAAACACGTTAGCCGAATCCCTCTATTTCACCAGAAACTTCTGAAAGAGCAGAAATTAGCATAATTTTGCATCATTTTTGAGAAAAAATGAATATTCCTCAACAGAGTTATAATGTCTTCCTGAGGTGTTGAAAAATGAAATGATCCTTGTTCTCCCGGCAAAATGACCTAAACATTTGGCAAAAAAAGATTAAATCTGAAATTTCTTATGAGTTGTTTTCCACACCCATATATCGCGTTTCAAGTCCCCATGGCAACGCGACCTGACTCCAGTTATGGCAAGCCGATTGTAGCAATATTCAATAATTTGATACATATTCAATTCAGTATTTATATTTATGTAATATTGTTTTATTTGTTCAATTTAATATTTATATTTATGGAATATTTTTTAAATCCATTTAATTGAATATGTCTATATCTCGGGGACTGGGTCAAGACATCGGATCAGAAAGATAAGGGTCTGGGAAAGAATCATTGCAAATACAATATGGCGGACGAGGGAGGTTTTGACGTTGGAAGAGACCTTACGGCGTTTTTAGCCTTAGTTTTAGACAAAACGGAATGTATTTGCCAAAATGATGTGAGCGAAGGAGCTGCCGAAGGGCATGCTGAAGTTATCGATCAGAGTATCAGGCATATGCGTAGATCGATAAGAGATTGTCGTGATATTTGCGGATGTGTTATAGTCTGTAAATCATTACATCGCAATTAATTAAACCTGTCACTCCAGAAACTGTGGCTGAAAACTGTTTTGCCCCAGGAAAAGAGGAAAAGGAAACTCCTGGAAGATCACGTTTTGACATTCCTGCTGAGATGTTGGAAGAATTGCGTGAGTTGGAATTCAGTTAAATTAAGATTAGAGAAATTTTGGGCGTTTCAAGGTGGACGATTCACAGGAGAGTAGAAGAATATGGTTTGCAAAACATGACAGGATTTCATCGTTTGCCTGACGAGGAACTAGACGAGATCGTAAGAGGCTTCATTTCAGATCATGGACAAACCACTGGACAGGGCTATGTTGGAGATTACATTAAAGCACTTGGCTTAAGAATTCAAAGAAAAAGGATAAGAGAAAGCTTGGCAAGAGTGGATCCACAGAATTCTGCACTTTGATAGGGCGTTGTTTTTTCACGTAGGATGTATTATGTACCTTGGCCAAACTCCCTGTGGCACTTAGATGGACATCGTGCTTTGATATGCTGGAAAATTGTTATTCACGAATGCATAGATGCAACTCAAACAATCTTGCAGAAACTGTACTTGACCTGTTCTTAGATGCCATAAATCGTGATGGAAACCTTTGACCATCAAGAATAAGAGTTGATAAGGATGTTGAAAATGTCCTAGTGTGTGATGCCATGGTTCAAGCTAGGGAGGGAGGGAAGAGGGAGTTTTATTGCTGGTCCCTCTACACTCAATCAAGGCATCGAAAGACTATGGAGAGATGCTTTTTAAATCACGCACATGTTTTAACGAGTTTTTATCACTCCTAGATGTAGCGTGGATAAATAAAGTATTGTTGTTGTTGTATGTGTAGGTCACTTTTATTACTGTCTATTCTATGCTTTGGAGTACTCCTCAACACAGATAATCGAATTCATGCCAGTGTTGACTCTTCAGAGTCAGAATCGGATGTATGGGTTTCGTTAAGCACGAATTTGAAGCCCACTTTCATTCCTGAAATACAACAGACCATGGCCAACCAATTTCTCTCTTACATCGTAATTATACTCGGTTTGTTTGCTTAGATGCAGGACACTGATTTTCTTTTGAGTTACTTTTACGAATTCAAAATCGTTCGGTCCAATAATATTGTATTTTTCTTTGAGGGATGATACGATTTTTTCTCTGACCTGCGCCTCGTTGTCTTGTTCACCGAGTGTAACCATACCCCTTTGTCAGAAATAGATGTTGTTACTCGCACGTGGTTTTGTACTCTTGTCTGACATCCTATCTCGGAATTTACTTCGCACGTGTTGTAGATTTCTGAAGAGATTCAGTTGGAAGATAAGTCGGAAATCAATCAAATCGGTCGGAAAGTCTGAAATCTGTAGGGAGAACGTCAAGAATAAAGTCTGGTGAAGTCTAGATGATTTAATTTTTCCTTTTATTCACCCTCTCTACAACCATTTCTTTCTTCAAAAAATAATCTTCTGTGTCATCTTCCTTGGAGTTTAGAAGAGCAAACTCAAAAGGTTTTTCTTTGATGCCTTCAGTTTGCACAGCTCGCTTCGGTTTACCTTTTGTTCCTCTTCGGAGAATCTGAGAGCGTAGACTTTCGTTAGAACCAAGTCTTCTAAAAGTTCCTCCATGCCCACTCCTGTCCATCATGTTTCTTGCTCTAGTAACGCTTTCCGCGACGCTGTGGAGCATTGGTTGGCATTCTGTCGAACATTCTGACAATGCTGATGTAAATTCGACTGTTAACAACGTATCCGAGGATCGCCTTAAAAGGGCGGATATTTTGTCATTCATCGCCTGTTTGCACTGCACGCACTTCTTGTAATGGCGGACAAAAACATGCACCTGAAACGCTATCGTTTCCAGGCCCTGTTTCTGATCCGATGGCTTGACCCAGTCCCCTATGGCGCGTTATCGGTGTCAAAATTATGTTTGTCACTTAATTATGTGTTTTGTATTGACATTAAAATGTTCATTGTGAACTTAACCTCGGCATCATGATGTTCGTCTTGATGTTATGATATTCGTCATGACATTATGATGTTCGTCATGACATGATGTTCGTCATGACATTATGATGTCCGTCTTGACATTATGATGTTTGTCATGACATTATGATGTTCATCTTTACATTAAGATGTTCGTCTTGACATTATGATGTTCGTCATGGCATTACGATGCTCGTCGTGACATTACGATGTTCGTCTTGATGTTATGATGTTCGTACATTATGATGTTCGTCATGATGATGTTGGTCTTGATAGCATGCACTGCGCGCCGAATTCCCGCCAGAGACAGTCACGTGGGAATCCAAACTGAAATGACTGCTGCTGTTGAGACTCTGTTGAGTTACGGCAGGCCTTATATCACTTATATCACAAGAACAGAACGCTTGCTTGGAGATGTGCAAAGGCAGCTTGATATTAAGAGGCAGTCTCTGTAAAAGCGGACCGGTCGGTTCCGGTTCGAAAAATAAAATGGCTCGATTTTCTGCGTAGTGAAAGGCCTTTATGCCAACGTAACAAAAACGCAATTATTTTGTTTCTTGCTTTTAATTTCTTGGCACGGCAAGACAAATATCACTTTGACCAAAAGGCACCCTGGTATGCTAGAAATTCAGCATGATTGCATTCCCGACTGCAGGAATCCCTGCAGTCATGTATGCAAATAATCTCCGGGAAATAATATGCAATAAATGGAAGTGATAGCAGGTCGGTGCATCCTTATTCCTAAATTAAATTGAACTCTAATAATAAAGGAAACGTGTATCACTTACTGAATTGCTTCTTGTACAAATTCAAAGGGTAACTAAAAGAGAACAGCCATGTGATATCGTTCGAACGCGTGACCGCTAGTCATGTTGGAGATACATAAACCTCCTTGATGTTTCGAGCATCACAAACGATTTCAAGGGGCCGGAAAACAACTTTTATTTTGGACACTGCACTGTGATAAACACTCTTATTGCCTGATCTTTGGCTTACCTTTCTGGTATAAGCAAGAAGTGATTAAAATATTTAACTTCGTTAATGTAATTCTTCGACGGATGCTACAAAAAAGAAATTTGTCGATGTCGCGGGTAAATGGTAAACGAGCGCTCCGAAAACTGTTGGAATAGACATCATTTTTTAGCATTTATTAACAGATAAAGGTTCGAACTTGACAAAAATCATGGTTTTGGCCTTTAGTATCATCAGCCAGCAAAATCACTAATTTTCAGCTTGCTCGGCGATATGTTTACATTGCCGCATGTAGCGGTCTACTATTCAAATTATTAAAATTTAAACCACTTGAATCTCACACATCTCCTAAGCAGGTTTGTCCAGCTTGCTATGCAATTTTTTTTTGTAAAGTATCACACTCTTGCTTTGCACTGATCGGTTAAAGAACGTAAACAATCACGCTGAATTTCGAGCATACCAGGGTGCCTTTTGGTCAAAGTGATATTTGTCTTGCCGTGCCAAGGAATTAAAAGCAAGAAACAAAATAATTGCCCGTAGGGTGGATTCTGTTGAGGGGGGTTCTTTTATGTTTTGGGAGGCGCGAGCCTCTAGGGGGGTCTGATTTTTTTATCTTTTCAACTCCCAAAAAATGCCGACTTCAAAAATTTTAGGGGGTTCGTTCGAACCCCCCGAACCCCCCCCCCCCCCACCCTACGGGCCTGATTGCGTTTTTGTTACGTTGGCATAAAGGCCTTTCACTACGCAGAAAATCGAGCCATTTTGTTTTTCGAACCGGAACCGACCGGTCCGCTTTTACAGAGACTGCCTCTTAATATCAAGCTGCCTTTGCACATCTCCAAGCAAGCGTTCTGTTCTTGTGATATAAGTGATATAAGGCCTGCCGTAACTCAACAGAGTCTCAACAGCAGCAGTCATTTCAGTTTGGATTCCCACGTGACTGTCTCTGGCGGGAATTCGGCGCGCAGTGCATGCTATCAAGACCAACATCATCATGACGAACATCATAATGTACGAACATCATAACATCAAGACGAACATCGTAATGTCACGACGAGCATCGTAATGCCATGACGAACATCATAATGTCAAGACGAACATCTTAATGTAAAGATGAACATCATAATGTCATGACAAACATCATAATGTCAAGACGGACATCATAATGTCATGACGAACATCATGTCATGACGAACATCATAATGTCATGACGAATATCATAACATCAAGACGAACATCATGATGCCGAGGTTAAGTTCACAATGAACATTTTAATGTCAATACAAAACACATAATTAAGTGACAAACATAATTTTGACACCGATGACGCGCCATAGTCCCCGAGATCAAACGAAGATTTTGACGGATTGAATATTGCTACAATGGTCTACAATCGGCTTGCCACTCCGGCTCACATGTCATCACCTCGATTGAATTACCGAGTCTTTTATTGAATTACCGAATCTTTTAATCTAAAATGCCGAATCAAGTCGAATTCAAGTCCCGACTTGCCTGGCTTCTTTTGATCAACGCTTCTTTTTCCAAAAGAAACATTACTGAGAGCCTGCTTAAAGCGTACAGCGGCTGAAGCGAAAAATTTTTTGAAACCATTAGCAATTTTTTTCCATCACTGCTAAGCTTGCCATCAGTATGGATATTTCTGAAACCGGTAGAGCTCTTTTCTTTTTTCAAGCGTAAAAGAAATTGAATTAACGAGCGTGAGCAAAAAGGATGCACAAAAAGGGAAAGAACGCAGCTTACGTTAAAAGGGCTACGATGTTGCCTGCAGTCATCATTTGTCGATGCCCAGCCACGAGTTCCTGATGAATCGAAAATGCCGCTCTGTTTTAATTCCCGATTGCCTTCTGAGGAATACTTCCAAAGGAGATATGCGTTGATATGAGCTGCAGGAGGCGTCCCGGGCCCGCGAAAACGGGAAAATGGTATGCGGAGTTACACTTGAACTTAGCATTTTCATCATGGCGAAGTACAGCATTGTCCAATACTTTGGCGGAGATTCTGAAGGTCACCGTTGTGGTTACTGTAAAAGTTCTAACACTAACTACTCACATGGTAAGTTTAAGAATTAATAAAATATTTATTGAGCCAGTTTGGTCCCGCTGTTGTTAAACTTGTACATACTTGCTAGTGACATGCAGGGCGTTACAAATCGATAATTTCGATACTCGATAAAATCGATTGTAATCGATATTTTTCGACACTAATTAATCGATTAATATCGAAAATCGATAATAATCGATAACAGAGGTTTTTGTAATTTTCGATTTTGGTTATTACAGTTCGATTTTAATCGATTTCTGTCGATTTTTATCGGAAATATCAATTTCGTCAGAAGAACTAAGGCAAAGAAGAAGACAGAGATTAAATGCAATGAACAAATGCCTAATGGTTATCCTAAGCCAAAAAACAGGAATTTGTATCTTTTCTTTATATTTTCATCCAAGGAATTAGGACACTAACCTTGAAATGCGAACAACATCTCGACGAAAAAAAAAACGATGTTTAGGTTAAGTCCCGCCTTAAGCAGGTTTAAGGGTTTTTTTTAAACTGCTTCAAAATGTGCAAATGAAGTAGGCTTGTGCTATGAAAATTCATCTTGCACCAGGAAAATTGTTTGAAATATAGATTGTATCTGTGCTTCCTGTTAATCACATGACCTTCCGTCATGGCATGTCTGCTATCACCAGTGTCACGTATCACCAAAGAAAAACTGGAAATCTGTGGAAATAGCTGGAAATAGTGACTCCCATGTGTATCGGCTGGCAAGATACCGATATACAGCTTGTACAGAAACAAAATTCATTCATCGATTGTCTCAATTCAGCCTGGTTTCTGTTGGTGGGGGCATGCTACATTTTCAGCATTTACCAGCATATACATGTTAACACTGATCTTAACAGTGTGCATTTTTTGCCTGAGCTCCAGTTTTAAAAATGGCTTCAAATGGGAATGAGTTATCACAGATTTAATGGCCAGCAACGTGAGATGTTTACAGTAATACATTTAACCCTTACTTAACTCTGAGTTGACTTGTTTTCTCAGCTGAGCAAACTGATATAATCAATAATCTATGCCTAAATCTGGGGGTTGTCTCTCAACACCTCTCATATTACCAGCCAAATCTTGTGATTATCGATTTTTATCTATTATTTTAGCTAATTGATTAACAATTATCGAGTAATATCGAGAATCAATTAGTTTCTGGTGATCAATTTCCATCGATTTGTGATGTCTTAAGTCATGCTCAAGCAAGATTATTTCTGGGCAAGTAGCTACTTCATTGGCCAATTGCCAGGTTACAGGTCCTTCCAAAAATAAGATTAAGAGATATATATCCTCTGAAGTGTTCATGGTTATTTTTTCCAAGGGATGTGGGCCCATGAGATGACTTGCTTGGATTATCAGGATCTCATTGACAGAGGCTGGAGAAGGTCTGTGTGAAAAATGGAGTTCCAGGCTCAAGTGTTTACACAAAATTTAAGATAGTTTGAATGTGCTCAGACATTCCAAAACTTTCTCAAAGCCTCTTAAAGGAGTATGGAAAGATTTCGGCACACTGCCCCATCCATAAAGTATTTAGGCTCCACTCTAACCTGCCAACCCTCCAGTTAACCTGGCATGTTAATGCACCAGTTCTATGGTTTGCCCCAGGATGAGGATAGTGGCCGGGATAACCACGGGAATTTGACTTCGTTAAGATCCAACCAGGTAGAGATTTTGACGACCACAATTGCCGCCTGTTACAAAGATGGGGATCCAAGAGTGGGGAAATTGACATTATTTTGATAACTTGAAAGTGTCAAATTCCCCTAGGGTTGCCTGCTCACTCAACCTGGGGAGCTGCATAATGCAGACAGGGTCAGTTAATAAATCTGAACATAAGCCAACTTTTTCTTTCTGGGTAGAGGAAGAGTCGCCAAATCTCCTGAAAAAAAAGGTAATTTGGGGACTATTTCTAAAAGAAGCAGAAAGCTTTCTGCAATTATACATTCAATTATGCATGCACTATTCTCATGCTAATCTTGTTCCAAATGCACCTTAGTTTGACAAATAGAGTAAGAACTGTAAAATGTATATATAGTTAAGGTAATTGGCCCGGCATTACTATTGGATTCACATTTTTCAAAATCCCACAAAATATCATTATTTTCCTAAACTTTTATAGGAACCAGAAAAAAAATGTTTTGTCATTGTTGCAACTGAGATGATTTTGAGAGGAGAGGTGTGTACTTCATTTGGTGTGGGTGCATTGATTTTGTTAGGGGGTTTGGTTAATAGAAGGGGGGGGGGGTTTGTTGGTGACCAGTGGTTGTGCAAAGGAAACACACTTAAATCTCAGCTCTCCAAAGATTAGTAGTTCTGAATGTATTTGTATATTTTATGATGAATGGGGTTTGCTTGGTCATCTCAGTCTCAGATGTTGTTGGAATTTATCTTAAGAGGTCAGTAAGTTTCAGACCCTTCAGACACAGTCACATTATGAAGCACTAGCCAGTGATCAAAGTACACGATAAAGCCAGGGGAGGGGGGGGGGGTACATATACAGGGTTGTCAAAAAGATTTTAAGTTGGAGAATCGAGGAAAGTAGATGACACTCAGGTAGTAACAACACTATTTATCCCCTACATTATTTTTCCTTTTACTGGCAAATCATTTCCAGTGATAATTATCACTGGTCAGCAACCCTTTTTGACAACCCTTCATATGGGCCATTCAGAGGTTTTGTTGCCTAAGCTTGTCAAAAATGAAGTGACTGATTGATTGATGGATTTTTTCTCCTTTCTTAATTTATTTCATTTTTTTTTTGTTCTTTCTGTAGGAGTGGTAAATATGTGTACAAACCAACCATGAAAAAATTATGTTGTCCAATGTACACAATCAAGTATGTACATTTTATTGTTCTCTGCAAAAATTGTAACAATGCAGTAATTACTGCAAGTTTGGATGATTATATGTCACAAAGATTACATGGTGACTGGCCAGTTTAAATTCCTACTTAACTATATTATATTATTTTCTTTAATAGTTTATCTAAAGCTGGTGTAATTATAAATTTTGTAGGATACTGGATCGATGTAAGTTGAATGACTGCATGGAACACATGTAAAATATACTACAGAGTGCCGGCGGGTCAGGCCGTGGGTTCAAGCCCCGGCCAGACCAACATTCAGAGTCTTAAAATAACTGAGGAGAAAGTGCTTCCTTTGCAATGCCATCTGCAAATGGTTAGACTTTCTAGTCTTCTCAGATAAGGACAATAAACCGGAGGTCCCGACTCTCACAACTCTCCACAATTAATTCTGTGGGACGTTAAAGAACCACTAGGGACGTAATGCACCCAGGCTGTGACCACCCCGAGTGCTGACCTTGGGTTTGTGCTTCACACAGGGATAACCTCATTGCACCTTTCCTCCTTGGACAGAATTCCAAGAAAAATTAGTATGGTATCATTGATACGATATGGTATGATGGTGATACAGATAGTTAATTTATCTTAATTTAATGACATCTCAATATATAATAATATTAATATTAACAATAAAGTTGAAGGAATCCATTCTGCTTTAATTTTCAGTTGTGTTGAATTTTTCAGGTGCGATGCTATGGCCTTTCATCCATCCAAGTCACAGAAGAAAGTCCTCAAGAAAATGACAAAGTTTCTAACAGTTCCTGTAACTGGTATGATCTCTTGACAAATTGCTTTTAATAAAAAAAAAATAAAAGGGTGGTAGGTTTTTTTTTTTAAATCCTGTTACTGATCATTTGAATCCATGTTGCTGGAATCTCCATTCTGTTGTCCCTGTCGTTGTCAGGGTGAGGTCTTGCCTGCTAGTGGAAAGCCTCTTTGACTTATAGATGATCTAATGTAGTTCATTTACCAATGGAGTTGGTGTATTCCAGATTAAATTGGAGTTTGGAAATGTTGGTTTTTGGAGAGACAGGAAAAGCAGAGGAGCTCTAGAGAAAAACCTCTCTTAGCAGAGTAGAGAACCAACAACAAACTCAACCCACATATGGTGTTGAGTAATGGAACCCAGGCCACACTGGTGGGAGGCGAGTGTTCTCACAACTGCGCTGTAGGTGCTGCCCCCCTTATCTACGCGGATGAGAGTTTCAATAATTCTCATCATAAAAGCCTTTCTTGATACCAAGTCCTCCGTATTAACTTGGAGCAATTTCAGTTTCAAGGCCATAAATAATCACTTACAATAGTCTTGTGTAAAACCCTTCAGAAGTTCATCATCAACAAAATTTTAGCCTTGTATCTAAGTGTGCTAGGAGGCAGTATTATTCGCTTCAAATAAATCAAATTTGTTTTAAGAAAAAATCAAATAACTTTTGTCTTTTGTAGAAACACGCGCTAGCCAAGATGATGACAAAGGTATTCCTTCAGAATCTCGTGAGTCTAGCAGGATGCATTTCGTGGAGCCTTTGCTTGGTAAAAATGAGGCTGCAAAAATGAAAGATATCAACATAGATAAATTAACAGTCAAAAATGATAAAGGTGTGGAGCACTTTGCTGCAAGGAAGTTCCTTACAGATTCCCAAATGCCTTCATCATCAGGACAAACAACAAAACCTAATGAACTAGTGAAGAAAACAGAATGTGTCAAAGGGAAAACACCAGGTATATATGTATGCATTTGTTTTAAATTACAGTTAACATGGTTCACTCAGCCTTGAAAAGTTCTGCAGTTTCAGATGAAGTCTTGGAAAGTCCTTGAACACCATTTGTGCTTGAAAAGTCATTGAATTTCTTTGAATTTTTCATTTTCTTTCATTTTTTTGAAAGTAAAAAAAAATAAACAAATTACAGAACAAATGAGAAAAAGACTTTGTGAAGTGGCCAGGAGAAGGGAACAGTAAAGTAATGTAAGTTCTCCCATTTTGTAGCTTTAGGACTGAGATGTTTGACATTTTGAAATCATTCTTTTTCTGCCTCAGTACCGGGGAAAGGACCTGATCCAAACAAGCCTCCTTGCAAAAAAGCCAAAATTATCCGGATGGAGCGGAAAAAACAGAAACTTGCACTAGCTAAGGAAAAAGGGGTATGTGTGTAATTATGAATAACATTTGCCTCTCAGGAAATCATTCAGAATCATTTAATTGACAGCTAGTATACTGATGCTCAAAATTATCAACTCTTTGTTTTAATTCACAATGCTCAGCCTTAACCTTTTAACAAACTAGTCTATGGGCTTGTGGAGTCTAAAATAAAGTAGCCAAATGGTGTCATTTGGTGGCCAAGCAATGTTTGCCTCTCCAGACCAATATTGCAATTACTGACAGCTTATATCAGAGTTTTTTTTTTTTTTTTTTTTTTGGGGGGGGGGTCAACTTAACTTAAAATCAGTTGAAATTCTCTTCATCAATACTATCCCCAAAACCTCTTCTATTACAAGTAGCTCAGTGGCTAGTGGTTCTCAAATTTTTCTAGCCCACACAAAATTATTTTCTACTAGTCCGGGGCTAGTGGACTACTGCTAAGGTCAAGCACTGATTCGGGAGTCCAATATTGTCAAAACCCCCCAAAACATTTTAGGCTGTAGACTGTATTTCCAAGCAAATGTATGTATTACATGGTAGGTTATTAGAACTTAAGTTTTTTAATTATGTTGAAAGGGAAAACTCTGAAGGCTTCTAGTTTGCACAAACCTTTTGTTTGGACCCACTGTTTTCTGGATTCTTTGAAAAATGAATCCAGGATAATATAATCATTAGGTTCAACTGTTGCTAGTTCCAGGTAACATAACATAAAATAACATAACATAACATAACATATTATTGTAAGTATGCAATCTTCAGGCATCAGTTTGTTAATTTTCCGTCATAGCCATGTCACTAGAATAATGTAGAGGGGCACCTCAGGTCAATAACCAGAAAGATCTTGCTTCCTGATGTGACAAAACAGGAAGATATACCTCTTACTAACTGAGTTCAAGGTCTGTGCTGTAAGTTACGGACTGAGTGTTTTCCTGTTTACTTATGGCACAAGTGCAAAGGGAGCAGGCCAAAAAAGATTACGACATTTTTTAATTTATACGAAGACATGTTTCGATGTATTGAACATCATCATCAGTTACAGAATATTTGGAAAAACCCTTAGGACTATATAACAACTAGGTGATACATGAATAATTAATTATGATAAATTGACATTAATTGATTGCATATTGAGTGACTACAAAGTGTAAGCAAGAAAATAAAGCCAACAGCGTGATGCACTTGTTGATTTAAATTGGGGTTTTCCCAATTTATATGCATAGCCTCCTTAAGTTTAAGAATTTAGTGGGGGCGGAATCAAGGATTTTAGAACAATCCGCAGAGCAAGATCATGAATGATCTTTCTTTAGATTGAAGATACAATCACAGATACATCTCCGAAAGTCCCCATCTCCAAGTCACTGGAAGATCTGGTGATTGATAGACTACCCAATCAACAACCAGTTCATAATCTCCAGGTAACGTTTTTATGGTGCAACAATATTATTTTGCAGGTTGCATAGCACTGTCAATCATAATTTGGAGTAGTCTGCAAAATGAAGAAAGCTGTTTTCCATGGTTGCTTTTTATGACTAGGGAAAATCCTCACCTCTCTTGCCCATGACGTGTGATAATTAACATTTAGACCCGTGGCCCTTAAGGGCGAAGGGTCTAATTGTTTTTGTATCACTCAACTAGGCGGACAATAAAAGGCTGTAATAAAGTTAGCAAATGTAAGTTGAAGAAATATTTATTTGGGAATAAAACAAAAGAAAGTGTCACGCTCGATTGCTATTCGAGGACTATTGCTAATAATCCTCTAGTAGTGTAGCCAATCAAAATGCAGGATTTGCATTAGTCCATTAGTTGGGTGATACTAATTTCTATTATGACAAATGGGACCCCATTAAGCAGAGCATTCTTGCAGGATTGTACTGGTAACAAGACATGTTTGTACCTGATAGAAACCCGAAATAAAATATCTAGTTTTGTTCAAACTACCAGTGAGTACTCTCAGTGGTTACAGTAATTTTTGAAATTGCCGTCTGAGTACCAAAGTAGGTGATGCCCTGATGATTTTTTTTAACATTAAATGAGTAAAAATCTCGACAAAGTAAGCAGCAATGAAGGATAAATTCTGACAATGTGGGTGACAGTTTTCGCCTGTTTCCAGTTTCTAACGAAATCCCTGACTCTATTAGTGCAAGCCGGAAAATTACATGTGAGTAACCCGTTGATACAACTTGGAAAAAAGCGGGCTGCTATTCTTCAAGCTTACTATACAGTAAGAACCATGAACCACGATTTATCATTGACTTGGTTTTCATAAGGGAATCGTCTTTCTGTTGGAGTTCTGAGATGCATCATATAATTTGCTTTTAATGACTATTTATTTTAGATCAAGCTCATCCCGTCAGATCCAAGCAATCCAGAATTCCAACACTCTTTTCCACAGACTGCTGCACTGTTTTTTAAGTACCAGCGAGTAGTTCACAAAGACCCCCCTGAGAAGTGCACTGAAAGAAGGGTGATCATAAGTTAACAATTTGAAATATATTTTTCGGGAGAGCACTTCTGTTGTAGTGCTAAAGAAGTCATAACCAACAGTTCAAAATCAGTTAATTATTGCAGTTGGATAATTTATTTAATATTTCAACGGCTCACTTCAGTAGAGTTTGAGAGCCTGGCATTGAGAAGGTTGTGCAAGTGATTATATTGGGAGGACAAAAACAAAAATATCCTTAGATCTAACATTTTACAGAATATCTTGAGAGCATGTAGACTACTTTCAAAATATAAAAATTCAACTCGATAGCGAGACCCAGAGGAAGTCTTTCAACTAAGCACAGTTTCAAGGGGATCTTTGTGATTGGTTACCAGTTGAGTGATGCTTCCGCAAAGTATCAAGGTATTCTGAATAAAATGAAACACACCAGAGGGGATATTTAATGCTTCAACTGGTTTGAATTCTCAGGTCAAATTGGTGCAGGTCAATATGAGGTCTGAAGAATTCCAAGCCACGTACAAGCAGACTTGTGATTTATTTGCAAAATATCAAATGGCAATCCACAAAGATCCCCCTGGAGACTGTGATGAGCTGCAGGTTAGGTTTATATTTCCTAAGAAGTTCCTTGAATTGTCAGTAAAGCCGCAGTGCTTTTAATAGGACCCCGCACCCGCCGGAGCTCCGGAGGATATTCTGTTGAAAGTCGGCGGGTATCTTACCGCGTTCAAGTCGAAAATTCAGTTGAAATTCTCCTGGACTTCTCATATTACTCCGGCGGGTGCTGTTCCGAGGTAGTCACCTACTTCAAATCTTACTGAAAGCACTGAGTAACTTTATATACTTAACAATAAGATTATGAGCTCGAGATTTCTATCGCGTGATAGCTGACGAGAGGGCAGCCCGAATCAGCTATCGCGCATAGAAATCGAGAGCGAATAATCTAATTATTTTTGTATTAATCTACTATTCGTTCAAAACTAAACAAAGAAATTATCTAAATTCTTCCCGCAGACACTTTGAAAACGCGAAGAAGCGGCCGCCATTTTGTTAACAAACGCTACTCACTATCTATCACAGAATAGATAACGAGTAGCATACCCAATGAGAGACCGGCATTCGTGATAGAACGCTAGTAGATTTATACTACCGATAATTAGAATCCGAATCAGTCGGCTTTCAGTCCAGTTCTGTCTCTACGTATGCACTGTAATGGCAGTGTTCTGAATGAAACCTTAATGTTATTCCTGACTGCTCGTGATTTTCATTTTGGATTCCCATGTCCCTCAGTGAGTTCTAAATTTCGCATAATATTCATGAACAGTGCCAATAAACCTCTTCCTTCGAAGGCTCCCGAGAAATCCTCACCTGGCGGGAATCCCGAGATGCTCAAAATGCATGCGCCTCAGCAATAAGAGGTAGTGTCCTCAATACTACAGATGATCAATTCAAGGGTGTTAATTATTTACACTGGAACAGAAGTGCTCCTCCTCTCGATGACTGCATGTTTCATAATTATGATAACTCTAGCTTGTTTGTATTGAACAATAAATTATTCACCGAAGTGGAGGGTGTACACCACTTTCACCGATACGGAGGTGAATAATTGTGTTAGTATATACCACACAAGCTGAATAACTAGCGTTTAGTTTAGGAAATCGCACGACGTCGAGTATAACTCGAGCCTAAAGGCTCGTGCAATTTTGAAGAACTTTCAAAATCACGAGTATCTGTTGATCCCGAACTGTACGACAAGATCGTGCGATTTTTTATTTATACTTCATTCAACAAAATTACGAGATACTCCTACGGAGTACTATTTGGGATTAAATGTACTGCTCTCGCCCAATCAGAATTTGAGTAATTTTGTTGAGTGTACTATAATTCAAGTAATTTCCTCTTCGGAAACCGAAAAAGGAAGCTATTTGTTTCCGCTACTCGGAGGTGAATAGTACTCTACTAATCTTCCCCGAGTTAATAATCAATCAGAATGCACGAGAAGCACTATTCACTTGTGTGGTATGTACTGATACATGCTATTCAGAAGTGTCCCAGCATCCTCGATTTTAATAATGTTGCCAAACATTCACATCTTTTCTTTAAAACCAAACTAAGTGCATTGAACCGATATTGGTTCCACCCAAGAATGGAATTTAATTTTCTCCCCACTTATTTTGTGAAATACCCGAATTTTTCCTGCAATTTATTTGTTTTCAATGTAGAAAGTTTGTTCGATTTAGTCCTCACACCACCATTCCAAAGAACGTTCCGTAATGTGAATATGCGAAAAAATATGGTGGAAAACAGTTTGAAACTTATAATTTTTGTTAGTGCCATCTTTTCGTTAACATGGTAATCATCGTTTTATCTGCAGTTCAGAAGATTCCTGGTTGATTCGCCTCTTGTGGTATGTCTTCACTGTTTTGATGATTGACACCTGCTCCTTCAACATTGCATGTTAATGTCTTGGGTTAAGTGAAGTTATGTATTTCTGCGCGTTTATGTTTATTTTAATTTCTAAACTAATAGCACTACACCGGACCTGGCGCTCCTTCCATGGGATTTGGTTCATTTCATCAACAGTATTTTGTCGATGGTAAGGACACTATTACTTGGACTGCGACCAGTCTCTTTTCTTTCGTATCCTTTGTAGCGCACGTCGGATCTAGCTCGCGGTGAGCACGCGGCAAGCTTGCGGCCGCGATCAGGAGCCGCGAGAAACGCAAGCGCAGAGAGAAGAAAAGGAACTTTCTTCTTTCCTCGCCATCTCTCCTCGTTTCTTCAACTTTGCACGATTCTACCGTCCGTTTGTTAGTGTAACCATTGCAAATATTAAATTCAGGTTGATGGTTTTGGCTTGATTGCAATCTTGCAGCCGGTCCTAATTTCGCCAGACCTGTGCCAGCCACATAATCCTCTGGCTTCGGCCTCTCGTCGTAATAATAATCAAGGAAGCAAGGGTGGGGAGGAGGTGTGCGAACAGAAGCGTAAATCAGCTATCGGTGGGGGAAAGTTTGGCACGGGAAATTTTGTCTTGAACTTCTAAAAGTGTTATGGGTGCTCAGTTTTCTTAGATCTAGCTTAGATCTGAGGCGATTTGTTCCGTAGTTTTGGACCTAATAAGTGAGTACATTATTTGTGGTTTTGGTTTTAGGTAAACTCGTAGCTGTTGGAGTGATTGATATTCTTCCCCGCTGTGTTTCCTCAGTGTACCTGTTCTATGACCCTGATTACTCCTTCTTGTCCCTTGGCGTCTATTCTGCTCTCAGGTAATTTTGATTTTTTTATTTAATTTAAGTGGCTATATTTGGATGGAGGGGGGAAATGTAGGTTAGTCTTCACATACAAAACTAGGCAGTCCAAACAGAGTTTTGCACCTGACTTCAATTTTTTAAGGCTTTTAAAAAAAGGTAACAATCCCTGGTTCGACATCGTGCAACTTGTTGATCACCAAAT
>OX419338.1:5891204-5973704 GCA_948470475.1 Galaxea fascicularis | reverse complement strand
ACGAAAACACTCTATACGACCCATCAGGTTAAACTTAAAGGCAACAAAGTGTATACACGTTACTACGAGCGCTTACCATTTGTATGGATGGAAAAACTGGTGAAAGGTTTCCGCTAAACGGAAAAGTACAATAACTCGATCGCTTTCCACTTGTATAGAAAAACTGGTGAGTGTTTTCCGATAAATGGAACAGTATAGATTTCGCCGGATTGGGAGCAACAAACCGCACACTTTTGTGAAGAAGCATGGTTCTAGTGTGGTGAGGTAAATTTCCGGTCATTTCGCAAGAACAAGAAAAGAGGAATGCCTCTAAAGGTATTCTTCTTTTTCGAGAAATTTCCACTGGGAAGGGCTATTTCAATTGTTGTCCCACCGGAACTACTGGTATTTCCATACAAAAGAAAAGCGCTCTCCGATCACCATGGGGGGGGGGGGGGGGGAATTTGTCCGTTCCTGGATTCGGTACGTTATCAATTGTACAAGCCTCTGCAGAACGTTTTCACTCACGTGACCAGCGGCCATATTGGTTTAATGAAACAAAAGAAAGTTTTTGCATAAAAATGGAGCTCAATTCCCAGAGGGTTAGCCTGGTACACCAACATGGCCGCCATTCCTTTGTTTTGGTACACCAACATGGCCGTCGTGACGTCATGTGAAAACGCTCTATAAGTGCAATCGCGGCGTGCTGGCGTTGTGTGAGGAATAGTTTCGCGGCTCTTTAAAGCCGCTTAATACGTTACTTACCTAGATTGTTCAAACTCCGTTTTTAGAAGCAGCCAGCGCTGGCACAGATGATGTTCTTATTCTGTTTGAGCATAACGTCATGCCTTACCAGGTAATATTTCTTCACATTGTGATTTCTAAGGTTCCGCATGAAAAATTAAAGTTTTCTTGTTTTTCCTTTATTCACTTGTTCTCGCTTCAAAGAAATTTCTGATTCAGGTGCTCGTATGATAGAAGTTGAATAGACAACTGGTTCACAGATAGATTTAGCAAAAATACTAACTTTCGTAGAGATCTCATTCAAAGGAATTAGAGAAATTTAAATTTCATGAGCCACACGCGTGTAGGCACGAGGGATCACGCGTGTGTATCATCCTCTCCCCTCCCACCATCAAAAGACGGTTAGTCAGGCGAGGACGCCCAGCCTCCACTGGAAGCTGGGCGGCAAGAGTTGCGACTCACCCACCCGGTCTTGCTCTGGGTGTGTGGGTGGAGAATACCTCGTTAGTTTTCTCTAACAATTTCAAACATTCCGGACTAGCATTCACACCGGTTACCGAACGTGATATGCGCCTTTAGTTTATGGTCTTCATTTGTTCGAAACCTGTGGTTTGATACACGCTAATGAGGGGAAGTGTGAACAATGATGTCAACAAATATTCCCTTTTTACGTTCGTCAGGAGCCAGGCTATGTAAGACATTAGGGGCCAGGCTGTGCCAATAAATACTATCATAAATAATAAATACTAGGTTGATAGCTTTGTTTGTGTTTGGTGTCGGCAGATTTACGCAGCAATTTCCAGAGCAAATGATCGTGAAGAGGTTCAGGAGTATGCTGAACTCGTGGGACCTGCGGTGAGCTCCAGGATGCTGTTGTTTCGATCCGGTTAAATGTTCTCTTCTTCTGGTACTGTTCATGATCTTCATCCATTTTGTAACAAATCTCAAGAGACGCATACCACCATTACCTACACAGCCCTTTAGATACCGCATCACTGTCTACTAAACCGGTAATGAAAAAGTTGAAAGTAGTGTAAGAAGTATTTAGCGTTTCAAAGGGATTTTATCAGTGGGCGGTTTGGCTGATGAAGATAAATGTAAGAAATATTCCTATTTTGAGGTGTGAACGTTTCATAGGCTTTTTATGTGCACTTTAACTTAGTCTAAGGGCGCTTTCCATTTGTCAGAACTGGCCAGCCAGACAGGTCATTTTGAAAGTGAAATAGGCTTCTTCGGAGAGTTTTTGCTAAAAAAAAACATTCCTGCTCTGCATACTTTGTCGAGTTAAACTGATCTGTTTGGACAGTTCTTATTAATAGGGGAATTCTGTTTACAAATAGCCTGGCCTGGCCGGCCAGTTCTGACTAATGGTAAACGCCCTAAGTTTTGTTGTGGGTACAATAAATTGTTGTTATTGTTGTTGTTGTCCTCTAAGTGGATGAGTTTTTACAGTGGTTCTCAACTGACTTTGGTTGAAGCAAAACCAAAGTAATAGGCCATTTCCGAGTTCATGTCTGCCTCCTCTTCAAAGCGAGTCTAAGTGCGAAGTTTTTGTGATGGTAATTAGTTCTATTTTACATATGAATGAAAACTAATTTTCATAACAAAAACTTCGCACTTAGACTCGCTTTGAAGATGAGGCAGATATGAACTAGGAAATGGCCTATTCTCTGGCCAATCACAACAGAACGCAAACAACGCAGTGGACCCATGACAATTCGAGGCAATTACATACAGCCAGCGTTAAACAAACGCGTGCGATCCAGTCAGGATTGGCTTTGGTTTTGCCTCTCATTTTTTATTTGCTTCTCAAACCTACCTACCTACCTAGCTACCTACCCACCTACCCACCCACAAAAAAGTGTACATGCGCACGAACGTTCGTGCGTACGATGCATACGTAAAACTTGATTTCATCTCCAATTTGTTAGAGAATCTAGCGTCTTCCAGAGAAAAAGAAAAACTGAAGCTGGATCCTAATCCAACAATTAAAATCCTAAAATATTAAATTTAAGTATACTAATTACGCCAATCGTGTCTCACCCACCCGATAGAGGGATTCGGCTAACGTGTTTATATCCTTGTTGCCACCCAATTCAGATCATGTGATGATTCATTTGGGAGGTTACAATTGTTCTGTTTGTTCATACTTCCATGCGATCAGTTGTGTGTGACAAATTGCTCAATGGTTACCTCACAAATGAATCATCACATGATCTGAACTGGGTGGCAACAAGGATGTAAACACGTTAGCCGAATAGGTCTATTGCTCCGATGAAGGTATTTGGGGAAGAGCCAGCACTCACTATCAGCTTGTTAGGTAAGGAGTTCTGGGACTTCGCGATCAAGTAGCGAAATGAGTTCAAACCACAAGTTGTTGACGAAGGCTTAGGTAAACTTATATCTCTGGAAGTAATCAACGGATCGCAGACTGAACAGATCTCATTACGATATTGCTGATACCCTTGCAAATGAAGACATTTAAAATGAATATAATTGGTGGTGGAACGCTGTTTCCAATCACTCACAAAGCCACGGTACACGCGAGTAGCTTTTGACATTCGATAGAAAACCAGTGTCAATGTCTTCAGAGAATGGAACCCAGTCTTTTTTAGAAAGTTGTCGTCTTCTATGCGTCCTACTTTTATACCGACGACTTTGACGTCTGTTGCGTAAAAAAGGCCAATTCTCTGGAAGACGGACACCCCGCTCACATGGACGAACAAGGCTTGTGGCGTTTGGGTTCTTACAATTCTTGGTTTTCAGTCACGTAGAAGTCACGCAAGTTAAGAAATAAAATAACCAACCATTCAACAGATTAAGTCAAGAAATTAAGATATTGTAGAAGAGTAATAAATAAACAAATCCCAAAGTTTCAGGGCTGTGCGATATCCTGTACTCGAGTTACTCGGCAAAATGTACCACTCAAAATTACAGACTTTAGTATGGACGCGCCATGATGGAGTCCCTCTGAGGGGCTCCAAAATGGCAGCCGGAAATGGAATTTACTTTGGCTATCTGAGAGGCTTTCTTCTCTCTTTTGAGCTTGCAAACATTCACATAGACGCTTCTCTTGTGGTGTTGGCCTTTCTGACCTCTAAAAAACAAAGCTGAATCGATGTTTTCATGTACGTGACATGCTTGTGAGCAGACATCTTTATGTCACGCACAGTGAGAAAATCTGAAATTCAAACTGCTCTATTTTCAAATCAAAGCACGCTTCCGAGCTGAAAACATGCAAGGGGATACATTTCTAAAATGTCTTTTACGTGATGAAGCTAAAAAAGGAAAAGTCTCTTTACTTTTGAATTTTAGTTTTTTATGACGTCATGTGAAAACCAAGAATACACCAGTTTGTTATGATCAGTTCCAAGTGAATTGTGGGTAGATCCAGTCCATTGTGGGGGAAACGGTCAAAATTATAATTTCAAATTACGTCTTTAAATGGCTTAATCATGCCTTTACCGTCACTAATGTGTTCCTCTTTTCATTCTTAAAGCTCGCTCGTTATAGAAGTCGCTCGTAGTGTCATCGAAGCGTAAAACCCCTCTGCGACGTCGCAGGTAAATAGGACAATAATCTCTCAGTCCTCGGCTAAACGAAAAAAAAATCGCTCAAAACGATTTCCCCACGTGACACGCCCCTTCCCTTTTCGGCCGACTTTATACTAATAAAAAAGGAATTTGAAAACTACCGATCCAAGTTTCTCCTGTGTGAAATTAGAATGACGCAACAAGAACAACACCTTTTTTTTGCCATCGCCTTTATTATGATTTTGGTTATTTATTAACATCATTATTTCAAGCCGTTCCTATAATATAGCCAACTCTTGAAACAAAAAAAATGCACAATTTTACGGCGATGTTAGACGCCAAAATCCCACAAAGTTTATCCCACGAAAAGTACTTTTTGATTAGATAGTGTTACAAAAATATTCCCTTATCCTTCCATCTCGCTGCGTCCGGATGGGAGGAAACGCTCTTTGATTCCTCCATGTTATGGTAACCTAAAAATCGAAATGAAATGTTGTGAGGATCTAAGCAGTTTATTGGTGTAGTTGGGGTAATACCTTACCTCAGTGGTTATAAGTCAGCAAGGTTTTCAAAGGAAGCAAATCATTATACAATTATGTAGCCTGGCCTGCCTCGTCTAGATTCGCTATTTGCAGGCCAGTCTGAAATCTTCACTCAAAATGAATGAGATACTGATAAATTGATTGATCGGTTGATTGGTTGAAGAGAAAACGTTCGAACAAATGAACGGCCAAAAAACCCGGAGGCCTTGTGACAACGTTAAAAATATCACGAGTGTATACTCACATTGTCAAGGCCTTCAAAATAGCGGTGATGCCGGCTCTTGTGTAGTAAAAGGCCGGCATCGCGTCGTGGGCGTTCGGCACGATGACGCCATAATTGGAGCTCGTTGCCATGTCCTCAAATGCACTCTGTGACTGTTGATCAACGCTCTGTATCCCAGCAACAACAACATCAACGCCCTTTGCCTGGGAAATGCAAGTTTAGACGCCATTAATAATCACCGGTTCGCGGAACAGATGCCACCCACCTCTTAGTAACTTCTTATTTCATTGGTTCTTATTAACACAT
Organism: Galaxea fascicularis; assembly: GCA_948470475.1. Lineage (NCBI taxonomy): Eukaryota > Metazoa > Cnidaria > Anthozoa > Scleractinia > Euphylliidae > Galaxea > Galaxea fascicularis. Next base: position 5,968,377 of record OX419338.1, on the reverse strand, counting down.
ATAGCTCCTTTGTTTCAGGGCTAGGGTCCATTGTTTCTGTTGTTTGTTTACTGTTTTCTCAGCCAATGCTGTGAGTTGATCCGATAGTTGCTCGGCGCCTCTCATGGAAGGCACAACCATGCAATAGGCCATTTCCGAGTTCGCTTGAACCTCTAGTTCAAAGCGAGTCAAAGTGCGAAAGTTTTGTGATGGTAATAAGTTCAGCGTTCCATATGAGCGAAAACTCATTTTCATTACAAAGACTTCGCACTTAGACTCGCTTTGAAATAGAGGCTCAAGCGATCTCGGAAATGGCCTATTATGGGATAATAGTATTTTATGTCGTGAAAGTCATTTTTCTATAGTTTTTATATGATGTCATTGAAATGTCCACCAAAACATTCCTCTTTTGAAATCTTCAAAATGGTGAGAGAAATCTTAATGGAAAATTTTTAATATAGTTTTGTTGCTTAGTTTTAAAAATTATTTCCACAAAAACTTTGTTCTGCAGAGCACTGAGGAGCCAAAAGTCCTTTGAAATGTTTGTGCCAAGCTATCATTTACTTCTTTGTTTCTGAATATTATTCATAAATGCGAAGGTATTATATGACCTAATCAGAATTCGAAGGTATTGAGGGAAGCGAAGGCCTTTTGGAGGTGTGAACCGTTTTGGTTTGAAAATGTCTAATGCACTATCTCTGGAGGTTAATTTAGCATTCTCAGCGAGCCATTAGTAATCGAAACTATGAAACAAAAATCCACCTTAAGATTGTTGAGTATAAGAGATGCATCGCCGCCAAGTACGAAATTCGTGGACTTATCAGTGATAATCAACAGCGAATCGTCAATATCGTTTCGGTCCCCATTGATTTGAGTGAAAAGCTCATCGACGCTATTCATAGCAGCCAAATAGTTTCCCTCATTTGCCTTGCCAGCATCCTTGATTTTCGCCAGAAGCTCCGTTTCATTACTAGCGGCAGATTCGTTGAACTTCAGGTCGATCTTGAATGTTAGTCCTTTGACCGCAACAATCCCGACTCTAATTCCACTCGAAGAAACGTCCAAAGCATCCGCAATAGTAGTTAAGTAATGAACATCTTCATTCTGAATGTCAACTATCACCGCTATGTCTCTTCGCCGTTTTCTCCCCATCAGCCATTGCGCCGTATCTACATGATTGGTTAAGCAAGGACAAAACCAGTGTTAACTAAGGAAAGACAAACTTAACAAGTGTCCTACAGTGCTGGAAATTGTACTACTTTCTTTTGGATGAGGTAAATAAGAATATTATCAACATTGATTAGATGCTAGCAGATCAAAGGATTAACCGTAAGGTATCGATCCTCTTGTGAGCGGCCACTGCATCACATAGATCACAGGACACCCAACAAAAATACTATTTCTCCGTTACCATTATTTTTTTCAATTGTGGGTCGACACGTTGCCTTTGTGAGTCCCAGTTGGTAGGTAGAGGGATAGAGAAACCTTGTCGTTTTCGGGGTTAAGGTGGGGGGGGGGGTGGTGGTTTGCCAACCAGTGATGTAGTAGCGCGTGATTCGGACGGAAGGGCGGGGGGGGAGGGTAGGGCAAAGGTTCGGAACCTGATATGGTGAAAGGGTCATTATGAGATTTATTTGCGTTCCACTGAGGTTGGCGTCTTTGAATTTGCTACACAGTACTGATGAGTCCCAAATAAGACGAAACTGCCGTTCACGGATGCAACCCTATCCTCTATCGGTTTTTGTCGTGTTGGTGTCTCGCAAAGTCAACCTCTAGCTTTACGAAGTGTTAGCCTTGCTCTTATTTATATTCCAACCCTTTTGTCAGACCACATTCTGCAATTTTCCTGCCTTCTCAACGTCCCAGTGTATTTCAGTTAAACTCAATTAATACCAACCAAAACGCCTCACACCGCACTTCCGTCTAAGAAAAACACATACCTATATAGCCTGTTCAAGGGGGTAGTTCATCCTTCCCCTCCCCGACGTGTTCATCTATTGATATGCATTAATTAAGATTTAGCAAAGGAAAAATAGAAAATCAGTGCCGAGAAGGGGGCTGGATGTGTGATCCAAATTACGATTTTTTTTGTGCGAATGTTTTCTTTGAATTTCTCTGAGAATTTACCTACATTAAACGTTCAAGGGCGTTAAAATTCTTCAGCAATCGAATTATATACCTTAAGCGGGTTTAAAAAAGTTAGCTTCTCTATTTTTCATCACACCTCTTGTGTTCACTGATTTGATATCGTTATAAAACACTGTCCTTGTGAAATGAAAACAGTACAGCGCTAAACTTTATAAGCTCTCTGGAATTAGCAGCCCCCGAAAGTGGCGAGCCTTAAGCATAAACATTACAGTGAAGCTGAAAAAAGGAAGGAAACTTTACTGGAATTAACTTAGTCACATGCGAGACTACGCGTGGTTCCCTAGCAACACTGAGTGGTTTCCCTGTGCAAAGTTAACATTTTGAAACTTACTTGAAACAAAGAAGACTTGATCTTTATTGGCGCAATCTTGGCTGACACTGATGGCCTTCATTCTTCGGAATACTTTTCGGTATTTACATACTCCATCGACGAAAGTAAACAGGCTGGCTTGCTTTATTCTGGCTGCCCAAGCGCATTTTTCCAGTCTAGAATTTCCAGGCATGCGATTTAGCTCTTCATTGTCAATCCTTGTCATACTTTCGTATCCCGATTTGAGGCATCCGATCGATCCGTATGACACCTTTGGAGCGAGATCTAGGAGGGAAGTATTGAGTACATAACATAATCAGTGATTACCGTAAAGCCCCTTCAAGTTTCAAGCTGGGCCCATTGGCTCCAAGGAACATGAACGCTAATCCCCATGTCTAAATTATGTTAGTTCTGTTTCGCTATCCCCAAGTGTCTGAGTGTCTGAGACCCTGAAGTAGGTTAATAGTAAAATTTTACTAATGTAAATTGACCACCGTAAATGCGTTGGCCAATTTACATACGTTATTCAGTTCATAAAACCAACTTTTTGTGTACTACTCCCCTCACTGACGCTGCACGATCTTTGTTGCAGTTTATTTAGAAACTAGCCTCCTTTCTTCCCCTGACAGTAAGATATTAGCCGAGGTTTTCATCTAGCTAGTTTTCAGTGCTTTTTATAATAAAATTTTAGCTCAGGGTAATGAAAATTTTGAGTTGCTTCGAAGATCTTTCGGAGATATCCTTATTAAAATCGTAATTAAATTGGAATCTAGCCCCTTATGCAATCTTTTTTGGAAGGAATGTTTTAAAAGCATATTGTTCATTTTCATCCGACATTTTTCAAGCTAATTCCGGAGATTTGATGACAGTCTGTGATATACACACTAAATCCAGTAATACCCCCTTAATTATCGGAAAGAGCTAGTTAAGCGCTCGACCTTTGGAGTTTCTTAAAGACTGAGTAATGGCCAAACACTACCATACACCACCAGGGAGCCCAGTGTGAGGGCTTCCTGTGGTTTAAATTTGTAATGTTACCGCGTGAACAGTCGTAAAGTTCCACTCTCATTGATGGTGGTTGTCGACGCGGAGACCACTGTAACGGGTGAAAGCGGACGTACTGTGCCGTGAAATTCACTCTGTTTTCAACAACGGTGTTCGCGTCGCTGTTAAATTTTTTTAGCTTCTGTTAGGATAAATTAAGAACGATTCCTTTAGTCATAAGGGACGGACCATAAGTAAAATGATGTGGGGGAGGGGGTTTTAGATTTTAGTTTTTCTCCTCGCTCCTTCCCCCCCCCCCCCCACCATAATTTTTCCAATGTTCCGTCCCTAAGATATGAGACATGTCAAGGCATGTCAAGGGCTCTGAAAATTAAGCTGAGGCTACAAGAAGGATTTTTCTGCTTGCTCTGGCAGGGGACCTAGGTGAGTCAATCACTAGCCTTGCAAAATAGAAATTTCATCTTTCACCGGGCAGATCAATATTACCAGTGGTTTTCATATATTTGTACGTGTACAAGGTACTTAACTGGCAAATCAACAGTAGCAAAGGACAGACACAAGGAAAGCTATCCTTTTCTGTTTTCTGTCTGTTGTTGTTTTTTTTCACCTAGTTTTTTTCATGCTTTTTTGATGTTGGGTTTTCATAGATATGAATAAGAAAAGCCATAATAGCCTGCAATGCCTATGCGAGAAAAAATACGTGACATTTAATATAACAGAATTTGAACTTCGTGGTATTTTTCGGCAAAGCTCGCCTTCCCTCCAACACCCCCTCCCCCATAAATATTGAAAACACTGGCCCTTACCTTGATCAGTGTTCGATTCTTTAGATTGCCCCTAGCATCGCGGAAGTTGCTGTAACTAATCTCGAACTTGGTCACCCATTTTGATCCAAACCCTTGTGTTGCTATACGCGTCACCTTAGTCGACCTCATACCAAGATCGATCTGAAGCCATTGGTTGTCATTGCTAAAGCGGGCTGTCCAACCTGCTAGGGAGTTTAGTCTACCAGGGCCACGAATTGAAGAAGATTCTTGCGAGGAGGCTGTGATTTGTTCGTCTGAGATTACGTGGTTTTCCATTCCGAGAGCTTGACAATCTTAGTGTTTTGAGAAATCGAAATAAAAAAAATTACTTTTCATGCTGTCAGGGATAAACCTGACGCTAAAGTATTCATCTCGCCAAGTTACTAGGAGCACACGAGTCTATTGTTTCTGTTCAAGGAGATGCCACACGCCACACAAAGAACGATGTAAACTGTTAAACTGTCCAGAAAAAAACTTTGAAGGTGGAAGAGAGTAGGTGCCCCATGTGGAATGCTATAAGACAGTCTTTGGACTAATTGGGATGGTCTTTAATGACTACTTCGATTATTGGGGACAAGATCCAAATGAAACCAGCAAGAGTCAACTGACTTAAACACTCCTTCTCCGTAAGAACAATCAAAGACTGGTCAGGAGCAATTTACCAAATCACCTGTTTATACATTATATTATACATGATATTAATTTCAAAAGATTTGGACAACGTTTGAAAAAGTGAATGAACATTTACAGTTCCGTTTAATGTCGCTCTGGTACACGTAGACGACTGTAACAAATGTTTGATAGTCACTGGCCAAATTTTATATTTAATAATTTACATTTTATACAAATCAGTACTATTACGTTTATGTTCCCTCGCTTTCTTCCTGTCTTCAATGACTTGCAAGCTGGCGTTATGTTAATAATAATAATTACCTTTCAGATAGAAGACCAGATTGGAATCATTTCCTCCTATTTTATCCACGCTATTACAGTTATCCGGAGAGAGGTGACCGCCGTTGTAAAATGATGATGCGTTATTACCTGCGAGGCACAATAATAACATAACCGTAATTAAAAGCGGTTCCAGGTTTTTCGCGTTTGGCACGCGCTGATTTTGCTTTACTGCGCTTCCAGATTTGCACGAAAACCGGCTCCACGTTTTCAACCAATTAGATCGAGACAAAACCAATCCAATGATCGACAACCCGCAAGTGATCTGCACTGGTTTCAAGTGTGACTTGTCCCGTTTGCAGTCGATTCGATCAGTTTGGCCAGAGTAAGCGTTAATAATACTCGAAGGAAAGACACCGGTTTTTTCCAGCGGGATCGTTATTTACTGATTTGAGTTCTTTAACTTGCTTAGCTTGGAATCTATTTCGCACTTTCACGAATAATTTACAATAAGTTTCAAGCTAAGCTGCAATATAAAATGGCCTTATGGCTCGTTACCTCATTCAGACATAAATGGGCCGGCCCATCGTCCGTTTCTCGAAAGCGGCCTTAATTTTCTGGGCCAGGCAAAATTTTGTCAAAACCCTACTTTTCGGATTGGTGTCAATTTTTCTTTCATGTGTCTAGTTAGGCTTGGTCATGCTCAATGGGACCGAGGAGCTTCAATGCTTCTCGTCTACTCCCATAAAAGATGTAGAGAACAATACTGCGTCTCACTACAGCGTTACCTCTACTCGTAAAAACAGGGCAAGGGTAGTACTTATTAAAGTTAGAAATAGCTCATTTCGGAATAGGTTCCAGAATCTAAGCCGTTATGTGCCATTGGGCCTGAAGAATTTTATGAAATCCTCGACACTAACACTTTACAGAATACCATTATTATCCCAGGTGTTCTAGTCTCCCAAACAGTCCCACAATAACTCAAGCAGCACTCTGGAACCTAGTCACGTGAACCTTAAGTCATGTGATATGCAACAGTGTACCTGCATAACAGTTCCCCTTGCCATCAAGACCAAACAGGAAGAATCCTTTTTTCCAGCTGCACCAAGAGCATCTTTCAAACGCCTGGTCCCTATTTAGACTAGGTTTGGTTAGAAGCCAGCAATCTTTATCTTCTAAGGGGCTAATCGCAAATTTCTCGCCAAAGGGCGAACTAAACTTCGTCTTGAAGCAGCCAAACTCTCCAACTGATAAACATGCGGGCTGATTCTTTTCTGTTAAAAAGAAATATCTGTTATAAACCAGCTGAGGTTTAAACACAAATTAAACCTCGAGACAGTGCGACTGGTTTGTTCCTTGCCATAGGAAGTGTTACGAAGGGTGAGAGAGCAAGCTACCGAAAATAACCTCCTTTGTCTGGTAACAACTTACAATCCCAATAATCCACAAGTATTTCAGCTGGTCAGGAAAACACTTCCCATGTTCAAGCAAAACTCCTCAATAAAATCCATTATGAGCAAGACTAAAGTAATTCACAGTCAGCGACAACCCAGAAACCTCAAACGAATGCTGACAAACTCCTATTTCTCCAGGCAAAAAGACACTGATCTGGAAGTTAAAATTTGTGGAACAAAACGTTGCGGAACATGCTCCTATTTAAAACGGGGTAAAGAATTCACCTTCTCCTCCACGAATGAAACATTTCGGATAAAACACTCGACGAACTGAACCTCAACGAACTTGGTTTACGTAATAACCTGTGCAGGATGTGGACATAATTATATAGGAGAAACGGGTGACGTCCTGAGAAATAGAGTGACAGTTCATAAACAGCGAATTAGAGACACGTACACACGGATGCTCGGAGTCAGCATGCATATCGGCTGTTCCGAAATTCAAAAGGGAACTGGAGCGAGTTTCAAATTTGAAGTAATCGATAAATTGACACCATCATAGGAAAGATAACATTGAGATTAGTCGTTTGACCAAGTTTGATTCTTTTATGTCAAACAGAGACCAAGTTATAGACCTTGAAACAGCTCAAAATCCATACAAACGTCTCTAATTTTGAGGCTGCGACCCCCAAAACCATAGAAACTCTTAAAAATATTATTCAGTTTTCTGACAACTGTAAAGTCTCGTCATCCACCTACCATTTGGAAATAACTCAGGTGAAAATCAACATGTTTGCCAAGTTTCAAGAATATCACAGAAATCGTAAAAAAAAAAAAAAAGAGTATGGTTTTCGGGAAGCTGTCACAAAATTAGAGACATTTGTATGGATTTTGAACCATGTTTCAAGGTTCGTAACTTGGTCTCTGTTCAACCTAAAAGAATCAAACTTGGTCAAACGACCAATCTCAATGTTATCTTTCATGTAATGGTGTCAATCTATCGATCACTTTAAATTTGAAACTCGCCCCAGTTCCTCTTTGAATTTTGGAACGGCCAATTGATGAATGTGCTGCGGGATTGACACCTCAGTGAACTATTTTTCCGTTTTACAAGATTCTCAGCTCCTCAGAAAAGATGAGAAAGAATAAAGGGAGATTTTCTATTTCGAAGTATAAACCCGTTCTTAATGATTTGAAATTACGCTAATTGCTCGCGCGCGCTCAGACATTTCCCAAATTAAAGAAAATGATCAGTCCTAGCTCATCCGAAAATTCGCCCGCAATATAGGCGACCATCTGGACAGCGCGTGCTGAATGAGAACCCTTTGCTCGGCTGTAAACAGGTACCACGCTTCTTAGCGAGTGACACAGCCCCAGTGCTGAATCTGCTCATGTTCGCATTACAAAAATGTAATTCCCTTATCAGTTACAGGACGTTTTCCAGTACAACGAGATTTCAGAAGGGTTTGGAAAGATCGCAATGTTTCGGATCATAAAGCGAGTAATTAAGGTGTTTTCCACCTGTTCTTAGAATAACGCCTTAGAATGTAAAATGAGCGTTGGATTGTGAACGTGTGAAAAGTGCAAATTTCCTCTATTTCCTAAGCTTACGTAAGTGCATGAACTGTCCAAATATTATTGGTTGGCCGAAATCGTATATGACAATAAGCCTGTCAGTAAGAGCTTTGAGTTCTGCCTTTAACGAAATGAGTGAAGATCTTCGATAAACTCCATGATGTTTCCTAAACGAAGGTCGGATCCACCACTTCTAAAAACATTCCGGTGGTAACAGGGCACCTCCCACTCAGCCACGGAAGAATCTCCCCATAAAAGCCCCTGTTACACTTAGATTTCTTACCACAAGGCGTGAAGTTAAAAAGCTCCAATATTTCGTCGAACACCAAACTCTCATCCAAACTGCCATCTTCTAATGTTCCGTTGATTACAATGTCAGCCACCTCATCGAGTACTTTGCGATTTTCTTCTATCTTCGACTTCTTCCCCACGCTAGCTGCGATGATGTACAAGTCATCGGGCTTATCGTAAAAACGAGAAATGTAACAATTAAAATGAATGACACAGTGGAAATCAGTATGTGTAATCAAATGGTGACGAGTGAAACTAGGAAATAATTGCACGCGTGGTTTGTCTAAATTCTAATATTTTTCCCGAGCCTTTAGGCGAGGAAATTATTAGAATTTAGACAAAACACAAGTGAGATTATTCCCTAATTTCACAAGTATACCATTTAATTACCTATTAATATCATGGGTGACAAATTACGCTCACAATCGTGGGTTTTTGACTTGTTTATTGTATCGAGAACTCCACGCATTGAAATGTTTAAAGCATACCTTTGGCTAAAGTATACAATGTTTTGAATGTTTCGACAAAAACCGCTTTGAAATCCTTCTTGCTGTTCAAAAAAGGTTGCAAAGTTGAGTCAACTGTCAAATGTTCGTCACATGATTCGCTATAATTCGTCATGAAAGAACTGAAAACGGCACCCGTGCAAAATGCGCCTAAAATCCGATCGCGGCCATTTGTGTATTTGTCTTCGTGTTCATGAACACGTTTTGAAGTATAAATTGTCGCTAAAAGTTTGTTATATGGCCAAAGCAAGCGGTACTAGATGAAATTTAAGCGAAAATGTACAAAATTAAAACTTTAAGAGTTCGTAAGCACATCCATAACATCTTTGAACCTGGAGCGCCATCTTGGCACAAAACGTTGCCATGGCAATTTTGTAATTTCACATATGAAATCATAAATTAACTCTGAAATTTCGGGCCAAAATTAAGGAGTAATTTGTCACTCATGATATTAAACTGAAATTAATCCTTTTCATCCCAATAATGACTACCATCTAACTAACCTCTCCTTACCATATTACCAGTTCATCAATAATACAGGGCGTGAGAAAACAGGAGATGATCACCAGGGATCAGTTGAGTAATCGTTTATACAAATTCTCCCCACCAGTAACTTATGAAATGTGTGTGAACTTCAACAAGAATACGCATTTTGATATTGAGGATATATAATAACCAAATCAATGCGCGCGCTCTGTTTGGTCAATCAGCGATGGTTTATTGTGCCAGTAAACTCATGGAGATTTCGCTCGTTTTCAGAATTATTATAAAAAAAGCAATATACCACAATTTTGTATGGTTTGGAGGCACGATAAACCACTTGAGATGTTGGAAGAACACTCCAAGAATTCATAAATTACTCGCCTGCGGCTCGTGAGTTATGAATTCTTCTCTTCTCCCAGACACCAGAAATAATGGAACGGCAAAAGGGAGCGAAGATGATGATGATGATGAAGAGGAGGATTTACAATGATAGCGCTTTTATCCAAAGGGCTCAAAGCGCTTTACAACGCTTTCAGGGGGACTTTGCCATACAGCTTTTTTAGGCGCAAATTGCAGCCACGCAGTTAACAATTTTATTTGAATGAATAGTAGGATCAACACAGGTGCCCCCAGAACAGAACAAGGTATAGACCATCATACCGAATAATTTTCAAATATGGTCTACCCAGAGTAAAGGAGTGGTATGTGTTCTTTCTGGGTAGTCTTGGCGGGAATAACTTGCACGGTCTGCCAAGTCCGTAACGGTTGGCCCAGATGTCTTCAGCGTTCCGCTTTTACAATATGAGTTCAGATTTTGAAAAACGTTTCGCACTATATTGATTTTTCCCTTAACCGGAATAGAAATCACGAGAACAGACCCAGGGAAAAAGTATGTCTTTTCTGTTTCCTTCCAAAACTTTTTGACATCATAAAACAAAATTCTAAAACATTTTGTACAAATATTCATTCTGTTTTGGGCCTCCCCAGTAGGGCTCTCCAAGAACAATGAATACAAACAGTCTTAACATATATATAAAACCCTAGTGGGATCGAGTGATAAAAAATTAAGTTAGAAGGCTAAGCCGCATTTATTTAAAAAGAGAGACATTTACCCTTTCTGCGCCCTTTGATGCTTTTCTCACCTTTGTTTTGAACACCTTAAACACCTGTTTACTGTCGAAAGTTTTCCCATCCGTAAACACGATCATCACATTGGGAGCAAAATTTCTTTCCTTTATTTCCTTTCTTCCATAAACATCAAAAGCTAATTCCAGGCCCTCGTCAAGGTTGGTTCTGTTGTGTAGCCCTTCCAGATCCTCAATGAGTCTTTCGATGCGAATAGATCTTCCAGCGTTCCAGTCTCGGAATGCTTGGCCGTTCAAATATTGAGCGTCGTGCCCAAATGACGCAACGATGAGGCGAGTTTGAATAGGAGCTACATACAACCTACAATGTAAAGGAATAACAAAGCACAGAAATACTGCAACACCTTTCTTATAACGTGACAGATGAACTATGAATTCCCGCCTGTTCATTTTAGAGATTGCAGCGTCCCCAGGATGACTGAACGTCTCAAACGCGGCCTAGGAGATACCAGTACACTGGTTGAGTAAACGACTTGTCTTTTTTGAGGCATGGAACCTCTTATAACTTGATTATGATTATAGTAGCTTCCATTTGGTGAACATGACAGCAACACCAAATGAGGGACTAACGTACGGACTCGAAGTCCCAACGAGGTCAGCCCCATTTGCTGAATAGAACAGGCCGGCACTAGGGGTGGTCACAGCCAGGGTTCGTTACGTCCCTAGTGGTTCTTTAACGTCCCACAGAAAGGATTGTGAGACGGGACCTCCGGTTTATCGTCCTTATCCGAGAAGACTAGAAAGTCTAACCATTTGTAGATGTCGAAGCACTTTCTCCTCAGTTATTTAAAGACCCTGAGTGTTGGTCCGACCGGGGTTTGAACCCACGACCTCCCGCACGTTAGTCCGGAACTCAACCAACTGAGCTAACCGGTCCAGCAAATGGAAACCTGAATTTCTTGGAGAGCATTTTTACAGGGGGTTCATTAAGGGCCGGGCATCGGGCAAATTGACCGGCTGTGAACGAGACTTCTGTTTTTGTCTTCTCTTCTTACTTTCTATTATAAGAAAGACAAAAAATGCCCGGCTGAAAAACCCTGCTGACCTCCTGCATAAAAATTTAACAAAATCCCTGTTTTTAGGTAACAGCTGTTTGTAAAACCCACGAAGCTCGTCCGATCTAATAACATTACTGATACAATAATTTAATAATATAAATGTAAATATTGATATTAATTAATTAATAATGATGATGATAATGATAATGACGGTGATTGTGATGGTGATGGTAATGGTGATGGTGATATCGATGATGATGATGATGATGATGATGATGGTGGTGGTGGTGGTGGTAATAATGATGGTGGTGGTAATGATGATGATGATGATGATGATGATGATGGTGGTGGTGGTGGTAATAATGATGGTGGTGGTAATGATGATGATGATGATGATGATGATGATGATGGTGGTGGTGGTGGTGGTAATAATGATGGTGGTGGTAATGATGATGATGATGATGATGGTGATGATGGTGATGGTGATGGTGATGATGATGATGATGCTTGTGGAGATCATGATGATGATGATGATGGTGGTGGTGGTAATGATGATGATGATGATGATGACGATCAAAAAATGTTTGGTGAAAGCACCCTTTTGTAAGCAACTTATCTGTAGATTTCAGCCTTTTTTCTACAGTGTCACACTTATACGCGGAAAAATATTAGTTCGGATGCTAGACTAGCCCATTTTACTAGTCTATTCTTGATTCCAGTCAATCAGAGATGTCGCGGAGTGATCTCAGGGAGTAACCACCATCGCAACTGGCAAGCTCGGAACAAACACCACTAAACCGCTGCTTCTACTAAAAAACACAGCTGAACAATCGCGAAACGATTGAACACCATGATGTCTTTTGAAAGCAACGACACCCAACCGTGTGCTCAAACCTAACATTTTGGCCAACAATGTTGCGAGAGTTTCCCTGGCTTTTGAAGATTAATCCTCCATGTCCATCTCTTTTTTTTTTCGAGCAATCTGTTTTTCCTTCTTTTCTTCGGTTGTTCCTTAGCATGTATCAAACAAAACATGACAAATAACAATAACACTTTTAATATTGTATATAACATAGATTTGTTAAACTTATGTAGTTATGTAGCTTGGCCTGCCTCGTCTAGCTTCTCTAATAATAAAGTGATTGATTCGTTGATTTGTTGATGATTGATTGATTGGTCAGACGGTTAGTAGGCTGGTTCGTTGGTTAATTGATTGATTGATTGATTGACGACTCACTGACGATATCAGTAGATAAACTGACTACTAACATTTGACCAACCTGTGTAGTATTTTTCGGGCGAGCGCCTTCACCTGTTCAAGAACCTTGGGGCCAACACTTTCTGTTCGATCTATAAGCATCATCACATCCAATTTGTCACAGGGGAAAGGTGGAATCATCTTAGAGCCTGTGGAGAGAGAGATGACGTTTATTCACAGGTCGAAAATGAGCTAAAACAAGAGAAAATGTAGGGGAGAGCTAATCTATAACAATTTAGGCTCTAACAAGGATAATTTTCTTAAATATTATTTTAGCACATAGTAATACCTTGCGTTGAGATTAATCTAGAGGAGCTTAATTGCAGTCAAAGTACAGACGCGCGACTGACGTCAAGAGTCGAAGAAAATAGAGAAAAACAATGTATAAAACAAGTAATTGTATTTGTCAGTGTGTGTGCACTCTGATAGCGCACAGAGGGCGTCCAATCGTGGTAAGAACAGCAGTCACAGTACTCGCATGCGGCTCGAAGCGTGTTTCTTTGTTCTTACCACGTTTTGATGTCATCCCTGCGTTATCAGAGTAGACACGACTGACAATGTGTCCTTATTGGTCAGTCTTCCGTCTTAATCAAGGTGCATTGAGATTCTATCCCTCAAGTCATTATAGCTTGACTAAAGCGATTTTCAATTGGATGAGTGGCGAAAGTAATTCACTTTTGCTTTGGTTTTGATGTACTTCGCTCTGTGATTGGTTGACAAAACTTGCACCACTTCCTCAGCCAATGAGAGGCAAAACCAAAATCAATCGGGAGTCGTACCCGCGGATTTCCCGCGCTTGGCGTCGGTTGCATGTAATTACCTCAAATTCTGATTGGTTCGGTGAGTTGTCTTCATCTCTTGTGATTGGTCAGAGTGAATGCTTTTGTTTTGGTTTTACGACACCCGTTGAAAACCATATCATACCATATCATATCATATCATATCATATCGTATCCGGCTTCACATCACATATCATACCATATCATATGTCAACATGTCATCCCATGTATCACGATATATTATACTTACTTATGGGTATAACTGCCATGGCTGCCAAGCATGCCAAAGCAGACAATACCCACAAAGTCTTCATTATCCTTCACTTTCTGCAGGAAAAAAAAGTATTACTACCATTTTGAAGAAGAATGTTTGGTCTTAAGTCATATTTGCTTCAAATTTGAGAAAAATATCAATTACGCACTCTTTGTTATAAGAACCTTTTTTATAAGAACGTTGGGGCTGACATTAAACCAAATTTTAAGAACATACATAAAACATAACTCAGGCTGAGAGTCAGTTAAGAGCATCTTTATTTTGCTCATTTGTTTTTAAGTGCGTAGTATTCTATGTACACATGAATGTTTTCTGCGTTTTCACTGCAAAATCTGGTGACTTTATGTCGTGTTGTGAACCTCAATGTTCAATGCTTTTTGTAAAGCTAAATTTACCAGCAGTTGGTTCAATTGGTTAAGGCGACATCGTGTGTATACCATGTAACTTAACAACACCTTAACAACGTTTTCAGGCTCAAATCGCGAAAAAAATGAGAACGTGGAGCCTCAGCTTCAAAATTAGACGTTCTTATAAAGAAAAGAGTGTATCAGAGGTTGTATCTTTTGTTTATGTGACGTCAAATCAGGAATAGACCCACTCCCCTTCTGACTCGGTCATGAATCAAATGATGCTCTGTTTTAAAGCCAATAAAAAGTCAAGATTCAGTGAAAAAAGGAAAAAAATACCGCAATTTGTTTCAAACAGGTGCAAAGATGCATTTTAGCGAAAAAAATATTTTGGGTTTATAGGCACTTTAAAGGTATTGCTGATAACGATAGCTATCACTCACATGTTTTTTTGGCGAGAACTATGAACGTCACTAAACGCTACCAACATCGTTTAGTGAGGCCCATAACATCCAACCCTCAGATGTGTAACGGATTTACTAAAGTACATGTTTCACATGGACTAAAATCTAGTGATGCGAAAAATCTCAAGCCCTTGATCTTAAAACAGACTGATTCGTAACGAAAAGTTACTTTTAGCGACCAAATTAAACTCTGATTTTTTCTGTACTTTGAGGCAAAATGCTTGGAAGATCTTCAAACACATTTCACCTTCTAAATCAAGGGACTGCCACTTATAGACGGCTGAGCTGATCCAGTCGGAATGAGAGACTTTTTAAAAAGTTTAAAAGAGGCTTTCAGTGACCGAAGAAGCACGAATTTGTTATGCCAATGTCTTTGCACAAACTGAACTGTCAAGCATAGAGAGGCAACTTTTTCCCGAAGTAGTCTGTTTTTCAAGAAAGAAATATTTCTGTTAATTGAATAAGCAAGCTTGTTCTTGAAAGGGTTAGCTTATTTGAAAGCTTATTCTTGATTAACTCAAGTTTTCAATATTGAAATTATTCGTGTTTGCCGTAAATAAGTTCATGCTATGAAAGCGAAAATTTAATTGCCCTGAGTGAGCGAAGTGTCTTACAAGGTGTAAAATTGTTCCCAACGTTGCCAGGGTTAGCCTGGTGAGCTGATTTTGAACCAAGCAGAAAGGAAGATCTGTATTTAGCTGTTTGGCCCTTATGACCGTGACTGAAATTTTTGAATTTTGGCTGCTTGCCCTCGCCCTCGCGCGTTATCTGGGTGTAAAATGGAAATAGCTCAAATTAAACCATAAACTTGACGCAATGACTCCATAAGTGGAAAAGAAAAGGAGAAACGTAATAAACTGAAATCAGCCTTTACCAAGAGCCATGGCTCTTGACAACACCTATAACAGAAAGTTAAGTCATTAGACGGTTCGGTTACCTCTGCAACCGCTAAAAATGTAAATGACTAACAACTTTCCTGGTGTTATATGCGCAAAAATCAAGAAAGGCAATAAAGGTGATGTTTCAAGATGTGAAAATGAAAAACCATTGTTTTGATTACTGTTTGACTGTAGTTCAATTTTTGTCGGTAGAAAAAAAGAGAAAGGTAATCAGAACAAATATTTGTTTGCTCAAAAAGCACTTAAGCGTCCCTGTTGTCATCTTGTGGGAAAACTCCGACGATTGAAGGAAAGGGCCACATTATTGGCTCTACGCCGGGGTAAAAGAACTTCCGGGATCCGATGCTGCTTCATATATAGTGGACGTAAAAAAATAAAGAGGTTTTTCATAGATGTTATTATCTTTTACGTACAAATTCTTTAAGCTATATAGTTATATTTATGAAAGATAAAAGCCAACATGATCATCTGGAGGGTCAGGCTTGTAGAAACTCTTAACTTGAATGAAATTTCCTCTTATTTTAGTCTGTTTTTTGTCAAGTACAAGATTCTAGTTTTTCCGGTCACTAGTGAAATTCTTCAGCAACAAAATTGTGCTTTAATTTGCTTCGTACGATAACCGGTTTGTTACTTGAAACAGACAAAATCGTTGTTATTAATCTTGACTATTGCTGTTAACGCTAATCGTTTGAACAGAGTGCTACAGGTCTGTTCTTAAATAGGAGAAACGCCAAACAAACACCTTCCCATAAAAGTATTTTAAACCCAATTACACGTGAGCTAACTTTAGATTCTCAAAACCATCACTCAAAGTAAAATCAAGATGAAACTTACGATGGTAATCTTGCTCCACTATCGACGCCCGAATGAATAGCGCTGAGACAGGCTTTCACCCTTCCTTTTATGCAAGCCCGTTGATAATGAGCGTGGACATGCATTTTCAAATGGAGGATTTCTTCGCTGACACTTAATTTGTAATGGTTAAAACGTGCAATTAGTTTTGCTGCTTTTTGCGAAACCGGCAGATAACCAGTAGTTACAGTTATTAAACTTTAGTTGGAGCAAGGATTTACACTTGGCATGTGAAACCGTTTTTCCTGAAGCTGCTCGCACGAAGACGTAAAAAACATCAGACTTATTTATTTCATCCAGATAGTGGATAACTCACTATTCCACTGAATAATCCATTCCATACATGAAAGTGGAATTTGCACCTCAATTAACGTATTAGCGAAAAAATGACCAGCTAAATGCACGATTACAGGAAATTAACAATAAAGGATTAAATGAGTTTTAGCTTTTATGAATAAAACGCTAAAAGCAATTTTCAGAGGCGTGAACTTTTCCAACATTCAATAGATGCGCTTAGAGATCGTCAAGAAATTATCTTTTGCTAGTTATAGCCAGGTATTTCCGTACGATTTGCAGAAGCAAAGCACTTCTCATGAAAGGTGTCAAAATAAAAATAACCCTCTCACCAAAACATAAAATTAATTAACAAAAACAAAAATTGGTATTCTTACACTAACCAATTGCAAAGTGTCATGCTACTTCCCCCCATACAACTACATTAAACAGAATTTACAAATCTGCCCAGTAACTCAAATCCCTAAATGCACAAATGTGGACCACAGCACTAAAGTGATCCCGTTGCTCTTATCAGCCCTTTCGAATTAATTAGCTTAAATATTAACATCGTTTTCTTTGTAGAATGATGAGTGTACATTTGGAGTACTAACCAAAGCCACATCCATACAAGCAAACTTTTCTGTAACAACTTTTCTGGGACAATTTTTGTTTGCAATTATTTGCGCGTGTATATGTGCGTGTTTTATGTCGCATAAAATTCGGCAAATTTTCTCACGTACACGAGCAAATATAATCGCTGAAATAAAAATTGTCGCTGAAATGTTGTCACAAATTTGCTCATGTGGATGAGTCTTTAAGGCAAGGGACATCCTTCCTGAAAAGGATAGTTTTTGGTCAGTCGTTGAAGAAGAAGCTTTCATATCCATCGTGTCAACAAAAAAGACCACTATTGTCAAAGCATATGTGAAATTTGACACACTAATGTCTTTCATTTGAACTACCAAAACAAGGACATTTAATAATTTAAAAAAATCTACACAGTAAATTTTCAAAGTTCCAGTTTCACAAATGGTTAAGAAGACCTGTAAAAAGTTCTTTCGGGGATCAGTGCTGCAGCGTTTAAGAGATTAAAAGATTTGTGTCACAGATCAGAACCCGTTTGGAGGTTTAATTACTGAAAGAGGAATAAAAAAGTTTTCTACTTAATTAACTCTCTCGTTTGTTTTTATTCAAACTCTTTACCTTCGTACAGAGTGATTTGACCACCGTGTCGCCGTGTAGGCTAATGGTTTATAAGAAACGTACACAACAGAGATCCGCTTTCACATCTTAAAAGCCAATAGTATTAAGAAATTTATCCTGTAACCTAGTCGTTAATACATCAGAGGATAAATAGCGCACGACGCCAAACAGTACTGTTGTCTGACAAATGAACATTTAAACATTTGAAGTGTTCATAAAAGAAAAAGCACCTCCAACGAACTATCACAAGATCCATGAACAGCTCAAAACATAACAAATCGACTACATCAGCAGGTAAAATAGTTTTTTATGTCTCCTCTCAAACAGGCGAAAAGACGCAATCTACCACACATCTTTTGACCTTTCTTATGTAACAGCCAGGATAATAATAAAATTAACAACCTTTGTATGGCCTAAAAAAGTATCATATTTAACAGAACAAATAACCAACAACTTTGACAAAAAAAATTTCGCTTTAACTCTTTGGTAGTCACACTTGCAACCACTCCTCTCCCACACTTGCAACCACTCCTCTCCCACACTTGCAACCACTCCTCTCCCACACTTGCAACCACTCCTCTCCCACACTTGCAACCACTCCTCTCCCACACTTGCAACCACTCCTCTCCCACACTTGCAACCACTCCTCTCCCACACTTGCAACCACTCCTCTCCCACACTTGCAACCACTCCTCTCCCACACTTGCAACCACTCCTCTCCCACACTTGCAACCACTCCTCTCCCACACTTGCAACCACTCCTCTCCCACACTTGCAACCACTCCTCTCCCACACTTGCAACCACTCCTCTCCCACACTTGCAACCACTCCTCTCCCACACTTGCAACCACTCCTCTCCCACACTTGCAACCACTCCTCTCCCACACTTGCAACCACTCCTCTCCCACACTTGCAACCACTCCTCTCCCACACTTGCAACCACTCCTCTCCCACACTTGCAACCACTCCTCTCCCACACTTGCAACCACTCCTCTCCCACACTTGCAACCACTCCTCTCCCACACTTGCAACCACTCCTCTCCCACACTTGCAACCACTCCTCTCCCACACTTGCAACCACTCCTCTCCCACACTTGCAACCACTCCTCTCCCACACTTGCAACCACTCCTCTCCCACACTTGCAACCACTCCTCTCCCACACTTGCAACCACTCCTCTCCCACACTTGCAACCACTCCTCTCCCACACTTGCAACCACTCCTCTCCCACACTTGCAACCACTCCTCTCCCACACTTGCAACCACTCCTCTCCCACACTTGCAACCACTCCTCTCCCACACTTGCAACCACTCCTCTCCCACACTTGCAACCACTCCTCTCCCACACTTGCAACCACTCCTCTCCCACACTTGCAACCACTCCTCTCCCACACTTGCAACCACTCCTCTCCCACACTTGCAACCACTCCTCTCCCACACTTGCAACCACTCCTCTCCCACACTTGCAACCACTCCTCTCCCACACTTGCAACCACTCCTCTCCCACACTTGCAACCACTCCTCTCCCACACTTGCAACCACTCCTCTCCCACACTTGCAACCACTCCTCTCCCACACTTGCAACCACTCCTCTCCCACACTTGCAACCACTCCTCTCCCACACTTGCAACCACTCCTCTCCCACACTTGCAACCACTCCTCTCCCACACTTGCAACCACTCCTCTCCCACACTTGCAACCACTCCTCTCCCACACTTGCAACCACTCCTCTCCCACACTTGCAACCACTCCTCTCCCACACTTGCAACCACTCCTCTCCCACACTTGCAACCACTCCTCTCCCACACTTGCAACCACTCCTCTCCCACACTTGCAACCACTCCTCTCCCACACTTGCAACCACTCCTCTCCCACACTTGCAACCACTCCTCTCCCACACTTGCAACCACTCCTCTCCCACACTTGCAACCACTCCTCTCCCACACTTGCAACCACTCCTCTCCCACACTTGCAACCACTCCTCTCCCACACTTGCAACCACTCCTCTCCCACACTTGCAACCACTCCTCTCCCACACTTGCAACCACTCCTCTCCCACACTTGCAACCACTCCTCTCCCACACTTGCAACCACTCCTCTCCCACACTTGCAACCACTCCTCTCCCACACTTGCAACCACTCCTCTCCCACACTTGCAACCACTCCTCTCCCACACTTGCAACCACTCCTCTCCCACACTTGCAACCACTCCTCTCCCACACTTGCAACCACTCCTCTCCCACACTTGCAACCACTCCTCTCCCACACTTGCAACCACTCCTCTCCCACACTTGCAACCACTCCTCTCCCACACTTGCAACCACTCCTCTCCCACACTTGCAACCACTCCTCTCCCACACTTGCAACCACTCCTCTCCCACACTTGCAACCACTCCTCTCCCACACTTGCAACCACTCCTCTCCCACACTTGCAACCACTCCTCTCCCACACTTGCAACCACTCCTCTCCCACACTTGCAACCACTCCTCTCCCACACTTGCAACCACTCCTCTCCCACACTTGCAACCACTCCTCTCCCACACTTGCAACCACTCCTCTCCCACACTTGCAACCACTCCTCTCCCACACTTGCAACCACTCCTCTCCCACACTTGCAACCACTCCTCTCCCACACTTGCAACCACTCCTCTCCCACACTTGCAACCACTCCTCTCCCACACTTGCAACCACTCCTCTCCCACACTTGCAACCACTCCTCTCCCACACTTGCAACCACTCCTCTCCCACACTTGCAACCACTCCTCTCCCACACTTGCAACCACTCCTCTCCCACACTTGCAACCACTCCTCTCCCACACTTGCAACCACTCCTCTCCCACACTTGCAACCACTCCTCTCCCACACTTGCAACCACTCCTCTCCCACACTTGCAACCACTCCTCTCCCACACTTGCAACCACTCCTCTCCCACACTTGCAACCACTCCTCTCCCACACTTGCAACCACTCCTCTCCCACACTTGCAACCACTCCTCTCCCACACTTGCAACCACTCCTCTCCCACACTTGCAACCACTCCTCTCCCACACTTGCAACCACTCCTCTCCCACACTTGCAACCACTCCTCTCCCACACTTGCAACCACTCCTCTCCCACACTTGCAACCACTCCTCTCCCACACTTGCAACCACTCCTCTCCCACACTTGCAACCACTCCTCTCCCACACTTGCAACCACTCCTCTCCCACACTTGCAACCACTCCTCTCCCACACTTGCGTGGTGTGCGGTTACAAGTAAAATGAAATACGTTTTAAGTTATTTGTATTTGACTGTTTTTTAAAGTAAAGGCATTTAATAGCACGGCATTATGTTTTATGCGGTTTAAGTAGTGTTTGTCTTCTTGGTTATCACGTAGATGTTTGTGTTTTATTTCCACTTTTATTTGTTTGCATAGTTACTGTTTTTGGTTTTGACTGAGATAACGTTTTTTTTTTACTATTTATTCGAATCTGGTAGTTAAAATGGTAATCACACGCACAAATAGTATTGAAAATGGCTGGGAGTTCTAAAATCAGCCATTAAGTATTATTTATTGTAAATGGCCGTGACGTGCCTGAGGCTCCCTTGAACTGGTTCAACCTGAAAATCGAAAACAGACGTTTCAGTGATGAACAGATTTTCGTATTACACATAAACTGGTTATCATAGAATTAAAGACTAGTTCTATAAACAAGAAATTCGTTTTTCACTTCGGAAATAAATATAATATTAACCTGAATTATGATGGTAGGTAATATTGGTCATCGGATCGTATTTGAAAACAATCACAAGTATAAAACATGCAATGATTATGAAACTGAAATTGCTAGACATTGATATTGCTATTGCTTATAACTCCAGAAAAGCTACCTTAATAAACTCCGTGCTTGTGGTGTAGCTAATCTCATAACCATGAAACTTTCTTTCTAGACCTTGGGTTGGCAAGGGCTCTAAACAAAAGGTCAATCTTCAGAAAGATCAATTTGAGCAGCTGCGATGTATTGCTCCAAGATCTTCACAGGAGACGTTGTTTGGTTTGTTCTTGCAATTGCAATCCATGCCCAGTCATGCAATTGATCAGTCTTCGACGATTCTTGAAATATGGGACATTTAAGAGGGAAAAATTGTCCGGCATAATGATAAACATAAGGCAACTTTTCTCCATGTGACAAGGAAAGCACAAAATACAAAAAGTTATTTATTTGAGTAGATTTCGATAAAGATCTAAAGGTATCCCCTGATATAAACATTCCGTAGTTACTATTCTTAGGAGTATTTCTCTTGTTGTTGATGTTGTATTCCCCTAAGTTACGTTGCAGAGTCATAAAAATAACTATGGACACCGACAATTGGTGCAGCAACTTCTTGCACATAACTTAAAAATTACGGTTGGTTTCTTTAAGAATAGGTAAGGTTGTGAATCAGTCGAAGTGATGTATGTTAAAAAAGAATTGTTCAAAATAATCGTTTAAGTTTGGAATACGATTTCCTTTTTCAATTTTAATTGCTTACTAAATGTTCAAACAAATTTGACTGTCTAATTAAGGAGATGCTTTTTATAAGAAAGCTTAAAACCATCCCTAAACGTGCAAGCAGACTCGCCGGATTCGCGCAAAGGTATTCACTTAAAGAACTTGTGGTTCTTTGTTATTATGCTAATCTGTAGACTGTATGGAAATCAAATCTTCGCAATTTTTATTGACAGATTGCCTTGAGAATGGTGTCACGATGACGCCGAAACGTCGCCGATCTGTTGACGTTAATAATTGCTTGCTTATGTTTTAAGAAATCATTATTGATTGTTACGAGTTCGATTGTGTTGATGAGTGAGAAGTGGGTTGTTTGTAGACTAAACAGAACGCAGGGTTGTCGGAACAGCAACAAGGTTATTTATTCCAAATGAAAGTAGTAAACTCCACACAAGGCTTCACAATAAGCTCACACTAGGCTTATAAAATTACACTCGACCTCCGTCACACTTTAATACTCACGGCCTCCGCCAAATGTATAAACGACCTCTGTCACACTTCAATAAATACGGCCTCTGCCAACTGTATACACGACCTCTGTCAGACTTCAATAAACACGGCCTCCGCCAAACGCTCTCAGCTCTCAAGTTACTTCTCTTTACTTTCTTGACTCTAAGACACTAAGAAAACTCTACAGCTATACCGATCGGCTTATATACCTTTTTAACCTAAAATTCTAGAACTTTCCGACTCGACTAAATAAAGAAACATTACAATGAAAACTATTCACAGCGACATATGCAAACGGCTTAAAATAGAATTGCAGAATCACGATGATAAAACACTAATTAAATATGCAGAAGATTCTAGACACTTCCAGACAGTAACGCAAGTCACGCAATAATTTTTCGTAACATTGATGAAGATTTTTTTTTAGAGACTGGGATCGACTGTCATGGCGGTAAGTCACGTCTCGATCTAGAGCGACTAAAGAAGGGAAAACTTTACCTGAATCTGTCTCTATTTCGATCGAAACATTATCAGTAGTAGAAAGGAATGACCAAACTAAAAAAGGGACCAAAGAGATTAAAGCTCGGCAACTTTGCCAACCGAATTAAAGAAAGTTAAAATGTCCGAAGAAGAAGATGTCAAGACAAGTTCGTTAAAGGATTTAATCCAGAACTTGACGGAAACAATGGAAAGTAATTTTGGAAAGCTACACGAGGAGCTGAGCGCTATTAGACAAGTCTAGAGATGAAACACGAAATAAGACTCAGTAAAAGAGAATGTTAAAAGCGTAAAAAAAAGTGTCGAAGAATTATGGGCAACTGTGGAAGATCTGAAGGAAGAAAAAAAGGCTCTCAAAGACACAGGAGGTGGAAGGACTGCGTTCGCTGTTAATGAAGACCAAAGCAGAACTCAAAGAAGAGAGGGAAAAGAGATCATCGAGCTTGAAGATTATACTAGGCGTGAGAATTTAAAATTCCACAACATCGCAGAGGCAAACGATGAAGGTGCGACTCAATCGTCGAAACAAGTTATTCTCGACATCTTGGAGAAGGAGCTACAAATGGATACCACGGACATCCTATTTCAAGCAGTCTGTACTGTTATCGAGCCAGCAAATAGACGGAGTCGTAAACACAACGGCTTTAATCGATGCACACAAAGACTACACACACGTCAAGCACATGGTGGAATAATACGCCCGCGAGGACTGCTGGGATTACTATAGCTTACATCACACAGTCCATCGTATTGGCAAGCGAAAACAGAAATCGCCCTATAATTGCCCGCTTTGTCTGCCGTGAAGACAGGGATCATGTTTTTAGCAGGAAACAAGCGCTTAAAGAGAGCAGAGGGTATCGTGACGCTTACATCACTGCTGATTATGCGAAGGCAACACAAGAAGAACGGAGAAAACTAATAAGGGCAATGTTTAAAGCGAAAGAACAAGGTCTTCGAGCAAAAGTGGTCGGTAGGTTTCTCCACATTGGAGAGCTAAAGTATAATGTAACAAATGTCCCTGAGGATCTTAAAGATAACTAACAAAACAAATTATCGACAGAAAGCTAAAAACAACTCTGATTAATAACAAACTAGATGCACACTTCACAGCAGAAATTCCGAGATAACAACAAACACAGTTTTTGGTCAACAGAAGTTTAATTCACTCTGCTAATAATAGAATTAAGAGATTCAGAAAGGTTAGTACCTTCTTAACCTATTCCCATTGGCATCCCAAATGTGTAGGAACAATATGTTGTTGTTGGTGTTTTGTATCTGTGGTCACTGTGTGTTCTCGTATCCCTTTTCCTTTTCAGGGGCAGTGAAGTTTGTTTTTATGATCATTTTAGTGATCTTGTTTATTTTTCTACTGTATTTAATTTATGTGTAGCTGGTATCCATATTTTGTGTTTTAAACACGTTTCTATTATGCAACCAAGACCACATCTTATGCTCATTTACACCTCTGATTTCTCCTATTGTTCCTTATTTCTGCAATTCCACTGCCACCCAGTGAATTGGATTGATAAATTATTTTCAAGTTAATCTCACTAAATGTAAAAGGTTTGAGTAATTTCCGGAAAAAAAAGAACCATCTTCCTCTGGTGCCGAAAACGTAATGCGGACTTTGTATTTCTACAAGAAACACATTCCACCATAGCAACAGAGAATAAATGGAATCAAAGGCTCCTATGAGCCAGCTCATGGATAAGGAACATAACAATACTTTGAATTTACAACAACTTTATTTTCTAAAAAGATATGTGCAAGAAACCTGTACATTCGTTTGTGTTTTGTGGAAGCACATCCTATTCAGACACACCTCTTGGTAAAAGAACCGTTTACGCGCTAATATTTTCTGTAAATTACGCAGTTGATTGACAGGCGCCAGAAGCATTACATTAGACGAAATTGACAGACGTAAGTAATTTGAACCGGCGATGGAGCACAAATATGCAAATTTGTACACGGACTATAAAAATAATATTCAAATGTGATCGCTTTGTTAAGAAGTGTAACAGGCAAGTTAAAGTTTCTTACTGGTCTACGGCTCATTTCAAGTTAGGTTTATAAACGTTTTTGGTCGTAATGAAATGTTCGACTATTCTAAATGCGAGATAAGATCACAATATTTTGTGAAAGTCCTAAGGGAAATTAGTCACGCTTTACAGTCACAATGTTTTTGAGCGATTCGGGGTCCGGCATAAAACTTTTGCTTTGTAAGGTGAGATATTCAATCCATCTATTTATGCTTTGTGCTACAATTAACTTGACTTTCCAAATGTTTTGTTGTTCGAACAGATTAGCTGTTATAGCTACTTGTCCGACCAAATTATATCCTCAAAGAGAAAAATATTTGCAGGCTTGTGGTCTTTGTGTTTTTGTCGAATGTTGACAAAGTGTCATACTGATCGTTTAAGCCAAGGGATATAGCCTTTCTAAACAAGATCATATTTGCAATCGAGCGTTCACCATGAAAAGCGTGTCTTCAAAAATACTTCATTACGCACCCGCTTAAATTGATCGTATGTTGCTCATAAACCAAATGCGTTGCTTGCCAGAATTCGGTTTTTTGGCTAGAAAGTCTTTCTCCTGTTTCCTTTTTTGGCCGATTTTCTTCATTATTCCTTCTTCCATCATATTGTGGCAAAAAATTCTCGATTAGTACTGCCCCATGTACCGCACAGTGATAAGCTTTATAGTTGCTTTTCCGATATCTCGAAGTTCACTTTCGCTGCTCTGAAGATTTCAAAGTTCAATTCTCGCAGCTCGTGTTCTTCATCTTATTAACTTTATCCGATCACTGATCCTTAAACAAAATAGACCTTTGTTGAGTTGGAAAATCGAAACGAAAAACCGACGCCATGAACATTAAACACGTAAACCGGCAATATCTGCAGAGCAAAATTCTCCTCCTTTGTAGTACACCCTGAAATTTGCAAACGTTGGACCAAGAAGACTAAGGAGAGAAAAGCAATACTTACCAGGGGAGGGACCGGGGGAAAGTTTAATGAATAAATTAATGAGAATCGAGTGAGTGAATGAGTAAACGAATGAGTGATCCCCTGAGTGAGTGAGGGAAATTCAGATCCACAACAAAACCTCATGGCATGACTACGTCATCCATGAGCTAAAAATGAATGGGGCGCAGAGACTATAACCTGCCACGGTAGTTCTGACTCACGGGGTGTTGCAATTTTGATAAAAAATGGGGTTGACTGCACCATCCATCGTAAGATCTTAGATCCACTGGGGCGCTACATTATTCTCGAAGCTCAAATCCAAGAGAAAACCTATGTACTGATAAATGTATGTGCACCAAAGAAAGACAAGGACTTGGTGAAATTTTTTGATAATTTACTCTCAATCTTGACGAATGAAAACCTAGATTCTGAAGATAATATTATTTTGGGAGGAGACTTAAATTGTCCACTTAACCCGCTACTTGATAAAAAAGGTGGAATATTTACCAAAAGGAAACTAGTCACCTCTTGTATTGATAGCTTTCAAAGTAAATTAGACCTAGTGGATATTTGGAGAATCAAACATCCAGACTCAAAAAGCTTCACATGGAGTCAAAAATCTCCAAGGATTTTCTGTCGGTTGGACTACTGGTTGATATCAAATAATTTAAGGGACTTTGTTGGATCGACTAAAATCGTCTCTGCGGTCCAAACAGATCATGATGCAATATCCTTAGAATTCGGAAAGTTAGAGAGTGGACTCAAGGCCCCGGGATCTGGAAAATGAATTGTTCCTTACTCGATGATGAAGAATATGTAAACAATGTAACCGAAATGATCCCCATATGGATAGCGGATGGACGAAAAGAATTGTCAGATGACTGCAATGTCTGGGACTGGCTTAAATATAGTATAAGAGCACATGCTGTTCAGTATTCACAAAGAAAAACGAGGGAAAGAAACAAAAAGGAAAGTAATCTTGAAAATGAATTAAGAGGCAAAAAGCGCTTTTGAAAACAATGCAAGTGATTTAAATGCGACTTATTATAATGAAGCTCGGGAGAAGCTAGAAAATTTTTTAGAGGTGAAAACAAAAAGGTGTCATTGTACGCGCCCGTGCTCGATGGCATGAACATGAAGAGAAAAGCAATAAATATTTTTTAAATTTAGAAAAAAAGAATCATGTTAAAAAACACATACGAAAGCTATTCATAAATAATGTAATCACAACAGATCCTCTGAAGATATTAAAAGAGCAAGAACGTTTTTACAATAAGTTAAAAAAGGCTTTTTTTTAAATTTGATGTTTTTACTCTAACAAACCCTTTGGAAAATATATTAATAGTCGTTTCATTTCCCTACGACATGAAAGTGCACTTGTTAGTTCTAGCTCGGTTGTAGCAATTCTCCTATGAATTGTCATGAAATTTGATGACTTCAATTGCAAGATGGAAAGAAATACTTGTGTGTATGTAGACAGCTTTTTGAAATGATTTTACTTTGTTTTCGTCAAGGCAATCACGTAACCACGACTTTCCACTGTTTCTCCGCGAAATCGAGCAGATTAGAATTTCTTAGAAACGTTACAATATTACACCGTTTTCATTGTTAAAAGCACTAGATTTGATTTTTTTAAGTCATCAGCGAGAAACAGCGTTTGACGCATGTCTTTGATAAAGCACAGGGGAATTTGGTAATATAGAACAGCCCCGAAACAATAGTTGGAGCATGACTGCGTTGTTTTTGTTGTTTTATGTTCGTGGAAACCTTTTGCAATTTTTCTTTGGTTTTCACATCCTCGGAGACCCAAGGGTAGTAGTCTGGATGGGACGAAGTTTGAGACTTGCGAAAGTTGGTAAGCGATCGGGAGAGCCTCTAGGTGCATATCTTTTAACGGTCTAGTCCAGATCCAATTCAAATCTGTCTTTCTGATTGGGCCCAAATTTTGTGGCATTGTATTTTTCGTGCCCAATCGGCGATCAGTATAGATCGCGGTCTTTTCGTGACGCCTTATATACGGACAAGAAAATGTTAAATCTGCTGTCAGCTACATGGTGTCCTACGAGGACAGTTGAGGTAATGGAAACCAAAAGATACTTGCAAGGAACTCGAAAAATGATCGCAGGTATCGTAAACTTGACGCGAGGACGTCTTACTTGTACATGTGTAATTAAAGTCGGCCACATATCGTAGTTGTTTGATGTGGTCTGTTTGTCTGGTTTACTTATTCGGGTATGGTATACTTTTGTAAAAACAGGGGCTTCTGCGTGGGGGATAAAGGTCCGTGGCTGAGCGAGAGGTGCCCTTGTACCATCCGGGATCTTTTAACAAATGATGGACCCGACCTTCATTCAGGAACATGGCATCTGTTGGAGATTTGGACAACTTATGTACTTACGTAAGCTTAGTAAATAGAGAAAAATCGCACTTTTCACACCTTTATAATCTAGATAACGCTCATTTGACATTGTATGGCGTTATTCTGAAGGCAGGTGGAAAACACCTAGATTACTCGCTTTATGATCAGAAACAAAAAGCGATGTTTCCAAACTTTCCTTAAATCTCGTACTGGAAAACGTGCCGTAACACTTTATTTAAATCAAAGAAATACCCTATTCCCAACAACAGTTAGCTGGTTTCCACGGAGGGCGTGTTTGCACAGACAAAAAAGAACCTAAACTAATGATACGAGATTCAGTAATAATGTGATTAGTCTAAAACTACGAAAATTCAACTAAGAACGAAAGCTAATTATTATAAATTAAGTATAAAAAAGTAGGATAGCTAAGCCATGACTAAGACAAGACTATATAGCATGACATGACCCAAGTACGTTTTGATATGTTTATTAAATGAATATATCGATTCCGCTATTTTTGCTTCATTTGGGAGTTGGTTCCAAGCATCGCGCCGCCATATATAGAACTTTTTAGAAACTCTCTTTGGTT
Organism: Galaxea fascicularis; assembly: GCA_948470475.1. Lineage (NCBI taxonomy): Eukaryota > Metazoa > Cnidaria > Anthozoa > Scleractinia > Euphylliidae > Galaxea > Galaxea fascicularis. The sequence continues at coordinate 5,939,106 of OX419338.1, read as the reverse complement.
TAGGAAGTGTCAGATCTGTAGCACTATTTCCGAGATAGTAATAGTAATTAGACTGATCAGCATTCCTTCTAGTGGACAACTCCTGGAACTTTTGCAACTGGCTACTTCGATGTCCACGCCTAAACTAAAGGACGGTTGAATTATGATTGTGGAAGAATTGATCTCATCTTCACTTTCACTTTGGTACTTGGGGCATTGTAATTATTCGGTCTGCAAATTTTTTACTGATATCTGTTGACCCAAAATGCTTCGTTTCCTCTTAAGGTGCGCACAAAAACTGTAGATTGCCCTGCAGCTGTGATAATTCAGTGCTGATAGTTCTTGGCATGGTGTTTTGCACCAGCTTTTCATGAACTCTAATACAGAAGTTCAGTCAAAAGATCAATTTTAAGTTTCGAAAACATATTTTTAATGGGGTTTTGTTAGACGTTTCTGGAGCCTTTCAGACTATGCCGCTACTTAAAGGTTGAAAACTTTTAACAGTTTGCGAGTTGAACTTTTCGTGTGAGCTGTTGTCTTGAAAACCACTCCAGTGTAGGCACGATAAAACAATTATTGATTGCAGTTTCTATAGTTGCTGTGAGTGCTAAGAGTTGCGGAGCTCACTAGTTTCGCCCACGAGACCACACAACTTCCAGATAACTAGGGAACCAGGTTTTCAGTTTCTCATATTTGAAGTGTATTTATATGGAAAGACTATGGATAACCATACTAGTTTCCTTGTAGAATATTCCCCTTTTAATTGAAGTGAAAACTATAAAAGAAAACGATAAAATAAAATAACGAAAAGGGAGTGTAGTTTTCTTTATTTTGTTTGTTCAGACGTTTTCTTGATAGTGAGGCATAATATCTTTGGGTAAACGTGATTAGTCTTGCAGCAGCCTCAGGGTTCTTTTAAGTTTTAGAATAGCTACTTTGGATGTATATAGCAGTAGGTGACTTTATAAGAATTTGGAAACATGGAAACATTTTTCTCTCAGGGGAAAATCTGGGGGTGGAAATTTAATGTAGCCAGCCTTTTGCCAGATGCCAGCACTTCAGGAGAAACTTACACTCTGCTAAATTAATTTCCAACGCATGTACCCAGTAAGATGAAATTACACCCTCAAATTCAGAGGCGGTATCAAATTCAAAATCTATCGTAGAATGGAATTGACCATCTATTATTTGCCTCGAGAAGTTGCAGAAGTGGCCCACTACCCGTATAAGTACTCCAGAAAAAAAAGCTTATATAAAAACAACGTCGATATGTGGCCGACTTTATTTCTACGTGTACATGGAAGACGTCCTTGCATCAAGTTTACAATACCTGCAATCATTTTTCGAGTTTCTTGCAAGTACTTTTTGGTTTCATACTAGGTTAAATTTGTAGGCGTCTGGCTTTCGTGGGCCCCTTTCCCCCAAAACCTTCCTCGTAGGACACCGTGTAAAACGGGAGAGATTGAAAATATGACCGACAGCAAATTTAACAATAGTCCTGTCCGTATAAGACGTCACGAAAGGAGCGCGATCTATACTGATTGCCGATTGGGCACAAAAAATGCAATGCCACAAAATTAGTGTCCAACCAGAAAAACGGATTTGAATAGGTTCTGGACTGGTCCGTTAAAAAAGACATACCCAAGGGCTCTCCTGCTCGCCTTACAGACTTTCGCTAGTCCGAAAAGCGTCCCATCTCGACTATCTGCCCCTGGGTTTTCGAGGAAGTGGTTTTCAATAAAAGGCGGAAACGCATCCGACTTTTTAATCGTTGCCTGCAGTAGAGCCAAAGAGATAATACATCCTTACGCGAACTAAAAATTCCATTTTAGTCTTCTTTTAAACTGCAAACGATGAGGCAGGAGTGGTTGGCGTTTGGCTTTTGGCTTAATTAAGGTTCTCTGTACTATTTTCAGGAAATTGGGTGCCACAAATCGGAAATGACAAAAAGTAATCGCAAGTGCTTTCTATGGATTTATCTCGATGTCGTGAGATTCTTTCCGTATTTAATTGGTCGCTATTCATGCAACGAAACAGGGGAGCTAGGAGGCAAAATATAGTTGTTTGTATGAGGTGCTCGGGTTTTGAAAACGAAGGAGGATCCACTCGTGGGGAAGAAAGAGAGTGTCATATTGTGACATAAGCCACAACAAGGAGAGTAAACGCTCAGTGGAAGTCTCCGTCAAGCGATGAAGTTGCTGACGGATGATTGCATCATTAACCTGCGTCTTCTGATGTTACGAATCATATGTTGAACAAAACGAACTGAGTTTCATCGACTTTCATGGAGTTTTATCGACTCTGCCATATTTGATAACAACCTGTCCGAGAGGAGATATTAACGGTAGACATGAAATTCGACGCCTGAATCAAATGCCATATTTAACTATTTTAGTCGACTAAAATAGGAATTAAATTAATTCGACAGATGTGAAATGCGAAGTTCGAACTGGACCTCAGTACTGATTGCAATATAGTGACTACGCAAGTGTTGTGTGTTTGTAAGTCAAAACAAATGGTATTGAAACATTATCTAGGCGGCTTGCTCTTGTTATTTCATTTGTAAATGCCATTACCAAATATGTACTGAAGAAAGATTGGCTATTACCAATTAAATTAAGACTGTAAATAACTCAATATTTGACGCTGTGCCGCGTAAATAAATTTTGGCAAAGGAATGAATAATAAACATACGGACGGACGGATGCAGAAAATGAATGGGTGGACAGAAAAGCACCCACATTATAAAGCCAGACCTTTAAACATTGCAGCCAATAACTTGGAAACACAAACTCCTACTTAATTCAAATAATACTGAACTGATGGAGAACTAACCTGCAGAGTCTCGGTCTGATCTTTGTTGTTCAGCAAGAAGACACCACACCAAGATTTTCAAAATGAGCTTACACAGTACGTGACCAAAACTGTAAGAACTTATGGCTCTGTCGTATGTATCACCTCTTTTTATATTGTATTCACAATGTAGATGAAAAAATATTTGGTTTGCCAAAGGCGTCTACGCAATTAACACCTTAACGCCGCTCTCTTGTCAGAATCGTCAATGTTGCTTTCGGAATTTTTTGGCAGTTGATTGTTATTTATTTCACAGTGCAGTGAGAATACCAAAGGCGCCCTTGATCTTGACACAGGCTAATTACATATACATTGTTTTTCAGTGCGTGCAATTAGTATCGCATTTAAGGAATTTTCCGTAGTTTTCTCAACGAAACAACACTGCGCATGCAATTAACACGTTAACGCGGCTCTCTTGTCAGAACCGTCCCATGTTCATTCTAGTTTGTATTTATATTTCACGATGCAGTGTGGGGACCACGGATTTAAGCATTTCATTGAACAATTAAAATCTGTATTTATGTGATAGGTCCATTTTTATTAACGATTGGTATATCTGTGTGCTGAAACCGTTAACATGTGTTTTTTTTTTTTTCAACGAATGGCTCCAAAGGGATTACAATTTGAAAAAATTATGCTAAATTTTTCAAATCGTCTCTGTGCGTCTTCCAAAAATAGATATTAACGGCCGTGGTTTTCATTTTCTTTGCAAATTAAGGCTAATTCTTCGTTAAGACGTTTAAAGATGATGTTATACATGGTTAAATTCCTTACAGCTAATTTCGGACAGTGTGGACCAAAACCTTCCCAAATCTCCGTGACAGCTCCCCTTTAAGTTTACATGGGCAACTAACACAGCACAACTAAGGAATAAAAGAAAATTGTAACAAACAAAATAGAGAGCGAGTTGGGATCATCCAAATAGCAAAGGCAAATCTAGTGGATGACCGATGCAATACAATACAATTACAGACAGAATTAAGAGTATATTTCTTTTTTATATATATAAAAGTATTTCTTCGTGCGCCGCTAAGGCAAATAATTTAAAATTGCAAAAAAAATTAAGGAGAGAGTTTTTAGATGTGGAACAGCACGTATTGTAAGAATGAATTCAGCCAGTTTCAGTAAACATTTAAAGAACATTAGAAGGTGCTTTTTGATTGATTAAACAACAGAGTGATTCATAAAAGAGAAAATCAAGAGGTAAAATGTTAGTTTTAAGAAACAATGGAACAGCATGTTCCCTAACAATGGAACAGCATGTTCCCTTTTGTCAGTAAAGAATATAAATCTGAGCGCTCGTTTTTGAAGAACAAGAATCTTGTTGAAGTATGCCTTACTTGCGAGACGCAGGCAGAAAGTCCGTACAGTGGTCTTGCATATTAATGACACTAAGCAAGTGCAAAGAGAACTGGCTCCTCTGTGACTCTTATACAGGGCTCTGCTGCCACAGTCCAGACAGTCATTAAGATGAATACCATCACGCGCATTTATATGTTAAGAAGGATTAATGAGGCCGCGATGGCGCCAAGGGACTTGCAATTGGCTGCTTTGATCTTCTCTAACGCCTCGCTTACTAGTTTGTTGACTGTTCTGACCCGATCATTATACCCATCAAAAGGCCAATGGCTCCGAGAATGTATTTGACAGACAATATATAATAAATTGCAGGTTGGAACTGGTGATCAACAATTCGGTAAAGGCGACGATTGAAAGCATGACTGTCTCTGCATCACAACCATAGTCACAAATATCGTTCTATCCTGTCTCCAAAATCACTACACTGGGGACGGTGCTCTTAACAGTTGTGAGATCTAGGCGGATCATTTTATCGATCTTGCGACCTTCAACACCAAAAATCTCCACATCACAAACATTAGCTAGATTGAGATCCCGACGATGTTGCTTCTTTCCCTGGTTGCGATCAACACAGTCGGCGATTCGTCGGACAAAGGAATGTCCTAACACGTGAGCATGCAGTTTAGCAGTAGCCATCGTGCCTCGCAAACGACGATGAAATTGAACTTACACGATCACAAGAAACAGGAATTGCACAAAATTATCTGTCGTAACCGGCAGCGATGGACGATCCTCCGGTCAATGAGCGTTCACTAAATAGTATATTAATCTCTTTTGATATGGGCGAAAACTAAGAAAATTTGATTTTTTTTAATAATAAAAGTTAATTTATTTGTAGTGAGTCAGGTAAGTTACGTAAGTTCCCTACTTACAGTGGTTTCGAGAGACCTAATATCTTTATCAGCATAAAGAATGATTGTATCGCCAGCAAAGAGGTAGAAACTGAATTTATCAGAATAATACTGTATGTCATTGATATACAGCAGAACGCCGGAGAAGTGGCCCGAGGACCGCGCCTTGGGGGACACCGCAGGTTATTGTGGCACGTGTTGATACATGATTTCCATATGATTTTCATATGTAAATATGTTCCCCCGCAAGAGCCTCCACTTCATGCTAGATCCAGTTCAATATACCGAGAATACGAATATGGCCTATTTGTGTTGATTGCATTAGGTCCTTCAGGTAAAACCAGGTGTTAATAATTCATGGAAACCAAAATGATATAACTAATTTAAAGAATACAATGATTAAAAGTGTCTAATAAGTCAATAAAGATTCCACACGAAAATAACCGTTTATCCATGTTTTTCTGTATTGCATTGATAATGTCAAGTATTGCGGGTGTTGAGTATTATTTATGGAGTCCATACTAACCCTCGTGTAGCAACCCATTTTGTACTATAAATGTCACCATCCGAGTATGCATCATTGATTTAACTTTTCAAAAATCCTGTTAAAATTAGAAAGCAGCGAAATAGGCCGATAATTGTTCGCATCATATACATCCTCAGATTTATAAACAGGTACGACTTTTGACAACTTAAGCTTGGCAGGGTAAAGCCCTAGAGACACTGATTTGTTCATTCTGGTTTGTATTTATATTAGTATAAATCGAGATCAAGGGTGCCCGTTGCTCCCCACACTGCCTCGTGAAATATAAAAATACAAACCAGAATGAACATGGAACAGTTCTGACAAGACAGCCGCGTTAACGTGTTAATTGCATGCGTAGTGTTGTTTCGCTGAGAAAACTAAGAAAAATTCGTTGAATGCGGTACTTATTGCACGCACTGAAAAACAATGTATATGTAATTAGCCTGTGTCAAGATCAAGGGCGCCTTTGGTCTTCTCACTGCACTGTGAGAAAAATAACACTCAACTGCCAAAAAATTCCGAAAGCAACATTGACGATTCTGACAAGAGAGTTGCCATTAAGGTGTTAATTGTGTAGAGTTCTCTGGCAAACAAATATTTCTTCATTGTACAGTACGTTGTGAATACAGTATAAAAGGAGGTGAAACATACTGCAGAACCAAAAGTTGTTGCAGTTTTGGTCACGTACTGTCCTAGCTCATTTTGAAATCCTTGGCGTGGTGTGTTCTTGTTGAACAACAAAGATCAGACCGAGACTCTGCAGGTTAGTTCTCACTCAGTTATTATTTGAATTAAGCAGGAGTTTGTGTTTCCAAGTTATTGGCTGCAATATCAAATGAACGCCAGTGCTAAAAAGTTTTTCTTTAGAATTTGCAATTGATCATTAACTTTGAATCTCGTTAGCAGACGATCTCCGGCTGCTTCAATTGTTTCGAGATAAATGAATATGACGTGTACTTCGTACGATTTAGTTTGACCAAAAAGCAACATTTCTTATCAAGACTCTATAATCTGCATAAGTAGTTGGTTTTTTTTATATTTCTGTAATTTCCCGGTGGATTTCGTATAAAGGCTGGATGAAAAGGTTTCACAATGACTGGCGCCTTCAAAGGCGAGTTTAGTAAACATTACTGGTTTCAGAAGGTGCGGCCTGGCTGGCTTTGTCTTCACTTGTTTGTTTTGAACGGTACAGTGACAATACACGATAATCCCGGCCCGTAGCAATATGTTATCGTAACCTCTCGCATATGGCGTCAATATTTATTTCTATCACTCGAAATGCAGTTTAATGAGTGGTCAAGTGGCCCTGCTACATGTGATTTTTATTGTGGTTGCCTGACGAATCGCTTTATTATCTCTTTAGGTCAAAAACCAGAAGTTAAGAAAGGCGCGCGACTCTGAGGAACACGAAGCACAAAGAATGTTCCACTCTGCGATTCCAGCCCTAGCTGATTCAGATAAGTCTTACACGAGTTACTGAAATCGAGTGATGTATTTAATAGGGCAACGCAACTGATCCATGAAGATTTTGTACGCACATTGTTTCAAATTCAAGTAAAATTAAACGTGCGCCTTTTTTTGCAGGTTGAGCTAGAAGCTCAACTTCGTCTATTTCGGAAATTTTTCTAGAAAACTAGAACATTTTGAGACAAGAGGTGGAGCCAAGCATATTCCAGGAATTGCTAAACAGAAATGCTTTTGGGGTTTTCCTTTGGACACACAGTCAATCGCGCAATACAAATTTCAAGTAATTAGAAAAATACTAAGCTTAGATTAGTTTTTGAACAAAAGTACTGTCATTGCCAAATTTTGAACTGTTACGAAGCTTTTTTTAATGTGGGTGCTTTTCTGTTCACCCATTCATATTTTGCACCCGTCCGTATGTTTATCATTCATTCCTGTTGCAAAATTAATTTACGCAGCACAGCCTCAAATATTGATTAATTTATAGTCTTAATTTAATTAACAATAGCCGATCTTTCTTCAGTAGATAATTGGCAATGGTGGAAAATAAGATGTGCAGACCGCCTAGATAATTTTGGTACTTCACCACAATGTTTCAATACCATTTGTTTTGACTTAGAAACACCCCCAACACTTGCGTGGTCACTATATTGTAATCATTATTGAGGCACGGTTCGCATTTCACATGTGTCGAATTTAATTCCTATTTTAGTCGACTAAAACAATTAAATACGGCATTTGATTCAGGCGTCGAATTTCATTAACTCCGTCCACCGTTAATATTGCCAGTCTCCTTTCGGACAGCTTGTTATCAAATATGGCAGACAACAAATGGTTTGTGAAGTCGATGAAAACTGATCAGTTCGTTTAATTCAACATTTGATTCGCAACAACAGAAGACACAGATTAATGATGCAATCATCCGTCAGCAACTTCATCGCTAGACGGAGACTTCCACAGAGCATTTGTTTACCTTCCTTGTTGTGGCTTGTCACAATATGCCACAGATTCTTTCTTCCAAGGAGTGGATCCTCTTCGTTTTCAAAACCCGAGCACCTCATACAACTATCTCGTTTTTTGGAACGAGTCTAATTTTACGAACGAGGAACGTTTTTTCAAACGAGTCACGTCCTAGTGGCAGACTGAGTAGCCATTTAATCGAGACGATTTTTATCGAGGCTTTATAGAGTGGTTTACCAGAAACCGTGAGTGATCCAAATTTCTCGACATCGAGATGAACCCATTGAAAGCACTTGCGATTTTTTTTGTCATTTCCGACGGCAGTTGGGTCTCGAATTGTTTCCAGTTTGCTACTGTCCTTTTTGTGGGACCCAATTTCCTGAAAATAGTACAGAAAACCTTAACAAAGGCAAAAGGCAAACGCTAACCACTCCTGCATCATCGTTTGCAGTTTAACAGAAGACTAAAATATAATTATTAGTTCGCGGGAAGATGTATTATCTCTCTGCCTCTGCAAACATCGATTAAAAAGTCGAATGCGTTTCCACCTTTCATTAAAAAAACACATCCTCGGAGATCCAGGGGCAAATTGTCGGGATAGAACCAAGATTTCGGACTTACGAAAGTTTGTAAGACGAGTAGGAAGAGCCCCTGAGTACATATCTTTTAAAAACCCATTTCAAATCCTTCTTTCTCATTGGTTACAAATTGTGGCATTGTGTATATTTGATGCCCAATCGGCCATCAGTATAGATCGCGCTCCTTTCGTGACGCCTGATACGGACAAGAAAATATTAAATTTGTTGTCAGCCATATTTTCAATTTCTCACAGGGAGCCCGAGCACTTTATAGCTATTTAAGAGCTTCATTGGTGACCGATATGATCAAAATAAAAAAGAACAAAGATTTACCTACGTGTCTTTCTCTGGGCGTTTTGGAAGGGATTTGCATCACCGCGAAGACAGTTTCTGCGTTCGATTTCAAACCACAGTTTGCTTTAGCCGTATCGGAAACTGGACACGACATCAACGTCTCATGCTACAAGTGTATTTAACTATTAACTTTCCGGCAGTTATAAGTCAAATGACAAGGGGTGAAACTCTTTCGAGGGCAATTTTCTCTGAAAGCTATATTCAATTATTATTGAAGAAAAGCAATTAGAAATTCCCCCAACACCTTACAAAAGGTTGAATCAAATACTCCTGTTCAATTTTGGTCTTAAATGATATCATTTGTACTGATAAAAATCTCGTTAATTTTTGAAGGCGGTTTTAATTATATTAGTGACTCCTCCTGACTTGAGCGGAAGTTCGTACAACGCGTTTATCATGTCTTTTGTCAGGCAGTCCTTCTGTTCTTGTAACAAATTATTTTGTTATTTTTGACGAACTCGCGAGTTGAAAATAAAAATCAGGACACCACGCGCGATCTGATAGTCTGGCAAGATCAACACTTTTTTACAAAGGAGATCGAGATTAACGGGGGATTCGAACACAGGATCGCACCAAGATTACAGAGACGTTCTGCACGGTATTCTGCAGTTACTCCAAGAACTGAAAGAAGGAAAATGAAAGACGTGAATTTTACATTCACCGTCACAATGTTCGTATTAAATGTAGATTTGTTATACAGGCTTGTCACCTGGATTGCTTGAGTATTGTGAATTTCTTCTTCTATAAGAAGTTAAACAACACTGTCGGCTTCTATCAAGCAAGTCTTTCGATTCCGATCAGAAGAGAACATTAATTATAATTAAAGATAAGCAGAACGCATGCTTTTTAACACCAGCAAAGAGGGCTCACGTAACCCCGTGTATTCCACGCGTGAACAAGTCACAGATTGTACGAAAACTCTCTCAGAGTTTCACCCCTTGTCATTTTTCTCTCATCTCGACCGTTAAAAAATTTTATTTTAAAACCGGCTTGTAATCCCAAACTCACTGCACTTTCGGTGACAGTTAACAAAAGCAGTTAATATCCTCTCCAGTTTCCAACGCGCTTAAAGCAATTGTGTTTAGAAATCAAATTAGCACTAATATAGCTTCCTAAACGCCCACAGACACCTAGATTAATTTAATCTATCAGTCACCAATAAAGCTTTTAAATACCTATATAATAAAGCGCTCGGGCTTCCTGTGATCTCTCCCGTTTTACACGGTGTCCTACGAAGAACGTTTTGGAATAAAGTGGCCCACAAATTATAAAAGCCACAACCCTACAAATTTAACTTGTACTCAACCAAAAATAGTACTCGCAACGAAGTCGAAAAACGATTACGAGTGTCGTAAACTTTACGCGAGGACGTCTTGCAGGAATATGTATAACAAAGTCGGCCACATATCGTGGTTTTTTTGGATAAACTTTTCTTCTGGAGTACTTATACGGGTAGTGCGCCGCTCCTACAACTTCTCGAGGCAAATAAAAAGATGGTCAATTCTATTCTACGATGGATTTTGAATTTGATACCGCCCCTGAATTTGTATAGGTAATCACATGATTCCGAGTGCAATTTGGAATAAATAAGCACGAGTAAATTTTTTCAAAGACCAACAAAATTGCACGAGCCCGTAGGGCGAGTGCAATTTGTGGTCTTTGAAAAAATTTACGAGTGCTTATTTATTCCAAATTGCACGAGAAAAATCATGTGATTACTTATTAATAATACACTTGAAAAAATAGACTACTTATAAAGCTTCAAGCCCATACATTAGGGAGTTTAAGATTCTACGACGCGACGGCAACGAAAACGTCATTTCAAAATACAACTTCTCGTTTGTGTAACTCTTTCGAGATTATTCCAATTTGTTTAACATGAAAAATGCTGGCGAGCTGGCTAGGGTCTAAATTACTGTGAATGATGTTAAAGCAAAGAAAGAGAAAGAAAAACTTGTCACCATACACTCACGTTCTCGAGAAAACCCCAAATTTGGTCATTTCACGTTGTTGTTTCGCAGAGGACGGCAAAGAAATGTACCAAAATGTTTTTTCTTTCTCTTTCTTTGCTTTAACACCGTTCATAGTAATTTAGGCCCTGGCCAGCTCGCCAGGATTTTTCATGTTAAACAAATTGGAATAATCTCGAAAGAGTTACACAAACGAGAAGTTGTATTTTGAAATGACGTTTTCGTTGCCGTCGCGTCGTTGAATCTTAAACTCCCTATTGACTACTGAGGTACGCAGAAGGCATTGCCCTCGATCTTCCGAAACTTGGAGAAGCTTCGAAAATATCCGGAGATCACCGGAAGTGTTCGGTAATCTTCGGAAATCTTCGGTAGTGTTCGGGTAATCTTCGGACGTGTTCGGGTGATCGTCGGAAATCGTCCGAAGCATTCGGGTGATCTTCGGAAGTGTTCGGCGATCTTCGGAAATGTTCGTGTGGTCTTCGGAAATCTTCAGAAGGTTTCGCACGATATTCGGCGGTCTTCGAAATACATCGGTTGGTCTTCGGAAGTCTTCGAGTCTTCGTTTTAACTTCGGAAATCTTCGTTGTAATTTGCACTCGTGTTACACTTTTGCATTGGTGTTACACTTAAACTGCACTGCTCTCAGCCAATCACAATCGAGTAATTTTTTCAAGTGTATTATTAGAGGGTGTAATTTCATCTTACTGGGTACATGCGTTGGAAATTCATTTAGCAGAGTGTAAAGTTTCTCCTGGAGTGCTGGCATCTGGCAAAAGACTGGCTTCATTAAATTTCCACCCTCAGATTTTCCCCTGAGTAAAAATGTTTCCATGTTTCCAAATTCTCATTAAGTCACCTTCTGCTGCATCCTAAGTAGCTATTCTAAAACTTAACTGAACCTTAAGGCTGCAAGAAATCACCACAATACCCATTATGTCTCACTATCAAGAAAACGTCTGAACAAACAAAATAAAGCCTACACTCCTTTTTCGTTTAATTTTATTTTATCATTTTCTTTTAATTATCACTTCAATTAAAAAGGGAAATATCATACAGGGAAGCTATTATGCTTACCCATGGTCTTTCCATATAAATACATGTACACTTCAAATATGAGAGAAACTGAGAACCTGGTTCACTAAGAACTCTTTGTTTATCGTGCCTACACTGAAGTGATTCTCAAGACAACAGCTCACACGAAAAATTCAACTGACTTCAAATTCAAGTGCACTTTCATTTCGTAGAGAAATGAAACGACTGTTTTTCCAAACGGTTTGTTGGAGAAACTCTATAAAGAGCTTTAAAAAAAATTGAAAAACTTTTGATCAATAATTTTATTAAAACATAAGCAAGCAAATGTTAACGTTTTAATAGCCAACGTTTCGGCTTCATCGTGACACCATTCTCAAGGCAAAGTGAATAAAAATTGCGAAGATTTCATTTCAATAGAGTCTCTACAAATTAGCATAATAGCAAATAATCACAAATTCTACAAGTGAATACCTTCGCGCGAATCGAGTCCGTTTGCACGTTTAGGGGTGGTTTTTTAAGCTTTCTTATAAAAAGCATCTCCTTAATTAGACAGTCAAATTTTTTTGAACATTTAGTAAGCACGTGAAATTGGAAAAGGAAATCGTATATTCCAAACTTAAACGATAATTTTTAATAATTCTTTTTTAAGATGGATCACTTCGACTGATACACAACCTTATACCTATTTCTAGAGTAACCAACCGTAATTTTTGAATTATGTGCAAAAAGTTAATGAAATAAAGAAAATCAAGATTGGTGCTATTTCAGTTATATATATATATATATATATATATATAGTTGCTGGAACAATTGTCCATAGTTATTGTTATAAGTCTACAACGTAATTTAACAAAAAAACAACATTAACTACAACAGAAATACTCCGAGAATAGTAACTACGGAATTCATTTATCAAGGAATGCTTTTAGATCTTTATCGAAATCTACTTAAATGATTCACTTTTGTATTCTCTGCAATCTTTGTCAGATGGAGGACGGTTGCTTTGTCAGTCGTTATGCCGGTTTTTTTCTTCACTTCAGTTATGCCTTGTGAAAGGCTTCTGATGTAAATTTTTTTCCCTCTTATATGTCCCATATTTCAAGAATCGTCGAAACTGGTGAATTTCTTGACAGGGCATGGATTGTAATTGCAAGAACAAACTAAACAACGTCCCCTGTGAAGGCCTTGGAGCAATACATCCCAGCTGCTCAATTTCAATTGATCTTTCCGAAGATTGACCTTTAAAGCCCATGCCAACCCAAGGTATAGAGAGAAAGTTCCATGATCATGAGATTAGCTACACCAGAACCCGGAAGTTTATAAAAGTAGCTTTTCTGGAGTTTTGAGCAATAGCAATATCAATTTCTAGCAATTTCAGTTTCATAATCATTGTATGTTTTAAACTTGCGATTGTTCTCTTCAAATATAATTCCAAGACGAGCATTACCTACGATCGTAATTCAGATTAATATTATACGTATTTTCGCAGTGAATAACGAACTTAGTACTTATAGGGTAGAACTTGTCTTTAACTACTTCATCACTAAAACGGCTATTTTCGATTTTCAGGTTGAGGAACCAGTTCAAGGTAGCCTCAAGCACGTCACGGTCATGTGCATTTGAGAACGAGATGTCATATTCAACATGTTTGACATTGTACAAACACACATTGAGTTTCATCAATAAGCTGCGACGAAAGAATTATAGAAACTCAGCGCAGGTGCATGCAAACTAGGCAAGCACGTAAGCTTAGGTTACAGTTTTCATCAAACACATCTTACCGTTTACAGGATGCGTTGATGAATCAAGTCCAAAAAGACCACTGTAACTTAACAACTGGAACCAAATATATTTAACATCAGCAAAGAAACTAGAAAATGCACTATATAGCATTGCTAGTAGCTATCAAATTTTTTTCCTCTTCAATACCAATCAATATAAACACCGAAAAATATACAAAAAAGTATACAGCAAAACAACAGATCTACGTAATAAACAATAAAAAAAACTTGAAAACTATTAAAAGACTTAACATGAACCGGTAACAATGACTACAAGAAACGAATACGAATTACCAAAAAAACTCAACGCATTAATGTTCTATTGTAACGACACACTCTCCAAGTGTGGCAGGGTGGGTGGTGGTTCCAAGTGTGGCAGGGTGGGTGGTGGTTCCAAGTGTGGCAGGGTGGGTGGTGGTTCCAAGTGTGGCAGGGTGGGTGGTGGTTCCAAGTGTGGCAGGGTGGGTGGTGGTTCCAAGTGTGGCAGGGTGGGTGGTGGTTCCAAGTGTGGCAGGGTGGGTGGTGGTTCCAAGTGTGGCAGGGTGGGTGGTGGTTCCAAGTGTGGCAGGGTGGGTGGTGGTTCCAAGTGTGGCAGGGTGGGTGGTGGTTCCAAGTGTGGCAGGGTGGGTGGTGGTTCCAAGTGTGGCAGGGTGGGTGGTGGTTCCAAGTGTGGCAGGGTGGGTGGTGGTTCCAAGTGTGGCAGGGTGGGTGGTGGTTCCAAGTGTGGCAGGGTGGGTGGTGGTTCCAAGTGTGGCAGGGTGGGTGGTGGTTCCAAGTGTGGCAGGGTGGGTGGTGGTTCCAAGTGTGGCAGGGTGGGTGGTGGTTCCAAGTGTGGCAGGGTGGGTGGTGGTTCCAAGTGTGGCAGGGTGGGTGGTGGTTCCAAGTGTGGCAGGGTGGGTGGTGGTTCCAAGTGTGGCAGGGTGGGTGGTGGTTCCAAGTGTGGCAGGGTGGGTGGTGGTTCCAAGTGTGGCAGGGTGGGTGGTGGTTCCAAGTGTGGCAGGGTGGGTGGTGGTTCCAAGTGTGGCAGGGTGGGTGGTGGTTCCAAGTGTGGCAGGGTGGGTGGTGGTTCCAAGTGTGGCAGGGTGGGTGGTGGTTCCAAGTGTGGCAGGGTGGGTGGTGGTTCCAAGTGTGGCAGGGTGGGTGGTGGTTCCAAGTGTGGCAGGGTGGGTGGTGGTTCCAAGTGTGGCAGGGTGGGTGGTGGTTCCAAGTGTGGCAGGGTGGGTGGTGGTTCCAAGTGTGGCAGGGTGGGTGGTGGTTCCAAGTGTGGCAGGGTGGGTGGTGGTTCCAAGTGTGGCAGGGTGGGTGGTGGTTCCAAGTGTGGCAGGGTGGGTGGTGGTTCCAAGTGTGGCAGGGTGGGTGGTGGTTCCAAGTGTGGCAGGGTGGGTGGTGGTTCCAAGTGTGGCAGGGTGGGTGGTGGTTCCAAGTGTGGCAGGGTGGGTGGTGGTTCCAAGTGTGGCAGGGTGGGTGGTGGTTCCAAGTGTGGCAGGGTGGGTGGTGGTTCCAAGTGTGGCAGGGTGGGTGGTGGTTCCAAGTGTGGCAGGGTGGGTGGTGGTTCCAAGTGTGGCAGGGTGGGTGGTGGTTCCAAGTGTGGCAGGGTGGGTGGTGGTTCCAAGTGTGGCAGGGTGGGTGGTGGTTCCAAGTGTGGCAGGGTGGGTGGTGGTTCCAAGTGTGGCAGGGTGGGTGGTGGTTCCAAGTGTGGCAGGGTGGGTGGTGGTTCCAAGTGTGGCAGGGTGGGTGGTGGTTCCAAGTGTGGCAGGGTGGGTGGTGGTTCCAAGTGTGGCAGGGTGGGTGGTGGTTCCAAGTGTGGCAGGGTGGGTGGTGGTTCCAAGTGTGGCAGGGTGGGTGGTGGTTCCAAGTGTGGCAGGGTGGGTGGTGGTTCCAAGTGTGGCAGGGTGGGTGGTGGTTCCAAGTGTGGCAGGGTGGGTGGTGGTTCCAAGTGTGGCAGGGTGGGTGGTGGTTCCAAGTGTGGCAGGGTGGGTGGTGGTTCCAAGTGTGGCAGGGTGGGTGGTGGTTCCAAGTGTGGCAGGGTGGGTGGTGGTTCCAAGTGTGGCAGGGTGGGTGGTGGTTCCAAGTGTGGCAGGGTGGGTGGTGGTTCCAAGTGTGGCAGGGTGGGTGGTGGTTCCAAGTGTGGCAGGGTGGGTGGTGGTTCCAAGTGTGGCAGGGTGGGTGGTGGTTCCAAGTGTGGCAGGGTGGGTGGTGGTTCCAAGTGTGGCAGGGTGGGTGGTGGTTCCAAGTGTGGCAGGGTGGGTGGTGGTTCCAAGTGTGGCAGGGTGGGTGGTGGTTCCAAGTGTGGCAGGGTGGGTGGTGGTTCCAAGTGTGGCAGGGTGGGTGGTGGTTCCAAGTGTGGCAGGGTGGGTGGTGGTTCCAAGTGTGGCAGGGTGGGTGGTGGTTCCAAGTGTGGCAGGGTGGGTGGTGGTTCCAAGTGTGGCAGGGTGGGTGGTGGTTCCAAGTGTGGCAGGGTGGGTGGTGGTTCCAAGTGTGGCAGGGTGGGTGGTGGTTCCAAGTGTGGCAGGGTGGGTGGTGGTTCCAAGTGTGGCAGGGTGGGTGGTGGTTCCAAGTGTGGCAGGGTGGGTGGTGGTTCCAAGTGTGGCAGGGTGGGTGGTGGTTCCAAGTGTGGCAGGGTGGGTGGTGGTTCCAAGTGTGGCAGGGTGGGTGGTGGTTCCAAGTGTGGCAGGGTGGGTGGTGGTTCCAAGTGTGGCAGGGTGGGTGGTGGTTCCAAGTGTGGCAGGGTGGGTGGTGGTTCCAAGTGTGGCAGGGTGGGTGGTGGTTCCAAGTGTGGCAGGGTGGGTGGTGGTTCCAAGTGTGGCAGGGTGGGTGGTGGTTCCAAGTGTGGCAGGGTGGGTGGTGGTTCCAAGTGTGGCAGGGTGGGTGGTGGTTCCAAGTGTGGCAGGGTGGGTGGTGGTTCCAAGTGTGGCAGGGTGGGTGGTGGTTCCAAGTGTGGCAGGGTGGGTGGTGGTTCCAAGTGTGGCAGGGTGGGTGGTGGTTCCAAGTGTGGCAGGGTGGGTGGTGGTTCCAAGTGTGGCAGGGTGGGTGGTGGTTCCAAGTGTGGCAGGGTGGGTGGTGGTTCCAAGTGTGGCCGGGTGGGTGGTGGTTCCAAGTGTGGCCGGGTGGGTGGTGGTTCCAAGTGTGGCCGGGTGGGTGGTGGTTCCAAGTGTGGCCGGGTGGGTGGTGGTTCCAAGTGTGGCCGGGTGGGTGGTGGTTCCAAGTGTGGCCGGGTGGGTGGTGGTTCCAAGTGTGGCCGGGTGGGTGGTGGTTCCAAGTGTGGCCGGGTGGGTGGTGGTTCCAAGTGTGGCCGGGTGGGTGGTGGTTCCAAGTGTGGCCGGGTGGGTGGTGGTTCCAAGTGTGGCCGGGTGGGTGGTGGTTCCAAGTGTGGCCGGGTGGGTGGTGGTTCCAAGTGTGGCCGGGTGGGTGGTGGTTCCAAGTGTGGCCGGGTGGGTGGTGGTTCCAAGTGTGGCCGGGTGGGTGGTGGTTCCAAGTGTGGCCGGGTGGGTGGTGGTTCCAAGTGTGGCCGGGTGGGTGGTGGTTCCAAGTGTGGCCGGGTGGGTGGTGGTTCCAAGTGTGGCCGGGTGGGTGGTGGTTCCAAGTGTGGCCGGGTGGGTGGTGGTTCCAAGTGTGGCCGGGTGGGTGGTGGTTCCAAGTGTGGCCGGGTGGGTGGTGGTTCCAAGTGTGGCCGGGTGGGTGGTGGTTCCAAGTGTGGCCGGGTGGGTGGTGGTTCCAAGTGTGGCCGGGTGGGTGGTGGTTCCAAGTGTGGCCGGGTGGGTGGTGGTTCCAAGTGTGGCCGGGTGGGTGGTGGTTCCAAGTGTGGCCGGGTGGGTGGTGGTTCCAAGTGTGGCCGGGTGGGTGGTGGTTCCAAGTGTGGCCGGGTGGGTGGTGGTTCCAAGTGTGGCCGGGTGGGTGGTGGTTCCAAGTGTGGCCGGGTGGGTGGTGGTTCCAAGTGTGGCCGGGTGGGTGGTGGTTCCAAGTGTGGCCGGGTGGGTGGTGGTTCCAAGTGTGGCCGGGTGGGTGGTGGTTCCAAGTGTGGCCGGGTGGGTGGTGGTTCCAAGTGTGGCCGGGTGGGTGGTGGTTCCAAGTGTGGCCGGGTGGGTGGTGGTTCCAAGTGTGGCCGGGTGGGTGGTGGTTCCAAGTGTGGCCGGGTGGGTGGTGGTTCCAAGTGTGGCCGGGTGGGTGGTGGTTCCAAGTGTGGCCGGGTGGGTGGTGGTTCCAAGTGTGGCCGGGTGGGTGGTGGTTCCAAGTGTGGCCGGGTGGGTGGTGGTTCCAAGTGTGGCCGGGTGGGTGGTGGTTCCAAGTGTGGCCGGGTGGGTGGTGGTTCCAAGTGTGGCCGGGTGGGTGGTGGTTCCAAGTGTGGCCGGGTGGGTGGTGGTTCCAAGTGTGGCCGGGTGGGTGGTGGTTCCAAGTGTGGCCGGGTGGGTGGTGGTTCCAAGTGTGGCCGGGTGGGTGGTGGTTCCAAGTGTGGCCGGGTGGGTGGTGGTTCCAAGTGTGGCCGGGTGGGTGGTGGTTCCAAGTGTGGCCGGGTGGGTGGTGGTTCCAAGTGTGGCCGGGTGGGTGGTGGTTCCAAGTGTGGCCGGGTGGGTGGTGGTTCCAAGTGTGGCCGGGTGGGTGGTGGTTCCAAGTGTGGCCGGGTGGGTGGTGGTTCCAAGTGTGGCCGGGTGGGTGGTGGTTCCAAGTGTGGCCGGGTGGGTGGTGGTTCCAAGTGTGGCCGGGTGGGTGGTGGTTCCAAGTGTGGCCGGGTGGGTGGTGGTTCCAAGTGTGGCCGGGTGGGTGGTGGTTCCAAGTGTGGCCGGGTGGGTGGTGGTTCCAAGTGTGGCCGGGTGGGTGGTGGTTCCAAGTGTGGCCGGGTGGGTGGTGGTTCCAAGTGTGGCCGGGTGGGTGGTGGTTCCAAGTGTGGCCGGGTGGGTGGTGGTTCCAAGTGTGGCCGGGTGGGTGGTGGTTCCAAGTGTGGCCGGGTGGGTGGTGGTTCCAAGTGTGGCCGGGTGGGTGGTGGTTCCAAGTGTGGCCGGGTGGGTGGTGGTTCCAAGTGTGGCCGGGTGGGTGGTGGTTCCAAGTGTGGCCGGGTGGGTGGTGGTTCCAAGTGTGGCCGGGTGGGTGGTGGTTCCAAGTGTGGCCGGGTGGGTGGTGGTTCCAAGTGTGGCCGGGTGGGTGGTGGTTCCAAGTGTGGCCGGGTGGGTGGTGGTTCCAAGTGTGGCCGGGTGGGTGGTGGTTCCAAGTGTGGCCGGGTGGGTGGTGGTTCCAAGTGTGGCCGGGTGGGTGGTGGTTCCAAGTGTGGCCGGGTGGGTGGTGGTTCCAAGTGTGGCCGGGTGGGTGGTGGTTCCAAGTGTGGCCGGGTGGGTGGTGGTTCCAAGTGTGGCCGGGTGGGTGGTGGTTCCAAGTGTGGCCGGGTGGGTGGTGGTTCCAAGTGTGGCCGGGTGGGTGGTGGTTCCAAGTGTGGCCGGGTGGGTGGTGGTTCCAAGTGTGGCCGGGTGGGTGGTGGTTCCAAGTGTGGCCGGGTGGGTGGTGGTTCCAAGTGTGGCCGGGTGGGTGGTGGTTCCAAGTGTGGCCGGGTGGGTGGTGGTTCCAAGTGTGGCCGGGTGGGTGGTGGTTCCAAGTGTGGCCGGGTGGGTGGTGGTTCCAAGTGTGGCCGGGTGGGTGGTGGTTCCAAGTGTGGCCGGGTGGGTGGTGGTTCCAAGTGTGGCCGGGTGGGTGGTGGTTCCAAGTGTGGCCGGGTGGGTGGTGGTTCCAAGTGTGGCCGGGTGGGTGGTGGTTCCAAGTGTGGCCGGGTGGGTGGTGGTTCCAAGTGTGGCCGGGTGGGTGGTGGTTCCAAGTGTGGCCGGGTGGGTGGTGGTTCCAAGTGTGGCCGGGTGGGTGGTGGTTCCAAGTGTGGCCGGGTGGGTGGTGGTTCCAAGTGTGGCCGGGTGGGTGGTGGTTCCAAGTGTGGCCGGGTGGGTGGTGGTTCCAAGTGTGGCCGGGTGGGTGGTGGTTCCAAGTGTGGCCGGGTGGGTGGTGGTTCCAAGTGTGGCCGGGTGGGTGGTGGTTCCAAGTGTGGCCGGGTGGGTGGTGGTTCCAAGTGTGGCCGGGTGGGTGGTGGTTCCAAGTGTGGCCGGGTGGGTGGTGGTTCCAAGTGTGGCCGGGTGGGTGGTGGTTCCAAGTGTGGCCGGGTGGGTGGTGGTTCCAAGTGTGGCCGGGTGGGTGGTGGTTCCAAGTGTGGCCGGGTGGGTGGTGGTTCCAAGTGTGGCCGGGTGGGTGGTGGTTCCAAGTGTGGCCGGGTGGGTGGTGGTTCCAAGTGTGGCCGGGTGGGTGGTGGTTCCAAGTGTGGCCGGGTGGGTGGTGGTTCCAAGTGTGGCCGGGTGGGTGGTGGTTCCAAGTGTGGCCGGGTGGGTGGTGGTTCCAAGTGTGGCCGGGTGGGTGGTGGTTCCAAGTGTGGCCGGGTGGGTGGTGGTTCCAAGTGTGGCCGGGTGGGTGGTGGTTCCAAGTGTGGCCGGGTGGGTGGTGGTTCCAAGTGTGGCCGGGTGGGTGGTGGTTCCAAGTGTGGCCGGGTGGGTGGTGGTTCCAAGTGTGGCCGGGTGGGTGGTGGTTCCAAGTGTGGCCGGGTGGGTGGTGGTTCCAAGTGTGGCCGGGTGGGTGGTGGTTCCAAGTGTGGCCGGGTGGGTGGTGGTTCCAAGTGTGGCCGGGTGGGTGGTGGTTCCAAGTGTGGCCGGGTGGGTGGTGGTTCCAAGTGTGGCCGGGTGGGTGGTGGTTCCAAGTGTGGCCGGGTGGGTGGTGGTTCCAAGTGTGGCCGGGTGGGTGGTGGTTCCAAGTGTGGCCGGGTGGGTGGTGGTTCCAAGTGTGGCCGGGTGGGTGGTGGTTCCAAGTGTGGCCGGGTGGGTGGTGGTTCCAAGTGTGGCCGGGTGGGTGGTGGTTCCAAGTGTGGCCGGGTGGGTGGTGGTTCCAAGTGTGGCCGGGTGGGTGGTGGTTCCAAGTGTGGCCGGGTGGGTGGTGGTTCCAAGTGTGGCCGGGTGGGTGGTGGTTCCAAGTGTGGCCGGGTGGGTGGTGGTTCCAAGTGTGGCCGGGTGGGTGGTGGTTCCAAGTGTGGCCGGGTGGGTGGTGGTTCCAAGTGTGGCCGGGTGGGTGGTGGTTCCAAGTGTGGCCGGGTGGGTGGTGGTTCCAAGTGTGGCCGGGTGGGTGGTGGTTCCAAGTGTGGCCGGGTGGGTGGTGGTTCCAAGTGTGGCCGGGTGGGTGGTGGTTCCAAGTGTGGCCGGGTGGGTGGTGGTTCCAAGTGTGGCCGGGTGGGTGGTGGTTCCAAGTGTGGCCGGGTGGGTGGTGGTTCCAAGTGTGGCCGGGTGGGTGGTGGTTCCAAGTGTGGCCGGGTGGGTGGTGGTTCCAAGTGTGGCCGGGTGGGTGGTGGTTCCAAGTGTGGCCGGGTGGGTGGTGGTTCCAAGTGTGGCCGGGTGGGTGGTGGTTCCAAGTGTGGCCGGGTGGGTGGTGGTTCCAAGTGTGGCCGGGTGGGTGGTGGTTCCAAGTGTGGCCGGGTGGGTGGTGGTTCCAAGTGTGGCCGGGTGGGTGGTGGTTCCAAGTGTGGCCGGGTGGGTGGTGGTTCCAAGTGTGGCCGGGTGGGTGGTGGTTCCAAGTGTGGCCGGGTGGGTGGTGGTTCCAAGTGTGGCCGGGTGGGTGGTGGTTCCAAGTGTGGCCGGGTGGGTGGTGGTTCCAAGTGTGGCCGGGTGGGTGGTGGTTCCAAGTGTGGCCGGGTGGGTGGTGGTTCCAAGTGTGGCCGGGTGGGTGGTGGTTCCAAGTGTGGCCGGGTGGGTGGTGGTTCCAAGTGTGGCCGGGTGGGTGGTGGTTCCAAGTGTGGCCGGGTGGGTGGTGGTTCCAAGTGTGGCCGGGTGGGTGGTGGTTCCAAGTGTGGCCGGGTGGGTGGTGGTTCCAAGTGTGGCCGGGTGGGTGGTGGTTCCAAGTGTGGCCGGGTGGGTGGTGGTTCCAAGTGTGGCCGGGTGGGTGGTGGTTCCAAGTGTGGCCGGGTGGGTGGTGGTTCCAAGTGTGGCCGGGTGGGTGGTGGTTCCAAGTGTGGCCGGGTGGGTGGTGGTTCCAAGTGTGGCCGGGTGGGTGGTGGTTCCAAGTGTGGCCGGGTGGGTGGTGGTTCCAACCCTAACCCATATACAGGGCTATGTGGGGGAGTTATTTTTCTTGGGGTAACGGTGCGTTGCATAAACTATGCTGGATAGTGTGAATGACACATGTGTTATCTTTGTTTTTGTTTACTAAGGAAAGGGACTCTATATTTAGACTAGGGAACTGTTGAAGGTGCTCCATGACGTGGCACTGGTGTTGGCCTTTCCGATATTTTTGGGAACTCTTGTTTAGGGAAGAGTTAATATCTAAGGATTGCTGATAATAAGTTACCCTTTTATTGTCACAGAATGTATTTCTAATAAAGAAGAGTTGTAGCTATAATGGGTACAGGGCCTGGTATTTTTTACCGAATGAAATACGTAATTGTGCAACTTTGGATACGTTTTATATAGTTTTAGGTAATAATTAATGCGTGAATAGTTTAGTTATTTAGTATATTTTTATTTTTTTAATTACCACACGCCACTACTGGAAACGAGTTTTTTTTTTACATTGTTGAACAGGCTAGCGTGATTAAATTAAGTTGATCTTATTTTATCTTATCGTATACAGGGGTATATATGGGTTTACAGTGGTATACAAGAATATACACGAGTGTGTGTGGGTATACAGGGGTGTATAAGGGTATATAGAGGTATACAGGGGCATACAGGGGTATAAAAGGGTATACAGGGATATACAAGGGTATGCATGCTAGGTATGGAATGCTTTCGAGTGGATGCCGTGTAATATCCCACGAGTCACTTGTATTTTTTTTTATACACACGAGCCTTTAGGCGAGTGTGTACGCAACGAAAATATAACGGACGAGTGGGATATTCTATGGTATACCACGAAAAAGCCTTGCATATCTATTTTATACCATGTCATAGGAAACGTAGCCTTACATAATCGATGCGTTGGATGTTGGGAAGGTTGGGTGTGATACCGTTGAATTGCATGGTTCGGTGGAATAACGGCTTTCCTGCATTCTGATTGGCTGTATTTTCTCTTGCATGGTATAAAAGAATATACAGGGTACACATTAACAAATAACTGACTTAATCTCACTTAATTGAGATTCTCGGCAAACAAAATTCACTGTTTCCCAAGGGACTAGTCATTAAGTGATTTGTTATATAGCAAAACAAATAGATCAAATCGGTGGAAAACAGAAACAAAGGCAAATTTTGAAAAACGAGAGATTCGCTGAGATTCCAGCGACAACATCGGGCCACCTCCAACTGCACGCTCTGATCACGTGTAGCAGCGGTCAACATTTCGCAGGTAACAGTGAATTGCTTCCCGCTGGATTTCATAGTTTTCGCGATTTTGCCCTCTCAAGGCATTTGGCGGTAAACAGTTTCATTGTTAGATGTCATGTGACCATGAAATAGGCAATGAATGGGCGCGCTGTAGCGGAAAAACGCCAGTTGCATAACAATGTTCTAAATACAAAATAATGGGGGATACATGAGGTCCATACGCGTTTCCATGGTGATCCGCTGTTTAAGATAACCGCAGGCTTACATTAATCACACGGAGAAGCAGTCGCAGTCGCCGGCGATCGTGTGACAAAACCGTGGTCAATTTCCAACTTATTTTTAGGCTCTCTCAATCTTTCATAATGTCTCTTTTTGCCTGTACTAATTGCAACAGTCGCCATCCGTTCGAACAACTATCTAAGGGCGATCAACTTTGCAAGGTAAGATTCCTTGTAATAATTATAAAATTGAGGTTTGTTTAGTGAGCTAATTAAGCAAAATTGATCAATTTTTTAATACTGTAGCTTATAATTTGAAAGGTCTAGAATTCATATTAAAGTTAAGGTATGTTTAACTGTGAGGTTGATTTTAGCGTTGACTCCTGTGGAAGCTCAATTTTACCATCAAAATTTAGTTTCGTGATTTTTCTTTCGGCTGTATTTTTGGCCAGTCCTTATAAGAAATTCTCCCGCTCACCGTACCACATGAACGAAATAAGATGCTACGTTCAATGCTTTGGGGTTGAAAGTGTCAACTTTGTGTACTATTATTAATTGTCTCCGGCCTTAAGTATGTCTCCAGTCAATGCATATATAGAGATAGATAGATAGCTTTAATAAATAATCACATTGCAGCCTCCTAAGGCTGAATTGCATGAATATATAAAAATGGTTAACACCTAAAAATAAGTATAACTGTAAATTTGGTATATACAGTAAGAATTACAGATGGCTGCCATAAAAAAGTTTTAATAAAGCTATGTGCAAGAGTACGAGTTCTACCGCTTATACATAGATTGAATAAACGTACATGTATTGGATAAATGCTTGGTGCACATCTTCAGTTGAACAAATTCATGCTGGATTTTAAGATTATACCTGCAAACATTCTTTGGTGGTAGTAGATGGTGCAGCTTATGTGCAAAATAAGGAAAAACATATGCTTATTGGCCTTCTTAATTACATCAGAAATGTGACAATTCCAATAGATACAGAGGGAATGGCTTCCAATCTATAGTGTACCTCATAGTAAAGTTATTGACGACTTGAATCAGGTCATTCTCCTTAAGCACTCTTTCAGTCAGGCTTATTACAGTTCAAGAATAAAATTGTGAATACATGTACGTACTGGATGAAATGCTGAAAACAGAATGCTTTTGACAGAGGTGATGCAAGACCTTCAAGCAATGAGCCCCTGAAGCTACAGTGTGGATCATTTGCACTTGCTGCATTGATCTCAGTTATGACAAAAACAATTATTTCTAACTATTTCTTATTGGTAGGAGTGTCGAAAGACCTATCCTCTTGTGACGTGTACTTATTGTCGATTGGAATTTCATCTTTTAAGGTAAGAGACTGGATGTTTATTACTGCTACATAAGAGTGTTGTTTATTCAAAATTCTGAATCCTTTTTCTTTGCTCGAACACCCCTACATGGATGGAGGCAAAATCAAGTATTCCACTTAACAGTTGACACATAATTTGTTGACACTTTTAAAAAAACTTTTAAAGACACATCTTTTTAGTAAGGCTTTTCATTCTTAGTTAGCTTTATTCAATACCCATATACAATACATGTCTTGATGGAACTTTAATTTATTTAGAAAACGTTTAAAGGCTTTTTTTTATCCTTTACATGTATAGTTAGGTTTAAATTTAATACAGTGCTACCATACAGAATGCATGATGTAACTATTATTTTATTATTTACAATAGTTATCTTAATCTTAAGCAGAAGTCTTTTTGATATAGATTTTGTAATAAAAACTAACGATAAAAAGTCACGACGTTTCGACCCCTCGGAGGTCATTTTCAAGTGAGAATAAAAGTTTTAACAATTAGCATAAATATGTAAAAACTAGATAAAAATGCGGCGTGCGCCGAAATGTGATAAAATATGTACAAAAGTATAAAAAGTGCTAAAAATATATGGAGTAATGAACGGTAGCTAGAGAAAACAATAGACAAAAAGTAATTACAAGAACTGTTCTAAACAAATAATTTGGCGCGGATAGAGTCACACTGTTTGTTTAGCGATGGTTTCAGTTCTTTTATAAAAAACATTTCAAAAATAAGACAATCAAACTTGTTCTGGCACTTTCTCAGGATTCTAAAACTCTTTGCGATGTTGTTAGGTTCCAATGCATGTTTCTCTCTCAGATGGTCGCCGATGGTTGCCCCTTTGTGCAAGTGTGACCTGTGCGACGCAGGTTATGTCGGATATACCTGCCGACACCTTCACCAGCGCATTGAAGAGCACAAAGGGGCAACCATCGGCGACCATCTGAGAGAGAAACATGCATTGGAACCTAACAACATCGCAAAGAGTTTTAGAATCCTGAGAAAGTGCCAGAACAAGTTTGATTGTCTTATTTTTGAAATGTTTTTTATAAAAGAACTGAAACCATCGCTAAACAAACAGTGTGACTCTATCCGCGCCAAATTATTTGTTTAGAACAGTTCTTGTAATTACTTTTTGTCTATTGTTTTCTCTAGCTACTGTTCATTACTCCATATATTTTTAGCACTTTTTACACTTTTGTACATATTTTATCACATTTCGGCGCACGCCGCATTTTTATCTAGTTTTTACATATTTATGCTAATTGTTAAAACTTTTATTCTCACTTGAAAATGACCTCCGAGGGGTCGAAACGTCGTGACTTTTTATCGTTAGTTTTTATTACAAAATAGTTATCTTATTCTATTTATAGTTGTAATGCACAGTTGATCATCTTGTCATGGAAACTGCACAATATAAATTTCAGATTATGATTATTATGATTATTATTATCATTATTATTATTATTATTATTGTTATTTGAAATTTGTGTTTTGATAAACACTTTTGCTATTTACAAAAGCAGTTACAGACCATGACACAGCCGCCTCATTGTTCAAGGTTTTTATCTTTTTTTAATTATTATTATTATTATTGAACACTTATTTATCGAACACTTTTTTATTGTGAAATTTTAATAATTGAATGTAATAACTATGTAAATATTCAAATGTTTTTTTTAGCTATCTTAATCTTGTATGTAATTATTGTGAATAAAATTAGGGTATTGTTTTTTTATTATTATTGTTATTTCAGGTAGCCAGCCCCCTACTTTTTGTTGTAAGTTACCAATTTACACTGTAAGTGTTGTCAGTATTTCTAAAAAAATCTCAAGATGCCGGGGCAAATAGAGCTTGTTGCTGTTGCTGTTCATGTTCATTATTTTACATAAATATCTCATCTACATCTAGATCTGCAAATGTAACAATCTCTTCTAGATAATTAGATTAGTAAAAATAATTTCATTGGCATGGACATCTGGAGGTGAATACCAAGTCCAAATTTTCTTGATCCTGCATGGAGGCAGGATGGCTGAGTGGTTTAGGGCACTGGATGTTAATGCAGTGACCTGGGTTCAAATCCAGCTCTGGCCACTAGCTGGAGTAATCTCAGTGCTCAAATTTAATTTTTCGACCACTAACCCTTTGGGTTAGTAGACATATTTTTTACTAACCAAATTATATAGTTTGGTATCCAAGCTCACAACTTATGATATTTAAAACATTGAACATTTTGTTAAAAAATAACGACTAGAACAATGGTCGCTCATATTTCGCAATAAAATAAGAGATGTTAAATAGCTTCTTCATTTTTTCTTCAGTGTCATTCGACATTTGTCGCAAAGATTGAACAATGTTCATTGAACCTCTTTCCTGTTGCTCCCTCTGCTGTTTTGCTAAAACGCATGCTTCGTGTTTACGATTGCTTGCATGTGCTTTCATGTTTCCAATGTGGAAAGCTTGGCTTCCGGTAAAAAATGAACTGTTTTTATCTGCTAGGGAAGAAAATTCCCGGCATGCAGTACAGAACATTTCCTCTTTAGTCTCGTCGAACTGAAGCCACACAAATGCCGAACCCCCTGCAGAACCTCCAACGAACAGCAATTTGCAAGATGGCGGATATGGATCCGATAAAGTTGTGTTCAGATCCCTTCATTCGATGCAAACTAGTCTCCAGGGCCTTAGCGCTCAAAATGGCTGCAAAGTTCGATTTGATTGCAAAGACGGCGAGGACAAATTGTTTGACACAGAAAACAATCTCATGCAAGATAACACATAAACTGTTCCTAAAAATTAAATTTGTTCTGGGTTCATGCCTCGTTCAACTCCTCAGTCATCCTTGTAAATAGCCAACCGGTCTGCCTCCCACCAGTCGGGATTCTTAACTCTGTTGTGTTCATTGTATTATTTGTTTCATTGTCCCTGAAAAGCCCCTCTAGGGAAGTGGTTAATATTATTAAGTATTTATTTATTATTTTATTTATTTGATCAAGATGCACTTTGACCCTTGGGTTAATATAGATAGCCACAACGGTATTCAGAGGAAGCTGTTGATTGGTTGGTCTTTTACATCTGAGGGATAGATGTAGAATACAAGTTTTGGTGAAAAAACAAGAGACTGAAATTGGTAGCCGGACTAGAAATTCTCTGACTCATACATGTAGTTATCCACTATGCAGGGGTTTGGTGCTCAAAGGGGGCAGTTACATGTACACCGTAGCAATTTGGTCTGAGAATCCAAATTATTTCAGTAACTTTGGCTCTCTCAAGTTTACAAGTACACTGTAGTTGCTTTTGTACTGTTATTACACAACTGTAGGTGAGTGGCAAGGGAGCCTAAAGGAGGCTACTATATAAAGATTATTGCTTTCATTATCACTTTGGAGACATAGGTCCTGAATCATTGTGATGTTAAGATCAGTATTTTGAGGAAATTGGTGTACTTGTGGCTTTGCAAACACCTCCAGAAACACAAGCAATTGAACAGTTTTGATTTATTATTATTATTATTATTATTATTATTATTATTATTATTATTTTAACTCCACACAATTATTTGTTTGTTAAAATTATTATTATGAACACAGCAAACTTTATTTACAATTATTCTTTTATTATTCTTTGTTTGTTTCCTTTTTAATCATAGCACACAGAATGCCCAGAAAGTTCATTTCCCTGGTACACTTAGAAGCAACCTCATTTTGCATATAAAAGGCCTTATATTTGCAATTGCTTAGTTAAGATTTTAGCAGTTTTAAACATTGATGTAATTGTTTATTGCCATTCAGTATATTATTATTATTATTTATTTATTATTATTATTATTATTATTATTATTATTATTATTATTATCATCATAGGAACACTGAGAAGGATCCAGTCTGTAAAAAATGCAGTTACAACTTCAGAATGTATGGCCAGGTAAAGTGGAACTGACCGATTTTATGTTGCAATATATGAACTATACACTATAAGCAAGTTATATTAAAGTCATTTGAGTTGCATATTTTAATTTACATGTACATGTATCATAGTTGATCAAAAAAATGATGCATTGTGTATGTACCTACAGTAGTTCATTTAAAGTACATGTAGTGGAAACGTTTTTAGTATACGTAGCTACAGTACTATAGCCAGGGGTCAACATTTAAAAGTTGCTGGCTTGCCTGGGGAAGTAAGTTTGGGATCTTATTTGCCTGTTTGGGCAGCTAAAATTTGTGTGAAGGTTTTAGATTACATGCAATTCAGAAATTTACTTTAACTTTACACCTGTCCAACAATTTGAAATCACATGCTTGTGTTGCTGCCAGCAAGATGGAATGTTTCGCAGAATTTTGAAAATGCAGATGCAGAAACATTTGCAGTAGTGTCTTAAGACAAACTTGCATGTTTCATGCTTGAGCAAATTTGGTAAAAGTGAGCCATTCACAGTGCTTAGAAAAATAGTTGGATCATTCTACAGATACCTGGTAAAGATTTCGGTTTGTCTGTGCTGATCAAATGTTTTGGGTATTATAAAACTAAATTCTTCCTTGGGCAACTACTGTAAACTGTGAGGCTTTGCTGCGCAAAGGACAACAAAATTGAAAACTTAGTGTTGACCCCTGCATATAGCTCACTTTTTCACTATCCTCTACTAAGTAGGTGAACATCTGTAATTTTAAGTCCCTCTTCATGGATGTGATACTTTTCTATGTCCATTTGTATTATAATGAACCATTCTTTGGAAGCTTTGTTCTTGGGTGTGGTTGTTCTATAATTTACAATATCGTACAGTAACATAAAATTTATTTTTATTGCACATGTATTATCCAACAAGTGAACTGAGATCTTGTTCTCATATCTTTTTAATTAAGTAATTTTTCTCCTCCATCAGCCTTCATGCTGTGTGTATTGTAACATAAGAGCTGCTTTTGATGGGAGTAAATGCTCGAGGTAAATATAAAATTAATAAACAACTAATGAGACAGTTATTGTCATTGTTGTACATGTAACTTCCTGTTGTCGCCTGGTTTTGGAGTCATTTCTCTTGTCACTTCTAACCCTTCGGAGAACTCAGTGCTGTGGTTGAGTTGCCGTGGTGACCTCCTCGCTGCTGAGGAGACTGCTGCCTCTTCTTTGGCTACCTTTATGGCACTTTCCCTCCAATACTTCACTTGGCTTAGAGTAATCATAGGAGAATGATTTGTTTAATTAGTGTGTGGTTACAGCCCAAATTGGATGGCATGAAGTTCCGTTCTTATTTGGGGGAAAATGCATGTAGGTAGACACTTTTTAAGGTGTCAGGTACATTGTATGTGTAAAAGGGAAAAAGCCTCTTTCCTTTATTTTTAGTGCCATTTAATAATCATGATTATTGTGTCTTTAGATGTCTGAGTTCAGAGAAAAAGTATGGCCCACCAGTCTCTTGTGAACAGTGTAAACTGAACTGTGCTTTTGAAAAGCCCATGGAGGCAAGGGATAAGGTTACTAACATTTCACTATAATATACAGTCATGTAGTTTGTGTATGAATTATGTGAACATTGCAACAAAGCTGACTTATTTCCTCAAGGTGGCACACTGGGTACCCAACACATAAGTTATTGTTTGTAGTACATGTAATACATTGTGCATGTAATTTTCAGAATGCTTTGATAAACTAGGAGACAAACTCATATGGAAATCTGGTCTAAAAAGTGTAACATTGTGATAAGAATGCGGTCTTATCAACAGAATTGATAAAATTAATATAAATTGACCACTGTACAGGAATTCTAAAAGTTGACGTTTCAATGTTTTGTCCAATTCACTCTGATGAAGGGTTAACACTGTGATATTCTGACAATTATGTTCCCCTGCCTCACAGGACTTGAAATTGTATGGTGTAACTAAACAATTAACAGCTGTAAGTTGATGACATGTCAAATGCAACCCCAATAACAATAAAAGATATTCCACTAGAGTGTTCACTCATGTGACCAGCAGCCGTATTGGCTTAATGAAACAAAGGAAAGTATTTGCAAGAAAATAGAGTTCAATTCCCAAAGGGTTATCCTGGTACATCAATATGACTGCCATTCCTTTGTTTTGGTACACCAATATGGCCCCTGTGATGTCATGTAAAACAGTCTATAAGACCAACCTATGGTTAATACCGATAATTTCGTTTAATAAAAAGGTGGATGGGAAGACCCTGTGCCTATTGTGCACATTATCATACAAACGAATACTACACAAGGCAAAGAAAGGAGAAAAGAGGGCAGGTGGACATGACCATCATAAGCGAGACAGGTGAGACAGGAGCATTAGCAGACATGGCTACTAATGCTCAGGCTCAGACTTTATTTGGTAGATTTAAGGGGTAATGCCCTCTACCATGTGGCCTTAGTGCCCAATGAGTGGCTTTTAGCTTACCTAGACACATTAATTTGTGAGGTATTTATTTCTTGTCACCCCAAGCCACATCCCACAAGCCTTACCCTTTCATTGCTTGGCTCAAACTTTATTTAGCAGATTTAAGGGGTAATGCCCACTACCATGTGGCCTTAGTGCCCAATGAGTGGCTTTCAGCTTACCTAGACACATTAATTTGTGAGGTATTCTAATGTCACTCCCAAGCCACATCCCACAAGTCTTACACTTTCATTGCTTGTTTTATTCATGTGGGCACTTGAGCCTGGGTATTAGCTATGCCATGCTGACGAGGCTTAACAAGGCTGAAACGGCTGTCCATGGCTGCTAATGCTCAGGCTCAAACTTTATTTTGGTAGATTTAAGGAGTAATGCCCGCTACCACATGGCCTTAGTGCCCAATGAGTGGCTTTCAGCTTACCTAGACACATTAATTTGTGAGGTATTCTTTCTTTTCAGAGTATTTCAAATGGTCAATGAATTTTTGTATGATGTCTTTACCTTGTAAAATCAGGAAATCAAAACATGCAAAACTTTCCAAAACTGAGAACAGTGCCAGCCCCAAAGATGGTAAACCTTCATCAGTTGTCGCTGCTGCACTGGAAAGAATTGGAAGCAACCGCAACAGTCCTCTTACTATTGGAATCTACAGTAGCATGAGCAAGTGAGTTGCAGTTCAACTTGATTGTCTTTATTGAGTGCCTGCTTGAACCAGATCCCACCGATGAGAAGTGGGCAGAAACTTCTCCACTGAAATCTCATCTCAGTTACACTGTAACGTCCTGAAAGTGGATGCCTTTGCTTGTCCCTACTGTAGCTTTGACTGTAATTTATGGTTTTACATGTAGTTGCGGGTTTATATGCTGACCATTTATTAAAGCCATGACTACATGAGTGATTTTTTGCTTGTGATTGTGATTGTTTTTAAATTGTTGCGTCACCAGTGCATGATGAAAATAAAGCTAATATATAATGTCAAAATCCTCAATCTTCAGACAATGCAGTGATAATGACAGAGGTCATAACATTTTGTTCTCTAAATAAAGAAAGTATTTTTTGGCCAAAATTTGAGGCAAATGTATTATTTTGCTTTGACTGGAGACAAAATTACTAAGTATTTTGTTGTTTTCTTGCTTGATGATTCAACCATAGTGATGCTATCACTGAACCACTTGCCCTGGAGTCACACATAACTGAACTTACAGAACTTAAAGAACAGGTAATTAATTAAAAGTTATCACCATTGTAATTTTCCCTTTGCCTCCAGCCTCTTGTTGTTGGCCCCCTTTGACCACAATGTGAAATGTAGTTTCAAGTTTCAGTTCTAAAAAACATTGTTTAAGCAACACTATTTCTAACTTTAAGTCCTCCAAAAATTTGGAAGATTCTCCTGATTAATTTTGTTTGCTGATATTCTAGTGAAAATGTCAAACTTTGCTTTTTCTTTCTGCAGTATCCCCAAAAAAATTCCCCAGTCTTCCTATTTCCAGCAAAATCTCCAGACTCCCAGGCAGAAGATGTTTGTTTTTCTCCCGAAACAGGCCTTCTGAGAGTTGCCACCCCCTGTAATTTTAGTTGAAATTTCTTACAGATATAGTGATTTGTTCATGGCTTTATACACCTGTAGGGATGAGTAAGACGATGAGTCAGTGACATTTCCTTAAGAATCAAGTTGCAAATTGCATGTATTTTTTTTCCTTTATCATTAGGTGCTAAATCTCAAAAAGCAGCTTCAACAAAAAGAACAAGCACTTATTGAGAAAGATAAAAAGGTAATGAAAAGATGTACCGGTATATAAATAGAAACAAAATATAAAACAAATCCTAAAGTTAATTAAGTGAACACTGACAATTGATATTATTTTAATCTAATGATAATTATTAATAGAGAAAGTGGCCGAAACTAAATTCTAGATAATGTACTTAGCCTACTTTTAAATAGGGACAGTGAAGTAGTATTACACTGTCCAATATTTAAAAACAAGTTTAAGACTAGTAATAACAACCATTTTGAGCCTCCGTAAATTCTTTCCAGATAACCGAATTGAAGGCTGAGCATTGGGAGAAGGAAAAAGAATTTAGACAGAAAATTGT
The DNA here is from genome assembly GCA_948470475.1 of Galaxea fascicularis. Lineage (NCBI taxonomy): Eukaryota > Metazoa > Cnidaria > Anthozoa > Scleractinia > Euphylliidae > Galaxea > Galaxea fascicularis. The sequence goes on along the minus strand of OX419338.1, from coordinate 5,906,030 downwards.
CCAAATGCAGAAGGATCAAGCTGAGCGTTTAGAAGGTTTACAGGTATGTAAGCAGATTCGGCCATGACTTCTACATGTACATGCATATTCTCATAACTGGTATGGTAATAATGTAAGAGGAAAGTAGGGTCTGGTCACTGTTAGGGTTAAAAGGCCTAATTTACCTTTAAGACTAAACATTCCAGTGTATTAAATTATAATTATCTCTCAGTTAGTATGCATGCTGTGATTTTGTGGGCCGTACTTTGTCCGCTAAATTTGAAAGTTTTCTTTTTCGCACGCCCGACTAACTTCAAAGATAAAATAAATATCGTTTTCTCAGTCCGTACTGTAAGTTACAGATCCTCGTTTTTTAACTGTTGATTTATGGCCCACTTGCTTCGTGCTAGGGCCATAAGTGAACGGGGAAAAAATTCAGTCTGTAACTTACAGTACGGACCTCAAACTCGGTTAGTAAGAGGTATATCTTCTGGACTTACTTCAATACATAAGGGAGCTTCAGATTTGAGTACGAGTACAAGATCGAGTTTTGAGTATGACTTTTCAAATCCTGTTCGCATGCTTTAGATGATCACTAGTGACACCAGTCTTGTTTCTGCAATCTCCTGATCTACTGGTAAGTGACAAGGAAGAGTGAAGGATCAGGGGAGATGACTGGTTTGAAACTAGAAATTCATACTGTCTCGTACTCAATCAGGTGTACTCGTACACAAATCTAAAGGTCCCTATTTTGTTATGCCAAAAAAATTAGCCTAACTACATTTTAAAAACAAATGCACCTAATGAAAGTGCTGTCTTTGATACATATTTTTAGTTAAATTTTGTAGATCATGGGGTAACTTCTCAGTTTTGGATTAGCAAGAAACACAAATAAGTTAATTAAAGTGGTATATTTTCAGTAAATTTTGTTCTGAAATGATTCATGCATGATTGTAAAATATTGATTGTTAATTTGAATTACCTTTTGCTTTTTCGATCAGGAAGAAAATAGAAACCTAAAGAGACGAGTAGGATTACTGTCAAAACCAGCGAAAGATAAGGCTGGTGATAAGGCGGTTATCACCTCTAGCTGATTGAATGTTATTGCAATGTTTGTTAAAAGGCTTAACACTTTTTATTACATTTTTAATTTTCCAAACTAGACAGATTTTTAGTACAAATATTTTCAAGATATCTGCCTACAGTGTATGTAAATTATGGATTAAATATTTTACACTCGGAAATTTTTTCCAATTTGTTTTGAAATCATTATTGGTTAGACTATAATATTTTTCATGCATCACTTCTCAGAAACAGTTGACATTTGACTGCAGAACCAAAGATGTTTCAAAACTTGCCTAGGCATACAGCCAGCTCAGCTTGTACTGTAGTAACTTTATTGCACACAGTTTGAAAAACAATCCATACGCCCCTCCTCACCCCACCTACGGAAGGTCGGTGGAAATTCTAAGGGGGAAGGGGTGGCAAAAAGCAAATGTTTTAAAGTAAATTATGGAGCTAAATTGGGATTTTCAGAGGGAGGGGGGGTGCAAACCAAAAAACCATCCATTGGGGGGGGGGGAAGGGAGGTATGGATATTTTGTGGAACCACAAAGTCATTCTTTTCTTGTTTTTTTTTTTGCGTGCACATTTTACATGTCATCTCTTTGAGATCCTCTTAGAGTTATTTTTTTACACCTTGCACACAGCCCATCTCAGCCTATGTTTTAACTAAAGGAGGAAGTAATTAGATTAAACCAAGCATCGCATTCATTTATTAAGTTAAAGGGTCATTCATCCCTGTACATGTGCTTTATAACCTTTGAAAAATGAGAATTATATTTTAGTAGACCTTAGTTTATTTCTTACAAAATAAAAGAGGGTTAGTATAATTTTTAAAGCTATGTATTACAGCACTGACATGCTCACATTATTTCAGCTTTTGATTAGTACCAATAGTAAAAACATTTCTTGAGAAATAAATGGTCATTTAGTTTCAGTTTACAAATTGTAATTATTTTTATTATTTATTGGTTTTGTTCTTAATATTCTACATGTAAATCTACCTATTTTATCAATAGTTTTGGTCATAACCAACTTAAGCTTAATCGATATTAATTATTACTGATCAATGAAATTATTTGTTAGCACTTCTTAATGATTATTATTAATTTTTGTCCCTGCTTTTCTTAATAATTAACTCAAACATCCCCAAAATAATCTATCGCGAGCGACTGGGGTAGAGGCAGGGAATTCATCAAAATTTTCATTAACCCTGTGTACAGTTCCGTCATGCTTTGAATAACTAAGCTCTGGTCTTGGGCTCAACTTCTAGCCACAAACAGAGCAGTGAAATCCAGCTCAAACCTCATTTCTCTTTATGAAGAAGACCAGAGCAGATGTACTGTACAAGCCTGGTCGTGTTGTCAGCATCAATCTTGATGCCTTAATTACTTTGTTGCTAGTTTCCTGCAAACTATTATAGCAAGGATTTTTACACCATTCCAAGTTATGTGAGAAACATAAAATTTATTAATGCTTCATAAAGATTTCCTGATTGAACCAAAGGCTTATATGATTGTGCTTTAGTTATCCTGATAGCAAAACTCAGGAAATGTTGGATTCTAGACACAATCTTTACTTGTGTTTAATGGGATGTCTGAAGATGACAAAATTAATATCAAGCACACAAAAAAAGGGTTTCATCAGGACTTCTTAACCAGTAGATTAAACACAAGACAAGTGTACAGTTATTACTGTAGTACGTATATCTGTTATGGTTCAATTTTATACTTAGTTTAATTTTTTTTGTTTCGAACGCATTACCATACATGTACATGACCATACCCCAAAACAAAGGAGGATAAAATTCAAACCAAGGATAAAATTGAACTAAAACATATCCAGTCGAAATAGTAATAGATTTTAGCAGTTTTTTTTCCCTTAATTGTAGTCTGGATGGCACATTCTAGGAAATATCAAAATCATCAGGTATAATTTTATTCATATCAGTTAAAACAGACCTTTCTTTTTTGATAAGTAATGGAAAAGAGCATGTACATTAATGTCTATATCCATTTGCACAATAAAAACAGAAAATGACGTCTCTGATCAGCACTTTCCTTTTTTTGTAATGAAAGCTTTGTGATTACTGGCAGTATTGTATTTTGTATTTGTATTTTAATTTTTTCTCCAAACAAAAATAGAGTAATTAAAGTATAAGAAAATAAAATGGAGAAGGGCACGATATAGTAAAAACTAATTAGTGCCCTGAACAATACTGCTTATAAAAAAACTGGCAGTAGTTCATGTTAAGTCAAAGATTTTGTCCGTAGGATGCCAAGAAACCCAGAATATTGACGTTAAGTGCAGAGGGTTATTAATAATAATAACCAACTGAGCAGCAACCATCTAACTAGGACACAATGGGGGAATTATTAATAAACAAGTGTGAAATGGTCGAACATTAGGAAAAGGCCTGTGAAATAGTTACTACGTGTACTAGCCAGTACTCAACCTTAGCGTTAGTCCACCAGCCTAGGACTGTAGTAGAAAGTTGGTTTGGGCTAGTTAAATTTGAGAACCAATTGTCACTGGGCTGCTAATAATGAAAGAGGTTTTGAAGACAGTACTCAAATTGACGAAGAGAAATTCGATCGGTTTTGAGCTATTATAAAGTTGATCCCCTCCAAAAAATAAATAAATAAAATTCCCTGATAAAAGCTTGGTAATCGCAATATTGGTCTTGAGAGGAGATCGAGTTTGGCCACCATATGACACCATTTCAATAGTATATTTTAGAATCCACTAGCCCATGGATTAGTTTGTTAAAAAGTTAAGGTTGAGCATGATCTGACTTCCAGTGAGTTGAATCGTCTGTAATTGCCAACGATTCAACTTGATTCAGGTGTATTGGACATGAGGGTACCTTTTCTTAAAATTGTTAATGACAAGCCAGTGTTAATGAGACCTGGTTGCTGCAACAAAAAACTTTCTTGGTGACCAGTTCTCTTAAGCTGTCCATCTTATTATTAAATCTAAAGCAACTTAAGATGATGACAACTTCCCCTTTCACTAGATTGATTTGCAACTCCAAGACTAAAACACTTTCACAGAGTAAGAACTTTTGCATCAGCATAACAAAAGGGGAACCACCTGTCCCTATGAAAGCCTCACAGTTATGGACAGCAATAGTCAAACTGGTAGTTGTGTTTACACTCCCTTGAGTCTAGTAGCAGACAGGGTTTCAGGAGAGTGAGATGGACAATGACTGCGGTTCCTTAACTCTTGATTGATATCAAACCCTTTTCTCTCTAGATCTTATTAACTCGCCACTGTTTTCGCATTTAACTGCTGGTGAGCTGCTGCCAGCTTCCGCCTGCTTATTACTTCCTTGTCCTGGAGGGTTTTGATTTGTGCATCTTTTCGTTTAATCTCCTCCCTTGCAGTAAGATATAGGCTTGAGATGTTCTTCTTGAGCACAAGGTTTTCATCTTTAAGTTTTTGATTCTGACAATATTATAAAAAAAACCGTCTGCAATACAGTGTATAAGTACAGTGGAATCCTAACGGGAACTTACAGTAACTTCAAACCCAGCCCTACTTTTTAACTCCTCTTCCAGTTTTTACCTGTTAGTCACTAGGTCTTGAAATGTAGGTGACCTTGAGTTTTGTCTTACGTACACATTACACTCAGTTCCATTTCCTGTTTCCAGGATTCAGGCTCTAACTTGACTGTAAGATGTTAACAGACATCAGGGCATACATGCATCCTATTTGGTGATTGTTTCTTTTTGTAGTCCCACGATGCGTGTACAGTAATTGTTACATAATGATACATACATAAAAAGAAATTGAGCTATTTACATTGTATACACTGGTCACCAAATTTAGAATTTTACCTTACCTCAACTTCAATCTTTTTTATTGTTTGCTGGCTTTCTTCAAAGAGTTTTTTTAACTGAGGGTAAAAGCAAGTTGAGATACCAGTATTCAGGAAGCAAAAGAGAAAATTAAAAGTGATTCATGGATTTATTTTTATTAGTTCGTTGATACATGACTCAAACATACACTGTACACTGCCTGCATGAAGCAAGATCTAGGGTTCTTTCCATTTACACGATCCATCCCGGTGGAAATATTCAATGCTGCGAGTTGCCCAAGTGAAAAATGGATAAATCACAAAAAGTACTTGTATCAGTTGGAAAACTAAAAAATAACAGAAAAAGTGCATTGATTAAGCTGGTGGCCCATAATTTCTGAAATGTTCCAAATGGAATGATACATCTGTATGTACGATTTGATTTGCCAACCAGAATTTCTGGGTTTTCCTTGTAAATGGTAAGGAGCCCTAGTTGAGGTGGGTACTTCCCACTTATTAACAACATAGTTTTTAATGCCACAGGGCACAAAGACCTTCACATGCACATATAGGTGATTTCTGAGGTGTGTGGCTTGATTCAAGTGGGGATATTTTGGGAATTCACAACAATCTGGAGATTTGTGGTAATGCCTGTGTATCCTGTCTGAATAGATCAATATTTCTAAATTTTTTTTTTTGTCTTTTTATTTAATCCTTTTTGGAAATTTTTAAATGCTCAGAGATTCAGCATGGAATTTTTGGGGGGGTTAATTTTTTTGGGGTTTTGAACTTTGCCCTCATTCTATCATCCCCGTCACTTAAATCCTGAGTACTTCCCTGAGAAATAAACAGCTTCAGAATCTCAACTGGCAGATGGCATACCAGCTAGATATTTGCAAACGTGGTGGAGGAATTGAATTTGGGAGTAATGGGAAACAGCTACAGGACATCCTGGTTCCAGTGCCCTAAGCACTCAACCTTACCACTCAACAATGCTACCTCGAAATGATGAATTAAGGCTTGGTTTGTTGAAATACATGTAACTCTTTTTAGCCTCCATCACCAAACAAGCACAAACAAAACAAATAAAAAACAAGGGAGAAAATACTCCACTTCTCCCATAACTCCCCTCAGCTTGTTCGCCCCACGTTGTGACTTTTTCATGCATCCTTTAGACCATCCAGAGATCCTAATGCAGGAGTCAATGTAAACCCCCACCCCGGGACAAGGTGGGGATTTGTTACAGACCTAATTTCAAATATTAACAAATTCCCCTCACCCTGGGGAAGCTGTCCAACTACCAAAGTCCTCAAATTCTCCACCATGTGGGGCCTCCCTTGCCTGAATGTACTGGATTAGAGAGCAGGTGGAGACCAAAACTGAAAGTATACATCTTAAGTTGTAGATGCATATTTGTTCTGTGCATTGCTCCACTTTTAGAGAGTAGATTGCTTAGATTTCAATTGCAAATTACTAGATTTAAATAACAAAAGCACTGACCTCTCGAGGATCCTTCAAGGAAAAGCACGAGTTGATGTTTGGGATGAACAACCGCTGACCTCACAACAGCCGGCTCACGACAAATCCCCACCTAAACCCCTAACCTGGGGGTGGTGAAATACAAACAATTATTACCCAATCCCCCACCACCTCGGGGGTACAATTTCCCTCAAATCCCCTTCTTTTCCCCACTAATCCCACCTTGTCCCGGGGTGGGGGTTTACATTGACTCCTACATAAGGTGTGCTACTAGCCTCCTACATGTACGCACTGACCTTCCTTTGGTTCATCGTGCAATCTTTCCTCCTTTAAAAGGAGAACATATATAATTGCGTGTGTCAAACCAAAAGAAAGTCTGCATAGGAGGCTAGTAGTCTATGTCTAAAGCAAGGTATTGTATTGGAATGTAGCTAATATGAGCGTGAAAAGCAGTTTATATTTACCTCAGGATATGTCATTTCTTGGTTGAGATCAACAGATAAGTCTCCATACAGATCAAAATCCATTGAATCTATTGCAAAAAGACAAACAGAACTCGAACTGAGTCACTTGCAGTAAACAAACAGGAGATAGAGAAATATAGAGTCGATCAAACCATATGACATTCTTTTAACATGAAATGTGATTAGAAATCTGTAGAAATAATTAAAGCTTACCTCGATCGATCTCGGATGACTCTACTACGACAAAATAAAAACATTTAACTCTGAATTCTCACCTTCGTCTTTATAAAGGATGGAGGGATTTTCTCTACTGCTCGGTGCCTCCTTTTGTTCCGGTAAGTCTTTGCTACCTTCCATTTCCTACAGAGAAAAAACTTTAGTTCAACAATTCTTAACAACAGCAAAGCAGGAAAATGACAGGCGTTCCAAAAGTACGAAGCGGACAAGCCTGGGCTCAAGTAGAGTAGCCTCTCGTGACAGCCTGGACTTGAGTTGGTTGGTTGCCAACTTCCTCCAAAGTCCGGCTGAAAATAGATATTTTTTGAGGTTAAAATCATGTATCTAAACTCTGCTGAGGTGCTGTTACGGAAATCTCTGTCTGAAGTACCAGTGTATCTCATATTAGTTCTTGCGACCTTGGCTGGAGTCCAGCTTTTCCGTGCCGCAAATGTCAAGGCTCTTCCTTCGCTTCCGTTTTTTGCAGCATTTCTGAATTGTTGCTATGAATACTAGACAGACAGACATGCACGGGACATACGAAGTTTTACATTCAAAAGGTAGCGAAGGACGGGATTTGAAGACGGGCGATTTAAACTTGAAGAAGCTCAGTGCGAACTTTCGTTTTGTGAGCGACAAGGTTCCTGCTCAAAACCCTTGGGCTCGAACAGCCCCGTTCAATGGAGATTTTATTTTAATCGCCGAATTCTCTGAAAATGAAGGGCCTAAACCTGTGGTAAGTAAATTTGGGGCGTTTGAGAGACAGCTACATCTGCAGTCAATACTACTGACAAAACTATGTTCGTGATGCATCACATCAGGTCACCTGACCATCACAATTACATGTAACTTACTACTGACGAGGGTTGTTTGCTTTGTAAAGTGATAAATCCTTAACGATTAATTAACTGGCGTCTGTTAATTAAGCACTTTGTGATTTTGGAATGATTTCCGCACATTATGTTGAGAGCCGTGCTGAAATCTTGCCACAGGGGTTGTGTCAACATAATACTTCCTCCAGCAATTGGATCCTTAACTAACTGTCCAAATTCAAAAGTATGGAATCATTAAATAATTGTTTTTCTTGTTATCTCTGTACCCAGCTCCATACTTAAGTTGCACTCAAAATTATTCTATTTTGTCACACTTGCCATTTGTTTGTAACTATAGGGACCTTTAGATTTGAGTAAAGAGTATGAGATTGAGTACGAGTACGAGTACAACTTTTAAAATCCAGTTCACGTGCTTTAAAAGATGATCACTAGTGATATCAATCTTGTTTCTACAATCTCCTGATCTACTGGTAAGTAACAAGGAAGAGTGAGGGTTCAGGGGAGGTGACTGGTTTGAAATTAGAAATTCGTACTCGTACTTGATCTTGTACTCATACTCAAATCTAAAGGTTCCTAATAATTGATGCCATAACTCTTAAAACTGGCCATGCTACATGTAAATTGGGAATTTCCTACTGAAAGAACAAGCAAAAACTTCAGGATGGCAGATCTAACAGGGATGTCATAATTTAATACAAGGATAAGTCACATTAAATTATTATCAACAGTTGTATTATGATTTCGTTTGACAGAATGAAAGCCACTTGTAGCTTGTGTGTAGATGTCTCCTGAATTTCCTTTGCCAAGTACAGCAAAGGATATTTAGGAGATGCCTGCATGCGGGCTACTTACTTGTACCATGTTGTCCAGATGGGTAGATATGTGTTCATTTGAGGGTTGTAGATCTTGTGTAATCCACATTTATAATAGGCAGTCTCATACAAGATTATCAAAACAAAAGTTCCAGGGTCAATTTGTTCAAAAGCTGATTAAAATATAAATGCATGCTCTTATCCAGAATTTAAAGTTAATAATAGCATCAAGTATTATGGACATGTTTTTGAAAGCTTATTTCATGCTAAAGGTAATCATTTAAAAAGCAAATTTAAGATGCCAATAAGCTGAAACAGTATGAGAAAGCCCTTACAGTTTTGAAGTTGTGTTTGAAATCAAACCTACATGTAACATGTACATGTATATGTACCCCTGGTAAGCTTTAACTCAATCATGCTTACGACAATAAAGCCCAGGTTGATACTATTGTTTATAATTTCACCTCACCAGATGACAATTCCCATAACTGGAGGGAACAACTTTGACATCAATGCCTTTGCTGTTCATGTGATGTCTGTGGATTATGCACAAACAAAGTAAATATTTTTTTATTTTACTTTTCTAGGCATTTTGTTTCATTTAATACTCATTTTGCAATTTCTTTTTAAGTCCTTCAGTTGAATATCATTTTATTGGTTTTGTGAAAACTCAAACAAAACTTGCCATCCCTTTCAGGGGTGATTTCTCTATTGTGGAAGATACTCAGTTACTTTTATCAGAGAAGAAGGAGGGCATTTATGCTTATGTAAGTTGACTTGTGGCTTTATCATCGTAGTCATCATATGACCAAATTTATCTTAAGTAGAAGGAGAATTTAAGAAAGTGGAGAGGACTCGCAGGGTAACAACCTTAATGTCCTTAATGTTACAAAATTTGTTTTTATTTCCAGAGCAATAACAAGCCACTTAATGGTTGCTTTTTCATATCAACCTTTTACAGATTCACAGATTTACACTTCATGACATCCATGCTCGTGGTTTTGTGAGACCTTACTGTATGTGCTATATTTCCCACTGCAAAAGGTATGAAAATTATCAATGAAAAGAATTATTATTGCCTTAGGGCTCACAGCCACACTTCTTTGCCTTAATTACATGGCTTTTCATTTTTTTTTATCTGAGCACTTTCTTGACTTAATGATAATTAGAAAACAGGGCTAAAAAACAAAGAATTTTCATGTCCATTCTATTGTAAAAATAATGTGCTTTCACCTGTCCTCACTTTGTTACTGGCTGGAAATACTAACAGTCAGAGAACAGTAGTTGCATAAATGTCAGCAAATATTTAATAAATCTGTTTGCAGGAAAATGTATGAAACTGTTTACAAAGTAAACACTGAATGATGCTTATGAAAGAAATCATATGTGAACTGCAGATATGAAATCAAATGAAGGATGATCGCCGCAGTTTGTGATCGCAATTTTTACAATTGCATAGAGAAGCCTGAGAAAAAAAATTCAGGACTTCACCAGGGCTTGAACCCGTGACCTCGTGATTCCAGTGAGATGCTCTACCAACTGAGCTATGAAGCCACTGACATTGGGAGCAGGTCAATTTGATTTCCTATCTGCAGTTCACATATGATTTGTTTCATATGCATCATTCACTTACATATCTTTCATGGGAACATATGAACCCAAAATTGACCTGCTCCCAATGTCAGTGGCTTCATAGCTCAGTTGGTAGAGCATCGCACCAGAATTGCGAGGTCATGGGTTCAAGCCCCATTGAAGTCCTGAATTTTTTTCATTGTGTAATCACAAACTGTGACGATCATTCTTCATTTGAAACTAAACACTGTATGTTTTTAAATTATTGGTTCTAAATTATCTCTGTCAGTAAAAAAAAAATGTGTTCTTGATGTTTGTAAACTTTTTTCATTCATTTGCAGAAAAATGTATTCTTTTCTTGATGCTCTCATGGATGAGTTCACAAAGGTGATTCCAAATTAAGTTACTGTTAAAGCATAAATAAATAGGTAATTTTATTGCCTCTGGAACTGAATTTACATCTACCAGTACCTGTAACACAACACGGAAATTTAATTGCAGCAGCCTTTTGGAGAGATGGAAAAAACAAAACAAACAGAAACAAATGATCACCCTGGTCATCATGCATCAGCAAAATAAGTTTCTACTTAATGAAAAACTTGATGTGTTTTCAGGTGTCAAGGCTGTTTAGGCATGGGAACAGAATAACATTCATACGAGACCTTGAGCAGCGTTTGTCTGAGGTTTTGGCAATGAAAACTTCAAGTTCACGTAAGCACTGTTACCACATCAATCTTTGAGGACACAACTCATTTGTTATCAACCTAATGTTCCCAGGGTCGAGATGAAAGACCTTGGAAATGTCAAGTTGACTTATTAAGATTTATGCATGGCTTTTAAAATTTACTATTAATATTTGGAACAAGGGATACAATAATTGCCAATGATTGACTAACAACATTGATTTAAATCTGTGAGGTCAATTTCACTTAAACTCTTTTTCAAACAAACAACTTTATTTGCAAAAAGCACATCTTACATTTTACTGTACTAACACTTACAGTATCTAATGAAAAACATGCAGTACATTATCAACAATATGGCTACCTACACTACTGCCAGACAATACGGTAACCAATTACTCTGTTTACAATAATGTAATTACATGCATTACTCACCAATCAAACATTCCATTACTTACTGTACATTGCTTACAATATAGTATAATGATATGTACGATACAATGCAATGCAATTCAATGCAACATGAGACTTTGTAATAATATTGTTACTGTCTAGAAAAAAATAGTTATCAACTTTACATGTATGTTTATGAACACAAGCGGCACCACATGTGGTTTTCTCACACCACTCTTACATATGTATAATATTATTTAATTCATACTTCAGCAACCTATAGCACTAACAGTAACTTGTATTATTATAACACATTTTAAATGACAAATGCCCGTGATTTTGCTGGAAATCCTTTTAAACTGCACTCATCAAGTTGAGGTGAAGAATGATTTCAGATCAACACATTCAACTCTAAATAATTTGGAGGTCAATGTATGGTGTTTTATAACTCATTATCACTTGTTGCAACACAATCATTAAATTAAAATGACAGTAATAAAATAGTCAGTTGAATAAATAACACATAACATGATCTTCGACTTGATCATGGGGTTTTGCATTTTTTTATTCAGTAGTTAATTTCAACACACAAGAACCCACTGGCCAGAAATTGAAGGTACCTTTATCCTTAATTATTCAATTGAGTCATAAAGATATTTTACAATAATTATATTAAAAGTACTTGTGGAACATGCATAAACTTTTATTGAATGACAATAAAATTGTTGTGACTGGATCCATCTCCTCAAGAATTAATTATGTCTGATAATATTATATTAAATATTATTATAACTTATAAGCAAAGAAAAAATAATAATGAAATTCAGTAAAATTTAAATGTCAGCAAATGTGTAGTGGATTTTTTTCATCAACACCTCTTTTTATAGGACATGGACAAAACTAAGAACAATGTGAATGAGGAATGTGAATATATTTTTAATGAGACCAAGAAGCTAATAGAAGTTCTTAGACCTCACATGGTGGTAAGTTCAGTCCACAGATGTTTAAGTTCTTTATTTTTAAAATTACAATAAATCCCTTTCACTCCCATGGTCTCAATATTAATTCTTTTTACTGTCTGCCATGCATTGCATATAAATTTTGTTGGTTCTGAGAATTTGGAGTTAAATCAAACAACATCCCCTAGTTGATTGTTTTTGTTACTCTTGTCAACTGTCTGCTTTACAATGTAATGGCATTGCATGGAGAAATTACTGGTTGGTCACTCCTGGGAATGAAAGGGTAAACAAACAGTGAAGTTAAGCTAATGACAAAGCAGAGTTATGTGAATGATATATATGAAATGAATCATATATGAACTGCAGAAATGAAATCAAATGAAGGCTGATCCTCCCCCTCCCCTCCCCTCCCCCCCCTGCCCCACTCCTTTCATAAGATCTGGATCCAGCACTGCAGACAATACCGTTATTTACACCACTGTTGGTACTTTATCTGGCATTTGACTGAACATTTCATAGAGTTTCGAAAACCTTTTTGATAGCGGAGACATTAAGAAGACTTTTAAAAGCAAATGTAGTTTGCATGGTTCGCACGGGCCTGGAAAACTCCTTGAAAAACTGCTTGGTCCTTAAAAACTCCTTGAAAATGATTTTGTCCTTGAAAACTCCTTGAATTTGTGGGTGCAGCGCTTGAATGTTATCAAGACGTCCCTGAATACTTGAGACTAAAGCAAAATAAGTTCATTTTCACATCAAAAGATGAAAAAGATTGTATCACATCACCCGAGAAATGCTTTTGGAGTCCCAAAAAAGACAAAGCTTTTATATCAGGACAATTCAGTGTTTCTTATTCAAAAGATCTAAGTAACCAGGGTTTCCCAAGTGTATTGTGAAGCCCCCCTCCAAGCAAACAAAACCACAAGGGAAATGTATCTTGACGCATCGCTCGAAGCGTGAAATTTATTCAACTTTGGCGCTCTTCATTTTATTATCAAATGAATTCAAAAGGTCAAAGAAGAAACTGCATATATATAATCGGCACTGGGAATGTAATTCCCTCTACAAAGGTTGGGTGACTGCGTTCAAAGGTGACAGGAAAAAGGCCTAATGCAAATGCTGTGATCGGATGGACTCCTGGAAAAGTCCTTGAATAAAAGCTCTTTTCACCTGTATGAACCATGGTTTGGGTTTACAGCTGTATGTTGGGCTTTTCTGTGGCATGGTATAAAATAGCCATGTGATGATAATTATACCATACAGTAGGATGTCCTACTTTTCACTTTTGCTGTCTTGGTATACTACTCTTAAGCAGTTTGTAACTCGTGTGAATAATTTTATGCCTCTCACGCTCTGTATGCTATGTTTATGCAGAAATAATTGGTTAACAACTAATTATGCAAATGGCCAGATTTATCAAATGAAGACTGATCCTCGCAGTAAAGAAGCCTGAAAATAATTCAGGACTTCAACAGGGTTTGAACCCATGACCTTGCGATACTGGTGCGACGCTCTAACCAACTGAGCTATGAAGCCACTGACGTTGGGAGCAGGTTCACAACTGCGTGGACCAGTCTTCATTTGATTTCATTTCCGCAGTTCATATAATTCATTTCATATCCATATTTCACATTGGCTACATGTAGATTTAGCTACAAGCACCAAGTCTTGTGACCAGGTCTGACCTCAAGAATACCCCTTTTACAGTAGTCTAATCTCTTGGTGTTTCCTTACAGCACGATTCCAGGATAGTTCAGCAATTTAAGAGGCTGGAGAGCCTGGCTGAAGGGAGGAGTCGAAGTCTCACTGATGCACCGGACTACTCTCTTTTGAAACAAGGAAAGGGTCATCATAGGACACCATTGTTTGTTAAACCACAGTCTTTCTTGCGAAGAGGTATTATGTCAGAATCACGATTGAACATTCTTCAGTAACACTTTTCACTTCAATGATTAAAAAAGTTTAAATGTTGTGGAGCTCAAAACAGGTTTATAAATCTGAAGTTCCGTGTTAATTGAAGTAGACTCTACGATAAAGAGAATTTGAAAACTGCCAATAAGGAGTCTAAAATCGTAGTTGATTTAACGAGTCAACTTCCAAAGACCCATAAGGAGTTCAGGTTGCAAAATACTGAGCTACGTTGAAGCTACACTCCTTAGAAGATAGACCCTAAAGTTGTTGTCCATTACTTCAGGAAAAAGACGTACAGTAGTCCCTCCCCTTGGGTTTTGTGTTGTGCGTCTATGTGGATTGACGAAATTGCACAAATTAGCAACGTTGTCAAGTGTGGAGCTTTAAAACTTGGCAGTGTAAAAAATGCGAGAGTTTTGCATATCACAAAATTGTAGGGAGATACGGACCTTTGCAGTTTACCGTTTTTCAACTAGAATTTTAATGTGGTGAGTCAGCTTTTTGTCAGTGAACTTAGAATAGCATTTGTCTGCAAGCAGTCATGCTTAGGCGGTTCACAAGTACATTTATTTTGCAGCTTTTTCACTCCCAGATCTGAAGGATCTTCTGACTGGCCAAAAAGAAGTAAGTTCATCTTTTTAACAACAACAAAAAATCGATATAGTCA
>OX419338.1:5801204-5881204 GCA_948470475.1 Galaxea fascicularis | reverse complement strand
TTCTTAGAAAGCTAGGTGGCCTTGGCCTCTTTCGCTTTTGTCCCCTTCCAAGAACAAAATAATTGCTTTTCCACTTTTACTAACGTGTGAGGCCATGCGAAAGTAAGTTTTTTCATAAATCTACCTTCCTGAGGCGAAATTATAACCATGGAGGATGAGTGGAGCCTCTAATTATGGGATTCATTGTAGATCCATGGTTCTAATTATCGCTCTAATGAGATGGGCCTCTCTTAAAAGGTTGAAGCTAGTTGGTCTTGCAAAGAACAAACACATGAACATGCTTCCCAAGTCTGTTAAGGTATGTGTAATGTGGATTTATTCTGTTTGCTGAAACTAAGTTGTTATGGCGGGTCAATGAGAAGGACCGACGCAGCACCACAGTTTCTTTGCTAAATAGAAACAGACCCCCTTTGTTTATTTGTTTTTAAGGAGCTCTGTCATGCTATTTTGCCCCCGCTGTAAAATGCTAAAAGAACTCTTTGAATCAGTGAAAACCCAAAAATAACGAAGCAGTTTATTTACTCGAGACTATGCTTCTGCACTTAGACTAAATACTATTTTCTGTTATGGATGGCACTGAAGGGTGGAAATGGTTGTATTTCTAAATTTTTCAAATTCTCACACGTCATCTTGAAGCCATGGCCAAAAATGCACTATGAATGACTTTTCCTGCAAAACATCGATTGATACCTTTCTCTTACATTTCAAGTAATGTTTCGACATGCGTAAAGGTCATTAAGTAAGGTTTCTGTGTAGTCTTCGCTGGAAAACAGCAAAACTGCCATGACAGAGCTCCTTTAGTCTGTGCCTTCCTTACCTTTCAGAAATATGTTTCCTTACTGAATTTTGAAACAGACCTCATTGAGACACCCCAATATAAGGTAAGAATCCTCGTGTTACACATCACTAGTGTCTTAATACGTTTGGTGTTTTCTTATTGTGATGTAAGCTGTTTCCAGTAATTTTTCTACTGGTATGTCGAGCTAATTATTGTTTCTTTTGAAGGTTTGAGATCGTGAGGATCTATTATAACTCGTCTTATTATGGCTTCTTTTTTTTCTCAGGGTCATTATCTCCGCTCGTTTTGCAATTATGCGAACCAATGGCCGGTAAGTGGCGGACATTTCCAGACGTTTCATTCGACGTCACATAGTTTTCGGTCTTTTCTTTCCTTCTTCCTTTATAAAGACACGTTACACATGTTTAGTTGCTTCTGCACGTAGACTCTGGTTTCGTCCAACCTTCACTTTGTCGTACGCAGGACAATGGAATGGACAAGTTACACTTTAAAGATTTAATTCTTGTGCTTACTTGGCAACATAAACAGCTTTTCCAGCCCCGTATGTTGTTGGAGCTAAACCTTCCCATGAAGCGTCTCGTGCAAAAAGCCACAGATCCAACTTGCGTCTTTAGTTACACTCCGGACTTATCCTTGTCCGTCTATTCTGCGACTTTACCGTGCTTTAATTCCCGATAGTAAAACAGGGATTTGATTGACGTTTTCCACAGCTAGGTATTTTCACAGGCGGACAAATATCTTGGATTTAACTTATTCATCACAAAAATTATGATGTGCTCGTGGCAAGCAGATAAAACTGTGTTTACTGCCGGCTTATTTGCCCGGTGTCTGACTCTTAATGAAACCCTTAACAAAGCATCCTACCTCTGCTCGTGATCTATACGGTTATGTACGGTACAAGTTCTGAGAAATTGTTCAGATATCACTCGAACATTTAATGTTTGATGTTGATTTCCATTATTGTCGTAGCCTTTATTTTTCCACATGTAGTGATCTTGTAGGAACAGAATGCTGATCCAGGTTAGGACATTTCCATTTCCTTTTATTTTCTTTTTTGTTTTGTTTTCAGACCAACGCAGCGCTAGTAGCCTTTGTTCACAGGTGATTTAATTGATATGGGGAGATTCTGTCAGCACGATACGAATCTTCGATGTTGATATTACGCATTATCGAGTTAGGAATGACAGTGATACGGTTAGAAGTGAGCATACATTTGTAGGATATATGTTCGGAAGAGATTGTTTGTCCTGTACAATTAGGGTACGACAGGACACCCGCATACGTAGTACAAGTTTTAGTCGAAGAGCACGAGGTTTTTGAAGTCCGCCATGTTTATGTGTATCAGTGACTGAAAAGGCTACGATTAAACCATGAAGTTGGAATTGCTTTTGGCCTTTACTGTTGACTGTGAACCGACCATAATCCTGAAGAACAGATATATTGAATCCAAAACGGCTAATTGCATAATTCCACTTATCTGTAAGTTCTCCTCGCCTCTGTATTTCTTTAAATTGTTGCCAACATCGAAACTTCGCACTGCGCTATTTTATTTATTTTCACTCAAAGGTCTCTACAAATTGTTAGTTATTCAGTATGTATAGTACAAGTCAACACGAACAATGGTGTAGCCTATTCAAGATAGAACAACGCATCAGTAGGTCTCCAGGAAACGTGTCTGAGATAAAAGTTCATATTTAAACTGCGCTACTTTTCTTATCATCTCTTATTTTTTATTGTCACTGAAGTGTTTTCCTGGAGCTGGCGAACAAGTCGTACGTTTATTATTACGCTTACTGCCTTGGGGGCCTCAAATGGTGCTGTTGTGAAAGGTAATGACATATGCATGTGTATATAGTACATCACTGAGTTTTCCGGGTATCACTTATTAGCCTAAACTCCCGATATCAGAGGTTCGAGGAATAGCGGGTTTGCGATACGACATCAGTTTTTATTAAGAACAAGACGCCAGGAGGCGTTAGCATGGGATGCGTAAAAGAGTCTTAATTTCTAGATTCGCTCTCAGGACCAATTTACCGCCACCCCGCCAGCAGAACCTTTTTTAAATTCCGAAAAGAAAGACGTCGCAGAAATCGAGTCAAGTCTTTCAAGTCGCCACAGCCCCAACTTGTAAGCTAGTCAATCCCGTTTTCTACCGTCAAACCGGTTTTTTAACTGCACGCGTTAATTTTGTTGATAAACCGAAGGTCAAAACTGAGCCAACTGTACCAAAGCAAAACTGCAAAAAAAACTGACTTCCAAGTGATTCGTTCTGGGCTCGAAACTGTATCCAAGCAACAACATGCGCATGCTCAATAAAGACGACTCGATTTCCGCAGTCTTTCTTTTCAGAGTTTGAGAAAGGTTCTGGAAGCAGGGTGATTTACAGCTTACTTTGGTTAGTTAACTGTGTGGGTAGCCAAACACACACTGGCTCGAGCACACTCGCGATCGACTGTAGAATATTCACAATTCAACACACAGAACCAAAGCAATGTACGGAACAAATCAATCTCTTTCCAACACTTGTAGTCAACCTATGTCCCGCTTGAGAATGAAATCTTTACTTGAAAGGTTTTCTCGGAAAAATGAGCATTTTATAGATGAGCGTTATTCTGAAACAAGAACTGCGGCTGATCATCTAGCCGGACTGTTCGGCAATTGCAGTGTTGGAGCACCTTTCAAAGCACAGGAATGAAGACAGGAAAAAAGTTAACAACACCTGGTATTATAGGCAGTCACCCATTCAAGTAGAAACCCCGGCCAACAGGGCTTAACTTCAGTGGCAAACACAAGCACGCGGCTAGTTATATGCGACTACGATGACGACAAAACTCAACCGAAATTAAGATGTGATCGGCCTGTGGCATCCCACGTAACTATAGTTCATTGGATAATGCTATTCTAGAGCTTTGATTGGCTTAGCCATCATTGTATATTTAACTCTTAACGACTGGTCCCGAGGGGAACAGTGAATTTTCTGAGGATGTCAATGGTTCCCGATACGAAACAAAATTCACTGTTCCCCAAGGGAGCAAAACATGGTAAAACAGATGGGTCAAGCCGGTGGAAAACAAAAACAAAAACAAATTCGAAAAACGCACTGAGATTCCAGCGACATCAGGCTACCTCGAACTGCACGCTCTGATCATGTGCAACAGCGGTCAACATTTCGCGGGTAACAGTGAACTGTTTCTCGTTTGACGTCATAGGTTTCGCAATGTTGCCCGCTCGTGGCATTTGGCGGTAAACAGTTTCATTGTTAGATGTCATGTGACCATGAACTAGCCAATGAATGAGCGCGCTGTAGCGGGAAAAACGCAAGCCATAAAATAGGAGCCATTATACTATGTTGTACAAATGTGCTAATTGTACGCGTCAGTTTTCTTGTTTTTACCAAATTGTGTAAGGAAGATTTATCCGTGATATGTGGACGTTTTTATTAAAACAACATCTTTCTCGTACTTGTTGGATATGAGATGGTAAATAGCTGACGAGGCGTGTAGCGCCGAGGTCGCTATCTAGCATCTCATTTCGAACGCGCCCTTGTGGATTTTTAACACTTAATGGAATTGTTCTTTCTTTTCTGTTTCATATGTGTTTGTTTTGAGTAATGAATACTTCAAAAGTGTCCCCAATTAGTGATTTAGCTAAATACCTCTGACACTCAAATAAAGTTATTCATTCATTTATTCATTCGCGTTGGGAAAACTTTGAATGTTTGAACTGAAACGCTGACATCTTGGTGTCCGCGCTGATTATGAGCATTTGTACAGTGTAAATGTAAGGTTCAGAGTAAGGTCTTAACTTGATTAAGTGATTTGTTTCCTTAATTTCATCACGTTACTTAATTAACATTCTTTGTTTCTGGAAAAATGTCTTCGTTAGTTTGTAAAATATGCCGACTGATAGTGAACAGCACTTTGCTTTACATTGATAGTAACCAGCGATCAGACTTTGGACAAGTGGTAGAAAGTCGGGTAAGACTGGCAAACCCACAAAGCTTCGATTGCATAGTTTACTAAAAAGTATAGAGAACGTAAGTGTAGCCAATCAGCAGGTTGAGTTGACTGCTTGCAGTTCATTTCACTGGATAAAAGAGAAGGCAAACGATCAACAACGCGCTAGGACTGGAACGAGTTGAGAAAAAACGACAAGGGACTGGGAGAGGCGTGGAGAAAAGGCGAGTCTAGCCTCTCCCCAGAGCCCCCTTGTTTCGTTCGCATCATGTTTCGAATTTTTCTCGCGCCCGCTGTTAGCAGTCTAAAATCAAAAATAGGTCCGCAATGCGTACATGTGTGGCTTACTGGACCACGTGACAGGCGCTCGACTCTAATGTGGCTATACACTTCGTGTAAGCCGCACAAAAATGAGATTACTGTTTAGATTTTTGCATTAATAAAAGTAAGAGAGATTTACTACAGGAGAATGTACATTTCCCTGTCCATTCTTCATGCAATGTGGTGTCTGTCTTTACTTCCCAGAAAACGTTTCTCCTTGAAACTATGTGTTTCCCACCACACAGCGCTTGCAGCTGATTGCTATCAGATTTGTGGACCTTTTCACTCGTAAATTTATGTCCCAAAAAACTGTGTGAATCACAAAATGTTATTAATGTTATAATTGGAAAGGAATAGCCGTTGGTGGCAAGAGTAAATAAGAAATAAGCTGTTTTTCTGATTCTGTTTTACCTTCTTTCTCGTAGGACGCTTCTGAAACTTTAAGGAAACTTCGAGTGTACTTTTCTGATGCTAAAATCGTCCAGGTATGTAATGGATTGGTATGTGGTTGGTGCCGCATTGTTCTGTTTGTTTAGTTTGTTTTGATTGACAGGTACATTTTACTACTGTTGTTTAGTTATACCTAAGTAACTTTCACAATAAATTTCTGATTTAGTATTTTGCAGAACTTATCAAACAGCAGCAAGTTGACTTTTATCAGAGCCAGCATCATGATCAAGGTGATTTTTTTTAAAATTTTTATTATTTTTTGTTGTGGACTGTACCATTTTACCCTCGGATTTTCGTGTTCCTTGGCTTTTAAGGCTGGTGGGTTTGGTCATGGGAAAGTCTTTTTTTAACGGGACTTGTACCTTTATATTACGGTGTGACTGGGAAAACTGTGAACACCTAAAATATGTCAGGAATGTTTATTGCCTTCTAACCAATCACGTTGGAGGATTTCACGCGCCAAAACTGCAAAACAGAACATTGTTATAAGTCGGGCTTGATAGAAATCAAAATAAGATTAAAATTTGCTGAAAACGATGTTGCAAGGTAAGAAACAATATTTCTTTGGCTAGAAGAATCGTTTTTCCCGGGTTTTGTTTTAAGTTTTCTTTATTTCATTCGCGCAACTTGTTCTATTTCAGAGTAGTAGATTACGGGTAACTTGAAATTGTCGAATACTAACGGCGCTAAATTTTGAAAGCAACAAACGGCCTGGAGCACCAGTCAACGGTGAAAACGACAAATACATGCACTATTCTGATTTGTTGTCTGTAGTCTTAGAACTAACGGCCAGAAAAAATCAATTATCCCGGAAAATCCTAAGCCGCTACAGGTTTTGCCGAACAACGGGAAACACTGCGGTTTGGCGAGTGGGTTTGTGGCGTGTGATTGGTCAGAAACAACATTCCGGACATATTTTAGGTGTTCACTGTTTTCCCGGTCACACTGTAACTCTTCAACCCCTAACATTGATCAGCATGTAATTTCACCTTGCATTGTTACTACTGGATTAAGCATGTGATTTTTGAGAATATAAAAAAAATGTTTACCAGAGATTGAATTCCCTTGCTGATTATTGAACAGATTCTCCCAACTTATGCCGTAAGACACATCTGGAGGTTTGCGGGGAATCGGGAGACTGGGGAATTTTCTGGGAAATATTACATAGATCAGGGACATTGTAGAATAAAAGCGGGACATTGTAATTCGATGAGTTAAAAAAATCGGGAGGATCTTCAATATTTCCGAGAGAACTTTAAGTTACATTTCGTGTTGCTAGTGCAAACAACGTTTGTTAGAGTTGTCATCCCCGCCCCGTTACATTAAGCAAGGGAAATTCAATGTACCACAGGCGTGCTTCTGGACATGACCTAGGAAGGCTTGAAAATCCAAAAACCTAAAAGTGAGAGATTGCATGTAAGTGAGTGTTTCGGCAATTTCAATCGTCTTTGATTATAACTAATTTGCTTGTTTTCAATTTAACACCCAATTTTCAACGATGTTACAGATTTCGCAGCGGAAGGAGCTGTATCACCAGATTCAGGTAGGTTGGTCAGTGTTATATGTCACTTATTTAGTAAGGATGTTTTGAAGTACGAAACAAAGCTTAAAACACTTTTGGATGTAGATATGGAGTAAGTCATGGAGCGGCCTTTAGGAAAGTTCGCTGAATTAGTTGCCGCCACTCGCTCAGTACATATCAAGCTGTGTGATTTGAGTACGATAAATTATTGGTAAGGGGATACCTTGGTTAGTCATGTCGTGTTTCTTTTGTCGGTGGAAAAGTAAAGCACGACAATTTGAATGCATGAACTGTCTGAATTGTAAGGCAAATTGGTCACGGTAAAGAGTTGACGTTTTGAGCCCTGTTCCTTTTTATTCCATTCACTAGGGTAACAATTAAAGGCTATGAATTACGAATTACGCAATTATCGGGATTTGATGTTTATGAGTAGTTAATCCTCAAAGTTTGTGTTTTACAGATTCATCTGCAGAGAATGCGTCGTTGATTATCGCCGACCTATCCAAGTGCGCGGTTTTTCGGAATGTGAAGCCCCTGGATTAGCTTTGACTTTTCTTTTATATCGTTTGACATCCTACAAGAAGCAGCAAATGAAGTGCTCTTTGGGGAAAGAGATTCACTAGTCGGAAGAAAAAGAACTGTAGCACCTATCTCTTCTTTTGCAAACTCACCTGTGTGGTGGGCTTGTTCTTACGCATGGAAAACACCCATAGTATGAAACCTTGTCCCGTGTGCACTCTACGTAGAGGTTTTGTCGTTATAGAGGCCCCACAATTAAGGGCTGGTTTGGTGTCGTTTAGGACTCTCTTTGTCACCTGTTTACGGAGGAGGGCAGCTCTAAATGAGGCCTATTTCGGGAGAAAAACATAAATTCTCTGGGAATCTGGAGATTTTGCCGGGATTCAGGAGACAAGGAAATTATTCTGGGAAATGTGTTAATATGACAGTTTGGTGCAATGCAGAAAAGAAAGCGGAACACTGAACAAAAATTTGTATTTGGGTCGGTTAAAATGTCGGGAGGATCTTCCAAATTTCTGGGAGGACTTAAGGGTACACACAGTGTCGCTGAAACAATGTTTCTGAGAGTTATCACCTCCCCCCCCCCCCCTTGTTTAGTTAGTGACAAATGTCACTATCAAAGAAAAAACAACATTTCCCTGCCGCAAGCTGTCGCGCTTTTCCTGCCAGTTTCTGTCGGTTGTCAGTATTTAGGGAGAAGTTTATCGCCCGTGTTCTTCCCCCTTGGAAGGCCTCGTATTTTATATATTAGTCTGCTACTCTTAAAGTTTCCTACGGGAATTTTGGTCATAACTTTGAGAATTTTGTTTGTCTCCTAAATTTATTTTTCATAGATAGACTAGGTAGCTTTTTTAAATATAGATATATTTTTGCATAAAATATATCGCGTAGTTTCTGGCAGAAACTTGCCAGGACGTTGAGGGTTTCTGTGGTTTTCACCGAGAAACCAAATAATGGAATTTATTATATCTCTCAGTTAGTACGCGGGAATAAACGGAGAAAAGCTTGGTCCGTATAAGAGGTATGACCGTATGAAGGAATAATGAAGATAACGAAAGCAGTTGGTTTAAATTCGGATACTAGTGCTAAATTTGAGAAAGATTAATCTTCACCTTGGTGTTTTCGCCAATAGAGCTGTAAAATTTAAGAATCGTGGCCCCTGGATTTAAGTAAAGAATACAGAATCTGCTTGTAAATGTCGCTTTATCATGTAGAACGGGTTATGTACACAAATCGAATAATGTATGTTGGGTGACCTGGCCTTTGAATAGAAGCGAGGCTGGGGGTGACCTTGTTTTGATACAGACATCTCTGTCTTTCTCGTGTAAATGCAGACTAGTTAGCATAACAAGCATAACAACGACATGATTTACATGAGAAAAGCAATGAGGTCTGTATCAAAACAAGGTCAACTCCAGCCTCACTTCTACCCAAAGGCCAAGTCACTGGACACATAACTGTAAAATGGCCTATTTGCCCTCTGTTCGACTCTTAGGCCATTCACCACACTTTTACGAATAAAACTCAAAATCAATGGTGGTTTTTGTCATCTGTAATGGTTGATCTGAAGGTACTTTTTGTAATTTTTCTGTGGCTGTAAATGGACAGAAGGCGGCGTTTGAATTAGGCCGCACTAATTTTTCAGAACGTTTGATGCCATGGATTTATCTTTTTTTTTTTGGCCAAAAGTAGAACAAAACAAGAAATAAGAGGAAAGCCATAAGGATAATCCGCAAAGGAATCCAAGACCCCATACAAAAACAGATCATTTCCAGGGTTGATTTAACAGTATATACAGTCAAAATACTCGGCGCGTGCCGCCTATTATTCGAGAATAGTTTTGATTAACTGCGAACGGACTGCATTAATGGTTTCAAACTTTCAAAGTTAATTTGAATATTGTAATCATGCAACTGCGACCTGAGTGTGACTTATTTGAAATATCGATTGTTGATCGGTTTATTTCTCACGTGGCTTGAACGCTTCGAGCGGTGTTCACGTCCAAAATTGGCCTTGGAATCACAGTTACACAATTACACAATTGACATTTGACCTTTCAAGCTGAACGCGTCCCTAGGATGATTTTCCTCGGCAACCTGGATAAGTCCGTTCCAAAAATTCAGCATTCTTTTCAACAAGAGCTTAGGCTTCTGTTTATCAAAAAATTCGACAAAAACCATGTAGAACGACCGAGAAAACGATGGTCAAATGAAGGAAGACTCAAAATATGTGGCATCTTCAACCCAAACCAATCAACAATCGATCTTTCAAATGAGGTCACACTCGGGCTACGGTTGAATGATTACAACGTTAAAATTAAATTTGAAAAGTTTGAAACGAAAAATGCTGTCCGTTGGCAGTTTATCAAAACTATTCCCGAATAATAGGCGTCACGCGCTGAGTATTTTGACTGTAAGGATAAGATTAAACTTGAAAACCTGGGATGCATAGGATCTCGAAAGATGTAGAAAACTAGAGTAGCAGGTCTGGACTCGGATGAGTGGGAAGAAACAGGAAATGTATGCATATCTTAATAGACCAGAATGAGGCCGAGGAGCGGGATCTGTGGAAAATATTACAAAGGATGTTGTATGACCTCAATGTAAAGGCCGGTACAGACGAGGGAGCTTGCTCCCGCAACACGCTCCTGCAACACGCTCCCGGGTAAGTACCCCAACCAGTACACAACAGGGAGCTTGCTCCTGAAACACGCTCCCAGGTAAGTACCCCAACCAGTGCACACGAAGGACACGACGAGAGAGCTGAATGATGAAACAAAAACCCGATTGGGGCATGGCAAGCAAATTTCAGTACACACGAGGGAGCTTGCTCCTGAAACAGACTCGTGGAGCAGATTTGCCCCTGGAGCTTGCTCCCTCATATCAAACTGGTTTGATATGAGGGAGCAAAACTCGGGAGCAAAAGTTTTGTTGCGCAACAAATTTTTTCGCCAGAAATCGTTGGTGCAGACGAGGGAGCTTTGCTCCGGGAGCGTTTTGCAGGAGCGTGCTGCGGGAGCAAGCTCCCTCGTGTGTACCGGCCTTAAGAACCTGACGAAGCTTTCAGTGTTTGTGAGCTCTTTTTGCCATATACGGTGCTAGTCGAAACCTTTTGTTTTCTTTGTTTTACGTCATTGCATTCATGGAGATTTACAGGTTCTTGCACCGAGGTAAATCCCGAAAATGGATAGCACGGCAGAGCTTTTGTGCTAACGTAAGGAAATGACCAAACCGAAAGGGTAAGAATGTCTTAGAGGTAAATAAACTCTGCTTTGCGAAGAGGTAATAATGGAATCTTTCCGAGTTTGTAAATTTTAAAGGGCCATTCCGATCCAGAGAAAACAAGTCAAGAACATGCTCATGCAATAAAAACGCTGAAAAAATGGCATGTGTGCGGCAGAACATTCTAACAAGCGCACTTGTCAAATAAACGGCCGCAAACAATTGAAAAACTTATTAGTTCATTTACTATCGTCACTAAATAAACAAAAAAGTCGACGTTCGTCACACGCTAATTAGCAAATTGTAGGTAAGTCCCACACATGGCACCATGGTAACGCCAAAGGGAGAATCTAATGTTCATTATATAACAAAATTTGATCGGCAAAAGAACACATTTAAATCAAGGTAACTCTGATAACATTTGCAGACGGTGTTGGCTGGAGGACAGATTTGGCGGCGACTATATTGGTCCTTCTGAGTTGCATGCGAGAGTTTGGTTATTTTGAGGATTGTTTTTGGAGCTACGTCATGAATTTTATAAGGGTTTAACTCTTCGGCGAATTTTACAAGGAACAAAAATATATAAATGAATAACACCGACCTTGACTAACATAGAAGAGAGAACTGAGAGACCACTTCAGTTTTCTATTTCATTCACGACTGAAATGAATAGAAAAGAAAAAGAACTTTCCATGATGGAATTATGCCACACATTTCGGGATCGGAACAGATGCATCTTTGGTGGGCTTGGTGACAGAGTAACTGAGTTTCAAGACCCACATGATGTAATTAGAGCAACAGTGTTGAAGGAAAGTGAATATTCTGACTCTGTGATCAAGACAGGTCACTTGCGATCCACTGATGAACAACAACGAAGTCAGCCATTAATGAAACCAGCCGAATGCCAAGAGAGAGGAAATTGTCTTCATCAAGGGACTGGCAAACACACATCAGCCGAGGCAAATGATCGCTCTAAAGAATGGAACGTAAGAAACACTTTTTGTTCTACCAGGCAGCTTGTTAGTCACGACCAAACGAGACCAGCCCATGGATCTAATGGGATGACCAAGGTTTCCACAAATTCATCGGAACAGCGAAATGCCAGAAAAGGAAGCCAAATGTCAGCCGCATGGGCTAGTGACCAAGACCAACAAAGAAAAATTCAGCAAGTCAGAGGTGTAACCAAGGATAATAAAAATGTCACCGAACATGCAAAGGCAAACAAAAATCGACTCTCAGCCACAAAGCCTGCTGCCCAACGGAGAACAACTCAAAAAGCCGTAAGGTCAGCCAAACTAGATCATACCGGAAATGCGACCGAACGAAAACATGGTAGTCGGCATTCAGTCAAACAGCCTCGAACGTCTGCTTTCAGGGACACCTGTCGAGGCCAGCAGAGAAAAGCCAAGGAAGCTGGAGAATTTCCTGGATCTTGCGTAGAGGTCGCTAAGTGTAGAATCTCAGAGCTTCACATTTCACATGACGAGCATCAAGTGGACAGTCATCAAGCTAGGATGATACCGAAACCACCCTTGATGCCCATGATGACCCCACGTCGCGACCAAGAAAAGGCCATGAATAGACAGAGGTACAGACGCCGCGCCAAAATAACCCCCCCTTCGAGACCAGCTCCAGAAGCTACAAATGATGGTCGCCTAGCCATTTCTTGTGCTGCAACTGGAACAGTCACAGGCAGGAAGAGACCAATTGTCCAAAATCATGAGTCCCAGGGAAAGATGACACGACAAGAGGCATTGAGGAAAAGTCAAACCAGTTCGTCTCATAACACAGTTTACATGCATCGTTGCAGCACAAGGGCTACACAGATAACCACGGCAACCACAACAAGAGAGAATCAAGTTCGCCCAGGCCGGCGCATTGCCCTTCAGAATGAAAGCGGTTATAACGATTGCTACGCCAGACGAGATGGGCTATGTCACCATACAGATGCCTCTGAACAACATGAACTTACCTTCATACGGGTTTTACGAAAACGATTCTAATCAGCTCGAGAACAACGCACCGTCGATTGCCCAAGACTGTAGCTCGTAATCCCCAATGTCCGTCAGAGGAGACAAGAATTTAAGGTAGAAGAATGAAGCAAGACAGCAATAACGCCATACAAAACAGTAGGTTTGATGAGCAAAACAATTGCTTTGTACACGCGCCTATACATTTTTACCAGATTCCAAATTTCATTAGATACTTCACAAGATGATGATTTATTAGTCCTTTAAAACTGTGAGAATGATAAGCAACAATAATTTTTTTTGACAAACTGAAACAATATCAAAGTTCACTGTCACCAAATGTATGTCTTCCTTACAATAAAAGCCAACCATGGCTTTTGAACATCAATAATCAAAAGGACTGAGAAAGTCTGGGCACGAGTTTCAGAAGAAATCACTCTAAAGGCTTCAAACTGGTCTTTTTTTGACATGAAGTTTCAGTTTTTTGTAGAATTTATTTTATTTTACTGGCAATTTTATTTCAAATATTTCAAAATGTTTCTGTGTACCTAGTAAGACCCTAAAAAAAAAAAAGGAAAAACTAGGAATTCATGAAAAAATAGGAGAAAATAGGAGGCAAGCCACAAAATAAGAAAAAATAGGAACTTGACACCCTGCAATAGTAAAAATTGCGATCACAACTGCGACGATCATTCCTCATTTGATTTCATATCCGCAGTTCACATATGATTTCATTCATATGCATCATTCACTAAATAACCTTGATATATTTTTTGGGCTAACCATTTCAGTGACTTTGGTTAAGAATAAATCTCGTTGCCGGAATGGAGATTAAATCTCATTGAATCGATTGGTTAGCTACATTTGAGTTTAGTTAAATAGTTTTTACTTGCACTAAGCGGGCTTCCCAAAAATGATACCGGCCTTTTTAGTGATAAACAAGTAATTGCTGTTTGCTCGTAAAATTAAGGCTTAATCGTTATTTGTGTTTTCAGAAGTTAGGCAATTTCAGCAACTTCTGAAAACATGCGTGATGATGAACATAATCCGGAATTTTACTCGGCTAATACAAAATGTAAGTAGAGTTTATAATGGGCGGTGGCGGTTAACTTAACCTTTTAAATTCTAACAGTGACCAGACTACTGCCACCATTTTAGGTAACGCATAGGTTATGAGAATAGAGGAAACGATCATCAAACATGAAATGCCTTGATGTTTAAGCGAATTCTCTGAACTAGTAGCATACGACATATGGGAAGACCAGTTAAGAGAATACGCATGTTGATGTCAGGGCGTGAAAGCCGGTGAAGGGTTAACATGGGGCTATTAATTTTTTCCCTTGTTTGAGTTACCCTAACCGCAACAATATGGAATAATAACGAGACACGAGACAAATGGGAAGTTTAATCACCATTTAAACATAATTATCTTCGTCGAGAGGGGGCGTCTGTACATACTTTTCTCGCAGTAGATTTGGCAAATTTAACTTGGCGAAGATTACATCCGTGCAAGATTCATCGAGACATTACCACTGTAATACACACCTTTAATAGTCTTGTTCAATAAATTAAACCTTCCATCTTCTCTAAATAAAATAATATGTACCGGGAAACGAAATCTCTGTAAATTACTGTGTCCCAAAAAAAAGAAAAAAACGAAATCCCCTACGTGTGGTTCGATTCGGAGTAAATTGAGAACAATAATTACAAGGGAAAGTCACAAAAACATGAAGATCACTTTTCGTAGAAATCATATAATATCGTGGTTTAAAGAGCTATGATATTAGCTATAATGTCATAGCTAAGTAGCGATCGACCACAAAGCTGCTCACGTCTGCCTTGTACTGTTGAACGAGGCTGTCGATCCACGCTTCTTAGCAGAACTTCATAAATCTCCACCAGTTCGTAAGTGACCCTCTAAGTCCCTGTAGAATCACATTCTGGCATATTCTCCGGACTACCCTACATACAAATTCTTATACAGGGTTCATACCCTTTTTCAAGACCCACAATCCGCTGTAAGTACTTTTCGGTTGTTGGATTTTTCCATGTGGCTGCCCATCAAATGCTTCCCTTTTGGACTCGTTTTCATTGTTTTTTATTTCTTAGTAACGCCTAGACGGTAGTGGAAAAGTAACTTGTTCAACTTAGTACATTGTTCAGGCGTACTAAAAGAAAACGGGCGAAAACACATTCCCATTTTGTGCATAGCATACCTAAATGTTCGAGGAAGCTTCCTTGAGATTACAGATATCAAATATTTTCCAGGACCTACTACCATTCTCAAGGATCTTTCAATCCTGGATAACGCTAGACTAAAATCCAAGTACTTTCCAGGGCCTGTACCAACCCTGTTTAATGCCACTTGTTTGGTTGAACACCGAAACGTTTAGATATTTGATTCAGTAGTGACACTTATAAACTATTATTTTTCAAATTAAAATTTACAGTAAAGGGCATGCCCGCAACAAGCAAAGGCTAAACTAGGCGGGCCATGCCTTAATAGCTGAATTACAAAAATATACAAAAGAAATTAAATAATAAAGTAAAACGAAAAAAGACAATATTAAATAAGAACAAAAACTGTTTCGTTAACCTAATCTTAAACATTAAAGAGAGGTACAGCTACTGTGTATGTTAGTTGGAAGAGGACTGATCAGTTTTACAGTAAGGTGAAAATATGATGCGAACTGTTCATTTTTGTGACAGCGTCATGGTTTTGGGGGAC
The DNA here is from genome assembly GCA_948470475.1 of Galaxea fascicularis. Taxonomy (NCBI): domain Eukaryota; kingdom Metazoa; phylum Cnidaria; class Anthozoa; order Scleractinia; family Euphylliidae; genus Galaxea; species Galaxea fascicularis. Next base: position 5,865,718 of record OX419338.1, on the reverse strand, counting down.
GCAGCCTCAAAATTAGAGACGTTTGTCATGGATTTTGAGGTATGTTTCAAGGTCCATAACTTGGTGTCTGTTCAAGCTAAAAGAATCAAACTTGGTCAAACGACCAATCTCAATGTTATCTTTCACGTGATGGTGTCAATTTATCGATTACTTCAAATTTGAAACTCGCCCCAGTTCCCTTTTGAATTTCCCGAAACGGCCAATTTGATTGACAGATACGCCTCCGTAGAAAGCTTCAACACGCAACAATGAAATGGAGGCGTGTCTGTCAATCAAATTCGCGTACCCTGATTGGCTAACTTGTAAAAATGTTTGTTGGGTGGCCACGGTAAGGCGCGTCGCACTGTAAAAACAAACTGTGTACTTTTCATTTTGAGTGAGGAGAAAACTGACTCATGCATTCTCAAGAACCACTTTAAAACGCTGAAAGTAATGTGATATTTGGGTGACGTTATATCTTGATCTCGGTAAACACGTGTGGTACGTATTGAACTTTTTCTTTTAACTCTGGGACAAACGTGTGGAAAGTGCAAAACAAATTATATTATTGAGCTCCGCTGTACTGACGCCTTGTATAAAATTTATACGACAAAGGCTCATTTGATATTGCCACAGTATGCCTGCAATGCCACACTTCAGTGGTTAGACCCTAAGGGTCTCTGGTAGATCACCCAAATTATTGCTTAAAGCTTTCATCAACGATGTCAACAGAGCAGCATCAACCAGGGTTGCCACTTACCGGGACAGAAAGAAATCCCTGACATTTCCCTGACTTTTCACTGACTACAAACCAATCTTCACCGACTATCCAAGTCACACCTTACACAATAAAGCCCCAATGTACCTAGGAAAATCAATTTCTTTGCAGGAGTTTTTGGAAAAGACGATATGTTTAATAACAAGGAATCCTCCCCCGCAACCTAACGCCTTGGCAAAAGTAAAATCCCCCGAGTTTTGACTGACTTTCGGGTAGAATTCAAAATTTCCCTAACTTGATACACAATTCCCAGACTTTTCCCTGACCATGAAAAAATTCTTTTTTTTTCCCGATTTTTTCCCTGACCAAGGCAACCCTGGATTGAGCTGTCATGACTAATCGATGGAAACAGAACACAACGGATATTTTTTGCAGTCTAGTGAATACGTACTACTGTTTCAGCATACTGTGCAATACAACTGTGTGTGGAGGGACGTACAGTAAGTCCCACTGTCCTAGGAATTAAAACATGTGATTGATACGATCTGGCTCGTACCACAGACAGTGTCACCGAAATCCAAACACACTACAACCACATCTATAACAATACAAAGCCCCCCAACAGCTACTAACAAACATCAGAAATTATCTACACCACTACACAATACCAAGGCAAGCAGCATGTAAGAAAGTCAACAGCTGCTCCTGTCAATGTGCAAATTACAAAACAGAATTTCACAAAGATCAGGAAATCACGAGTATATTGATCACCATACTTGTAATTCATATTCTTTGACACAATTCTGAGTTTCAGTTGTATTGTACAAGTTAAACTTTCCATGAGTTTAATCAGGGCCCACCATGATGGAGATCACAAGCAATGTACAGTTCCATAAATATCCATACCTTCCCCCACAGAAGGTCAATGGAAATTTCATGGGGGAGAGGGGTGGTAAAAGCAAACGTTTTTGAAGAAAAGTATGGAGCTAATGGAATTTCCAGAGGATAGGGGGGGTCAATTCAAAAAATCTTCCAGGAGGCATGGACATTTACTGTAACCACACAATTCATGCTTCTGTCAAGAAACAAATTGACGATGAATGCTACTGTATATGGTAAATGTACATGTTCAGTTGTTTAAATTTTTGGCCAAATCAGTGGCAGTAACTGACTTTCTAGTGTTATGGTATGGTGACCAGCATGCACCCTAGTTTGAATAAGCCAAAAAGTGAGTCTCATCCAAAAGGAGAAAATGAAGCAACAAATACGATTCATACCATTTGAGGGGAAAGAGTTAGTGTCTGAGTCTGAAATAAGAAAACACATTTGCGAGATGACTATGAAATGAATAACTAAATATTAGATATATAATTAATTCCTAAAAGTCATCATCATCATCTTTGTTTTGCTCATCGCCTGGTAGACTATTGGAACCATTAGTACTTGGCGTAAACTTGCCCAATCCCATGGACCTAAGATGGGCATCATGCATCTTCTTTGCACGCCGTGTTCTTGCTGACATTTCTCTTGTTGCTACCTGAGGAGCTGCAAAACAGGTGCAAAACTACATGTAAATTACCAACAAAACTCAGTGTATTTCACTGAAATACTGGCCTCAATAGTTCAAAGTTCTAACATGTATATAGCCAGCAGATAATTCACTATCCAGCAGAGAATGTGTATTAGCCTTAATATCTGTTAACCACTGGATAGTGACTCATTCTCTGGATAAAGCAAGCGGCTCTTTGGGGCCAGAACAAAAGTCTTGGGGGTAGAAAAAGTTTCTATTCTGATACAGCATTCTAGTAAACCTAGATCAAAATAATATTATTTTAGTTCCACTCAAAACATTTGAAACAACGTCAAGCTTGAGTGTTTGTCAATGCAGAGGTTTTTTAAACTAAACTGTCATGTTGTGATTCTCAGCCAGAGATGTTATAAGTTGAGTGAGATGGATGCCTTTTGTAAGAATAAAATATATACATGTTTTTAACATTAGTTTATCCCTCGTTGTAGACATGAAATTTGTTTAACATTCTTCAGGCTAAGAATAACCAACATGATTGACCAAATTACCTCCAGCCATCCGCAGTTTGCTGTTCAAAAGATTTTTCTTAGACACCATATCATTTTTATCTGTTCCAGGAGAGTGTCTCAAATCCAGAAAGTCATCTGGCTGACTCAGGGTTGAAGTGCCCTGGTTTCCTGGACTAAACCTTGATTTATCTGAATATGAGAAGTTAGAGCCTCTTGCAATACTCCATGATTTATGATCTGAAAGGCAGAAGTAAAATTAACCCTGCTTGAGAAGGATCATGACACGTGACAGTTTTAGGAGTTAATGACAAAGTGTGGCCTTTGAGTTCCAGATTAGCTTCCAAAATCAGCACTCTCCAGTACATAGCTTCTTGTGAAAGAAATAGCTGCTTGTTCAAGCCAATAGGAAAATCCAATACCACTATAATTATTACTATTTCATTCTCCAATCATCTATAGTAACCTCATTAAAAATGAAGATAGTACCTCTGTCAAGACAAACTACCTTGATAGTTCAACCAGACGGATGACATCTGTTTTCGCATATTTATACACGGGCCGAATTATCAGACAAACTACCCTTCTCTGCCCAAGTTCGTCCCAGACAGATAATCAATCTCTTCTATAAACCCAGCCAATATGAGAAAACAGACACATCATCCACTGGCACAAATTATCCACAATAGTTTGCCTGTTACTTAAAATGAACTACCATCGATGACAGTTTGTCTGGACGTATGATGCCTCTGTTTTCCCCATATTTATACACAAACAAATTATCAGACAAACTACACTTCTTTTTCCAAGTTACTCCCAGATGGAAGATCCATCCTGATGGATGATCTATCTGCATAGTTAATCTGTCTCTAGTATAAATTCAGCCAAACACCCCTTAATTATTAATGGACAAACATTTTTTTTAATCCAGTGTGACACTCACTCAGTGTGAGCTTAAAAAATACATTTAAAAATTTCCAACAGTAACATTTACCGTGAAAAATAAAGTAAGACCCCTAGAACCATCAGAGCCGGGATTATTTTATTACACCAATGTACTGTACGTTTTTCTAATCAACTGAGTTTACATTCCTTAGTTTCTAAAATAAACAGAAGATTTTCAAGCGCCTTAATTAATCCAGTTAGCAATTTTCGCCTTGCCACCAAAATTTAGGAACGGAATTACTTACGTTATCCAGAAGGCAGGTGAATTTAAGTACACCGAGAACCCGAAAACATCACTAATTAATTAAAATCGACTTTCACACAGCCAGTGACAAGGCGGTTTTGAATGGTGTAATACCGTAACACAAAACTTAAGAAAACACCACATGAGATCATAACAACGCTCACCCCTATTTGAGCTGAAAAAGTCGTCGTTTTCTCCTCTGTTCAAGACTGAATTCTCTATTTCCCCTGTGCCTGGGAGAAAACATTCGCGGTTAACCTCGAAAAGTTAATAATCGATCTTAGAAGCAGTAAAGCTGTTTTGCCAGTAAACACGGTTACGCAATAACAATGGGTAAAATTAAACTTATGCTCAAGAAACAATAAGCTTATTGAGATTGAACCCTAAACCCCGAAATAAAAATTTCTCAAGTGAAATAAAAAAAAACCCCTCAAGGTTTATTGAGAGCCAAGTTAATTACGAGCATTACATCTTTACATTGTACATATCGCACCAAGCATAACACAACACCTTAAAGTTTGCTCACCGCTCAGTCCCCCATGCCTTGAATAGTACGTGGAAGAAGATTTATTCGCGTTCAACACCGTTCCTTTCTTAGTTGCCTGACTGACTTGTACGTTTTTGCGTATACTCCACACATCGTCAAGCTCAGATCCTGTGACGAATATACCGAAATTACGGAATCAGTACAGTGTTTGTTACCATAATCACAAACATTTAAGATACGACTGAATGTACAAACCCGTCATACCAGGCTTATTGTGTGTTTTCAGTAACTTGTTTTTCGGCTGTAAAGGAAGCTCTATGCCGTCTTCATGATCCTCGTTATTTGTACTCCAGGGATCAGTCTTACTATTTTTCCCCGAGTATAAAAATTTGCTTGGCCGGCCGCCTGCGAGTAAAACAACATTCACCACACAAAATTAGCTAAGAACAGCGCTTTCTAATTGAACCAGGTGAAATGATCACATCGTTAAGGACAACTTAGGTTCTACATACCGTCAGAGTTTTGGTTTCTTGGCTGTCCGAATCCCCTTTCTGAGGACATAATTTCTCCTCATGATGAGCGTAGTGAAGAAGGAATGAACTGCCAAGATTTCGTCGTAGTAACCAGTCTCTTGTGAAACTACACAGGAATACCAACCAGAAAAGACAGCTCGACAGTTTGGCTGGGATACCCCATTAAAGTTGTGCCTTTAATTTGATGTTCTTTTTCCTCCAGGAAGATATTTTAAGGTAAATGAGCGTTATCTTTCTCAGTATTGTATTTTATTCTCTGTGATATTACAGGATTAGAGAAAAAAATATCTCATCATCTTGCCGTCACACTTTACCCTCAGGGGTAGACTTAGGGTACAACGTCGCGTTGACCTTGACAACCGCAGGACGCCGATCTAAAATGTGCGCGCTTTCATCCTGTTCATAAACATGCCATCGTTGATGTTTACGGCTTAGCGAAACCTCGGCAGTATCCTGAAAGACAGCGACAAATGTCAGCAGGAATACCTCGAAATGTTCGACCCTCTTCTGCAAATGGCAAGAAAACGCGAAGAACAGTGGAAGAGAATGAGATTGTCGGCTCCAAAGGAAGCACGAAACCCCGAATTTCACCATCAGTAATCGATCACGGGTTCCACACCGAGAAATATAAAACGCATTACAGTGCTTGGACGCCAGTTGTACACAGTGCTTCAAACAGTCAAGTGAGACACCCTTGAAATGTTTCTCATCATTGAAATTTCATGGTTGTTTAAATTCAGTTGAATGTTTAAACAACCACTTTGAACACCTTTTGTCTCTAAGGAAGCTTATTGTCTGGTCGCAATTTCACAGTTTGAGTTGAAAGCTCTCTTGTTATAATAATTGCAAGTTTATTGTTTTTTCTCTCTTCTGCTTCTTTCAGATTTTCGTAGAGCGGTTAGATCTTATAGGACACTGGGTAAGTTAAATCGCAAAACAGAAAACTATAATTTTTTGCATGTCTAATTCGCAAGCGCGCGTTCTTTATAGCTTAACAATTTATTTATAAAAGCCCATTTCATGATTTACGATTGTGTGGATGGTTACCCAGTACCTATATCCATGGAAGCAGTAAAACGATTTCCTTATAATACACGTTCACTTCTTTGGCATAATAAAAGCCTGTAAATATATATTTTGGGGCGAAGTAGATCTAAGCTTATGGCGGGTCAGGATTTGATGTGAGTGATGTGCCAGTCAATAAAATTATTTTAAAAAAGTCAGAACGTTGTGTCACTGTAATTTATAAATTCTTTGGGATGCACAGATAGATACACAAATTATTTGTTGTTCCTTTAAGTTTCATTATTCACCAATTTAATTTTAATCCTCTCCCAGTTCTCCATGCCCTTTTCGGGGGAGGGAACTGCTGGCCATAACCACCGGCAAAAACAAAGTAGAAAATAAAAATGAAATACAGATAAACAAGAGAAAAAACAAAATTTATGTCTAATATAACATTAAACAGTTTAGTGTTTCTATTTCCTATCTGTATTTTATTTTATTTCGTGTGTATTTTGTACATGTATCATATCCCCGGGGTACTCTGGATTCCAAGTGACGGTGATGATTGAAGGATTTTTTTGGGGCTTGGAATTTGTGATTCTGGGATTTTTTTGGGTGGGTTAATTTGAGAAGTATTTATTTGTGTGGCTTAATGATTTAAGCTGGGATTTCATGGGGTATTAAAAACAATCTGAAGATTGGGGATATACTGCTCCGTGCAGTTCAGTGCAAATAAAGTGCAATCCTTTCTGGAAATGTTTAAGCTTGGAGACTGGTATGGAATTTTTTGGGGGTTAATTTTAAGTCCAGGGATTTTTTTGGGTTTTAATTTTTACCCCCATTTGATCATCCCTGTCACATAAAAGGTCACCCCCCCCCCCCCATCCCCCCAGATATATAATTTGATACAGGATTGGATTAAATAAATAAACTGAATGAATGATAATAATCTTTATTGAAGGAGCCAACTTCACTGAAACCAGTGATTTAAAATCTTTGGCAAAAGTTACAATAAAAGATTAAAAAAAATAAGCTCAAATGGTTTGTATGTTCCCTTCTAGTCCTTCCCCACTGCAATAATTTATCTTTTACTAATGCATTGTCTCTTTATGTAATTTAGTTATATGTTTTAACTAATGCAGTGAAAATGGAATAAATAAATAAATAAATAAATAAATAATAATAAAACATCAACACTTGGTAAAAGGTAAGACCTAAAAATATCGGGTCATGATAGCGAACTTCGAATCTCTTAAAATTGCTCATGATTGAAGACGATGACAGGGGATCAGGCTACACTTAGTTATTAATGATTGTCTATTTAGCGTAAATCCTGGGCTTTACAGTATTGAATGAACAAAGTTAATAAAACAACTTTTTCTTCTCAATGAAGTCCTTGATGATATGAACTGATTTTGCCTGACCTCAAGGGTTTAATTATGGGTGTAGTTACAAGGAAAGAGAAGTAGAGAAAAATTTATTAGGTGGCAATTATACATTCTACAGGGGAAGAATACGGATAACTTTAGAGCACACAGTCAGGTAGATATTATCTCACTTTAAGCCAGCTGAGAAAACAGAGCTGCAAGGCCTAGATACTTGTCCTGCCCTTACTTGTGGTGCTTCCCAAACTCAAGGTCATAAACCGTCTGTCACTCCACGATAGGGATGTGTATTGTTCTCCACCTGCATTTTATGTAGTGGTAGTTAGTGTTTTTAGTTATCATTCAACAGTGTTTGCATGTTGCTTCTCATTCATTTGTCTGTCCGTTTGTCCGTCTGTCTGTCTGTCTGTTCGTTCATTCGTTCGTTCGTTCATTTGTTTGTTCATTCATTGATTCATTTATTTATCTAATATATATTTATTTACTTACAGTTCTCGATGTGGACAGATGCCCAACGAAAAAAGTTCTTAACCTTTATCTTAAAGAAATGCACCAAATCTCAGTTGAAATTTGTAAATGAAGGCTGGTTTAAGAAGCAGCTTCCAATACATCACTTGGACTACACAACTGTTCTACCACACTTTATATCAACCTACATATTGTCCTTCCTTGACCCAAGAAGTCTTTGCCGTGCAGCCCAAGTTTCCTGGCACTGGAAATTTCTAAGTGAGCAGGATGTCATTTGGATGCCAAAGTGTTTGAGGTTTGGTTGGTATTTGCCTTACACTCCAAACAGTAGAGAAAATGGATGCTGGAAACATCACTACATCATGTGCACTGGATCCCTTGACATGGAAGCACCATCAAGGATGGTATGCTTTCTTCCTCGACTTTTCTGCTAATCTGTGTACATGTACATGTACATGTAGTTCTGAGAATTTTTATTAGATCAGTAGCGTTTACATGCAATGAACTTAGTTTGCTGTCACTAAAACTTAAATTATAAATCTGATTCAAACAGCTAGTTTGTGGCAGCAACATTCAATCTGCCAGACATGTACATCAGAATTTAAGGCATTTAAATCATTGGCCCTAATGGCAACAACCACAGGGAGCATAAATCAAGAAATTTTAATGGTAGTTATAATTAAATTTTTATTATCAGTCATCATTATTGTTATCATTTATTTTCATTCTTTTTTATAGATAGCTTACCATCAAAACCTGAGCTCATTTTTTTTCAGGGAGAAACATATGGTCAGTTTGCTGACAGCAGCTTGAAAGTTGCTCAAAATGGCAAACAAAACACAGCTGAGAGAAAGGCAAGACTTAAAGAAGTCACATACTACAAACGAGGTACGAATGCCAAGTGTGACCTCTAAAAACTGATACAACACTTCTCAGATCAAAAATGCAAAATCTTCAGTATATCCAAGTTTGGATCAAACTGGGATGGCAATGGCGCATTGTTCTGGTTCCCTGTGAAGTAAAATCTCCTCAAATTCTCATAGTAACCCAAACATGTGTATGTCTGTTTTATGTAGTACTTTTAAAGGGTAAATACACATAGTACTCCCAACTGTCCAGTACCTCACTTAAAGATTCCTGGCCTACTGCTTTGTTATAGCTCTATTATCCCACTTGGGGTTAGGAGGTGACTGGGTGTGAAATTACTGGGGCAGTCCCTCTCCATTGCACAAAACACAGACACGGCATACAGATGCTGATGTCTTACAACATGAACACAGGCACAGTGCACAATAGCCTGACTGTATATTTCATTTTTTGTACCAGACACACGTCGCCCACCATGGTTGGACCCGGATCCCAATCCTCCTGACCTAGAAAATGCCAGAAAAGCACTGCTATATGAACATAACCCAAACCAGCCTCTTTCCCATGACCGACTGAGAGCAGAGAGACTGGGGCTCAATCCCAGGCCTCCTCACAGAAGATCACATACCGCTCCTGCACACATGCGTATAGAAAGAGTGAAAGTGTCCAAGGTGGGAACTAACAGATGTTTGTGCACCTTTTTTGCATGTATTTGAGAGTTAGGGATGGTGCTTTTTATGATTGCTGTGCAGACATTGTCTGCGTCGTAGGATTTATCTAACACAAAGGGGTTTTCGGTAACATTTTAAGTACCGGATTCGCAGGTTAACCAAGCGGGCATCAGAATTCAGAAAATAATCATTATGTGTGAACTACTGGACGCTACTACCGGGTGTTACACATCAAACAACCAGACGTCTAGAAAAAAATGGGGGTACTGGGGGGTTGGGGAAAGAACAGGAACGGGTGAAAAAAACTCTAAACTTAATATTTTTGGCCCATTGTGGGTGTGATTAGAACGGAAACAGTCGACAACTGTATGTAACTTGTTTGTTAATAATTGCTGTTCATTTCTCAGGTCAGCGAAGTTCGTGATGTCAACGGTAACATAACTGAAGAAGGAAAGGAGCCAGTCCCTCCCTCCAAACTGACTCTCACGGAGGCACTGGCTGTTGAATCTGGTGGTACGTAGTATTCGGTTTTAACTCTGATTGGAGAAACCGTTGATTCCAGAACGGGTCTTGATCATGAATTACTTTACAAGTTAAACGTTAGCTTTGCCCAGAATAATTCTTCGCTATCAAAATAACTTCACATGATCGTCATTGATATCATTCTTGTCCCCGTGTGGCAGCGTTATCGTCATTGTCATTATCATCATCATCTTCATAGTCATAGTCATTGCCATCATCATCGTCATCATCTTCGTCAGCGTCAGCGTCATCATCATCGTCAAAAAACGTCATTATCGTCAGCATAATCGTCATCGCCATCATCATCATTATCATCGTCATCATTATCATCATCACCATCATCGCCACCATTATCATCATCGTCATCATCATCATCATCATCATCATCATCATTATCATCATTATCGTTATTGTCATTGTCATTGTCACCTGAATCATCATAATCATCATGTCCTCCTCTGCTTCGAAATAGGGACATATGACCTTTTTCTCGCAGCAAATAATGAAGCTCTAGTTATTGACTTGTTAACATTTATTTATTCAGTTGACGAATCCTTAGTTGAGCAACCATGGCCTAGGTCCATCCCAGCATCACCCACACGGAGGTAGGTTTCGAGAAGGAATTTTTTAATCCTACGCGATCGAATTTTTCTTTGCTAGCTACTGTATACGTGTATGCTGATGACAGAATAATGGAAAAAGCAAATCCTCACGTGGTAAGAATTAAAAAACGAAACAAAAGAGGTGATTGATTTCTAAGCTCGCCTTTAAACGGGAGGATTAAGTAAGCAGCGTAGGACGAAGAAAAGCATAAAGTGGCGTTTATATACATGTATTGAATACGAGAAGAGTGGGTTGATTAAAGGCGTGACACGAAAGGGTTGGCGTTGGGAACACACTTTGGGAAACTGTTAGGCTGCGGATGACAAAAGAGATTTAGGAGTTTGATCATTAGAGTGGTTTTCATTCTGAGTATCGTCAAACTAAAATTAAAGCAAAGCCATTTACTCTGACCAATCACGAGAGACGCATACAGCTCAGTGAACCAATCACTAGAATTCGAAGTAATGGCACGCAACTGTCCCAAGCGCGGGAAAATGCGCTCGTGCAACCAGCGATTGGTTTTGGTTTTGCTTCTTACTAGCTGAGAAATTGGCGCGAGTTTTGACTTGTAACCGATCATAGGGTAAAGCGAAAGCGCGAATCACTTTTGACACTCAACTGAAAACCACACGAATGCGCACGCCGTCCTGTGAGGCATTCTACGTCAGCATTCACGTGATGTTCCTCTTTGCAGGCAAGACCTTACTTTTGGCATCCATCCCAGCACTCACGATTCAGTTTTACCAACAAGACACTCACATGTGAGTATAGGACTTGTTTTGTTTCAGGAGTCGCTGTGTTTCGCGAGTCAGAGAAAAATAAAAGATGAGAAATTACATAACCTTTGATCCGGCTCTGTTTTAGTGTCATGAGGATAACTATTCTCCCCTGAAAAGCGAAGTAAAAGTTAAAGGCACAATTTTAGAGAATGACGATAAGAGCGATTCTAAGATATGTCCTGATCACAGGCAAGAGTTTATTATAAAGGGGGTAGTTTTAATTTAAAGAAACTGTGGCGCTGCATTGGTGCATGGCGGAGTTGTACACAAGAATTTGTGCGTGTGTGTGTCTGACAAGCAAATAAAATATCGTGAATACTACATAGATAACTAATTTTCCTCTTCTGTAAACGGTAGGATCTTCGAAGGTGTCCCAAGCCGGCAGTGATATTTATCTCCTCTGAAATACCAGCTTGTGAGGTAAGAATTGATAAACACCTGATACCTAAGGTTTTACCCAGCTTGCACGCTAGATGGCTAGCGGGTATGTTAAAAAGGGTTCCAAACATTTGCCAACTGGATCAATTAAATGTAAGACTACTGGAAGTTTTCAGTTGCTCCTGCTAACAAGTTTGCCTCTTGCTAGGCAGTGTTATAGATGAGGACAGTGAAACTATGAATAAGTGCCCTTGGCAGCTTATTCATAGTGGAACGTACTGCAACTTCAAAAAAGTTCGTGCCGCTGTTTTACAAGTATTCGTTCAACTGGTGTCGAGCTAAAACTTTCACAAACCAAGTATTCTTTCGAGAATTTAAGCCTGTCGTTTGGAGTTCTAAGACCCTTTTTTCTGTATAAAAAATGTTCTCAGTCCCGAATTTTGACCTTATACAAATGCCCATAATAAAGCTCCTTTAATTTTGCGAGATTCCAAAATTTGTGTGTGAAGTTTCAAGTGTTTGATACGGAATTGTCATTTTCTAAATGCTTAGTTGTTATTGGATGCTGTGGTGTTTGGTGTCATTGCAATCCCGTATGAATACGAAGGCACAACGCTGGACGCTCTGATGGAAAAGTTAAGATTAGCTCTTCAAGGAAGACAGGCCAAGTAAGTGTAATATTAAGGAAAATTTCTCTTCTGAGGTATCGTATTGCAAATAAGGAAGTTTGTTTTGCCTCTCCAAGTTAATGATCTCCTGCATTTATTTTTGCCCCACCCGTGGGCCCCACCCCCTTTCACACATGGGACAGTTTTCCGGTATTGTATTTTGAGGGGCCTGGTCATTACAAGGTACTGTTCTCACTTTTTTCATTTCCTTATCTGGAGCTGGTGGTCTCCCTTTTTAATCTCACAGGAGCATAGGCATCTTCGCCTGGGGTGAATCTGGTACAGTGCGCATTGTGAAAGGTAAGTGAGATATCGAGAATCGAAACGACGTTCTGGTCCTATGACGCTATATGTTGAGCTATTTTAATACTATCCAAGCTCATCTTCCACACGCGACGTCATATTTCCTTTATTGTTTCGGATAAATTTCTCCACCCCGTCCCAAACACACACACACACACAAAAAAAAAAAAACCAGACCCCATCCCCTTCCAAACTTAGGACCCTAACCCTAACCCCAACCCTAAGACTTACCTTTCCCTGTCATTTGTTTGCATGTGCATATGAACGTTTTCTCATTCGTGGACCTGCTTCTGTCATGGTTTACAGAATGTTAAATCACTTGCTCGTAGGTCAAACACTTTCAGAGGAAACAATAAACGAACCGAATATGCGACACTTCTGGGAAACTGTGACAACGAGTGTTATGCCGCGAGAGTCTGGAGGCCATGTCGACATCTTTGTACCCCTGGTAGAAACAGGTAAGTGTAAGGATAGGGAGGGAAGACGAAGGGTGAAGTCTTGAGTTGTGACCGTACGGATGCTCAACCACTGAGTTACAGACTAGGTACTAATCAGATCAAGTTGAAATTCTGTTGAGTTCGGAAAACCCAAAACTTAATCTCGTACCCAGATGTCCCACTCAAAACCAGGTGGAGGACCGCCAACAAACTCAACTTTCCTAGAATCGAACACAGGCGATTTGGGTGCTTTTCACCCCTCCCCTCTATCTCGCAGACACCCAAACAAACAGAGTTCTCGTTTTTCGATTCTGCACATGTTGTTTCGTTTTACTTTATTGTAAAAACAAAAGCAAACATAGTGAAAAAAAAAATGAATACCTCTTACTGAGCGAGTTCGAGGTCCGTGATGCGAGTTACTGATCGAGGTTTTTTTCATTGAAAAAAAAACGAGGATCCGTAACTTACAGTATGGACCAAGAAAACGAGGTTAGTAAGACAGTTATTATATCTGAGGTTAATCGGACACACGGGAAAGGAAACTTTCAAATTTAGAGTACGGCCCGCAAAACTGACCGATCACAGCGCGTGTTCTACCAAAATTCAGTTCTAGCTGCCAAGAATAGTAACTCCATTTTGAGAAGATATTCATCCAAACCGATTTCAGCTTGTTAATTTGAAGACCGTATTCTCTTCATACAGAGCAAGGAATGGATCTTCTGGTACAACTTGGTGTATTGACAGATATGCAGTTTTCATGCCCAACTGGAATGTCGGGATCGTTTGCTAGAGGTTAGTCCGTCATTACGTGACGTCATTGAAAGTTTAATCACGTGTTCGAATTTGAGAGGTGTGCAATCGTTCCCAACATTGATGACCTGCAAATATCCGAGATTGCTGGGTCCAACATGTTGGGTGTGTTTAAACATGTTGTTGTATGTCATTGCTACATTGTAGCAGTTGTATGGCAGTTGTTGATTCAGTGTTCCAAATACGAGCGGATTCTCGGATCAGAAACCAGGGAAAGCTGGCTCTCCAACCCCACACACTGAGTTCTTTCAAGAGGGAGAAAATATGGGAAAATTCATGTCCACGGAATCCTTTAATATCTTCTGTGACCCCCGGAATCTGAAAGTTATCTGGAACGTGCGCTGGTTTCAAGAACACCGTGTTGAAATTATTGGACCCGACAATGTTGAAGAGTTCTCTCAACAAAAATGGAACGTTCGCTTGAGTCTTAAAGCTCCAGTTTTAAACATCGCTGGCGACATTCGGAATTTATAAAAAGCGCTGAAGTTTCTTAGCCACCGAAGTTCCTGCGGTAGCTGGCTTCTATTGAAATTTGGAAGATAACGTCGAAAAACAAATTGAGCGCAGACAGGAATTAATTTTGACGCCTAAAGACGGCTCTGCTGTGTTCTAATGAAATGGTAGCCATGGTCAATTCCCCTTGTTTTACTTCTTCGTTTTTTGAGACAACATGTCCGACTTGAACTAGAATTTCGTCAGAGATTGGTGGATTTTGGCCTGCTGTTGCGCAATTACCACCGGACTGTTCAGTTTTCTTGTAGGGATTTGTAAAATGCCCGTTTGTAATGAATGAAAGCGTGAAACCCTCTAATTTATACGAAATGTATCCCGAGCTCATAACTTACTGACGAGTTTTGCGAAGTTTTCTCTAATGCCTGTTCGGTTGATGTTTGACAGTTGAGAGTGAATGGCTGTTTGTTCCAAACAACGTCACTCCACCTGCTCTGTATTTCAATATGACAAAGCTTGGTGCTTGGTCAGAAACTGTGGACTATATTGAGGTATGAAACTTTTGACATCAGAATTTACAATGTATTATTCATCAACATAATTTATATGCTGCGATACATGTATACGTAATTTCGTTTGTCGGGGAGAAAAATGGTAGTTTTTCCATTTTTTCTGTATGAAACTCTGCAGACTGCGCTTTCTTATCAATGAGTTGAATGATAAAACGATTATCCACCTCAATCCCGCGGGATGTCCCCCGATTTTAGCCTACACGGCCGTCGGCTAAGTATCAGATTTCGCAGAATAATTGCCGTTGATTTTTTTAACAAATATGTTGTGTTTGTGTATCTGAAGATGTGCTTTGTTTTCGTTTTCATTAGGAATGTGTTGATGTTGTGAAAAGGAATCTCAACTCTTTCTTTAACGAAGAACGGAGGAATCTAGCCAAGCGTGTTGTTGGTACGTCAATAAAACATTCGAATTCTGAAGAAGAAACAAAAGTGGTTTTTACCTGAACTAATTTGGGCGGATTTCCTTTGGCTATAACTGGCTTGTCACTTCATTTAATTCGTAGCCTGCGAGCTATCTCTGTATGTGGGTCTCGCTCGATATTTATTGTCGCGTGCGAGCCTCTCGCGCAATAAAAATAAAAATCTCGCTCGAAACCCCATCGGAAAGCTTGCTCGTAGGCTATTTAATTCGCAAACAATACATCTGCTCGAAAGACTGGTTAATGGCATGCAGTATGTGCTATTTGGAAGACGTTTTAGAGCCATCCCTTTGAAATGGTGCTGATCGATTGCTTGGTTGGTCGAGTGATTGGTTGGACGATCTGTCGGTCAGTCTTTCGGTCTCTAGGATAGTTGTTTTGGTCAGTTAGTTTTCGTTTGTTGATAGTTGGTTAGTTGATTGATTGATTGATTGATTGATAGCATGTTTTGCTTGTTTGCTTAATTTGGGAAACATCTTCAGGTTACGACTTTTGCAAGCGACTTTCAACTTTAATTAAATCCATTATTTCAGGGCGAATCACGTTCGAGGCATTAGGGATGTGCGAGGTGTATGGGATCTCAGAAATTGCTTCAGTCCTTGTGGATGCCATCATTTTTCTGGGAAAGAGCAACGCATCGAGAAATGGGGTATGAAGTAATGGAGAAAAGCTCTTTTAAAACAATGCAATTTGAAAAAAAATTGTTATGACTGTCGTGCTTTCTCAACCCTTTTTGTCTTTCTGTTTAGACTGACCCAGTGCAAGAACTTGGCAATTATTTACTAAATTATAGCCACAAAGACAAGGAATTGAGAAAAGTCAGGAAAACAAAGGTATGGTCTCTTTGAATATTTGCCCTGCTATAGAACAGTGCAGTAGAAAGACTAAAAGGAGCGCCAACCAGATTTCAAAAGGGACCTTCTTGTTCGTTTACTCTGCATCGTAACTGCAAGAAATTGCTCGGAGCGCGTGTGCGTTGCTAGAATAGAAGGGGCATGGAAATCCATGCTAAACAGCATCTGTCAGCGCTGTCATCACGTTTTGAGCCTTATTTTACACTGAGCTTTGTGAGTAAAATGAAGCCCATCCAGTCAAGATCACCAGTAGCATGAAGGTCCTATTAAAGGTATTCAACCGTAACAGGGTTCGTGCTTCTCCTTGAAGTCCTTGAAAAGTCCTGGAATTTCTGCTGAAAGCGCCTGAAAACTCCTTAAATTTTAGCTCGGATGGTAAATAATATAGTATTATATCTAGGGGAGCTTTTTTAAAGTTGTTACTGACCAATGAAAACATTTTAAAACATGAACACTCCTTGAAAATTCCGTTTTTGGTGCTTGAATACTCCTTGAATACTACTTGATTTTTGTATCCACAATCCAGCACGGACTCTGTTAATTAACTTACACAGAATATTGATACTATTTACAATTCAATGCTTTTAAATATAAAAATAAAAATGTGAAAAAGGAAAATAAATTATTTCAATTATTATGTTATTTGTGTAGAGTTTGGGACACCTAAATAGTTCGTAGAACTAACCGAGTATATGACCCAAAATAAGAACTACAAGTAGAAGGAATCTGGTGTCAAAATAGCTTTTTTGATAAAAAGTATTACTCCATAAACTAAAATAGTAGTAGTTAAAGATAAAGAAGAGCCATATGGCTCTTGAGATAATATAATCGTAAAACTTCAGGAATTATTAACACTATTGTTGTTCCCTTTAACAGATTTTCCATTTAGCGAATGGAGTCGTTTAAATTCAAACCACTCATCGATGTACTTGTAAATTCTTATTTAAGTCTTACCAGTTCAGTTTGAACGCTCTTAACACAAAAGAGGTGTTACAGTGCAACTGCTCCGACCAAGGCCACTCAAGAATTTTTTTTACAAATTGGCCAACAATGTTCGAGTGATGAAACAACAGAATAGCGGCAGTTTGAATTTTGTTGTGCTTCAATAGCGGGTAAATTTGTCATACATAATTAATTTTGTCAAAATCCATTGTTCCGATGTGAGATTCTCATTGGCTAATTTCCAGGAAATTTTCCTGGGTGGCCTTGGTTGAAGTAGTCGCACTGTAAAAGTTTAGAGTATGTCACAAACATGCGGAACGCAAAGTTCTTGAATTTGCTAGGAGTCGAGTCTTTACAATACAATACAATATCACCTCTTTTTCAGCACTCTAAGCACTCACAGCACTCGCTGACATAGAATTTCATGCTCCGCAATATGTATTTGAATTCGTTTCTGTAAGATCTGTTCATGATTGCATACAACGCTGGATTAATCAAGCTGCTGATGTTGGTACCATACGATACCAGCATCGTAATTTCCCTCGGGACAGTCCCGAGACTAACCCGGGTTACAGTGATGGTCACAAGTAAAGGGATCCAGATAAACAAGAATGCCAGAACAATAGCAAACATCATTTTTGTGATCTTCGCTTCCTTTGCTTTCGTGACAATATCGCTATTTTGGGCGGTCTGTGGTTCTTGTCGTTGATCAGTGCGCTGTTGTGTTTGAAGGGTATCCTGTTTTTCACTTTTCTGCCCCTTATGGTGTTGATAGTTGTACAGCGGCGTTTGTGGCTGATGCGTAGCCTGTGGCTCTGTTTGTGGCTGGTTTACTTGTGGCTCATCTAGTTGTTGAGGGGTCTGTGTGTCTGGTGTCTTATTGCTGATCTCTTCCTCGCCTCCTTGCGATTGCTTTGCTGTCTGCGGTTCGCCACGTGAACAAACGACCTGTACTCCTTGTGGTGAAACTTTCTTCAGTGCACGTTGAGCTTTGAAGAAGCCTTTAGCTTTCATTACAGGTAATTGATGAGCTGTTTGAGGTTCTTCTATTCGCTCCCCCTCCTGTGGTTGTTGTGTTTCAACGCATCCGGAAACCCTGGAACACGTATTAGGTTGCGGTTGTTGTGTTTCGAGACATGATTGAACGGTTTTTGCTTGAGGTGGTCGTTTCTTCACAGCCAGTAGTTCTTCTTGTCGGTTGGCTGCCTGTGGTTTTTTCGCCTTATTGGCAGTTTGTAATTCCTTTGGATGTTGCGATGCTTGCTTTTCCCGTCGTTTTAGCACTTCCTGTGATCCTCCTCGCTGAAGTAGAGTCTGTGCCTGTTCTGGCTGTTGGGTAGCTTGTGGGTCTTGTGGTTGATAGGAATCCTGTGTTTCATCTGTTTGGTGTTTGAGCTGTGGCTCGTCTGGTTGATGGTCAACTTGTTGATGTTGTGGGGTCTGTGCTTCTCGTGGTTGTGATATGGCCTGTGATTCTTGTAGAAGAACTTGTCTGAATGCTTGGTGCACCTTGTAATAGCAGACAGGTACAATGATCAGAGACGCCGTCATGAAAGAGGCATATGTGATGATGGTGTAAGCGTGAAATTTGCCTTGAAAAGAAGGGAGGCACACAGCATAACCAGGGTAAAAGACAAACTTAATACCACCCAAGTAAAAGGGCACCAAGATGACCAAAGCCACGGCGATCCACAGACCGATCACTATCATTACTGATCGTTTTAGAGAGAAAATTCTTCGGAAGAGCTCAGAATTAGTGGCCTTGATGAATCTATTAATGGCCGTGAGTGACATAGTGCTGATGGTAACACAGATCAGGAACGGAATGGACATCCCGCACACGAAGCAGCCGTTGTCTCCAAATCGCCAACTTCCGGTTATAAGTGTGACTCCCACAAATACAGCATTGGTGCAACAGTTAAGAATGTCACTGATCGCCAGAGTGATAATATATACAGGTGTCAGCCGGCGTAAAACAGGATTGCGATAAAACGCAACACATACCAGAATGTTGCCAAGTAAACCAGCGATGGCTATAACTGTCCAGGAGAAGGATTCCATAACCACTTGCACGACACTTCGTGATGGAAGTTCCAACGACTGCATCACTCGTCAAATCGTGTTTATTTGTTCCTCTCAGATTCTGCAAATAAATGAAAAGAAGTAAAGTAGTAAAGCTCATTCTAGGAATCCACAAAACTAGCACCATACTGTGGCTATGAATTTCCCCACGTTGTCTGCCAGCTACATGAAATTTATTTGAGTTGATTGGTCCACTGCGTTGCTTGGCTTCACTGTGGCTCGCCAGAGAGAGTGCTTTGCTTTTCGTGAACATTGCAAAGTTTTCGGCTCAGAAATAGCATTGTAAGTAACTTATTGTGGCCATTCCCCTTCATTTAATGGCACTGGTTATCTAGGACAATATATACATTAAAAGCTAGGTTAATATGATTCAAGCAAGTTTCATTTACGACTCAAAGAACGGCATAGTCCCAAAATAAAATCCACTGATAAGAATGTCGCATAAATTATCCTTCATAGGCAAAAACACCTGGCTTCACAATTTGTACTAATCTTTGTCAAAGTATATTCGATTGGTCTTGAAGCTAGTTTTGGAGGTTGGTATCATCAATACCTATTTCAAGCTTATGTATGGTCTAACTGGCTGTTAACTTGACAACAAGGAAGGAACGTTTGCTTTATATTTGAAAACCGCACTATTAATGATGAGGATTTATATAGCGCTTTTATCCAAAGGGCTCAAAGCGCTTTACAACACTTTTTAGGGGACTTTGCCAGACTGCTTTTTTTTTTTTCAGGCGCAAATTGCAGCCACGCAGTTTACAATCTTAATTGAATGAATAGTAGGATCAACACAGGTGCCCCCAGAACAGAATAAGTTATAGACCATCACACCGGAGACTACTGTCCCCTGCTCTTTCCGATCAGTGTGTGGGTTCTTTAACGTCTCACACCAGTACTGTGAGACGGGACCTCCGGTTTCATCGTCCTTATCCGAGAAGACTAGAAAGTCTAACCATTTGCAGATGTCATTACAAAGGTAGCATTTTCTCCTCAGTTATTTAAAGACCCTGAGTGTTGGTCCGGCCTGGGCTTGAACCCCCGACCTCCCGCACAGCAGTCCATTTCACGGAGCAAAAATTGCTGTTCAGTACAGTTACGAAAGATTTTGACCGCTTGATAACTTCCAGTATTTGCAAGTGTGACGTCAATGTATTGGTAGTTCTAACACAGCGCGTCGGAACAGGTGTTTCTCCTCTTTCAAGGAAACAACGTTTCAAGCAGCTTCTTTCTCGTCGTTTTTCCTTCACAGACTCAAACTGGAAAATGGAAAATTTTCCTTAATAACAGCTTTTAACCTTTAGACCACTTTCGCGTTATTGGACCGCAGTGACGTTAAGCTGTTGGCCTTCTCTTCTTCGCCTCCACACGTAAAACTGGAAGGGGTCTGCTCTCTCTCTCGCCCGCACACACTTGCACAATTAACGGTGTCCCCGTTTAGTATAGGTCGGATATGTACAGCTACAAGACTACTGTCTTAAATATATTAAATGAAGTGGTTGATTAATTGAACTTAGCTCGTTTGAAAGTCAAATATTGTGAAAATTTAATAGCTTTCTGTTACTTGCACTGTATTCCGGACAGCCGATGTCGGAGGCTAGCCGATTTACGATTTAATTTGGCTTGACGCAAGGTTTTAACAACAAGGTTTATACTCTCAGTACGCAGCACTCAAAGTGAATTAAAACGAGTCTTGGATTACCTACCTGACCGTGTTGTGAAGGGAAAATCTTCTGTGGTTTGGCCCTGATGTGGAAACTGCGATGTGTTGATAAAGTTTTTGTTTTCGAAGTGACTTTAACTTACTCGTTGAACATGATCACCGCAGTTGATTTTATAATTTAGGTGGTAAAAGGAAATTCATTGAATCCAAGTAATTAACTTCGCCAGATCTGTATTTTCCCAGCTGACTCTCTTGCAAGATTCGTTTGATTCCGCTGACGTTCAGAGAATATTGTCAGTTGTACAAGTGCTGTGGGCACGTTGGCTCAGAGAAGTACTTACCTTTGTACTTTGTAAAACAAAGCAACGCAAAAAACGCTTTGATCTCAAGGAAATTAATTTTCTCCGAAAATGTAGTTCATTAGGCAATATTATGATTTTTATCGGAATATAATATACTTTGCGGTGGTGTTGTGCGGAAACGTTAATGCTTTTTCTTGGCGGAAAAGGAAACTATCAACTTTAGTGTATTGTTAAAGAGGAGATTCGTGTTCGAGAAATTATATATTTTTTTATATATTTATCTCTGATTGACATTATGTCTCACTGATCGCAGCATGCTCATCAAGTTCAGTAGAGCTTTTCTAGTCAATCATGCGATCAGACTAAAATTCTGTAAGTGTAGTTTTCTCCTGGCCTTTCATAATGGATACGTTTCTCAGTATTAAATTCAGGGTTTGTGTTTCACACAGTTCCACATTATATATCAATTGGGGTGCGAGAATTCACAGTATTCGCGGTAGTTGTCCTATAGCAATTTTTTCTGTTCAAATTCGAGTAAATTTGGTGCAAGGATTTGTTTTTTTTAGTAGAAAAGACAGAAGAACACGGGTACGAAAAAGGTTATGGTGGTTTTTTACTAGTACTCTGAGTTAACTGATTAAGCCACCAAACCAAGTATTTCTCACTTTTGGAATAAAGGAAACACTTTATTTTAATGGCCTTCCGCACTGTTCAGCACTGAGCTGACTATCTATCAGATACATTATTAAATGCTCATATTAATGTAAATTTGCCGAAACATTTGTCGATCTACCGAATAAAAATGCTAAATTTGATTCAAACTGGATATTAGTGTCAAATTTATTGCTTAACGTAATGATTAAAGTGGAGGATGGTCGCTTAAAAATGCTAAAGACACGTTAATTTGCTTGATTTCTGAGCAGTTGCTCGCAGTTTTCCGCCAATTCTACGTTTCTCGCTCTCGTTTAACAACTAGCGGCGATTTCTGCGAGATACCGCCGGTTTTTCGCTCGTTAAACAGCCGCTGTCTTTGTAGATGACTTCACCAGGTTACTGATGGAAGATAAACGAAGCCAACTGATTTGTTGGAGGCGTTCTTTCGGCTTTTAATTTAATGGCGTTTTAGCCACTTTCTTTCTCGACACTGTGCGAAAAAAAAAAGTTGAACACTACAAAACATACTGCAGCACTGACAGATTGTCTGCGCGCTTTCCATCTGAAAACCAAGTAATTTTGCTGAGAATGTGCATATGATTTAGTGTGACATGTGATATTTCTTTCAGGATAAAGAAGAAGCGTCGGATGTAGAAACTGCTGTTGCCGATTTTGAGGATGAATTTGAGCCGGTAGAAGTGAGTCCCCAACTGGGTGTTAATTTATACAAAATTGAAGGTTCTTTTTCCTGATTAAACGGCCGTTTTCGAACGTCATGTGCATTACCCTTACATTTAAAAACAACCATAAATGTTTTCAACATCAACCATAAATGTAAAACATAGCTAGCGGTACATGTATTATAATTTTAGACTAACGATATGAGTAATAATATGACTCACCATAAATGTAGTACGTTTTAATCATAAATATGATAATTTTGCTATATTAAGAATTGAGGTTAAATGTGTTTAGGTAGTTACCGTATTCTTGTAATAATTGCTGTTGATTATTTTTCATTATTCCTACCACACACAACTACAATACTTCCCTAGGAAATGTTTAGAGACAACAAATGAGAATTATAATTTTGATCTTAGGACTTAAAAGGGTTAATCAGCGGTTAGCGAACAATCAACCTTGGAAAGCTCTGATCGTTCTTGTTGAAAATATCGGACTTCCGGTTCAACGATGCAAGCATTCGTTTGACCACAGAGTGCACTTTCCACTATGATGGAGTTTAACGTCTGGGTCGAGTTACTCGAAGCATGGTTAGCGCTAACGGAGATTAAATACCATGACAACCTATAGGTTTCAATACAACTTAACCAATGGTTAGCGGTAACCATGCTTCGAACAACTCGGCCTTGGTTGTTTGCATTGCTAGAAAAAACGTCACTAACTTAATCGATCTTTCGCGAGTCGCTTTTGTCTTTTGGCAAACACAGTAAAAGAGGGAAACATTCGAGTTATCCTCAGTTGACTGGTTTAAATGAAAAATACGAAAAGGAAGCACGTCTTGTGCGCGTTTTAAAAATGCAGCAAAGAAAGATTTCCATTCGAAAAGAACACCAAAAAATATGCACAGTTATTTATTTATTTATTTATTTACTATGTAAGTCCTAATTCAATACTGAATATCAAGGTCTGCCTTAAACGTTAACAGTTCATGAATAATTCAAGTTATTTGGCCAACTCTAATTGTCTTGGTTGTTATGAACAGTCCACTGCACTATTTTTGCAAAGCTGGGTTGGAAGAAGACAGTGAAAATCGTCAGTTATTTTTTGGTATCAGTTATACACTGAACTCGCTCTCTCTTTTTTTGGTCGAGCGTACAGTGAATTTTCGAAATCAACACCTGTGACATGCAGCATCTGGCTGCAAATGATACAGTAATCATGTCAAGGCCACTCAAGGTCACTGGCAATCATGTCATGTATGATCCTAAGGATAATCATCTCAAGTTCGCGCACTTTGTGTGGCCTGCCGTTGGTGAAGAAGCAAAATGGCGTCCAGGTTTTCAATTTTGATTTTGTTCAATGTATAATAAAACGGTTATCAGATTCGCTGTTTGTGATATCGAGAATAATCAAGGTGTCGGTAAGAGTTATCAGCTTCAGCCTCGGCTGATAACTCTCACCTCGACCTTGGTTATTGTGGATATCCCAAAAACCTCATCCGAAATTTGTTTTCAATTTGTTACATTTATTGTGGGTCAGTTTATTGCATTTATGGCTAAAATTCTTTTACGTTTATGGTTAGCCATTTACTTCATTTATGGTTAATGTTTATTGACCCTTTAATTCCCAATGTCAGCCGTCTACGATTCATCCGCTGACCAAAAGATCGTAGGCTCGGGGGACGAGAATGGCCAGCATCTGGCTACACACATGCGCATGCTCAATAGCAACGTTGAGATTAGGATTGCGGGCTCCTGTGGTCGCCCGCAATAAGAATGTGGGGGGAGGTTATAACAAAAATGTAAGCTGCCGGAGCTAGAATTTAAACGTAAAACAATACGAGTATTGAGAATTTGTGAAAATGTAAACTCGACTGATCCGCGGTTATCATTTCCTGTATTCTCATACCTGAGACCTGGTAAGGAGACGTTAGATGGTGGTCACTTGTGAGTATTACATTTATGGCTGGTATGACATTTATGGTTTAGTTTGATTTCGTTTATGGTTTTTATTACATTTAAAGGTGATACAGCCACGGAATGGTTTAAAACGGAGGTTTTCAACAAAAGAAAAACTTCTGTGAAGATTCTTGGAGATTTGACAATCGATTAGAGAATATGTGTGAGGTGGAAATATCTACAAACTGGGATTCAGAAATAGGGACGTGACAGATTGTTTAGCCATTCACTTTTTGTTAAAACGCAAAATGAAGACAGAGTTTAAGATGCGCAAAAACCAAGTGCGGATCCTTGAATTTAATTTTCAGTTTTCTTCTGTTACAGCAGCAAATAGCCCCTAAGCCAGGCATGTCAGCTGGTGAAAAGAGAACGCTGATTGCCCAAGAGATCTTGTCAACCGAGTTGGCGTATATGAACTGCTTGTCTATTATTCAAGACGTTTTCAAGAAGCCTCTTCAAGCCGCCCTTTCTTCAAACAGGTTTGCTTTTAGAGAGTGACACAAGTATCTTGAAAATAGAAAAACCCGAGTTCTCGCAAAGTGAATCAAGGCTATGACCTTCCGATTACCAGCTCAGATGCTCTACCACTGAGGGGAACTAGACCATTAAACCAAGTCTATGTCAATATGTTAATATCGATGAAAGTCGTACGCGCAGTGGGAAAAAAATGTCGCTCTGAATTTAATTAAGTATGGTAAATACATGAAAGATAGATTTTCCCTTTCTTTTCTTATCCTCGCTGTGACGCATTAAGCTCTCGTTCAATTCCAAGTTAGTGTATTAAGCTAGGTGATGCGTTTGTTCCCTTGTTAAAAGAGCTTTCAGTTTGAAAGCTTTCATCTACTTTCAAAATATCAAAATTCGACATGATAACGAGGCCCAGAGGACAAAAACAATGGAAAATGAAAGTTATGTTAATCATCTTTCACTCTCCTTGCAATTCATTTTTGTTTTTGTCTTCTGGGCCTCGCTGTCAAACTTAATTTGGATGTTTCGAAAGTAGCCCAATGCGTTGCCCAATGTGGAGCTCCTTTTCTTTGCGCATGACTTACTGGGGGAAGAGCTCACGACAGGTGACTAAGTGAACGAGACCAGGGTCCGAAATTGCGCCTTCCTGGTCGCCAATGCGACTAAAAATTGAGCGCTGGCGACCAGAATTTCATAGCTGGTCGCCAGCTGGCGACTTATAAATGAGCTGGTTGTTATTGTGAACTTTCAACGTTCAGAGAAAGTGATTTCTAAGAATAAATCTCGAAGCTATTTGCCAACAAGATGTCTTACTTTTTGTCTTGTTGATGTTTTTGAATTAACAGTGAAACAAACCTTCCGGTTAATCTACCTCCACAACAGTACGATCTGCTACGATCAGAACGAGTTTTTTTATGTTTTCTTGTATCGGAAACGAGAAATAGTGCAATTTTTCACCATAAAATGTACATACCATGCATTTTTTTTTTAGTTTAAACTTAAAAAAAAAAAAGGGAGGGGGAATTTTTCCCTCTGGCGACCAAAAATTTGTATTTGATTGCCAGTTGGCGCCTACATAAAAAAGTTAATTCCAGACCCTGGAGACACGTTTACGATCGACGGAGCTAAATTGCGCACGGAGAGACTGGTGCAAGTCAACCAATAGGGGTCTTAAAGCCCAGTAGGAAATAAAGGTGGAACAAGCTAAAACCTTTCTCGTCTCCTCTTTGGTCCCTGCCCTATATGGTTCACTTGCTACAAGGTTGCTGATGGTGTTTGTACTTTCTCTCACTTGGAAGAGTGGTTTATTCACTTGACCATGACGAACGAGACTTCTTGGTGTTCAGAGATCTGAAGTGAATTGAATTGAAAGTCACTTACACAGAAAGTTGAATTTTGAATTAAAGTTGATGCTATTAATCTTGGATCGAGGGCTACTGGGGCTGGCATTCAACAACTACACCGTAGTCACCGTTTTATTTTTTTACCTCGTCATAAATTTTTGTTTCGTTTTTGTTTTGTTTGTTTGTTTGGTTGGCTGTTCTTGGTACCAAGGGCTTGATTTTGTGCAGAAATTTAATTGTTTATCGTGAGCGGGTCCAAGTGACTACCAAACGTTTGCTTGATTTTAATGGCCATTATGTGTGTTGACGCTACACTACCTAATTTCACCACCAAGCCTCGTTTTCGAATTTCAAACTTGTAAATTTTAGCCTGAACTAAATCCCAAAGCAGCATAATTGTAAAGAATGTGCACATGCAGGTCCAGAGAATGAGAAAAAAATTAGCGCAAACGAGGCTTGGCCGGGTAAAGTTTGGACACCTGGCGTAATCCTGCGTAAGGCCTATTGCAAGCTCCCTACACCTGTCAAGGTAGATGAAAATATACATTGTTTTACACTCTCTTTCAGAGCCATAATCAGCTTGGCGAACATTCAAATTTTATTTGCTGATAGCGATACGTTGCTGGCGCTCAGCGGGTATGTCAGTGAAACGAAATGTAACTGCACCTTCTCTTGTGATGTGCGTACATGCAATGTACTAGACGGCACGGCTTACGAAGACGAACGAACAATCTAATCTAATTGTTTTAGAATAAATCTACTACTCGTTCAAAACTAAACAAGTAAATTATCTAAATTCTCCCCGCAGACACTTTAAAAACACGAGGAAGCGGCCGCCATTTTGTTGGCAAACGCTACTCAATTTGTACCACAGAATAGATAGCGAGTAGCATAGCCAATCAGAGACCGGCATTCGTGATAGAACGCTAGTAGATTTATTCTAATAG
This sequence comes from Galaxea fascicularis, assembly GCA_948470475.1. Classification (NCBI taxonomy): domain Eukaryota; kingdom Metazoa; phylum Cnidaria; class Anthozoa; order Scleractinia; family Euphylliidae; genus Galaxea; species Galaxea fascicularis. Next base: position 5,838,547 of record OX419338.1, on the reverse strand, counting down.
CATGTAGCTATGAGTACTGTTTTTTAATTAGTGTACTCGATTTGCCTTAATAGTGCTATGTGCGTTTCATGTGATATGTTCAGTTAAAAAATTGATAATAATGTAACATTTAAACGCTTGGTTCGTTCCAACTTATGAAGATTCCGTCTCTCTCTTTTTCAGTCTCCTAGCCAATAACCTGTCAAGCCGTTTGGAGGAATGGGATTCGCATCAAGTTAGTCCACAAACATTCTTCTTCTCGCTGTTTAGACATGATCTAAGCGTTTTCTATTGACATAAAAGCGGACTGATGTTTAGTATCGTTGAATACGCGACATCGTAGTCGTCGTTACCATTGCAGACAGCGCATGCGTTCTCCCCCCCCCCCCAACCCCCTTCCTTCTACCCCCCAACCCAAAAAAAAGAACCCCCGTTCTCAGGTTAGGCAGGGGTCGGATTGCTTTTTGTTTGAGGTGAGCGTACAAAATTACAGCTTAGGTCTACGACCAGGGTATCGTTAACTGATCAGTGTAAAAAAAAATTATTCTGAATAAATAGTGATTTCTGTGTTGGGTCTAAAATATGGCTGAATACCACCCTTTCCCTTTTTACTAATTGTTTCTGGAAATGAAGAAACTACACGTTAGGCCTTATGTAGGCCTTATGAGGATAATAAACTTCAAAAAGTCAAAAGGCGTCCAAACGTTTGTGCTTAAAAATAAAGCTGTAGTGTTATTTTTCTCCAGATGCTGGGAGACATTTTTCTCAACTTTACAACACAACTGCGTGCGTACACCAATTTTCTCAACAACTACCCCGTCGCGCTGCAGGCGTTAGAGCGGGTGAGTGACCAATTTCTAGGTATCCTGTAATTGTATACATTGAAGTAATACTGTCTTCATTGCGTGTAAAGTGAATGTAAACAATGTAAAACGTACGTGTAGAGTGATTGTCTTTGCTCGTTGAACCTATTGTTTTGTGGCGTTCTCGTTGCCATTGCTGTTCCGGTCGCTTTAACGCTCTCTGCGGTCATCCTGCCAAGTCATCGTTAGCTTTGTCGTTGTCTTCGTCAGCATTGTCTTCATTGTTAGCAAAGGTTTTACGTTCTTTAATGTGACTTGCACGCGTAGAAAAATCGCTTGATGGGAAGTATTTATTGTAAAGAGCTGCGGAGTAACTGAGTGAATCATGATCACATCTTTGCGGTTATCTGCGCGGTTAACTCTAATTTGGAAAGAGACAGTGAATTTCGGTTCCTGTCATGTCAAGGGAGGACCTGAAACGGCATTCGATTGACGAGATTCGTTATTGCAAAATGGCTTACTTGTATACATTTATCGTGTCAGCAGCTTCTGAAGGACCACCAGCTCTTATGATTACTGACACCCATTTCATTTTACTTTTACTTTTTCAGTGTAAAGAACAGAACCCTCAGTTTCGCTCATTTCTTGGGCGCCACGAAAAGCAGCCAAATACAGAGATGTTGAGGTAGTTACTATGGTGATGGTGATAGTTCACTTGAGCCTTTCATTCTAAATCGTAACGTCGACAAGTCAGTGAGATTGCTTACAAATGAAATCGGACTATCTTTAGAGGTGTTGAGAGGGAACGGCGAAATTGTTACGTTATTGTCTTTTCTCGTCAATAGCGCAAGACGATAGTTCAATACTTGGTCCAAATGATCGTCTTGCCTCGTGCTTCGCATGCACTTTTGCAAAACGCCTTTTCCGACGTATTTATCTCCCATAGTTGACGGAAAATTTCTAGGAAACTAGGCGTTTTTTTTCCTTTTTTTTTCCGAACACCTGCGTAGAAACAAAACTACCAATTTTCTAAATATTAAGTGACCTACAAAGGCACTATGGAAAAATAAACATTTGATCTTAGTTCTGAAAGTCAATAGCAGGCTGTCCAATTCATTTTTGCTTCCTTTCATTGACCTTTTGAATGTTGCCGGATATTTTAAGACAGGAACAAAACATCAAGTGCAACTAACAAAAATCCATGCGACAAACTGGGTCGTATTACAACTGCGGTAACTGAATTCGCGATATCTCATTGTTTAAAATAATTTTGTGGCGTTTCGCTGTGGCCGCATTTACGAAGTGGCCGTAGGGCGGGGCTTCACTGACAAGATACAGTTTCCAAACCTTTCCTGATTAAACCAGCAGCTCGACAAATTTTTGATTACAGTTTTATTTCTCGTTGTTTTACTTTGCTTTTTTAATTCATTGCACTGATTGGTCTTATTTTTGAAGGGGGGCTCTTATTGGATACGGGGCGTTTATCACAATATGAAAATTGTATGGGGGAACTTGTGAGGCGTCATTTAGATCATTTAGGGTATTATACATGCGTCGTTAGATGTAAGACTGTCTATGGAAGTTTACACACCTCGCTGTCTCACTGTTCACAAGCCTTACTGATAAAATCTGCAATGAATGGCGGCTGGCTCCTCAAAAATTGATTTTTTAGTTATGGTCTTTGTTTCTTTGTTATTCTTAGTTTAGCTGAATTGTTTTTCCTTCCTGGAAGACGGATCAAACGGTGAGTACGTTTGATTGTATTGTGGTTAAAAAACTGGTCTAATCCGTAACGGATTTTTAGTTCTCGTTTTCAACGCGAAATTGAATGGTACAATCATGTATTCCTGGCCTAGGCCCGGTTCAAACGTCGAACTTCACATGTGCCGAATCTAATGCAAATGAGAAAAATCTATTGTTTTCCTCCATTTGCATTAGATTTGGCACATGTGAAGCTCGAAAGTTTTATGTCGAATGTTGATTGGATTAGGCCCGTTTCAAACGTCGTGCTACTGCCGTGCTCAGGTGGCTCGACTTTAGCACGACTCCAGGACGGTTTGGTTTCAGACGTCGAATTTAATTCAGTCGAATTAAAAACTGTTGCTGTTAACATGCGTCAAACCATAAGAACCCGGTTATGCTGACTTTTAAAATGTGTTTATAATTTATGAAGTAAGTTCGACACGGTAGTAGCACGACGTTTGAAACCAAGTCGTGTTACTGCCGTGTAGCACGGCAACCTGTCGAATTTAATTCGATCGATTGAGTTCGACACGGCGGTAGTAGGACGGAACTATCTATATTTCAGCTACTGTCACCATCCCGTGATTGCCTTATTTGACATTTGGATCACTCATAGATCTAAAAATACTAAAGCCGTGTTGAAATTTACTGGTTTGAAGATAGTTCCATGAATGTAACAGTAACCAAAGTGTTTTGTGTACGGTTTGCAAGAAAGGGAATGGTTTTCAATTCAGTTGAAAAGGTGAACCTTTTGTTTCATGCTTTCCCTTCAAAACACAAGTAAAGCTGTACATGTTAGCTTAGCTGTTTATAGTAATTAGAAACTGTTATGGTTTGTAGCCAGACCGTCACTGAACTGCTGAAGAATTCACTTGGACTGTGTTCTTCATTGTATGTGATTAGCATTTTGTGCGCTGGTTAAGTGAACTACTGGGTTTTGACGGCAAAATGAACAAAATCCCTGTGAGTGTATGCTTCACCAGTGTTTCCATGAGGTACTTACGGCCTTTGTTTTGTGTTTTGCTCTAGTTACGTTGAGCTTTTGGAGTCATTCTTCAAGTACACTCCATCCGATCACATTGACAGAAAAAACCTTAAACAAGCGATTGCGAAGTTCAAAGACCTTGATACTTTATTTAGACAGGTAAAAAACGGGACCTAATAATTATGCGAATAATCAATGAAGCTTTGATTCTCATTTGATCTTACCTCTTTCCACAGAGCTCATGCAAAGCCTTGTTTCCACAACCATTTTCATTGTAAAAGGCAACTTGTTTTCACACTTTCGAGTAGTATTGCGTCATTCAATTCATGTGTAATTTAGGCCAAAGATCGCATTCGAAGGCATGGAAATCACTGAGTATGGATTACATAGTGGCGACAAAAGAGCCAACTAGATTCACTGAAATATTCGTGATAATAAAACAGTAGTTGATTGTGAAATTTTGATCTGTGATAGTACAAGCAACGCCTGGAAAGGGAGAAGTTTCTTCAAGATTTACAAAGGAGAATAATCAACTGCCCAGTAAGTCCTGTCACAATTTTTTGTTAGGCCAGGGAAGGATTAGTGTTAAAAAAAATCTCATATAGGAGAGGAACATTAACATAATAGGGTGTTTTAGCAACTAGGACGGTAACAGCAACGAGAACGCCACAAAACAATAGGTTTAATGAGCAAAAACAATCGCTCTGCACGTGCTTTTACAGTTTCAGTTGTACATTTCTTTACCGTCCTCTGCAAAACAACAGCGCGAAATGACCAAATTTTATGTTTTCTCGAGAACGTGAGCGCAAGGCGCCAAAGTTTCCTTCTTTTTCCATGCTTTAACACCGTTCATAGTAATTTAGTTCCTGGACAGTTCGTCAGCCTTTTCCAAGTTAAACAAATTTCAATAATTGCGAAATAGATACACAAAAGAGAAGTTATATTTTGAAATGACGTTTTCGTTGCCGTCGCCGTCGTCGCTGCTAAAACTCCCTAAGGGGCCGACCATTTAACTCTTGAGGGGGGGGGGGGGGTGATTTTGAAAAAAAATTTCCTGCAAGCGCTTGGTGGAAGAAAAAAATTGCATGCAGCACAAATGAAATAGAAAAAAAATTCTTGCACTGCTGCAAGCAAGAAAAAAAATGTTGCAAAGCTATTTCATCATTCCTGGGGGGCTTTACAATTCTCGGCAAAACTGCAACCATTCCGGATAATCTGCAAGCCGGCGAGCCACTCTGGTTAGCCTATTAAAATAGCACATTGATTGGCCTAAATAACACTCTGGTTAGCCTAAATGTCACACTGGTTGGCCTACAGTTAGCTTAGGTAGCTTGCGAATTGCCCTTATAATGGGATAAGGGATTTCTCGCTTGCTCGGTTCACATGGCTCCAAGTCATAGGAGTCATGCAAGCCATTACGGTTAGCCTAAATTACAAATTTGCTAGCCTAGTTAGCACTGCAGTTAGCCTACAATTCCTTAGGTAGCTTGTGGTTATTGGGATCAGCGATTTCTGGCTTGCTGGCTCGCACTGTATCCAAACATCGTTAGCTTATCACAAGCAGTAATGGAGGTAATTTTTTCTATTTGAAGAATCAAGTTTTATTAGACAAAGAAAAATAATTTGTTCATTTTTAATATTTTCAACTGAAGCAGTTTCATGTCATTACTTTATTGAACTTGATAAGGTTTTTGCCATGTCATATAATATAAGACAATATATAAAACATTTGTTTTGGAGATTTCAGTCCACTTTTAAATTGTAAGTAATGATTCTAGCAGTAATTACGATGCTACGAGCATTTCTGAACTGCTTTTTGCTATTTTTTTGAATTAGGAAGCTAAACATTTTCAAATCTACCTCTGAAGCATCACTTTATAACATGAGAATATTGTTATAGGTAATATTAAATGATTCTAAAGAATGACATTCCGAAAACATAGCAGGTAGCTATACAAGAATGATTTTGTATAGCTTACAACATTTTAATGCTTTGCAGCTCCATAATAGAACTATTACTGCAATAACCACAATCTAAATGTAAATACATTCTGTAAATGTAAACACGACACCTTTTTGAGGAAAAAAAAATCCTGCAGAGAAATGAGGAGAGTAAAAAAAATATCCTGCAGAGCATTTAGGAGGGAAAAAAATATCCTGCCCACCAGGTTGCTCGGAAAAAAAAAACTTGCTGACCAGAAATCACCCATCCCCCCCCTCAAAAGTTAAATGGTCGGCCCCCAATGTGGTTCTAGAGCGGTTGTCAATTGAGTGTCGAGCAAAGTAATTCACGTTGGCTTCGGTTCTAATTTACTTCGCTCTGTGATTGGTTGACAAAACTCGTGCCATTTTCTTAGCCAATGAGAAGCAAAACCAATCACGAGTTACACGCGCGCATTTTCCCGCGCTTGGCGCCGGTTGCATGTAATTACTTCAAATTCTGATTGGTTCACTGAGCTGTCTTCGTCTCTTGTGATTGGTCGAAGTAATTGGTTTGGTTTTAGTTTAGTTTACGACACTCGATTGAAAACCACTCTGTGATTCAAATTTGTTTTACTCACTTAGCTCAAACCATAAAACTTGTTCCTTAGCCAGGAATATGAACCCCGTATTTAGAGCACTTGAATTATTCTGAAAGTCTTTAAACGAACATCTTGCGGCCGCAAAGGCGAACAACAAAAGAGATGAATGCAATTTCATTACACATCTGATGGTCATTGCATTTCTAAATAATGGCATTAAAAAATAATTAGCGTTCGCCCCTTTTATAAGATGCACTGTTCCAAAATACGAACCTTTTTCGTCAATTATTTTTGCTTCATTCAGGTTCTTGCCGAAAAAACTCGTCATTTTGTTCGTGAAGAAGATGTCATCTTACTCTCAACTCCAAACATTGGCAGACAGGTCAAACCGGAATTCAGGTACGGCTAACAGTAAAGGTGGATGGACCATCGCAGTTTTTGCTGCTGCAACTTATTCAGCTGCAAAAAGAAAGCCTGAAAATAAAATAAGTTTTGTACAAAATGACTTTTAGTGTATTTCGTTCTGGTAACCTGATATAAACCTGATACGTTTTTTGTTTGTTTGTTTGTTTTTCAGTGTATTGCAATAAAAAGCCTTCTCCCTCCCTTAAAATCCACCTCTCCCGCCATTTGTAAGCGCACCCGAAAATCCCTTACGAACCTCTGCCGGCCTCCTTATTCCGGAATACAGGAAATCGAAGCTAAGGCACTCGCAGCGGTAGCTACGTTTGCCTAAGATCTTTATCTCAGACGTTCGGTTTTTGTTTTTTTTCTTTTGTCATTAACCAGATTATGTTTCTTTTTCTGACTCGACAGAGTGTACCAACAAGTGGGGGACCTTGGTTTGTTTCTATTCAATGACGCCTTGCTGGTAGCCACACTGACTTTCAAATTTGTTCCTTTCCAACGACTGGTTCAACGGAACTACAAGTATGGAACAACAATGATTTCAAAATGCAGCTTTTAATGTGTATTTTCTGATTCGTGGTCAGGTGCCACCCCCCGAACGACAGCTAGTTGCTTAGACACAAAGGGAACGGTGGCTGATTACATGCATTCCTGTTGGGAAATGAACATACCCCAGGGCTATTCCCAAGTTAATACGCGAGATATGCCCTTTGTGCTAGCAAAATCGGTACAACTACGTAGGCATTTTGTTTGATAAATTTATTTCAACATCCTTTGACTTTGTTGCTTTGTTTTTGAGAAAAACAGGTTTTTTTCCCTCTAAGATTAAAATATGTCACCATCTTTTTCCGGCGAAGATACTCGTTTTTTTCCAGTAATCTTAGACTACCATTTGATGTATCCTGAACTAAAGCAATGGATTAACTTTCCTCCCAGGTTTCAAACGTGCGTGTCATTGAAGAAATTGAAAGTGGAAAATCTAGCTGATTCTAAATGTAAGTTTGATATTTCTTTCTATTTCTCTTTGCTTTACTGGATAAGTAACTTGTAATCAGTTTCATTGGCGAGAAAAATGTAAAATAATTTTCATTATTAGTTAAATATACGCTATTAGTAAAATCCAACTGGTGGTCTATTATCAATGCTGCTGCTGATCGGTTGAGCTACTAGTAGGCTACTATTTGTTACAGCCCACTGGTAGCGATAAGCGCCGGCTTTGAAAACCAAACCAATGGCGGCTGAATCGCGTTTTGCTGAAGTTTGGGACGAGTATTTGAGCTCATTATTACATAAAACTATACCAAAATCTACAAAGAAGTTAAGTAAATATGGAATGAAGATATTTAACGGTAGGAATGCACAAAATAAATTTGAACTGTTGACAAATGTTACCGTAAATGTGACTCCTTTTGCAACTACTGTTTCTATCGTCTTTGTTTTGGCGGCAAATAAGAATTAAAGTCTAGCTTTCACTAGCGAAAGATGTTTTGTCTCGATATTTTTTTGACCAACTAGTTGGATTTTACTAAAACAATTATTCCTCTCGCCCTCATGGACCCTGAGTCAATAGCCCATCGGCCTTCGGCCTCATGGGCTATTGACTCAGAGCCCATTTGGGCTCGAGGAATAGTTGTTAAATATTACTACCATTACAATAATTCTTGATTAAACGTCTACCTTTTAATTAGGGCGCACATGACCAGTGTCAGGGTTAAAGGTTTTTGCTTCCTTCTTTCCGGTTCCTTCATTTCCCTAGTCTCCTTCGCAGCCGTGACAGCCCAAAAAGCGGCTGCGAAGGAGACTACATTTCCCGCGCTTCCTACGTGATGCCAGTTGCATGTTGCTGCAGCGTGTGCTGATTGGTGCAGCTTACATGTTGTGTTGGCTTAGACCCGCTTGAAACGTCGAACTTCACATGTGCCGAATCTAATGCAAATGAGAAAATCTTTTTTTTTTCCCTCATTTGCATTAGATTCGGCACATGTGAAAATCCACGTTTGAAATGGGCCTTAGTACAAATGCTTTTATGAGCTAAATACGAGAAAGAGGGCCAAGATCTACGATATACAAACTTTCCTCAGTCTTGCATTTCCCCACAGACACAGTGCCCAAAGTTCTTCAGAAAGAAGTATTGTTGTCGAGGATTCGCCCTCACAAAGGACTAGTACTCGCATAGTCAGCTATTGAATCTCTTCATGGCAGCTTAGCTGCCTTTTTACCGCGGTTGACATAATCAGACATTCGTTTCGCCTGAAAATAGTTAAGTGTACTTGTGCCATGAACATCGCATTCATCTTTAGAACTTTCTTGTGTGATGAGCTTTGGTCAGTGATCTCTTCTGATACTCAAGCAGAGCCGTGAGTAATTTTTCATAGAAAGTTAGCATTCATTGACAGAGTCAGTAAAGTGAGTAATTTGTCATAGAAAGTTAGCATTCTTTCACAGAGTCAGAATCGAGTATATCTTGATTTTCGTTTTATTTGAATTGTAGACGTGAAAAACGCTTTCACTATCGTATCACCAAAGAGGCTTTGGCTATGCCAATCACATTCGTGGGAGCAAAAGCATCAGTGGGTCTCAGTTCTGGAAAGTTCCATCTCCGCAGCACTGGAAAAATCCTGAAGGACACTTAATGAGGGAATTTTTCCTCTGCAATTTAGTTTGGAGTTTCGTTGATATTTCACCTGGGTGCAATTTCAGCATGATACAAACTGTGAATGACCGCAGTTATCAGTACGATATCTGCTGTCATCACTGCAGCTGATAACATAATATCTACGGTGATTACAGCAGGTACTTTTAACATTAGTTAATATAATTAGTGGTTTTGCAAAAAGTACTCGTTCTCGACAGTCAAGCTGCATCATGTTTCGAAACCTGATGCAGTTTGCACGTGTGAATGTTTGTTGTTGTTGTTGTTGTTGTTGCTCAAAATGGGGTGGTTTTCAGTTGATCGTCAGAAACAATGTGTCTTGGTCAGCAAAACCATGACGTGACGTGCTCGAATGCATTTTCTCGCGCTTGGCTTCGCTAACATGCATTTGCTTAGAAATCTTATTGGTTCGTTACACTGTTCACGTCCCTTCTAATTGGCCGGAGTCGTGGTTTTACCAAAATGAATTCAAAGTGAACTGTGTTCTTTTCCGAGAACCTTATTCCGCGTATTCTCTTATTCCTAAACCGGATTTAAACCCAGAACCAGATTAGTTCCCAACCAATGTGCCCTAAATGCGCGTGAAAAAAAGGCCATATTTTTGTCGAGTTTATGTTACAGCTATACAGCCCCAAGTCATAACCCAATATTGACAAGCAACAAATTTTGTCCTCACAATGTCGAAACTCAAATCAAATATGTTAGAGAAGTGGTCAAAACTACTTCACTCGAACAGGACCCTCCAAACCACAAAACAGATGGTGGTGTCTGCCTGCAACCCCCCATTGCTTAACGTCAAAAGATGGTGTCTTTGTTGCACAGCCACCCCTCTATCCAGGAGTAAAAAATTACAGTGAGATTCAAACCTCACTTTTCGTTGTCTAGTAATGCTGACTTTTGCTAGCTGAATTAGTATGCCGACGTCCGAGCCCACCGCAAAACAAAGCAATGTAAAGGGGACATGTATTTTTGACCAGTTCCCTAAGGAAAGAGAGTAAAGGAAGTGATCATGCGATTTAGCGATGATGTTAAGGCTTTCAACAACTTTCAGTCGGTCTAGACTGTTAGCAGTCTTCCTTTTCTCTAAAATCTGTCGAGTTTTCATCCCAGCGCACATGTTCGCAAAACAACGCTCCATTTTTTTTTCCGGTGAGCAAGAGAGTATTTCAAGGGAGAAATTTGAGAGAAAAATCGACTGCAAGCAGTGTACTTTCAGTCAACCCTACCTTTTAAAATATACTTTTATATGACATATTTGCTTATTCTTTTGTACAAAAGTAATTTATTTGCTCTTGGCAGAAATAATATGGTTCTTCAAGTAACTGTTTTGTAAATAAGTACTGTGAAAAGATAATAATTTTGCAACATGACCGAAAGATGAAATTCTACAAAGAGAGATATTTTGAGATAACCTCTTTATCGTAATATATATTAAATCGAGTTTTCAGTTGTCATGTTTTTGAATAAAAGTTGTTTGAAATAAAGAGCATTTATGTGATCGTTTTGGCTCCTGCGTTTTGTGTAACTTTAGTACCCAGGGCTTCTTCTTCCACTTCTTAAGGCCGCCGCACACTAGCCGATGTTTTGTCGCGGTTAAATCGGGTTAAAATTTGTCGGGCCATCAGCTTGACGAACACTAAACGATTTTTTGTCGCGACAAGCCGCGTCGAGGCTTGGGGTCGAGTCATCCAAAATCAAGATGGCGCCTATTCCACTGACGTGGCGAAAATTGAAAATTCACGTGACCCTCATGACGCTTCCTAACTGGTTGCGGCGCGCGCGAGTCCCGACAAATTGTTTTGGTCCACCGCACACTAGCCGACAAGGCCCGACAAGATGTGACATCTTGCACTGTCAGATATCGCCGGACAAGCCCCGATCTTGTCGCAGACTTGTCTGAATTCACCGCACACCAGCTGACAAGTGAAGATTTTTCGTCGGCCGACAAAAAATCGGCTAGTGTGCGGCAGCCATTAACTTGGAGACCAGTTTGCTGTTGGATGAAACTGCACTTGTTCCGCATACATATGTCCTTTGGTTGGCCACCGTTTTAATTTAACCTGAAGAAAAAATCACCCTCGCTAATCTAGTATTTTGAATAGCAAAACCGCTTTCCTTCGGTTGCTTGTTGATGTCATTTTTCAAAAGGGATTCTTTTGATCGCCAGGACGTCGTGCCGGTTATGGAAGCATTAGAACTTTTAGAAAAAGTTTGCAGTTGCGGAGGAATGCCAAGTTGCGCACTTTGATTGAGGTCTCCAATGCTTTCCATGTCCCTCTATATCAGTAAAAAAAAAAAAACAAGGCAATTTTTGCACAGTCACAGAAAGTTTCCAGTAATTAACTGGTTTCTGACATGGTTAATGCAAATTCTGTCCCCTCTCAGTTTTAATCATAGCTGGTGATGGCCAATCAATGCGAGAATTTTGTTATAGTTACGATTATGTAAAGTTATAGGGCCTGGCTAAACTAAGAAACATTGTTGCGGACACAAATTTTTCTCAATTTACCCCACACGAGAAACATATTTTCCGTACACAAATTTTGTTTTCCGTGTTTCCTAATATCGCCACTTAGAAAACGTTGACCAGTTTCCAGTGCTGCTCATCAAACATATTCGTACTAATACGCGTGCGTACTACTTTGGTTCCGAAACAATATTTCCTGGTTTTGTCACCAGAGAGGCAAAACATTTTTCTTACCAGTTTCCGTACTTTAGCCACCTAGGAATTTGTTTCAGCAACAATGTTTCCTAGTTAAGCCAGGCCCTTAGCAAGGATGACGGCAACGGCAACGAAAACGGTACAAAGTTATAGGATTAATGAGCAAAAACAATCTCTCAGCACCTGCGATTGACATTTTGGCAAATTTCAACAACGTAAAATGACCAAATTTTAGTTTTTTGCGTGAGCGCATGACGGGTTAAGTTTTCTTTCTTTTTTCTTACCTTGATGCTGCTCATAGTAATTTTAGACCCTGCACAGTTCGACAACATTTTTCAAGTTAATCAAACTTCAATAATGGCGAAAAGAGGTTTAGAAACGAGACGTTATATTTTGAAATGACGTTTTCGTTGCCGTCGGCCGTCGTCCTTAATATCAGTTTAATTTAGTCTAATGTTTAGTCTTTTAATACATGTTTTATTTTAATGAATTTTTTTTGGGGGGGGTATGCCTTAGCATGGGAATTTGGTTTCCCCCTACTGCCGTCCTGTTAACCAGTAGCACTAGTCCATTTGTATCACGGAAGTTATGTATGGTTACGAACTGTGATTAAACTTTAAAGATTAAAGATTAGTTATATTCAGTTTGTACTTTTAAATCGAGTAGGCTCAGTAATTCATATACTCCATTGTTTCCTATAAACCTCTTCGCCGGCATTTTGAAATGCTTTTAAAGTATTTTTCTTTCCTCTTGTAATGAATGTACGAGTAGCAAATGTATGTGTGAAAACACGTTGATTACACACCATTGTTTGCTACAACGGAAGTCCTTGTCCGGTTGCGAATTTGACAATAAACTGCTATTTTTGGTGCGGAAAAAACAGTTTAGTACGTGCCTAATTTTTGTTGCGGAAATTCCCGTCAAAATTTACCGCCAACGACTTGATCAATGTCTGCGAATTCTAAACCCTGTTTACGAAAATAAAATGCTAAAATGACCAATGTCTTCCTTGCTCTGCGTGAGTTATATCGCTCTGCCTTTTCGTAAATTTATTCCTCTACTCCTACGATTTTTATTCGAAAACAATGGAACCAATTTTCGCCAGCCAAAACACTGCCAGGTGTTTTAAACAATCCCTTCTTCTAAAGATTTTAGTATTGGTCGATTTTGAGTTTTTTATGGGACCCAATTCAAAGGCAATAATAAGAGAAACAACCTGCTCAAAACGTCTTCACTCGTCAAATTGTATAAACGTTTTTTGTTGCGTTTGCTTTGGCCTTGGCAGTCGGCATTGTTATTTAACTCTCAGCGTTCAAACCCTTGATGAAATTTGCAAAACAAGCTGTCAATGTTTATTTGTTCAGCACTCTTTCACAAGGCGTAAAATCGCTTACCCGTTCAAACCAACACCTTAACATGACGGACAAATTGCTCAAAAACTCATGCGAACCCCACTCTCCGTTTTGACGTTTAGGGCAAGGAGCGCATATTTGCAATGCAAAAGTTTACCGTCTGATAAAACTGCCTACGGTTGCTTACTTTACATAGGAGAACATTGGGTCACGAGCACACGAGCAGGTGTGTGGCTGAAAAACTTCCTTATGCAAATTCACGAGTTCTTGTTAGCCATGTGATAATCGTCTCTTCGAAAGTCAGTAATCGGGGTTTATTTGCCAGTCCGCACGCAATATAAGGTTGCTCGTGATCAGTCGTCGGCTAGTGTTACAAGCTGTATGTTACACTTGGCTTCTCGACGAAAACAAGCGTCTTTTTAACAGAAAAAAGGAAACCTCTGCTAAAACAAAACTGAGTAATTGTAGGTGAGTTGCTAAAGAGTATTATGGAGCCATTTTTGTCAATTGATGACTTACAAATAAGTTTCTCAGACGACCAACAATTGAAATTCACGGACTCAAGAATCAAGGAGCGAACTGTAGAAGCTTGTGATCTTTCGGAAGAAAAATTCAGCCTGGGAAAATTACGCGACCGACAAAACCCAGCTCAAAGGTCAACCAGCTGTGGAGATAAAAATTTGCTCAGGCCTCATTATTCCGTAGCAAACGCAGAGACGAATCATTATAATGGTGATTTACCAAGTATATCTCTGTTGCCAGCACGCAGGCAGCTAAAAAATGAAACTAAAGCAGGATGCTATCGAGGGAAACCGAGGTACCTTGATGTGGACGATTTTACAGTTGGGCAAGCACCAGCGGCAGTAAATTCGAATACAAAAGGGAAGATCGCGGAAGGAAGGAGATGGAGCGGTAGCACGAAACGAGCGTATTCACCATTCGCAGAAATGGAACTTTGTTTCGACGGAAAGCAAGGGCGAAAAAAAGGTCCTTTAACTGTGAATTCGTCTGGCTTCTTTGATTTGTCACAGAAATGTAATTTGGATATGACTTTACAAACATTCTCCTCGGAGAAAAAATGGCCCCTTACAGCGTCACCAAGAGATATTTTTTCCCCTCGCCGGTCGTTTACATATCGCGCCGACCCACAAGGACGGGGGAAAGAGTGTTCTCTGCGGCGCAAACAGAGCATTCTTCGGAATCTACCAGAAAAAGTTAACGAATTCATAGACGTGGAAATCTCCCGGATCAAAGGAGGAGAAAAGGTGCATTCAACGCCAAAACATGCAGGCAGGGCTTTTCCTGGATGTGATTGTCAAGAGAGACAGCTTTTCAGTCAAGACTTAATTAAATTGAAAAATGGGCGAAGTTCTGTTTTGCTAGAGAAGAGGGGTAAGGGAAACATGATAGGCCTCCACAACAAAGGCAACGATGACTTGGAGCTTTCAGGTTCAAGCCTTAATCACCTGGATAAAGACCTGGCTGTTTGCCATAGAGACTAGAATTTTTTGTCTCAATTAGAGCATGGATTAGCTCAGCGTCACTGGTATAGCGAGTTTTTCCTTTCGTAAGGAAAAAAGACAATAAGCTTTAACTTTCGATTGGCTTTTTCACTTCGTAAAAAACTGACAGATAACTCTTTCTTGTGGTCGTGATAAGTTTGACGAAGATAAACTTAAGGCAATTGATACAAATCAGATCGATATATGTAGAGGTACCCTATAGCTAGCTGGAGAATCGTGACACGGTCGAAGGAGACACGTCCTCCCATTGTATTCTATACTCAAGCAAATCAAGTGCGTTAATTGTAAAAGATGCCGATTTACATTTTCGGACGTAGTTTCCAATTAGCTAAATAAAGTTGCAAATAGACGTTTTCACCACACTTATAGAATTGTGTAATATAAAGAGCACGAGGAAAATATGATATGGCTTTCCGAATCATTTTAAACTTTAAAATGACTTGAATCGTTACTAATTAATGAAGGAAGTACAAAAGAAATTAATGTTTTCTGAGTAGTATCTTTGTATGATATAGACATGCAGGGCTAAATTTTACCGGGCTCCGATTTTCAAGGTAAATTATGTGAATAACCTAAAACCTAAATAGTCTAAAATAGTGCTGTAGTTTAAGAATTGATAGATGTACAGTAAAACTTTTGAAGCAGTTCAATAAATTGATCATAAGTTTTTAAAACACACCGCTGCGTGTTTTATTCTTTTATTTCAAACTTGATCTGAAGGCTTCTTACTTGTTGATAAACAGCATTTCTGTGATAGTAAGAGCACGACTTTTGAGAGATGGTTTCGATTATTCTATAAGAACCCTTTTAATCTTTTCTTGAAGTCACGTCATACACTTTTATAGATTTTATACACTTTATTATTTTTCAAATTAAAATTTACAGTATTTGGGCATGCCCGCAACTAGCAAAGGCTAATCTACAGCTGAATCTAGGCGGGCCATGGCTTAATAGCTGAATTACAAAAATATACAAAAAAAGAAATTAACTAATAAAATAAAAGGGAAAAAGACAATATTAAATAACGACAAGAAAAACCGTTTCATTAACCTAATTTGAATTATTCAAGAGAGGTACAGCTACATAACTGTGTATGTTAGTTGGAAGAGGGCTGATTAGGAGAAGTATTACCACAACTTTAGATTTTTCATGATCTCAGATAAATCTATATAAAAGTCTTGAAAACCTAAAATGTTGAATAATATTTGCTTGATTTGAGTATTTGCTTTTCTTAATGTTAGAGGTATTTTACCCCACACTTTCGTTCCTATTCCAGAGAAAGAATTTGCTTGAACGGATAGCCTAGAAGGTTTGGCATAGACGTTATTAGAGGCAGAAGAACGTGAATTGTAAGAATGAACGTTAGATATATCTTGAAATAGAAGTAAAAAAGGAATTTTAGCGGTAAGATATCATGAGCGTCAACAAATAGAGGAGAGCTCGTTTCTGCAACTTTAGAAGCTTGTCAATCTAAGATTTACAAGTCTGACCCATGCTGCCAGACCGTATGTTAAAAAAGGAGCTGTAAGGGCTTGCATTGGTAAATATTTAAGAGGGTATGAGTTGGCAGAAAGTTTCGTAGTTTTGAGATTAATCCTACGGTTCTGCTTACTTTAATGGTAATATGGTCAATATCGTCGTGTTCCAAGACAGATTTTTATCAATTAAAATCCCGAGATATCTGACATAATCTTTGTGCTCCAGAGCCCTCTTCTTGCTCTTTTTGTTATCAAATATCACGAGTTTAGGTTAATAAGTAAGTTTCCTTTGAGCAGGGCAAAATATAACGAAATTACTTTTTTTTTTTGATATTCAAGGTCAATTTAAATGCGGTTAACCAATCATGTATGTTGTTAAGTTCTTGATTTACGGGGAGTTCCAACGATTTAAGATTTTTATATCAGCAAAAAGGATTTGTATCATCGGCAAAAAGGCAGAAACAAAGCTTATCTGGTGATTCCTGTATGTCGTTGATATAGCAGTGGGCCTAGAACAGAACCCTGAGGCACTCCACAGGTGGAATCTGACCTTTCAGAAATATAGGAGGACCAATTTGAGTTGTTTGAGTTCGACCATGCAAGAAATAAGAAAACCAGATGGTTATATGGCCGCGGAGACCATAGTGATCTAACTTACGCAAAAGAATTTTGTGATGAACAGTGCCATTTTGGGGTCCCCGCCCATAATGCTCTCTGATTAAGAGTAATTTTTCGGACATGTCGTCTCAACACTGGTAAATAAACGTCTGTTATGCAGGCTAAACGCGACTCTTATCTTTGGCTTTGCTTTACTCCGCTCTGAGCTCGGTTAGCAAAATCGCACTACTTTTTTCAGCCAATAAGTAAGAAGCTCAAAACTAACCGTGTCTTGCTCGTATTTTCCCGCTCTTGATGCCGGCTGTATGTAATTACTTGAAGTTCTGGTAGGTTCATTACGCTGTTACCACTATTTTTAATTCGCCAGAGTAGTAAATGCTTTAGCAATTGCTCTAGTCTTCTTACAGTACGACGCGCCTTACCATGGCCACCTAACAAACATTCTAACAAGTTAGCCACTGATCAAGGTACTCAAATTTGATTGACAGACACGCCTCCGTGGAAAGTTTCAACACGCAACGACCAAATGGAGGCGCGTCTGTCAATCAAATTGGCGTACCCTGATTGGCTGACTTGTAAAAATGTTTGTTGGGTGGCCACGGTAAGGCGCGTCGCACTAAAATAGTAGAACCGCTCTTTTCCTTTATGGGGAAGGAAAGTACTTCATAGATTCTGAATCATTTTCATTGAATTGTTATATCTCAGAATCAGTTCAAATTAAGGCTTTAACAGGAAAACGTGGTTAAAGGTGTCGTATCTGAGGACTACTCTTTTATTTGTTGCTCCCCCATGATGTTTGTACACTGATATGACCCAGAGCTCTGTCCTATTTCCTTTTTGCCCTGAGCTGTAGTTTCAAACACAGCTGAAATTGATGATTCACAAAAACCTTTCGTTTGGCACATATCTGGCAGCGGGTTCATTTGTTACCAGCTGCTGCCTGAAGACCTATAGAGCGAAAACGCCAGAGACCCAGGTTGTTTACCATTTACTGAAAAAATCCGGAAATTTCGGATAGAATGTAAATGGGAAGACTAATTTTTTCTTCCCGAATGGAAATTTCCACGGGAAAACGGGATTTCTTGAAAGGTAGTCCAAAATTTCCAACCGGAATTTCCGAACGGAAAATGTGTGTACCATTTGCGATTTTCACTGGTTCCAAGTCCTACTCCAATTTTGATGCGTGTCACGTGTTATTTAGTAGGGGTTGTGCAAATGGTACACGCCAATCCTGAACGGAATTTTTCATTGCGGATTTTTGCTTACCATTTGTACAAACCGTCGACCAACCGGTTTTCCCATGTAAATGGTAAACAACCCCAGTCTTTGAAAATTATGGTGTGAACAGCAAACTGAAAACACTCATTAATAAATACGTGCAAGCAGGAGCCATAAATAATTTATGGGCTCCTGGTGCAAGTTATAACGTAAATTCTGCGTTACAAAATGTACAATGTTTAATTTTGGGCTCACGTGAGCCTCCCATTGTTTTTATTTACATGTGCTAACGTTTTGGTAGATTTATAACTAACAATAGAACTAAGGTCTGGTGAATAACTCTCTTGACTCCAACATGTAAATGATAGTAAAAACTTAACAGGATAACCCCCAAGGGGCAGGCTCTTCCAAAAGAGTAAATTTACTGAATATTTTACTGAATACTTCCTACGAAGAGTAGCCTGCAAACAGGCTCTCCGTCTGGGTTATTCCGAGATTTGCTTTCTAATGGCGCGCGGTCAAAAGCTAGGGGATTGGGGCGGGTGAGAGAGAGGAGAGCCTGCAATGGTCCTTGTACGATTTGAGTATTTACGTTCAGATTCTGAACGTAAATTGCTGATTGGCCAGTTCGACTTGACACATGTCAAATAAGTGAGCAGAGGTATTTCAGTCACCGCGAACGCGGATAATTATTTCTAGGGTCAAAAGCGAATTGATCTGAAGAAAGAGCAATACCTGGCAATTAAGAGTCTCCTTAATGAAAAGGATGTACTAACCGTGTTGACTACAATCATTGGAAAAAGCTTTGTGTTTCAAATTTTCGCTGTGATGAAATCGCTGGACTCCTCGAGAACACCACTGCAGATCAGATGGAAGAAGATGCGAATTCTCTGAGGATTGAAAGCAGTGGAACTCGAAAGCTCCCTCAGTTGCCTGATTTTTTACTTGCCTTGGCCGAAGCGGTGTGCCCTCGACCCACGAATGCAGGCGTTCCATAGCGGCAAATACACTTCATTTTTCTTCACAACCAGTTTGTTCGAGAACGCTGCGAGCTCGTCAACGTCTCTACATTTCAAAATACATGTAGTGTCAAACTCTTAACTGGTGCAATAAGCGCGCATAGCTTTGTGTACAATGAAAGCATTTGCGGCTGCTTTCCCCTTTTCTTTATTAGGCAAATTGTAGCTTTATCTTCAGGTGTTCTAACGGCATCACATCCCCATTCGAAGACAAAACTAAGACTTTCACGCTTGCGGTGTTGTCCGGAAGGTCGTCGATATTGAGATGTGCCAGTAGATTCGAATCGGAAAATTGTGCTCCACTCTGACAAGGTTGATCGTTTTCCTTGCCAAGAAAGATTCAAAAACTACATTTTAAAATCCCTCTCTTGTACAAGGTTTGAAAACGTTCACAAAAGACCCCAGAGAGCCTTATTTTGTCCTCAACGAACACTTGCAAATTCTGCAAAATTCGTCAACCGATTTGACGCTTTGTGGTTTCCATCCAGTTTTGCGTCGATATGTTTCGTTGGAGTTCATAACATAACAACTTACGTGTAAACAAGCGGACGTGTCGCAGAACAGTTTTTTGACAGCTGCCTTGACCCAAAAGGTCATTTCCGGTTCGTTCTGATTGGTTCATTTCATTTTGATAATTTGATAGATCAGTCAAGCGGAAAAGGGGGCAGAACTCAAATCTTACCATTGCAGGCTCTCCCTTCCTTGCCCGCCCCAATCCCCCATTTTTGACCGCGTGCCATTTAAAGAGCAGGTCGACACGACCATCTCTCGGAATACCCAAATGGAGAGCCTGTTTGCAGGCTATAAGAAGAGCTATTAGGGATCGCTGGCTCAGTAAAGAACCTGGAACATCGGCGCGTTGGACAAGCTCTCATTCTAGTATACAAGAGTATTCACGGCCAAGCATCGAATTATATCCGGGAAATGTTCACCCTCAAAGTAGCGAATACAGTCTTCGTGGTCATCTCAAGCTGTTCCTCCCAAGACCAAACTCATCCCACATGCTTCACTCTTTCAGCTACGAAGCCGCCAAACACTGGAACGATCTACTGCAATATTAGGACATTTGAGGATCTAAATGCACTCAGGAAAAATTTAAAAAAGGTTTCATTGTCAGCCTAATTTGACTGCAACTGTATTTTTGTAAATCAGTCAATTAACACTATTTATTATTATTTTTATTATTTTATTATTTT
Organism: Galaxea fascicularis; assembly: GCA_948470475.1. Classification (NCBI taxonomy): domain Eukaryota; kingdom Metazoa; phylum Cnidaria; class Anthozoa; order Scleractinia; family Euphylliidae; genus Galaxea; species Galaxea fascicularis. The sequence goes on along the minus strand of OX419338.1, from coordinate 5,818,388 downwards.
TATCTTTATTTTCAATTTTATTATTTATTTGATTTAGCTTCATCATTCTTACCGTAAATACTACTTTCAACACTACATGTATAAATATTGTCAGGAGCCCATAATTTATGGGCTCCTGATATTGTAGGCTTAATTATTTATGGCACATTTGCATTTAAACAAGCCTTCGCTCATATGCGATATGTGGATAAATAAAGTTACTTACATACTTACTTGGAGCTATTCCTGGCATAACAAATAAGTTCACCTTTAAAAACAAAAAGCTTTTTTATTGCTAGTGAGGTGAAGTTATTCGAACTTCTTATTACAGTATATTTAACAAATGGAGTGTAGTTATGTGATAGAAAACAGCTTTTACGCCTGTACGCCATTGACAGCTGCAGAGTTTAGACGCAATTAATCCACGGGGAAGTACTCTACAAATGTTTGGGTGGGGTTGTGCCGCTGGGACTCTGAAACCCCTTACCCTAAAATAATCAGACCAAGTTCGGGTGCATTTTGCGACCCTAAACACCAAAACGACCAAAACTTCCTTCCCTATCTCACAAACGCTATTTTCTATACTCGATTCTTTATGCAGCTGATCAGCTTTTGGAATATGATTCCCTGATTCCAGACCAAACTTCGAACGGTGATACCCTAAAATGATATTTTAGACCAAAGCTCTCCTTTATATAAGCCACCGTAGAATGGAAGAGGTAAAGGTCTCTCTGGCGTCACTATTTTACACCCCTCATGATAATTCATTGCTTGAATTGAATTATGGGAAGGCGGAAGTGGGAAGGGCAGAGGACTGCTTTGTTGCCTCGGCAACACAAGCTAAAAGAGCGGATACCAAGCAGCTGAATGTCCCATAATACAGTTCGGCTTGAATTACGAAAACTCCTCCAAGTTGCACCGGGGAAATTCCTTTGAATGTAGTTCGAATTCTTTCGATTTTTCTCCAGATGTAGACCTGCTACGTGGTTCTTTCTGAGTTTCTGTGGCTGTTATTTTATTCTGTGGTCGCCATGAGTAAGTATTACTTTCTCTGAGGTCTGTGGATTATGTCTCACGTTGTTTGTTGCGGAGACAGTTCTAATAATCTTTTCGTACCGAGTAATTTAATCGACGGTGGTTGTTCCTTGTTTATAAGGTCGGACAGCTCGCGTTACCTTCAGCTACGTAGCTGAACAAGAGGACGAACTTAGTCTAGAAGTTGGAGACATCATCACAAATATAGTCGACGTGGATGTGGGATGGTGCGAAGGAGAACTAAACGGGAAAAAAGGAGTGTTTCCGAATAATTTTGTCGAGGAAGTGGTTGCTCCTGATTCCAGCTCCAACTCTGGTGAGAAATTACTTTTGGCATGTATAGTTTTAAATCTCTACATTAACATTGGTTGATTTCTCCAACAATTGGGATGTGAAGGTTTTGACAAAATACTGTCAAATGTGAATAAACTGTCTCTCTATTTCGTTTAGAGCATTGTGGCATTTTAATATTTTGTCCTATCGTCATTTGGTACGTGAGGCTGTTGCATTGTGTGCCTTTGATGCAGAACTAAAACACTGGTTAACATGCCGTTGAAGCACTTTCTATTGCGTTTAAGAAGTATTCTGTAAATGATGACGGCTCTTTTTGTTTGGTTAATCCGTAAAACGAAATATGAAAGTAATATTTTCTCTTTGACATTCTAAAAAAATGCCTGCATGTAAGTTCCTTGTGTATTTTCGTTTTGAATGATCGTTAGCTGGGGTAAAAGGCGTTTGCTGAGTCTGAGTTTTAATTTCCTTAAATGGTTGATGAGATGAAGCAGTGCGTGTTTAAATGATAAATATTGGCTTTGGATATTGTATTTGTTGTTTTGTCTGTTGTGATAGCTTGCATGCTATAGTTGGTCTTTATACTCAGGCAGCTGTACACAATTATTTCTGGGCCTTTAAACAGGACACAACACAGACATTGATCTGTTCATAATTTAACAAAAAGGTCAATGTGAATGTGAGGGAAGTTCTTTTTTGTTTTGTTTTTACCCTTTTGGAAGAATTTTTCTCTATCCTAAATAAATTACGTTTGAGGTAAGTCACTACAAAAAGAGACAGGCAAACTATGTAGACCATGTTATGCATGTGATAAATTATGGGTCAATCAGTAATGAGTTACTTAATAATTAACAGTGATAGTACTGCTCAGTATTTGTTGATAATTGAGTATTAAATTAAATCTTTGGAAAGTAATAATTGTTGCATTTGCATTTTAGCTAGTGGATAAAAATTGATACCTAATTTGTAATCAGCACACAATACTGTATCCGAAACAAAATGTGGTTGAGGCTGTTTGTCAAAGTGCTAAACTGATGTATCACATACGTTTCAAATTGAAATGGCAATGGAAATTGAAACTATGTATTAACTTTCTACAGTTAGTTTTTCTGATGAATTCAAAATCATGACTGCAATCATGACGTGTGTCAATAAATATAATCATCAATTTTTTGCAAAATTCAGTTTTGTTCTGTCACTCCATATAAGCGTAATTTTGGTTTGTTTTGTTTTGTTTTTTCGTAAGAATCTTCAATGACCTACAGGCACCATCAGAAGTAGATGAGGGGAAGTTATGGATACTTGTTTTGAACTTCAAGTAGCCACCCATGTGATTAAATTATCAAAAACATTGGCAAGCTACAGTGGTACAAATTGCAGCTCCTGAAATAGGTTATAATCATGTTGTCAATGAAAGTTGCAGGGAAAAAGGCCAAAGTGACATTTGATTATGAAGCACAAGATGCAGATGAACTGACTCTCAAATTGGATGATCTTGTTGATATTCTGGGTGAAGAGGAGCCAGGCTGGTGGAAAGGACAGCTGGGTGACAGGATTGGTGTGTTCCCCTCAAATTTTGTGGAAATCATTGATAAAAGTAAAGCTGAGCAAGTTAAAGACCTGGCAGCAGAGACACCAAGTAAGCATTTTCCTTTGTCAGAGACATGTACACTGCTTAGAACCTTCGGGAAGGTGACCTCACCAGGCACTAGCAACCCCTTTCCTCTTCTTTGGAATGGTGCTCGACGCTGGTGCCAACTTGAAATTCCTTGCTTTGATATAATGACCGTGCCTTCTGCCTCATGATAGTAAATTACAAGATGCAAATATGTATACAAAATGACGCTGCTGATTAAATATCACCAAACTGTTGCAGCAAAACAGGATGGCTCTCTTCATTGTTTGGGTGCAATAAAAGGAAGACATGCATTCCCAAGAGTTAACTTGGAAACTGAAGGAACTCAAGAATTTCTTTCAGTAAAACCTTGTGGGGAAGGATGTGGGGTAGGAACTGACTACAGTGCAGCTTGATGCTTTATATGCAGAAGGGCTTAGGAACTAGTGTGTATGAGCTTGCATATTGTTTTCTCTTTGTTCATTGTAGATTTTGAATAGCATGCTCATGGCGCTTTACTAAATCTGTCTTTGATAGTATAAAGTCGTGCATGCCAGTGCATGCTAAAAAAGCCTTAATGACCTTTGCTTTCAAAGAAGTTACTAATCAGTAGATGGCTGATTAGAAACACTTTTGTAGTGAAATTCATCCTGTAATTGAAGATAGAGAATTTTGCCACCTCAGTTGTCTCTGTGCACCTGTTAGAACTGGAGAGATTTTTCATAGACAATGGAAAAAATACATGTATGCATTGCATACATGTATTTTTTCCATTGTCTACGAAAAATCTCTCCAGCTCTTTAGGGTGCACATATATACTATCTGTGTGGTGTCTGCATCTGTATTGTTTACCTGTGTTTGAGTTTAACACTCTAGATGAGATGTTTCTCTCAGCTGACTGATCACAGGCCTGGTCGATTGCTTTCTGAGGGTCACTTGCTCAGCTGGCAATTAAGAGAGAGAATCATTTTTAAGATCAATTATAATGTAGAAGGTGTTAACCTTAACATACACTGTAGAATTTTTTGTTACATTCTTATGCACTTAGTTACATTGTATGTTGCAGAGGAAGCTATTCCCAGAAATGAACATGTGGATGGTTTGATTGACGAGGAGGAAAATGTCATGAAAAGAACCTCAAGCATTGGAGCAGCAGCCAAGAAGTTACCGGGTGGGGGTATGGGATTTGGGAATCTCATCAATCCTAATATTTTGGCCGAGAAAAAACTGAAGAAGGTGCATCATGATGACAAGAGAGAAAAGAAAAGTAAACCTGAGGAGAAGAGCTCTGTTCCACGAGCTGAACCAAGCAAGCCATCCACAGTAAAAACAAAAGCTCCTGTGGTAAGGAAACTGTTTTGAAGCTATAGCTTGTGATGTACTTTTTCTGTTACTTGCCTAGTTGCATCAGAATGCTGATGAACAAAAGCCTTGATGGTGACATTCACACTATCCAAGAGTATTAAAGTGCCCATGAAGTAAAAAATTGTGTTTGCTTATTTGAAAGGCCTTTACAAGTGAGTAAGAATGGCACTTTCTTTTTTGAAAGATCTTCTTTCATTCCTGAGATATTCAAGTCTTTACTTAAAAATTGATGACGGTTTAAGGAAGAATATTATACATCACAAAGTCAAGAATATCTCTGGAAATATTTGACTGATGCCATTCAAACTTGGCACTAGTAATGTACATCAGGTAAGATACAAAATGACACCCACTGTGCTGTTACTGTTGCCATCGCAACATCATAAGGGGTATTGTTTTTATCTTACCTGACGTAGGGAGGTTTCTGGTTTGCACCCCCCAGCCCTCTATAGCTCCATGCTTCATACTTTTCTTTAAAGAAATCTGGTCTTGCCTGACCCCCCTCTCAATTGGACTTTGCATGGATGGGTGGGGAGGGAGTGTGGAAATAGATACTAACTGGAACTGCGCAAATTGATTATCATTTCCTGAAAGATGTCCTTTATTGACATTTATCAATAGTCAACTTACATTGAAAAGAGATTTGCTGTCTGTATTCTCTGTAAAATTCCCTGACCATTTCTGTGTTCATATTTTCTTAGAGTGCCAAGTCAAGACCGGCACCACCTGTCCCTCTCACTTCTCCTGGTAAATACATGCTATGTAATTTTCTTTCATTGAGAATGATGGTCTTGATAGCTTATAAATAACAGGATATAATTATATGTGATTTTAATAATTTTCCTGTGCTAATGTCAAGGACATACAGGTGGCAAAACTTTAGAAGCAAAATGTAGCCCGCATTGGACTTGTGTTGTCCATTCACCAGTGCTGGAATGAGGTTTTGACTTAGTCTCTATGGTAAACAATAACTTAAATCATATTAAGTCTTTGTAAACATGCATGCAAAGCAGTTTTTGATGTCAAATCAAGAGTAGACCCTGACGCCCATTCTGACTCGGTTGTGTAGCAAAGGATGCTTACTTCTTCACAAGTTTCGAAGCTAATAAAGAGGCAACATTTAGCAAAAATGAACAAAGGAGGATGCAATGCTTTTTAAACAGGTGTAAAGATATAGTTTAGCATTATATAAGAACCTATTTAAGAACACATCCAGCCTGTTTTTTTTTTCCAATAGACAACCATTATAATAATAATAAGGACCATTTCAGCCTTTTTGCAGAAAATCAGGGGGTCTTTTTTGTGGATTTTTACTGTATCCAAGGGAGAATAAAGAAATAAGGTTATCTCTTGTTTATTATTCCACAACTGCATGTACATTTACCTGCCCTTTTTTACCTCAACACTATGAGGCAAGTACAGGGATCAAAAAGTTTTTTTTTCATCCATTTGCCAGCTGGTGACGAGAATGAAAATTTGGTCACCAAATAAAAAATTTTGGCACCAGTCCCAAAAAGCTGGTTGCCAGCACTACATTTGGTGACCAGTGAGTCAGAATTTCAAGCCTTGAAGTACTACCAGTGTAGTAGTTAGAGCTGTATATGACACCCATCAATACACAGCAGATTTCAAAGTGGCCTTCAAATTTGACTGTGGCCGACAATGGGATAACTTTTTTCCTTAATTCTAGAGGCGTAATTTTTCAGGGAACATTGAATCCTGCACATGTAATTACACTTCCAGTGTTGTATTTCATATATTTTCAGTCAAAAAGGCAAATGAACGAGCTAAAGTTACTTTTGCATATGAACCGGAAAATGCTGATGAGCTGAAGCTGGTTGAAGGTGACATTATCTCCATACTCAACAAAGATATCACTGAAAGTGAAGGCTGGTGGGAAGGAGAATTGAATGGCAAAGTTGGCATGTTTCCTAACAACTTTGTGGAGCTGCTGCCTCCTGAGGAGGAAGCCAAAGTAAGAAAAACCATGTAATTGTTTGTAATCTTACATGTGCCTCTTAATAGGTAAGTACCAAGGCTGTCAGTTTTGGAAAAACCCTTTCCAAAAGTAAAACAGTTGTATACTAAACAAAGTCTTAATTGACATTCTTGTTTTCTCTTCAGAGTCATTTTTAAGCTCTTAATTAATTGTTTTCCTGTTTTCACTATAGTTGCTATCCATAATAGTGAGCTTTCTTCTGTGAATAACACCCCAGATTAAGCTTAAAATGAAAATCAACCTTTGTAATTTGTCTGAGTTACAGCTCTGGCATATATTTGCTATTTATTGGTATCATTTTTAATTTTCTTAATTTTTGATTTGATTTTTTTCAGGTGTCAGCCCCTCTTCATCCTCCACCTGGTATCCCTGTGCTACCTGTCAAGGATGAAACCAAAAAATCACCAAGTGAGTAAAATGTCTCCCAAGCGAGGTAGGAAGAAAAAGATTGGTCAAATTTATTTTGAGGTGTCAAATAGACCACCATATTAATTTTACAGATTAAGCACAAGTCTGGAGAGTCTGCAATTTGTCAGCCCTTTACTCTGCTACTTTACTTAGCTTTTGAATCATCCACTCAATTCACCTCATCTACTCAGCTGACAATACAAAAAAATTCACATTCACTTCCACAGTTAGTGGTAAGACAATTCTCAGGGTGGTACTGAGTACAACATTTTGTCATTAGCTGAGCAGAGACACCTACAAACATCATTAAAGTCCAAATGACTCTGTACTGTATGTCATTTGGGCTTTAATGATATTTCCATGATCTTCTGCTTAGCCTCCTCTGCCCTCCACCCTCTCACCCCTCCACTCCCCCCCTGAACCCCCCTTTTACCCTCTTATCAAAATTGCTAGCTGTGCAGTACCATGCTTGACACTTGGACGAACAACTTTGAAGGGAGGGACTGCGTTACCGGTTTATCTAACAGCTTTCTTACCAGCATTAATTTTAAGAAAGAAAAGCCGTGTTTGACTGGGAGAGTCTCAACAATTTGCTACTGGTTGTAGCTATGCACTGCATGCTCCTTTATGCACCAGTGCAGGTTAGCACTAGCCCTTTGCTCAAATAATTACTGAATATATCTTTGTTTATTTGCTCCTTCACACTGTAGTTTTGCCAAAGAAGGTTGCTCCATCTCTTCCTGCAAAAGATGAGTCAGACTCAGATGCTGCACCAGAGCCGATGCCAGCAACTTCACGATCAGACAAGAAGCCAGCCCACATTGCAACAAAGGACCAAGCACCGCTTAAGGATCCTGTGCCACCACCCCAGGCTGCTAAGAATGAGTCAGATGCGGATCATTCTTCAGAGATACGCCGACCAATACCAGGGAAGAAACCAGCAGCTCCAGAAAAGCCCAACATTCCACCCAAGAAACCTTTACCTGTGAAGGCTAAGAAACCTGACATAACATGGAAGAAGCCTGACAGGAAGGTGGAGCCTGACAAGGGTGCAGCTGTAAAGAAAAGTGTAGAGGATGTAAGAGAACGCGCTAATGGCAAGGAGGCTGAGAGTTCACATGTGAAAGAAGCACCAAAGGATGAACAACAGCCAAAACCTGAAATAAAGACTGAAAGTGTTGATGAAGGTACAGCTAGAATTTAACTGTCTTCGCAAACGAGGAAACATTGTCGTGGAGACGCTATTGCGGAAACAATGCTTTCCCCGTTTGTGCGCACGCGCAACATTTGTTGCGGAAGCAAAATTTGCTTCCCGGGAAGCAAAAATGGTTCTTAATATTTTCAGAAACATTTTGGAAGAAAGTTACACTTGGCATTAAAAAAAACAAAACAAACAGTTTCTGAGGGTTTGTTCAGGTTCTTCTCAAATTCATTATTAAGTCCTGCAGAGAAAAGAAAAAAAAATCATTGAAAGAGGTTTGGATTTTCAAATTTGATGAACCCAGGGTCCGAAATTAACTTTTTTATGTGGGTGCTAACTGGCGATCAAATTGTGGTCGTCAAAAATTCCAATAATATTTCATGGGACGCATAATACTCTCGATTGAAAAACAGCTCTTCACCGACAAGAATTCGTGAGCAGTAGTAGCACAATTCATCTCCGCAAAGGACCAGGTAGTCTCCCTCGCAGCCGTTTTTTGGCCCAAAAAACGGCTGCGAGGGAGACTAAGGACCAGGGAGGCGGAATTAGACAGTTTTCCGATTACATGAAACGCTACAGGATTGCCAGGGAAACTAAAAAGTGCTTTCAATATCGTCTGGAATCAAAGTTGTGCCTAGCTCATCTTTAGTACACTTCCACAGATCTACCACCTTTCGTAGCCCACAAAATATGTTATGGAGGTAGATTAACAGGAAAATTCGTTTCACTTTTAATTAAAAAACATCAACTGGACAAAAAGTAAGACATCTGTTAGTAAATAGCGTCGAGGTTTGTTCTTAATCACTTTCTCCGAACGTGAAAGTCCACAATAACGACCAGCTTTTGTAAGTCGCCAGCTGCCTACCAGCTAAGAAATTCCGGTCGCCAGTACTCAATTTTTAGTCGCATTGGCGACCAGGAAGGCGCAATTTCGAAGCCTGGAACCTATTAATTGTTTGAAGAGCTATATCAAAAACTTAAAGGCCATTTTATTAGATATCCAAACACCTTGAAGCTGGTTAAAGAAAAAAGCTTTGCTGCATCTCATTTTATTTAACCCACTACTCAGTGTATGGAAAAATTAATCGGAAGTCAAATTCATTGGTAATTCTAATGCATAAAAAGCCGGTAAAGAAAATCACTAAAAAAAGGTGTGGATTATCAAATTTTGTGAACCTTTTCTTGATATTTTTCGTCAAGAATTATGAATTCTTCCAGAAATCAAGACTGGGAACTTTGGAATCAGCTGAGGCAGTAACAAAAAGCTGGGCGTAGTACTTAATACAGTCTCTTGAACGTGCATTTGCTAATTGTGATTCTCGGTTTTTATTTATTGTAGCTCCAGTTTCTTTTGATGACATCCCAGAGACAGAAACCTTGAACCATTTGACTGCAAACAGAGCTAAACACCCTCAAAAACGGCCTCCATCCAAGGTCTGGTAATCAAATCTTATTAGTATAGGTACAGTAATCGCATGATTTCCACTGCAATTTGGAATAAATAAGCACGAGTAAATATTTTGAGACCAATAAAATTAATAAAACACTTGATAAAATAGACTTTTTAAAGCCTCGGACCATGCATTGACTACTGAGGTACGCAGAAGGCATTGCCCTTTATCTTCCGAAAAGCTTCGAAAATATCCAGTGACTTTGGGTTATCTTCGGGGACATCTAGAGATTGTCGGATTTCTTCGGAGGAGCTTCGGAAATCTTCAGAAGGTTTTGCATGATGTTCGGCGGTCTTCGAAATACGCCGGTTTCCCCCGACAGTCTAAATCTCTTCATTTTAACTTCGGAAATTTTCGTCGTAATTTGCACTGGTAGTACAATTTCTACCTCTCAAAGCCAGAGGTTCAGTGACGATTTCCAAGGATTTAATGCTACAATGGGCATCGGTGTCGTTTCTCAGTCTTTCAACTTTGATTATCACTTTGTCAGGTTGTTGACCTGAGGCCCGCTCTTATCTGCAACACTGTTTGAATCATGCTTTTTAATATTATCTAGCAGTCTTGTTACAGGAAACCCAGCGTCACATTTGAGTTTAAATCTGAAGTTTAGTTTTGTGTGTATGTCTTGGGAGATATTGTACCAAACCTGAAGAAAAACTTTCTCTCAGTAACGTCTGCCAAGAACGTGCACAACTGATAATACGGACCTTTAGCAATGAGGACGAGAACGTGAACGTCGACGTCTATATCAGTTAGGGCACTGGGTCGAGACTTTCGTTCACTGCGGTAAAACGAAAAGCTTTAGCGGGTTAAGACGGGGTGAACGAAGACTGAAACAAAGTTGAGAATAATCACTAACTCTTTCGAAAATGGTTTCTATTAAAGCAGTGGTTTACGCAGAATCCAGCAAAAATTACCAAGCTTTCTAAGCGTACAATTGTCGGGAAAGATTACCAAGCGAAACTGGATCGAGCAAGAAATTTACGTTGTTTACGAAAGAAGCTAACCAGTAAGTGCGAGAACTATTTATGCCAGCATCAAACCCCAGCTAAATTTTATTACAAGATTGCTTTACAAAAGTTAGATCCTCATGCGAAAAAGGCATCAGGAAGACAGCGATCAGATGGTAAACAATAATTGAGTGATTGTGATCTTTTAGTTTACCGCATGTTTTTGTTTTCAAATGCAGAAACAGTTAGAATACAACAGAAACTGCAATTCTTAGCATCGAAAGCCCAGAAAAAATGCAAAGAACTTGTCTTGTTCACGTTCAAGAGAAGACTTGCCTTGTTCCATCTTTTCGTGGTATGGAGCCAAGACCGTGTAAGGGAAGATCTGCAAAGCGATAGAAAACTGAGTTTATTTTCATTGCAACTCGCAGAAACAAGTCTTGGTTCTTCTAAAATCTTTCAAGAAGCCAAACGTCTTAAGAAATCCACATACTATCCGAGAAAAGTAACAAACATGTGAAAACATTACAGAAAATACTCACGTTCACCGCACGACGTGAAATGCCCCGAAATGGCGTCCTGAACGACATGGAGACGACGAGTTGTAGACATGCAGGCATGCGCAGTACCACCGAATGCCGATTTCCTGACTTCCGGTCGTTGACGTTCACGTTCTCGTCGTCTTTGCTAAAGGTCCGTAATATTCCACTGTACGAGACCCCATGTTGTGTTCTTACTGACCAGATAGATTTAGCTGACATTGATCCAACTACACTTATATTTAGTAACCCAAGAAAGGAGATGAGACTGATGGAAACTACACTGCATAGCTCTGCATGCCTGCATACAGTGTAGGTCGCCTGTTATCACAATTTCGTATCCTTAATTCTTGAAACTAACTCCTGGCGTTTTGTCACGGACCCTAGGTTCTCTTACCTTTAAGCTTTAAGATGACAGTTTCTGATTAAATACATTTCCTTTTTTTTTCCAGGATGGACGGGTGAGTAACTCACCTCGTCTTAGTGGGAACTTCGAGGAACAACTTGCTGTAAGTTTTGTTGACTGCTTACCTAGATCGAAATGTAAATTTAATTGGGTGAGATCCGTTGAGAGGTCAACCCATCAAATGCCTTTTTGCAACTACCCTTACAAAAGTAAGATAACCTTTTCTTTAATGATTATCTATCCCGATCCGTGCCTTGTTGCCATTAATTTGACACACGGGGCTTTGAAGATTCTTCCAAACTGGCTCCGGTAGACTCAAAAGGTGTCATTAATTGGAATTGATATTTGTTTCCAGGAAACAATTAAACAGCCACCAGGGCGCCCCAAAGAACCACCAAAGGAACCAGCTTGGAAAAAGGAGGTTCGAGAAGCCAGGGAGAAGAAACAGGCCGGGGATGAGAAGGTGGGACATGAAATTAAGTGGTAAAGAGTCGAATGTCAAAGAGGCTGGTAGCAAACTGGCGATATATCTGTAGTCCACTCAATCAGGCGATCAGTCCATTTCTAAATCAACCAATCAATCAATTTTAATTGATTCGTTGATCAATCGATCAATCAGTCAGTCAATCAGTCAGTCAGTCAATCAGTCAGTTAGTCAGGCAGTCAGTCAGTCAGGCAGTGAGCCACTGAGTCAGTCAATGAACATAAGTCAATCTATTGATTTGTCAATCAATCAAATCAATCGAGCAAAGGTGATGAATTTTCCGAGTCATTTGAAGATGCTTAAAGAGAAATAAAAGTGAAAAAAATTGTTTAGGTTGAGCGACAGGAACAAAACATTTTTTTGAAACCTCGCGTACTTGGTTAACCATAAGCGATTAGCGACCGTCTGTCTCGGACGACAGTGTTTACCGCCTTGGTAGTCCACTGGCGAAATTACACATACAAACATCACCTTTAACATGTAATGTGGAAATCTTGTTGGTGTTAGAATACTGTGAGTAACAGAAAGTGCCAGAGATAACTCGAGGGAGATTGAGATCAACTGGTACGGTAGGTTTTCCTGATCCTTTGGCAGAGCAATTAGCCACTCTAGGACAAGATGTAAATGTAATGGAGTGACACTGATAACCGTGTTGCACATCACTACAAGTTGATTCGCTTTTGGATTGCATTACTGTAAGTTTAAGTTTAAAAATCGAAAATGTAATTACAATTTAAACGCGACTCCCTGAAAATCGCAAAAATTAATACTCAGCAAGGAAAAAAAAACAGTCTTTTACAATCGTAAAGTTAGTTCCCGCAAAATAAAAAAATTTCGCCTATCTGCAAAAATTTCGTGGCACTGTAAGTTATGAATGAATGCAATAGACGTCATATACCGTAAAAATACACACAGTAAGTAACTGGGCACCCAACCGAGTAGTGGACCATAACCCACTTGTCTGTGCGACCTTATTCAGATGATTGTTATTTAATTTAGTTTTCCTCTGTTTAAAGGCACCTGCTCCTTTACTGGCTCCCAAGAGTAATGCTGTAGAAAAACGGAAATCACTTCAAAGGGATGACGCACAGGCAGCCCAGGTGCCGCCAGTTCAGAAAGTCGAGCCGTTTGCCACAGCGTCACCAGGTGAGGTGGAAAAGTTGCGTAAAGAGGTTTCCGAGCTGCGAGAAATGATGAGCAAAATGGAGAAGAAGCACAACGAAATGTTGAAGAAACTAGAGGAAAAGTTTATTCACGAGATTGAAATCCTTACAAATGACTTTGACGAAGAAAAGAAACAGAACGCAGCAAACAGCTCCGCGCTCAAAGTTGAATTAGACAGAATAAAGAGACGTCAATCTCGATTTAATTTAGAGGAAACGCAGTGATTCGTACAAATTGAAAATTTAATTTCAGTCGGATGAAGCCAGGCGTTTTAAGGCATTCTGGCACAGTCGTTTATTAACTTGTTAGGAAAATTGAAAGTATATATATATTTTATAATTGTATCAAATACGTCGATCTCAAGCAGTTTTTAGAATGCTGACGCATGTTTGTCCCCACATGTTTGTCCCCAAAAGCACACACGCTACGATGCGTGTGCAGTTTACGGTGAAAAGGAAAGTTGCGTCAGGTTTCAAAAGTTTTCATCACTTCATCGGGCGTATCTTTGCAGATGTTTACTCACCTAATAGCGAGAAGGGAGCCTCTCCTCGCAGGTCAGCAAATATATGACCAGAAGAAAATCGGTGCGGAATTGCCGCACATTGTACGTGATTCTTCTTCAAAAGTTGTACTTCGATCAGTTTCTCTGACCATTTATCTAGTCGTTGTAACCGAGAAGAAACAATTTCAGGCGAAATAGATTGCTGTATAAAAACCTAAACCTTACTTGTTAAAATTCCACAACCATACAGTTCAACTCCTGTTAAGAGGCCACCCTCGGGGAAATGGAAACTGGTCGCTTAATTGAAGTAAAAAGCAATAGAAGACCCCTTATCAGGACTTTGATTACTGGCCGTCTAATTAACAATTAGACCCGTGGCCCTTGAGGGCGAAGGGTCTAATTGTTTTAGTATCACCCAACTAGTCGGACAGAAAAGGCAATAATAAAGTTAGCAAATGCAAGTTGAAGAAATATTTATTTGGGAATAAAACGAAAGAAAGTGTAACGCTCGATTGCTACTCGAGGACTATTGCTAATAGTCCTCTAGTAGCGTAGCCAATCAAAATGCAGGATTTGCATTAGTCCACTAGTTGGGTGATACTAATAGGGGGTGGCCGTTTGATAGGTGGCCGCTTACAGTGCGACTACTTCAACCATTAGGCCAATCAGGAAAATTTCCTGCAAACTACCCAATGAGAATCTCACATCGGAACAATGGATTTTGACAAAATTAATTGTGTATGACAAATTTACCCACTATCGAAGCACAACAAAATTCAAATTGCGGCTATTCTGTTGTTTCATCACTCGAACATTATTGACCAATATGTAAAAAAAATTTCTTGGGTGGCATTGGTCGGAGCAGTTGCACTGTAATAGGGGTTCGACTGTAATTCAGAATTTGTATTGAAAGCCTCCAAGGTTCATACATCGCCTTTTCGTCAATGATTTTTTTGTTTGTCTCAGAGTGACCAAACCAGATGAACTCTTCTTAGAAATCTTAAAGTTGTTATGGTCGCAAAAGATGTTTTTATGGAAAAATCCTTTGTCCAGGATGAATGCGATGTTTTAAATTCACATTCCCCGTGACGCACACAAGTATGATTTTTTGCAATTTTGACCAGTTTCTCCTGTGTGATTTTACAATTAACCTCTCGTGGACTGAAAGGGCATCTTCTTAGCAGCTACTCAACTGCCGTGCTATTAGCCGCATTCATGCTAACGTATTTACAGGTGAGTGAATTTCTAGCCAGCTACCTGTCTCCCTGGATAAGAGAATTCACCAATACACAAACATACCAACGGCCTAAGAGGTTTGCTTCCCATCCTCGAACTCTGACGCCAGAGCAAAGTAAAACGATGTACACGATTTTAATTAGCAAAGTATTGCCTGGTAGCTTTCTTCTGAATGGTCAGAACTAATCGCGTCAACCATCAGCCTCTAATGTTCAAATACCCGTGTGTATCATGATAAACAGCACCATTATCTTAACCATCATCTTTAGGAAAGTACTGCTCTGTTGACAACATTTGAATGTTGTATCGCATATTTCATACACATGCTGATCACAAAAAATAAAACCAATATGCATAGTGTTAGAATTTCCTTCACTGAGGTAGATCGTATAAGCAAAATAATTGTACAGTACCATGTTAATTGTCCAGGTTTGACTGTTGGGCGGGTCAAGGGTAACAACGTAAACTTTAGAGTTTATAAATTCCACGATAGTTTTGATGTAAGTAATAGAATTTTTTATACTTGTTGAATACAATAAAACAATAAGTTGAATAAGAAAAGAAAATCACATTTGGTGTGTATTTTTCAAACTGATGTAGCCCTACCTTCCCAACCCCTTTTTAAATGAGAGACCCTGTAGGTTTCCAGGGGCGGTCTGAGATTGGGGAACAAAACAATAGATGATACAACACAAACAACACCCCTAGCCCTGGTAACAAAAGAAGGTGCAGGTCATGTCACGTTACCGTTGCGTTACTCGCATGTGATACACATTCTGGAGTTCCCGTATGAACTCGTGTATGGATTATTGTGTAATAAAAAGTTAGCTTAGCATGGCCGCCGCTGTGTTCGCCCTTTATCGACGCTTCGCTGCATAACAGTCATAGGGACAACAGCTACAGGATTACTCCACGAAATGGGGAAATCACTTTTACTTCTCTTGAAAACAACGTCGCTCTTTTTACCACAAGAATGGAATCAATGTCGCCGGAAGCCACGCATCTCAGTAACCTCTTTGGGGGAATGTCGCAAGTGCGGTCGTATCCAAGCACTTTCAGTCTGCTAAAACTTTCGGCCGCTTTACCAAACGAATTAAAAATGAAAAAGAAAACTTGACTGGGCGATTCACATGTGAACATCTCACAGCTAGAATGCCGCAGCGATCCCGCAAGGCCTTGCAGCAGCTAGGACTCCAGCAGTCCTGTCGTAGAATCTGTCAATGTTTACTTTTTTTTCCAATCCACAAGTACACTCTCATCATCATTTTGTACGACTTTTCCATTCATCACAATTTCTAATTAGTTCCCCACCGAATCTGCGAAAAAATTTCTGGAAACCATTGCAGACAGACAGACAGACACCTTTATTTAGTTATAAAGCTCAGGGTAGTCCCTTCAGGAGCTAAAAGCAACCTGCTATCAACAGGAGCCCTGAGCACTAAAATACACTAATTACATGGAAAATATTTTATACAAAGTAGCAACAATGTCAATATAATTGAACTAATTACAATATGGATAAACTATAAAAACTATGTAAAATGTATTAACTACAACGAACCATATAAGGATTAATACATTAATTCAAAAGACATCTGGAAATATCATTAAAAACTACGCTTCCATAATAATAAAACGATCTCTTGGCGACTTCAGCTCTTACGGCAGGTAGATGAAGCAGATCACGTTGTCTAGTCGCGCGCGAGTGAATCTTGTTGTTAAAAGTAAAGTAGCCATCAAAATATTGAGGGCAACGCCCTTCAATGCACTTCTTTACCAGCTGAAAAACATGTTCACGGCGTCTTTCTGCAAGCGCCGGCCACTTGAGAATGTCCATTGCAGGGCTACTGCGAGACGTTTTGGCAACAATTCTACCTGCTCTCTTCTGTCTAAGGCCTGACTATTTCCCTTGCCGCAGCAACCCCACAGAGTATCACAGTATTCGAGAATTGGTCTAATTAACGAAATATATACGACATTGGCACTATGAGTTTGGGACAATCCAAAAGAAAAGTGTAACACTACAAAAAAGAACCTCGGAATGTGCAAAGGCTGTCACTTACTTTCAACGAAACAACCTCCAAGATTTGGGAGACATTCAGAAAAAACTCCTCTGCGTTCTTTCCATCACCGAAGAGCAATACGAGCTAGCAAGTGGTAACTAAACGGTATAACTCTTAACTTCATCACGGAAAGGAAATAAGAACTAGCAACTCGGCTAAGCTAATTAACTTTGAATTAAAATTCTTTCCTGAAATATTACCGATCGCAAGATTAGCTTCAAGTTTTAGGGGTTTTACCTTTCATTTAGTGTGTAGTTTCTTTCCGATAGCAATGGCAAGAATACCAACACTTGAAGTTTCTCTTTTTTTGGTATCATATTATGGTTCACAAACATCATGGGGATGAATATCCGACAAGAATTAAGGGCCCGATTACATGGCGAATTTCAGCCCGGCTTCTGAAACCAATCCTCTTAAAATCAAATTGTCGATTACATGAAGAGTGATTCAGCCCGGGCTGAATTGCGCCCCGGGCTGAGAAAATCTGAAAAAATTT
>OX419338.1:5793704-5796204 GCA_948470475.1 Galaxea fascicularis | reverse complement strand
GATTTGCAAATAAAGACACAAATAAGCACACAGGTAAAGTTGCACTTTAAGAAAACAAATTATAAAAATAAAATGTTTTCCCAAAAAAGCCATTTAACTGCACAGCGTTGCATGTCTATACATATACAGTTTAAACGTAGTCTCAGGGAGACAAGTAGCGATACTGACTGAGACGGTTATCAGTGAATACTTCGATTCTTTCCCTAACTTTTCAATTATTTTCCTTTCTTTTCTTTTCCCGTCTGCTTTGGTCGGTGCTCCGCCGTAAAAATACATATTAAAATACGAAACCATTTTCTTTCTTGAAGTCCTAAATGTAAGATAATTCTGTCTTTTGCTGGCTCGTGGCTTCGTTTCGTTCGTTTCGCTTGCTTCGGTGGTTTCGTTTCGGTGGTTTCGTTTCGTTGTTTCGGGTTTTAGTACATGCCAAACTACGGCCATGTATTTTTGCCCTGCTGGAATTTAACATCATCACCGGTAGAAAATAGCTGATTTCAAGTTGTAAATAAAGTTAAGTTGGTACACACTACTTGAAGGCTTAAAAATATCCTTAAAGATTATTCACCACCTGAAAATGATTTGGGTCGGAAAATAATTGAAAAATGGTTAACTAGGAATATTAAGTTAGCCTCTTCCAGCGTTCAGTAAAGGCCGTGTTACACGAAGCAATTTTTCTTGCAACTTCCAACGCTGAATATTTTTAGCTTAAACTTTACGAGAACTTTAGGGCACGCAGTTGACAAGTTGTTGAATGGTTCAAGGTTTAATTCATACGGGCAGTTTATTTTTGGAAAGCCTTGAGTTTGTTTCGAGGCAACACGGCTTTCCAACAAAACCGTAGGTGTAATTTTTCACATTTCTAGACATGGTCAAAACTGGGATGTTCTTTTTTTGGTAAAAGTGGACTGCTCACTATGAAAATCACGAGTTAAATATACTTTTTGGACTAAATGAAATATATTATACGCGACTCAACAGGCCACTTCTGGCGGCGTGAATTTTTTAAAATAATTATTAGTTTTATTTCTTAAATTTCTATTTCTAGTTTATTTACCATTTAATCATTCTTTTAATTCACTTTTAAATTGTTTTATTTCTATTTTTTGAATTTTTTTAAAAATTTTTTTTAGACTCTGCACTCCGCACTCCGCACTCCGCACTCCGCCCTCCGCGTTTTCGGAACAGCCAACGAATACCGATTCAAGCGGTATGCAAATTTCGGCCGAGAAGTTGACACGGTGGTGATCGAGTTGGGTAGAGTTCGATTTCATTTGCGACCTGAAGCAATGTACAGGTTAATTTTTCTAGTTGCGTAGACGTTTTTGCTCTCAGTTACTGAAAGTATCTTACCATTTTGTCATGATTTTGGATCGTTTATGAAACGGTTGGTTGCTAAAACTCCCTGCGGGTTGGGTCTTACACTTTTTCGCATGAGAGGTCACACTGATAAAACCAGTACACCACATGGAAAACCTGATAATCTGCTAAGTAAAGTATACAAATTATTGGGAATAATGACCATAATTATTTTAATAGTCATAAAAGTAAAGACGTTACTTGCATTTTCGCTTCCATTCGGAACGTACTCTTCTTACAAATCTTGTTGCGACGCGCGGATGCAATCAATCTCTTGTGATATTTTTCGCTCCTGTGCAAATACGCCGGAAGTGAGCTTTGTGGAAAACGACGACGACGAAGAACGGAGCCCATTTTTACCTCGTGGTATGACTTAGTCATGCTATGGGGTTTAGGGTTTGGGGTGGAATTAAATTAGATGAAACACGTTCTCCCATATCTCCCCTCCCCGACAAGTTTGTATCGTCGAAAGGAACGCCATTGTCTCAGTGTACGCATTTGGGGGGTGGTACAAAGTCGAGAGTATGTCGAACTACTTGGACATATTCAAAATGGCGTCCTGTCTCTTTGAAGCCAGTGATGCTTTTCTGATTCCAAACCTAATTGGAATATACCTTTGGGGAGCCAAAAATTTAAAGAAAAGATGCTACAGAGTGTAGTCGACTGCAGAGAAATTGGTGTCAAGGACCTAAAAGTGACAATAACATGAAAGATTCGTGCGTGAAGACCCGTTAAGACCGCGAACATGAATTAAGCTTACTGAGGGCTTACTTTCTTATTTCACCCACGATCACGAAAACTTCAAAATGTGCGGTGTTTTGAATGCAAATCATGGACTATGGACTATGGGGCCTCTCGAGACTTTTGGAAACAAAGTGGTAGTTGCATGGAGGTTTCGGTTTCGGTATAGAGGGCGGCTATCGTTGTGCGACGATGAATCGATCGGCCACAGGAAGAAAGAAATATATATCAAGGTGCCATCAATTCATACCATGAGGTGTCTCTCGCACCTTCCACCGGAAGTCCGAGTAATTAAATTGCCACTGCAACCGCATGGTATGCTTACGTCATACCGTAAGGTAAAAAATCTGATGTGCCACGTTCTCACTCTCATCGCTACAGTGACCGCAAAATGGATGGCCAT
>OX419338.1:5783704-5788704 GCA_948470475.1 Galaxea fascicularis | reverse complement strand
CCATTTCTTGTCCCTTTGACAATTCCCACCCCTCCTCCACCAGTTCTTGTTGAGTTAACTAATTTCTTGTTTTTTCCCTTCCAAGCCCTACCCCATCTTGTCCTTGCCCTCCTAAACCAAAGTGTTCAAAAGAGTAAAGGGGTTAGCTTCTAAAGAAACTGTGGTGCTGTGTCAGTGGGGGGTCAGTGGTACATGGAAGTTTGGTTTTATCAACTGAGTGAAGACCCTTGTAGAATTAATTTTAATTATTTTAAAGACATGCATGATTATAACACTCGTTTTAATAATAACATTTGTAAACCACAATCAAAGCATTCATGGGGTCAGCATCAGTTTGTTTGTCATGGGGTAGATGACTGGAACGCTCTCCCAGACAGCATTAGGAACATTTCCGATTTTTTAGTTTTTAGATGCCTTATTAGAAACATGTAGTCTCTTCTATCGATATTACCCTTTTTATCCTTTTCTTAGATAGCTACATTTATATTTTCTTTAATTTTATTCTTATGTTAGATTTCTGCAGGGCCTCACTGAAAACCACACTTTGTGATGTGGGCTCCCTGTTAAAAGATCTTATTTATTATTATTATTATTCTAGTACATTTGAAGTATACTTTAATGGATGATAAACACTAAAAAAAAAGTATACTTCATTTGAACTTAGAGTATACTTAAATTGTACTTACAAGAAGTATACGTTGGACACCAAGAAAAGTATGCTTAAAGTATACTTAACAAAAGTACACTTAAAGTATACTTCAGATAAAGTATACTTGAAGTATACTCAAAGTATATGTAAAAGTATACTCTATCTAAAGTATACTTTAAGTGTACTTTTGAAAGTGAAGTTTAAATGAAGTATATTTTCCACAGATTGGTTAATATAGTTCATTTATACTTTTTCTAATGAAGTACAAATGAACTTCAAATGAACTTCTTTTTAAAAGGTATGCTTGAAGTATACTTTAAATATACAGAATTTCTACAAGGGTCGATATTTGAAGAGCTGATGTTTTGAGCATTTAATTAGCTCTTCATCAGAGCAAATTTGACAAAGAGTCAATGCTTGAATTGTGGCCAGTCTACATTACCAACTAAGTTGATAAAACCAAATCAACAGTGTGAAAGGGACCAAAACCTTCTCAACCAACAGCGATTCTCCATATTTTATTTTATTTTAATTTTTTTAGTATTGTCAAAGCCTGAAGTAAGATTTTGCAGCCAAACATTCTTGAAGACAAGAAGAGATGGCCAGAGGTTTTAACAGGAATACCAGGCAGAGGGATAAAGACCAAAAGTGCCATTAAGTGTAAACTTGATTAAAATCTAAGGCCATTTTTTTTCATTTCAGGAATTCCATCATCCAGACATCAGTGTTCTTCTCAAACAAGAGTGGGACTTGTCTCAGTTGTTTGTCCTCAAAAATTGCGCATGTCTGGTGAGCCAGAATGATTCAGATGGAAAAGTGCTTCAACACGTCTACAATCAGTTTGTTGACCTAGTCATTCCTCAGCTTGTGAACCACAAGAAGCAAGTAATCCATGGAGATCTTAATGATGACAACATAATCGTTATACCGAATCACTGTAGTGGTAGCTATGAAATTGGGGGTCTCCTTGATTTTGGAGACTCCTGTTTCTCTTACAGAGTATTTGAAGTTGCAATTTGTATGATGTATGTGATTTTGGTTCGAGTTCAACAAGGTGATGCACATGACACGGCCGTCAGCGTTGCTGGCCATGTGTTGCGTGGTTATCAGAGTGTTTACAGTCTCTCTCAGTCAGAACTTTCTCTGCTGTACTGGTCAGTTGCTGCAAGGTTTTTTCAGTCTATTGTGATAGGTTTGTACAAGCAATCTTTAGAACCTGAAAATATTTATTTGAGCCAGTCAAGCCAATTAAAGCTTAAAATCCTTGCATCCTACATTGGTATGCCAGGGGTAGAGGTCCTCAATTCTTGGTTGTCAATTGGCCAAAGTGATTGACATTGACAAGCTGAAAATGCTGATAGTTATTGCTAACACTAATCTAGTTTGTAATAAAAACCTCTGGGGAGGAGAAGGGAAAAGGAACGCCTGCACGCAAGACCACCATTTTCTGATTTCTGGGTCCGCCGGAGGATAGACTGCAAAACAGTCGTTTTCGGTTGTTTCGGAAGGCGCGAAGCGCCATAAGCGTGATCCTCGAGTGTCGCGCGAGCCTCACACGCCCGCAGGGCGCCGTTTTTACACTCGCTCCAGACCTTTCGTTCGAAGATGGACCGACACCGTCGCTCGCGTTCGCAAAAAATACGACTGTTTTGCAGTCTAGCCGGAGGACGCAAAATTCTGATTGGTTAATTTTGTCAGCAGGTCGTATGAGAATTGAACTGGTCCGAGAGCTTTACTGAGCTCGAGCCGATTTGAATTTGATCGCAAATTGCGAATTTACGTCAAAGTGGGAACAAGAAGTGACAGTCAGAGCTCGTCCAGAGAGAAGAGATGATTTAGCTGTTTTACCCACGGGATACGGTAAAAGCCTGGCTTACCAAACGTTTGTTCTCGCAGCAAGTTATGTCTCCGGGGATTCAGCTCTATACTCCAGAATTGTTTGTCGATATTTCCAAAAACAAGGCCGGTCTTGCGTGAGGTTCCCAGACACGGTCTGGAAAATCAATCCAGGACTTTGCTATTACACATAATGCTTTTTATAATTTAGGGCTAGGGAAATTAATTATTTGGTGACCAAGAACTCTAACAGCTATAACCTAAGGAAATCTTTGAATGTTGTACTATAATAGACCCGAAACCGAATTGGGTCGTAGGTCTTTTGTTCACAGATCTGCCATAGCATGGAATGCACTACCAGATAATCTTAAAGATTCGCCAAATTCATCTATCTTTAAATACAACTTAAAACAATCCAAGCAAACTATCATGAATATTAATTTCGGGAAGGGAGGTAATGTTATACATAACATGAAACCAGATTTTCATGATTCCTAAAATGTTAGCCTGTGTACAGCCGCCCTTTCCCCTCTAAAAAAATCGGGGAAGGAGCGTCTGTGATTTACCGTTGATAATCGTGTTCAAAGACCACGTGACTTTTTCAGGAATGTGTGGAAAATGATTTGATTGGTTATTTCCCTTACATCATTACATCACTGAAATAGCGAGATTTGATTGGCTTTCATTTTCGCGGGCTTTGCAATCGGAGCCTTCTCTACAGAATCTTTCATTTTCGTTCGCGACAACAGTATGGTGTGAGATTTTGACTATGAGTTCGTGCGTTCTCTGTGGCTTAGGCATCGTGAAAAATACGGATAAAAATCTTGTTGATGGTCGAAGGGGCAATTCTTTTAAAGTTCGAGAGGAATTGCTGTCTTTGGAGTGTAAAGTCGAAATCAAATCCACGTACATTTGTAGGAATTGTCTGTGCGCGCTGAAGAAACGCAGGGCGCTCTTGAAGAATCTTCACGAAGTGAACAGCTCAATTCAGAAGATTGTCCAGTCGAAGAAGTGTTCCACTGTTCCATTACCAGTCTCAACGCCTTCCTCAAACCAGCTCAGCGACTCCCAAGAGCAAGCTACAAAGCGTGTTGCCTTAGAGGATTTCGGAAGTTTTGGTCAGCGTAAACACTTTCAATAATTTATGCAAAATTATTCGTGAACACGATTATCAACGGTAAATCACAGACGCTCCTTCCCCGATTTTTTTAGAGGGGAAAGGGCGGCTGTACACAGGCTATAAAATGTTTATTGGCTTACTTAATCTTTTTAACTTATAAATTGTATCATATTTGTATTTCATGTAATTATTGATTTAGTTTAGTTTAAGATTTAGTTTAGGCAGGTCCACATCAGCTGAAAAGTTACGTTGCGAAAATTTTTAACCTGCGTTATCAAATAGAGTTATGTATGTATGCATGTTATGTATGTATGCCTTTTCTCTGACGGCGAAAATATAAATTATCAAATGACGACGGCTTCCCATAGACGTGAATCTTATTGCACAGAATTTGCACGTTTTGTTTCGCTCGCCGTCTTCCTTTTGCTTTCTCCTTCGTTGGAGTTAATACCAAACTGAAATAATTTTGTTTTACTCGATTTTTTTTTTCATCATGCGTATACTCAGTATACTATGTTGTAAACGAACCAGCGCTTCAATAACGGGTTTTTGCCTTGGCGGCGTGAATTCAGCCAAGCGGAAAATCATGCGCCTGTTACTGATTGTATTGACAGTTAATAAAGGGGGTAGTTTCTAAAGAAACTGTGTGTTGCAGTGGTGGAGAAGTAGGAGTGCACACTGGTACATAAAACGTTGCCACTGATAGAAAAAACCTACAGATTCTCACAGTTATTTGTTGTATTCATCGTCACTTCCATCACATGTCCAGAACTCCATTCCTTATTCTCAAGGAGATGTGCCAGTTTCCTCGAAAAACGTGGCTATCCTGCCTCTGGTCTAAGCGGACCATCATCGTGCCCAACAATTTGATCGACAGTCAGCACTGCAAACGTCACAAAAGGATAAGAATGACAGAATTCCATTCACCCGCTCACTTTCCAGCCCCATAATCATGTAGTCAAAAGTATCATTCTTAATAACTTTAAATTGCTCCAAAATGATCCCGAGACTGGTAGAATATTTTCGCAACCTCCACTAATTTCATTCAAACGCGACAAAAAACGTAGGCAACTTTTTAGTTAGAAGCGCATTTAAAACTAACGAGCAACCCGGCACTTTCAAATGCGCGCGCTCACGATGTAAAACTTGTCAATTCATTCTTAACACTAGCAAAATATCGGGACCTAAGCGATCTGTTAAGACCACTGATCGTTTCACATGTACCTCCGCAAATGTCATTTATTGCCTAACCTGCACGTTATGCCATAAATTATACATTGGCGAGACAGGAAGACGACTAGGCGACCGATTCCGCGAACACCTTCGCGATGTTGAGAAGAATGACAAGGATGCATCTAAGCCAGTCGCTCGTCATTTTAATCTCCCTAACCACTC
>OX419338.1:5766204-5781204 GCA_948470475.1 Galaxea fascicularis | reverse complement strand
GTCTAATTTCCTTAAATTAGAATTTTGTTTAGTTTCTTTTAAATTAATACCCTACTTCTTGAGCTGAAAACACGCGTTATGTTGTCAAATGATCTATTATTGAGAAGATTGAAATGTCGGTCTGAAATCTTCGCTTTTCTCAAACGAGGAACTTCAGAACTTTTTTACCCTAGGCTAGAGTCATGTAACGTTAGTTTAAGCGATACTTGCTCGTTCATACAACAGATATATATAGATATCATTATAAACACAGTGACCACAGCGGTGCCATATATGCCCCGGCAGAAACCACTCGTCCGGAAAACTGATAATATCAAAGGCCATGTTTTCCAGAAAAAAACGCGAAATAGTTTGTCTTTGTCGGACCCGTATTTTGGTCGTAAGATCAAATCAGTCAGGCTGCTGGTCAATTTTCTATTCAAACGCTCTTTTAATTTTGTTTCTCGAATATAATTAGAAATAACACTTGACTTACTTGTGAATGCTCGATTCACACAGGTCATACAACCGAAAAGATAACAAAGGAAGAAAAATGCGGACAGTGATTGTTCTTGTGCAAGGTCAAGTGCCTGTATTGACTGGTGTAGCTTTTTTTAGCTTTCCTGTCGTGTTGTCAGCCGATCAACTTTATTATTATGAAAATCACGAGGCAGGAGTGTTGCTTATCGTCACGTAGTCCACCGTTTATTTTTCTAGAACTTATGATATGTACATATATTTAAATAACGTTTTTTCAAGGCTAACTCTATACTATATTACACTTAATTAAATAATACTTTGATAAAAAATACTCTTCTTTGGCCCTTAAAAATACAACTATTTTATGGCTTACTCATTTCTCTAGATATGTCCTTAATCTCAATGTTATCAGTTTGATCAGGAGCTTCTGGTTTTTATTTAGTACAAAATACATCCAAACCGAACTCTTGTGCGACTTCTGAAACAATTCGATCAGTCTTTTAAATTGTGTTCTTAAGACAAAACAATGTCTCGCTGGTTGAATTCAGTTGTCACTGCGAAGATCAGCCGATCTGTCGTTGTAAATCAGTCCTTTTTGTCTCCTTCATTTGAAGAAGTGAATCTCATCCTTTACTCTCCTCCGAAAAGTCTCAGGCCCGGATTTGCCAATTTTTTTCCCGGATCAGTTGACAGTTCTTGGAGTCCACAGGGCATTTGGAGACATTTGTCAATCTCTCTGTATAAGGAATACGAGCGTGTCCAGCGTGTCCCGTCCGTTATGACTGAGTTTAGCTGCACTTCTTCCATCCTATCTTAAATAACCAAAGCTAGTGAAGCAAGGGTCTGATAGGTAAGGCATTTTGAAGACGTTACCATCAGGCTGGCTTGAGAGCGCCGCGATTTCTACGCCACAGTGCTGTTCAGGGCTAGTGCCGTATACAAACAGCGCTGCTTGTTCGTATCTTTTCTTGAATATGTTCTCTTGCTGAATTTCCTTGGCGCAAAGATCCAGAACCTCTGGTGTGAGGACTTTGGAGTTTTTCCTCCGTATCGTTCGAGGTAGACTGTCCCTTTTGTCGCCAGCTGCTGAACTATCTGATCTTCCTCTTCCACTTTCTTTGTTGATATAACTCTCCGAGTTCTCCGATTCGCTGTCACTGAGACAAATGCTTCTTCGATTGTACATCTTTTCGGTCCGTTAGCCTTGCTCTTGTACTTATAGTCTGGAAAACGCGTTTAAAGTTCTTGCCTGCACTTGTCTTCGCGCGCTCAAATGTGTTAATGCGAGTGTCACCAGAGTTTAAATACTCTCGCCAGTCAAATTAACAGTTAACTCCAGCGGAAATGCTATAAATGAGCAGGACGTACTGATTTTATATAAAGAACGAAACCAAATACTGGCAAATAGTAGTTCTTCCAATCACCTTCAGTCTTCGTTTCATTAATTGCTACACCCTCTTGGGGTTTATTCCGGGAAAAAGTCATCAAAGCGTCCATCTTGATTGACAGATACAAGTCCCGGAAAACGATCAGCTGTCATCAATGCACGTGGGCGATAGAGGACGATAATTATGTTGTTTTCATTTCATTTCTCGCGCACTGATCCGAGTTCAAATTGCGGTATGCAATAAAGATAATCGCGATTTCCTTGTTTATCATCGTGATTAAGCAATTCTGTGCGTTTTTGGAAATGTGTTTTGATTGTTTAGTCGAAAACCTTAAAGGTCTTTAACAGCTTTGTTATCGCATACCCAGGAGCAATCGATCTGTTGATTCTAATCACTTAATTTATGGACAGTGAAAAGCACGCAAACTCTAAAAGGTATCCATCAATAATGTGGCTAAATTAAATTTTCAAGACTTTTTTGTGCCATTGTGCTGCCTTCAAAAAAGTAGGACAATAACAAAGAAAGGCGTCGTTTGTATTTCGATATTGATATATTAGCATTTGTATTCTTAAACTGTTATAATGTGATAAACTGATATCAATGTCAAGGGAAAATAAAAAAAAAAAAGCTTTCTTTACATCGTTGTTCCATACAATCTTATTTTGATCTCTGCTGAAAGCTGTTTACGAGATCAGACTTCATGCCGAACCTCAAAAAGAAACTTTCCCTATATGGAAACTGTTTTACAGATCCGTTTCTTTTCTATTTTTATCCCCCAAAGAGGTTTGATATCTATCTTGATTCATTTTAAGCTGGAGTCTCTACGACACAATGAAAGCAATCAAACGGCGACTTATAGTCTGAAAGAAACGTTTATTTCAACGAGCACTTAAATTCACCAATCAAAAACATCCCCATATTCCCCTCTTGGTGTGTGATGAGTTAGACGTGAATGGTATAATGCTGAAAAAGATGGGTTCAGGGCCTTCTATAGGATTGAGAACTTTTTTTATGTGTATTTATTTCTACTTCTGTTTATGCACCAAATTAACTTTACTTCCACTTCCATAGCATAGCTAGGTAATCATCAACTTTGTTTCAAATCCTCTGGCCCCTGAACCAAATCCCACACGCTCTCCATTGTTCTTCTTCGTGTCAGAGAATGGGATCTACTACAAGGCAATAAAGCTCGAACGCTACTAGACTGCGCAGTATTGTAAACCCAGCACTATATTGCAATGGTATGATGAAAGGTTCCCAGTGGAGGAAAACCGAAAAATGTTTGAGAGATGTTTCGTGGCAGAGGAAATTGTGCTTGTAAAGCTGTCGAGGATACCATTAAGACTGCCTCATTCTAAAGAGTTCTTAGACTTTCGCGAGACAGTTGATTTATGGGGACCACTAAACTAGTTTTTCGATGACGTATGGTCCTCGAAATACTTACCATTATTTCGTATCTTTGATCAATTATATCAGAATTAAATAAAGTATTCAAGTCGGCGTTGTAAAATGTAGACAAAAAGTGTGAGAATTTCAAACAGATTCAAAGTGTTATTTTATTCAATAAATGTTTTTCTAACTCACTAGCAATTTTGAAAGTACACTTCGAACCATGATGAGTAAGAGAATTAATTATAGCTTTTAGCGGTTGGCCACAGCTAATGAGCAATCACATGTAAAAGCCGTTGCATTAAGTCACTAAACAATTAGCTAATAAAAGTACCATTGTTAAAAATCATTTATAAATGAAAATCGTCAATATTGACGTCAGCAGCACTTGCAGAATCTCATCGGAAATTTGTTTTATCAAACTGTTAGATTGCATATACAGTTGTCTAAGCAGAAGAAAACACATGTTTACACGTTTTTCCATGCTCTAGCATATTCTGTCAATTGTGTTTGATAACTGATCAGAGAACAACAACACAAAACAGCTGTGATCTAAGTTATCTCAGAATATCCCATCGCTGTATTTTGCACAGTTAAGTTTCTCACCTTTTAGCTCTATAAATTCCATGTCATCTTAAATTAAGAACTATTTTTGGTTTATTTTATTTATTTCACTTGAAGAGTCAAGATTACGCTTATGACTTCAACTTCATTAAGTGCAAAAAACAAATCTGAGATGTGTGATGGTTTGAAAGATAAACGACTTTGTTTTCACGGGTATCTTGCAGTGAGGCAATTAGAAAACCAATGACTGTTGTTCGGCTAAAAAAATGACATGCAGTGAAATTACACTGGAAACAAAAACCGATTATTTTAAAAGAGCAGTGAGTCACTATAAATAATAGCGGAAAGTTTAGTGAACAGTTCAAATGACGCAGCTAAATCCACTTCCAATTTCCGTAAACAAGGATTGAGACCCTAAAATAAGGTTATCACACTAAAAAAACAACACCAATGGTCATGAAAAGCAGCATGTAAAATCGTGAAAAGATCACGCACAAAGAAAGGTTAAATAAACAGTAACTTTGTTCGTTTGAGGGCGATGGATTATTTGAGTTTGATATATGCCAAGAGCTGATTGAAAACATAAATGTATTGGCGGTTTTCTCATTCATTTCAATGTAGTGAACTTCTCGTTTGTGACCTACCTTGTCGATATTTCAGTGACGACCCCATCCTTGTAAGGGTATGTGTGTTGTCAGTTTGGCAGATTGGGTGGCCTATTTTTAGAAAGGCTGTGAGGTTTTATAGGAATCAATTCATATTTTGATGGGATTAGCGTCAAACTGTAAAGTAACAAAAGAGAGGATCATCGCATCTAAAACGTCAGCTTCTAAGTTTGGCGTTTATTCCTCGTATTTGCCATTCTATGGACTTAACAAGGCGTTAACTGATCTATAACTAGAGAAATATTTTTCCTCTTATTTACAGGCCATTGCGTTTC
This sequence comes from Galaxea fascicularis, assembly GCA_948470475.1. Taxonomy (NCBI): domain Eukaryota; kingdom Metazoa; phylum Cnidaria; class Anthozoa; order Scleractinia; family Euphylliidae; genus Galaxea; species Galaxea fascicularis. The sequence goes on along the minus strand of OX419338.1, from coordinate 5,776,464 downwards.
GTGTAACTTGTCAGGCTAGCGTTCAAGTCGCAGATCTAAAGAGATAGCGGCAAATGACTTGCGTGAGAAATTGTTTTGTGAGCCGAAGTTTAGAGGAAGAGTGGTACTCCTTGGGGCCGCAGGAGACCCAGTGAGCTGAGGGGTATCAGCGTTCGAGGGTTGGCTTTGGTACACCGCAAAACCACGGGCTCAGTTGGCCGCAGTATCATCCCACTTCGAAGAAATTAAAACAGGGATACCATTGGCAACCTCTGATGCGCAAGCATCGTTTTACACTGACAACAAACCGATACTATTTTCCTCATTGCTAGAATTTTTCGTCTCCTTAAAGAATATTCTGTCGTGGAAATACTTGCAATGAAACACGTGTGTAATTACTGAGCAGGTGTTGTAAATCAAAGAAAAGGTACATTTAGTTTTGTTTCACACACAAAAAAGGAATATTCGTTGTTAATCCGCCGACAATTTCGGTGTAGTGGAGTATCATGTTTCAGTCGTTTTGCCAGCTTTATCACTCAAAAGGCCCTCTAAGGGATAGAAGCGACAAACGACGTGGCTCCGATAACATACACTGAGGCGACAATCTCCTCCCAAACACCATCAACCAACAGAAATTGCTGGCAGAAAAAGCGCGACAGTTTGCGACAGAGACAACTCACTTTTAGGTTTTCAATTTTTCCTTTGCGGCAGTGACATTTGCCCCTAACCAAACAGGTGACAGACAGAGTTCCATCCTTTGAAAAGTCTGTCACCTCATTGCCTGGCTTTCGAAACGTCTAACAGCCCAGAATAGAATGCAGATCATCGTGGAGAACGCAGCCGGCAACTCTGCAAGAAGACTTAAAAGTAAAACAGTGAATAATGGAATGAAAAAGCTTTTTACATTGTCAAAATGAGTCTCTTTCACGTACCTGCCAAAAAAGCTTCCTTTCATCGACTCGGAAGTGAAAAAATGTTCTTGAGAAGCAAGTTAAATACACTTTAGATAAACGCAACAGTGTTCAACCAGCTCCCGCTAAAAGATAGTTTATTCAAGTCTCTGCAAATGTTTTTTTTTTGTTTCATGTGGTAGTTTCGCGATGCATAAAGGCCCTGGTAAACGAGGACACATTGTTGCCGACACAAATGTTTCCCCGTTTGCGCAGCACGGAAATACAACATTCATTTTGTGTCCCGCGCATTTGCGCGCGCAAAAAACATCATGAGCAACAATGTGTCCGTAAGAATGTGTCCTCGTTTGCCTTAAGAATAAAATACGAACTATTAACTCCATTCGTTCCATTAACTCTGCGGTTAATGGAACGAATATTAAATGGCAAACAACGGATACTGGGATACCGCAAATATTAACGCCAGTTATTGCTTCCCCAGAAACTTAATATTGGTAAATTTGGCAGGACTAAAGGAAACAAAATGATATTACATACAATAGGATATTGCACTACTCAGCGGCAGTGGGCGAATGCACTCTACTTATTGTTTTTAACGTTTTTGGTCTGTGCGGAGGTAAACATCAGTGGCAATAATTAGAGGTCTAGACCTTTGGCAGCCATATTGAAAATTGAGAATAATTTTTGGGATAGAGTTAGGACCCCACACGAAATTCAGGGAAGGCCGTCTCACGTGACTGCCCTAAGCCGTTGGAAGGTATTTACAGGATGCAGTAGCGATGGGATATTAGTTTGGATGGAAGCACAGCATGGTTTTCACATTGGACTTCCAAGGGTCAAGGCGAACTCTGTGCCTTCCTGACCTGAACAAACTGTTCTGTAACAGGAAGCAAATCAAATATATTGATCCGGAGATTGTCACGAAATCAGTGTTAGGCACTTGGATGTAACAAAAAATTCTAACGCGAACGTTTTAACAAGCATCGGATATAACCGACAATCCACAATTATTTCAAGAAACGAATCGAAGTTTTGGTATCATTCTTACGTTTTCATGCATATTCTTTTAAGTTGACACTTAATTTCATTAATTTTAGTCGGTAACTGAATTCTTAAAAATTGGCAAAAATTAAATATCGCGATCGAAACGTCGGCACCTGCCAGTCCTTAGTTCAGCCGAGGGCAACAGTTTTAAAGCCTTTTAAATTCAACACATATACATTAAGAGCAATTTTATTTTGGAAAAAGAATAAACTAGGCGGGCAGTTACTTCGTGACTAAAAGGTACCACTAAATAAAGTCTGTGAGATCATTATCAGAGACCAAAATATCAAGGGGAGTCATCCGCTGCACTTCAAAGTGTGCACCGAGAAACAGTTATATTTCAGTAGCACATCTCACGTCACATACGAGACACATCATATCCCGGCATTCTAAGTAAATTCCCACTCTATTCAAAATAAGTTTACCCCTTCAAATTCAACCACGTTTACATTTAGAACAACTTTATTTTGGAGAAAGAACGCAATAGGGGCAGTGACTTTGTGACTACGTCCAACATTTGTACCTGAAAAAAAAAAAAAAAAGGCGCTAAGCACGTGAGATTATTATCAGAGACCAAAATATCAAGGGGAGTTTTCTGCTACACTTTGGGGACTGAGAAACAGTTATATTTAGCACATTTCAAGTGACATACATGACACAACATACAACTCTATTTCACCTCTCATTCCAAATAAATTTTAGACTCAAAACAAAATGGAACCGAGTATCACACTTTATTCTTGAGCCATCACAGGAAAGAAGGAGGGTCCAATAGGTTTAGTTTCAATGGTCAGCTACAAGTCTACACTGTGATGAGAGGATTTATTGATATTTAGTTTATTTTGCTTTCGCTGATAAAAATATAAAAGGCAACGTAGAAAATATTTAGTCTTTTGTTGCAAGTGCAATAATCCTTAAACACAACCTGTCGTTAATCACTGAAGCGTTAACTATTCTGTAGGATCATAACTGTAATAAGCATTCAAGCTGTAACTCAACCTGTTAGAAGCCGTTATCCACCTGTGTAACTTTTGAAAGTAATTAATGTTGTAAAGGCTAAATGTCGTTATAACCAATCCCTGTTTTACAACTGTGTCAGGTAACGGTTAGTTATGAGTTTTTAATGATGTGACTTCATCACCTAAGATTGTGGTTTTCGCATAAATTGAAGTGCATTGTAGATGTTTCTTTGGTTATGTTCGGGCTATGCCCTTGGTTGTATCCTTGGTATTAAACCTTACGTTGGAGCCAAGTTCTGTGTGGATTTACTGTCTCAAGGATAGTCGTTCGTCGTAATAGATCCCGGCCTTTCCGCAGCCAGCGAGTTCCCCAGGAAGAAGCCTTTCCCAAAGAAGTTTTATAGTGTTTTCCCGTCCCGTCCGATTGTCCGTCTGTGAAGCCATTAAAGCCTGTTTTCACAACACCAAACCGTACGCAAGTTCCCTCAGTCCTTGCTCAGCATTTTATTCTAAGGCTTTAAAGTGATCTGACTGATATAATCGAACGATTTCATTTGAATCGGCCCTGCCTTACGAAAGATTTCGTACACAGATTTGAAACTTAGAGCTAGTTACCTTCTTAATACAATACTGAGCTAGGACCAAAAGAAGTGTTCCTTACTAGCTTTTATTTGAATGGTTCAAGTCTAATTAGGCTTTCGTACGTTTGCAGAATGAAAAGTTAGAACCACTTTGCACAGGGTAAAGTTACATATCATGTGTAACCTTTATTTGTATATATGAGCTCGTTTATCCTTGGACATATTCTAAAAACTTACAACCACTCGTAAAAGCAGGATAAATAGCACATTGAGGAAGTTATCTCAGTATTCTGTTTATGTATTATCGAATGACACAAGCACTTGCATGTGTTACAAGCAGATATTCATCACACCGGTGTCAAAGTTACTTGGATGTAAATTAGAGACTAAAAGGAGCCAAGCTAAGCTTTTGCCACCCAAATATCAAAGATGTTTAAAAATATTTCAACGCTGTTTGCAATATCAAATCGTTACTTCGAATTAATAAAGCTGGGCGATATTTAGATTTATTAATACGAGACCAAATACACCTGAAAGAAGGCTAAATTTGACCGGGTAATCGGCTATAAATACCACGGCGCATATTCCAAGAATGATCTCAGCGTTAAAAAAAGAAAGAAAGAAAAAAAAGGAAAGAACAGACTATGAGAAGAAGGAAAAGAAAACTGAACAGATTCTCAACTGTGAAAAGTTTTTCAGTCAGTGCAGTACTGATCGCATATCAATGTTTCAGGCGTGTGTAACGTTTTATTTAAATTAGTGTTTTGTTTGGCGAAATACCACCTAAAGCTGGAAAACTTTTGTCACAATGTAAAGATAATTATTCATTTTATTTTCGGAAGGGACAATATGTCGTTAAAATTGAAAAACAGGGCCGGCCAAATGGCATTTTCAGGAAGCGGCATCGAGCTCAGTTGAAATCTGGAGAAACTCGCGACTGCCTCTTATACATTTTGCAACTTCATTTGAAGAATCCCACCAAATAAGTCTGTGTAAGCTTAAACACTGAAAACAGCAACGCGTACCGTGCGCTGTACAAGGTCACTTCCAATTCCACTTAATTTGCAAAATCACTCAGAAGGTCAAACATGCGGGTCACGAAAATGAAGCAAATAGCCGCTGTAGATAAACTGTGACCATAAAATGTTTAGGGTGAAAGTTATGGGGTGCCATAGTTTGTAAAATTAAACGACTACTGTCACTATACGGACGGCACAGCTTGAAACTGCTTCGTGATACCATATTGTTTTATAGTAATTTTTACAGTAACATTCGCTTCTATTTAAACGATTGCAAAAAAAAGAATGATAGAATTATACACTGAGTTCACGAACGAGGGAGCAGCAAAATAAAGCTAATTTTTTGTGCGTTGAAACCTTGTTTCTGCGAAAACTGATTAGCAAGTACAAGTAAGTATCAGTTTTAGCAGCTTGTAACCGCCAAATAAAATATCGCAGGCTAAATTGCATAATTGCTTCAGTTGGGAGTCTATGAATTAAAAAATACGTTACCGCTTTCAAGTTTGGGACTGCTCGTGCCCTGGCAAACGAGGATACATTGTTGCGGACACATTATTGCTCATGATGTTTCTTGGGCGCGCAAACACGCGGGAGACATAATGAATGTTGTGTTTCCGTGCTGCGCAAACTGGGAAACATTTGTTGCGGACACAAAATGTTTCTGAACAAAATCAGAAACATTTTTTTGTTTCCAGACACAAAAACAAGCGAGCAAACGGGGAAACATTTGTGTCGGCAACAATGTGTCCTCGTTTGCCAGGGCCTTAACATATCCCTTACAACCTGATTGACTGAGCGCATACTGCTCACAAATAAATCGCAATTTTACAAGCTTTTTTAAACAACCAGAGAACAAACCTTGATAAACAGAAAACCATAGCATACAATCTTGCTACCTTTTTATTCATTTGTATGCTGACAAAGGCCGGGTCATAAGTTACAACATTAGGGAGTTTTAGCAAGCAGGGGGGCGACCGCACCGAAAACGTCATTTCAAAATATAACTTCTCGATTCTGTATCTCTTTCGCGATTATCGAAATTTGATTAACTTGGAAAATACTGGCGAATTGTCCAGGAAGTAAATTGACCATCACGAACGGCGTTAAAGGAAGGAAAAAAAACCTTTGCCGTCATGCCCTCAAGTTCACGAAGAAACTTGGTCATTTCACGTTGTTATTTTGCCGAGGAGAGTTTAAAGAAATGTACCAAAATGCTAACACACGAGCAGAGCGATTGTTTTTGCTCATTAAATTAAAACCTATTATGTTTGTCGCGTTCTTGTTGCAATTGCCGTCTTCTCTGCTCAAACTCTCTAATGAGTGCATGTGACCACGGCTAAGATTTCGTCTGACACTTCTACTGGTCTATCAAACTCCGTCAACGGCTCTATCTCAGTTTTAACACATTTTTAACACATTTTTGGCTATCTTTTGGCTTCGTTGCTTATGAGACACGGATATTCTTAGCCTAAACGGAGAGTCAAATCAAGCTTGTTGGCTTTCAGCTTCCGTGACGGAAAACATGGAAAGATGATGGTTTGCAAAGTCCAAGGTAAAAGATTAGTCCAAATCTACTTGTGCTTTTCAATGAGTCGATTAGAAAACAAACGTTATGGTGCTAAGCCTAAAGAGGATGTATGTCAAACAATAAAAGTAACCTGACATAAAAACCTTGGGTGTTTTGAGAGACATCATTCCTGTCAGTCCGGTAACTCACTATAAATAGTAGTGGACAATTTAGTAGTGGTGACGCAGATGAATCTACTTTCTGATTACGTAAACAAGGCTGAACATTTGAATATAGGAAAATCAAAACTAACATCATCAGTCATAAACGTACTTTGCCTAGAAAACTACTATGTTCTTCTCAGAAAGAAAGGCGTTTTGACATGTACCGTGAACTATACATTTGATACACTGACATTTCGCTTTCCTAACGGCCTTCGATTTTTTGGAATCGTGTAGGAATTAATGTAGCTGCCATGTAGTGTCAGCTTGAGAGGTTTATTTCTAGGAAGCCTAATTGAAAGCTTTTAGGGATCATATTTTAATGTAGGATTTGCGTCAAGATGTCGTGGTGATGAGCAAGATCGTGGCCCTAAGTAATTATGGAAATAAGTAAACCATCCGCTTCTGAAGGACTGCTTGCATTGGTTCAGTAGTTCCTCATTTTTGTCATTCTTTTGACTTGATAAGAAGATAAGCTCACAACTCGAGGAACTATTGTCCAAATTGGTGTACCGAAAATTCTTGAGTACTGAACATATGTAAGCTTGTAAGGTTTATAGCGCTGCACATCAATTTTCTACACATCTTATATTGTCAGCAACTCGATCACAACAACCAAGTCTAGTATAAGGCATGGCAACATACGCAGATGTTTTCAAGTGTTCCTGCTAGTATACATACCCCAGCCGGAATCGGATTTGACTGGTTCACGTCTTTTTAAATTAAAAGCTAAAAAAATGTTTCGCGGAACATTTTGTACGCAGCTATCAGATTGTTTGAAAATCAGAATCAAGAAACCTTTCTTCTATTCTCTGCCGAGATACACTGTATGCATGGCAGTGGAACGGGCAATATGCCATGTTTTTCCTTGGCGCAAGTTCAAAAGTAAGTACAAACAACAGAAAATAGGTTTATTGTCAGTGATAATCAATGTCGTTTTACTTGCAGAACACTTATGGTTTGGCGTCATCTTATCGCAAGCGCCAGGGATTAAATAATAGCCAGGAAGGGTGAAATTGTCGACCATGATTATCGCGTTGTCCTCTGTCAGGATTCAATCCTGTAAAAACTCCATCAAAAAATTCCATAATCGCCGAGAGAATTAGCACCACATAGGAGACAGGTGTCCGCCGCATGCAGTATTAGTGGCCTCAGGTTTCTTGAAATGCAACCAAAGAAAACATCTTTATTAATACACGTTTTAACTGAGGAAAAAAAAATTCGTTAAAGATGAGGTTTTTACTTTGAGAACTAAATGCTGGTAAAATTTTTGTGATGTCTGCGAGTTAACTAAGTCGTTAATTGAACGAATTACTAAAAAAAAAAGTGTTTAAAGAAAAATTCGGTAGATCTATTTTCCTGAAGTCAGGCATTCAAACAGTAAACGGTCGGTTTAGACATGTACTTCATTCTTTAGACAAGACTTTGTCTTAACAATCGTAAAGTGTTTTAGTTAATTCACAGTTTCTAAAACCCTTATCTTTACGTTAGACCGCGATTAAGTTATTGCCTCACGAAGAAATTAACCCGATTCCATGGGTCTCAACAAATGCAACGTGATTGAATGCAGTGGTGATAGATGTTTACTTCTCGATGTGTGCCTTGCAAAATCACTCCTTAGAAATAGTTTAAAAGGGTTAAGTTGAACTTTGTGCCTTTCTGAACAGAAAAAAAAACTGATCGACAACATGCAGGAAGCGAGTCAAGTATTAAGCCAGAAAGTTCGCGAAATCCACGAGGTACTCGGATAAACTGCAAATTCTGAGTCCTGCAGTTTAGCCTCCTGAGCATACTGCGCGTACAATTTAAAGTGATAAAGGTGGTCTCTCGGAGCGGTTGGGTTGACATGGGCGGAGGAGTATAGGGGTATCTCAGTGACAATTTCAAATTTCTGATCGTAGCAACCGAAGGAAAATCGATCAGAGAGCTTGCAAGGATACTTTAGAGAAAAGCTTTGACACCTGAAAAACGCATGCAGAGGATAAAGCAAAGAAACAGGAGCCCCTGAAAGAAATCATTTTACGAGTCACGTCTCCAGGTGGATATCATGTGTGGAAAGTATTCTAACACTTCTGGAGTAGATTCACGAAAGCATTCTAAGTCCGAAGAGCTTTCAAACATATTAGTGAGAAGATCAGGCGTATTCACGAATGCCTCCTATTTTAAGACACTCGCGGCAAGTCTTTCTCGCCTCCACGTGCCATGTGGAAAGTATTCTAACACTTCTGGAGTGAATTCACGAAAGCATTCTAAGTCTTAAGAGCCTTCAAACATATTAGTTAGTTACAAAACCTCTTATTTTAAGACAAGTCTTAATTTTTCTCTTATATATACAAGTTAAATTCTTAAGACGTCTTAAATTCGCATCATAAGAGCCTTCAAACATATCAGTTCGTTACGAAAACCTCTTATTTTAAGACAAGTCTTAATTTTTTCTCTTATATGTAGAGAGTAAAATTGGAACTCCTAAGTTCTTAAGACGGCTTAAATTCGCATCAGAGGGGAGCAATCATATTATTTTGCGGTCGAGCTTTAGGGTGTGAACGCGTACTTCGTGCTACCGGCTTTGCAATCTCCTCGAGTTGCAAAATGAAAAAATGCTAGAACAATATCGCTCTCCCCGAAGAGAAATTGTAAACGTATAGAATTTATTAAGAAGAACCCTCAAATCGCTCACAACCTTTTCCAGTGGAATTGGAAATTTCCGTGGCCTTAATTAAGATTTTACGCTTCGCGGAGGTTTCGGTTACTCAGCCCACAATTTCCGATGTATCGAGAATGGATTCCGACATAGTTGATAACAATATGAGTAACTGACTGCGATTATTCACATTTTTCATTCATATGCGAGAGTTTGAGTGAATTTTAATGGTTTGTGGGTGCTAATCAATAATTTCTCGAGAGCAGTGAAGTTAGGAGACGTTAAGTCACGCCTGTCTTCTGACATGATGATTTGTGAATCGAGCCCCTGATTGCCAAACATGCCTTAATATCTTGGTCAAGACAAATAACAGCACTTTACTGAATAGTTGTTTTTTTTTTACTAACAAAAACAAGAAGGAGACTACACTTTCTACATCATTCACATTCTTATAATTGCGTTTGACCAGCAGATTCCTGATCGAAGAGGCCGAGGTTCAAGACCGTGGAGGCTTTGATAAGTGCCACTCTTTTAACAGCACTCAGTAAAAGAGAAAATAGCTCTTTTATACAAAGTTAGACAAATTCTTCCACTTAAATTCCACCACGTACGCAGCATGGCAATGATTCAAGACACAGGGAAACCACAAAGAAGGCCGGGCAGTTATTTCACAACTGTGTTCAACATTTCTATATGAAATATCTTTTTCTGGACCACGTAGTAAGATCGTTATCAGAGTAAAAATAGCCCCAATTCTTTCCACTTTAGTATTTCATAACAGGCCAAAGAAAATACAGGCAACCAGATTGCAGGAAAGCCGCGAATATCCGCCGATATCCCGCAAACCTTTGCATCCTGCACAGCGCCATGTTCAATCAACTGTATGGACCCTTTCAATTTTTATGTCATGGTATAGCATAGTTATGCCAAGCTTTCTCGTGGCTGATACCCATAGAATACGCCACTTGTCACTTGTCTTTGCGGTGCTACACACATCACGTTTAAGGCTCGCGTGTAAAGCAAAACGTGGCAGACGGCCCTTAAAAAGAGTTACATAACTAGCATTTATAGACTTTGACAGTTATATTTAGAAAATTGCAAGCGACACATTTAGCAAAAAATAATCTGTTTTTTCAATTATTCTTTCATTCCAAATAAACTCCAAACTTCAATATCAAAGTAAAACAAATTTAGCATTTTTTTCTGCCAACACCATCGCAAAAAAAGGCCGCAAATCATCAGCTCATAAATGGTCAGCTTCTATTTTAACAGACTCAAAAATGGTGCAATTGTAATTCTCACAATCAGTTGCATAATGACAAGCAGTGCTCAGTAAGATAGGTGGTATTTTTCAACAGATTTCATCTTACAGTTTTGATTTTTTTTTTCAAATTATGA
>OX419338.1:5753704-5761204 GCA_948470475.1 Galaxea fascicularis | reverse complement strand
TTTGAACGCTATTACTTACAGGCAGATCTTTGCCATTGATTACAACGGGTGAGAAATAGGCCATTTCCGAGTTCATGTCTGCCTCCTCTTCAAAGCGAGTCTAAGTGCAAAGTTTTTGTAATGAAAATTAGTTTTCATTCATATGTAAAGTAGAACTAATTACCATCACAAAAACTTCGCACTTAGACTCGCTTTGAAGAGGAGGCAGACGAACTCGGAAATGGCCTATTTGTCAGTCTCACTTTAATAAAGTTTTGGCTTACTTATTTATCTTGTTCAGTCATCAGGTTTGTTTCTGACATTCGCTTTCAGTGACTACGGTCTTAATAGTTCTAACTTGCAGTTCTGAATTGTCTCGTGTTCTGATAAATACGCGTTTTCAATAACCAGTCGAACGTTTGTTGCGATCATACCATGACAAATATGGAGATAGGATATGACGCATTGTAGGCCATAGTCCCAGGCAGATTTCTGTTATTTCCTCGAGGAATTTAGTGCTGTTGTGTTTGAGAGTAATCGTGTAACGTGTAATATAGTGTCTACAGCATTAGCGATTGCAAGGAAAATCTCGAAATATAATGATCGCTGTTGTAAGTTAACACCTACGTACCGTGTAATTAAGAATTAATTTTCTCTTTGTTTTCGATGAAGTCGTTCCTGACTGCAGCCTTAGCTGTTTGCCCACCTATTCTTATTGGGATTGATTTTATTTTGTCTAAAACAAAAAACTGGGTCGTAAAACGAAGTACTCCACACTCTTCAGCGCGCTCATTGAAACAGCATTCGACTGTCCGATTCACGGTCATAAGGAGCGGCAAGCTCCCAAGAAGGCCTTCCATGCATAGACCTTTCACTGCCACACCGAAAAATACTAAGACCTATAAAATGGTCCTTGACGACATTTTTATAAGCAAGTCGCGTAGCGCTAGCGTGTCCTAACCTTAAGGCCGATTTACACGGTACGATTTTTGCTTACGACTGTCGCATGCAACTTCTGTAGCGCGCGCTGCTCGCGCCATGCAAAAAATCGTATGCGACACTTGTCATTCAATTTACCTATACCAGAAGTATATAACCTGCTTTTGCCTATACCTACGACTGTCGTATGATTTTAAAACATGAGCAGTCGAGCAAAGAAGAATTCCCGCTTGGTCTGAAAAACAGGCTTACTTCCAGTGAAAATGAAAGGTCCATCGGCTGTCGCGTTAGTACGCGTAATGGCCTATTTACACGCTGCGATTTGTCGTGCCGATTTGTCGGCCCCGAGAAATCTTGAAGCAAATCAGCGCGTGTAAATGGCGACCCGATGCGCGCGCGATTTCAGTCCGACATGTCGGCCGATTCGGAAAAAATCTGTGATCGCTTCACAGATTTTCCCGCGTCGGGGCCGATTTGCTTCACGATTTCTCGGGGCCGACAAATCGGCACGACAAATCGCAGCGTGTAAATAGGCCATTAGGGCGAGAATCGTACGTCAATTTTGACGCCCGATTCTAGGCCCGACATGAAACCCGAGAGGGAAAATTTTCGGAGACTTCGACTTTCTATAAAGCGGTCATCCTATTCAACGCGCGTAGTAAGGCATCAAAAGCAAAAATGGTGGGTGAGCAATGTATTATTAAGCGTATTTAAGGATTTAGCCATCCGCATCTTCGCAATACCTCTTTTATTTCGATCATGATAGACTTAATCAAGTTTGTTGTAAAGACACGGGTACCTGATCCATTCCGCGATTAACAGGGAGCTCTCTCTTTCATCAAAGGATCGCGCCCTTGCCTTCGTCCTCTTCTTGACGTTCGCCATTAGTGTTTTCTCGCACGCCCTTTCAAAACATTTTGATTGACGCGGCGGCTTCTTTTAGAATGTCGGCCCGACATCCAAAAATCTGTTGCACTGCAACAGATTTTTGGAATCGGGCCGATTTTCATTTTCACGAATCGGCGGAGAATCGGGCGTCAAAATAGACGTACGATTCTCGCCCCGACACTGTCGGGCCGACAAATCGGCCCGACAAATCATACCGTGTAAACCGGCCTTTAGAGCTCCCGCTTCCCACCCTTTCCTCTTCCACCCCCTGTTCTCCCCGCCCCCTCCTTCCCCCTCCCACCCCCTACCCTGGGCCAAGGTGAGGGATTTTTATGGTATTTGAAGGCATGGTTCCCCCATAGGGGTAGGGGAAGTCGCGGTTTGACTCATAGGCCTACTTTCGTCACGGTAATTTCTTCATGTGCGCACTTGATGGATTTCTTGACATTTGACTTGGAAAGGTAAGTTCACCACTTATGTTTCCTTTTATTTCGTCATTTAGATTAATCCTTTTGGATTTATCCTAGAGCTTTCATGGTTCGTTGACTGGAAAATGTTATTGTTATTCAAAACTTCTCACACACAACGCAGATACACTCTCCTCTACTGCAAGGCGTTGTGTCACGGCTGTCTAGTTTTGTTAAGCAGCGACGACGGCAACGAAAACGTCACTTTAAAATATAACTTCTCGTTTCTGTAACTCTTTCTCAATCACTGAAATTTGTTTAACTTGGAAAATGCTGACAAACTGCCCTGGAACTGAATTACTCTGAACGGTGTTAAAGCAAGGAAAAAGAAAGAGAACTTTGCCGCCATATGCTCACGTTCTCAAGAAAACATAAAATTTGGTCATTTGACGTTGTTGTTTTGCAGATGACAGCAAAGAAATTTATAAAACTGTAAAACGCATGTAGCATCTAGCGATTGTTTTTGCTCATTAAACCCATTGTTTTGTAGCGTTCCCGTTGCCGTTGCTGTCCTCATTGCTGAAACTCTCTAATATGTTTTTGCCAGTTACGCGGTCCCTCTTCAATGAACTTTGAAAAACTGTCAGGTTAAACAAGAGGCAGGTATATTTTACAGGTCACATTCCACAGGTCACAGGTACAGGTCACTGTTTTGTCGATTGGTGACTAAGCCAAATGTGGCGTTATGTAATGTGTCACGTTATGTAACAAAATCACGTGATATGCGAGGGTCGGACCTCGTGCGAGAGATGTTTTGTTCGTACTGTACTTCTACAGTTGGCCGATATATTGTATGACCGTAGGTGTTTATAGTCGGTCGAATTATTTACTGGTTCCAGCACAATAAAGGACAATTCGCTATTTAAGCGGACAACATTTTGGCGACCCCGCCAGGACGGACCGTTGTTTTGTGTGAGATATGTGTTTGAAGAAATGTTGATCGAAGGAATGGCGGTAAATTGTTGTGGTCTACACATCCTCTAATAAATGCGACAGGACAGAAGTGGAGCCAAGTGAAACTTTACTGGAAGAAAGATGACGGATTCAGAGCTCGAAGAATTGCAACTCCAAGTTGAGGGAGGAATTTGTAAGCTCCCAATCTCGGAAATGGAGCAGTTAGCGGAGTACGTTGGTCTGGAATCGAAGGAATACAAAGGAAAGAGAAAGCTTGCCATGTCGAAAGTTGTCCGTGCTAAAGTCGAGGATGAGCTTGGGAAGACAGAAAACAAGGTTGAATATCTTACGGAACTTCAGAATTTTATCGCTGGGACGCCGCCGCCACTCGAAGAAATCGATCCAAACAAAGAAGCCACACAAGAATCGGTGAAAATGAAATTGGAGTACGAGGCGCTGTGTAAACAGTTCCAGGAAATGATGGAGTCGTACAAGAAGAAAATGGAGCAGGCTTCGGTAAAACTCGAAGACACAAAACCATCTACACCAGCCACGACAGCTTCAAAACCAAAAGAAGGTAGCGTAGTGTCACTTGTAGATGTTAAAACTGCCCTTAGGAGAGATTTTAAGATTCTGGGTGTTATTGGAGGAGAGGAACAAAAGGACCGATTGTCCTTCGTCAGTTTAATTCGGCAAATAGATGCAGGGATGGATAAAGGATACAAAGAACGTGAAATAATTGATGCAGTTATTCGTGCTATCAGCCCCAGTTTAAAGTTAAGATCGTATTTAGAAACCATGAAAGAGCTTACCTTGGCAAAACTAAGACAGATGTTACGAGCCCATTACAAGCAGAAGTCAGGCACTGAACTTTATCAAGAACTTACAACAATGTGCCAATCACCGAAGGAAACTCCCCAAGACTTCTTAATTAGAGCCCTTGATCTAAGGCAGCAGGTCCTCTTTGCATCACAAGCTGAGGGTGGTATTGTGAAATACGAACCATCGCTGGTTCACCCCTTGTTTTTGCATGCTATTGAAACTGGTCTTCAGGATGAAGCTGTCCGAAACAAACTGCGGCCGTTCCTCCAGAAAGCAGAAGTCACAGACGAAGAGTTAATGGAACAAATCAATGTTGTTGTATCCGAAGAGTCTGAGCGGAAAGGTAAGCTTGGAGCAACGTATCACAAAAATGCCAGAGTGAATTCTTTGGAAGTTGACAGTGGTCAGGCTGAGCCGGGTGGTCAAACACAGCCAAAGAAGCCTGGATCAAAGAAAGAAATGAAGTGTGATAGGCCTGACAGGCTAATGGTCACTTTAGAGGCAGTCCAATCAGATATTGCTGTTTTGAAAGAAACTATGGCCTCCCAGAATGCCAGTGAAAGAGAGAGAGTTCAACACAGGTACCCATTTGAAAATCAAAGGAGACGTGTCTGCCAAGCATGCCAGAGAGCAAACCAAGAGTTTTGTAACCATTGTTTCCGCTGTGGTTCAAGTGACCATTTTGCACGGGGATGTCGCAGTGGTGCAGCCAGTGTACCAAATCAGGGAAACTGGAGGAGGCTACCACCGCGGGACAGGAGGTAGCTGATCACCAGGTGAAAAGGTCCCATGTTTGTGTAAACTGTGGCAGGAAAGGAGTATCCCTAAAGCAATGTTCCAATTGTCAGTCTGTACATTATTGTTCTCAGAAGTGCCAAAGGACCCACTGGATGAAGCATAAGCAGTTGTGTAGTGCAATTAAGTACCTGTCTAACCAGGAGAAAAGGGACACTTCTGACAGTGGCATGTATGTTAGTCACCTTACACCAAATCAACACGCCAAAGTCGCAAAATTGGTGGGGAAGAGATGCATGGTTGAGTGTGTTATGAACAATGTGCAGACCCAAGCTTTGTGGGACACCGGTGCCCAAGTTTCTATGGTTTCAAAGGATTGGATTGCTGAGAACCTGCCCACAGCTGAGAGTCGTCGAATGGATGAACTGCTTAATGACAAAGGACTTGATCTGAAAGCAGCTAATGGTACTGAAATTCCATATGAAGGATGGATTGAAGTTTCTTTCAAACTTGCGACCTCAGATGACAAACATGGTATGTCAGTGCCCTTCCTGGTTTCAAAGGATGCTATGGATCACCCTATTGTCGGATACAATGTAATCGAAGAAATTGTGAAAAACCCTGTCAGTGATTCTCCAAACAATTATGAAGAGACGTTAGTCAATGCCTTGAGCGCAAGCCTTCCAAGTGCAAAGCAGGAAAATGTTAAAGCATTGATTGGTCTCATAAGGACAAACACCTCAAGTGAACTGTGTGGAGTGAAAGTAGCAAAGAAGGATGTGGTAGTCCCAAAGAATGAGACTATTGTTGTTTCTTGTTCTGTAAGTACTGGCCCAACTGAATCAAGACTTCCAGTTTTGTTTGAACCAGATGTTGAATCACCTTGGCCATCAGGGCTTGAGGTCCCTGAAACATTAGTAACTCTTAAGGGTGGCACCTCCTCACGTATCAGAATTCAAGTCAAGAATACCACGGACCACGACATTACGTTAAAGAAAAGGACAATGCTAGGCAAGCTTGAACTAGTCAAATCTGTAACACCACTGGAAGTAAGAAAGAAAGAGAATGAAGAAAGGTCAGCAGACTGCAGTCGTCCTGCCAACAACTCATCAGAGGAGGGAGAAGAAGTCAGATTGCAATCAGATACACCTGCCATGAAGAGATGTCAAAGTGAGGCTAGCCATTCAACTCCAGATGTTGACTTGGAAGACCTGACAGAAGACCAGAAAATTGCAGTAGTGACCATGCTTAGAGAGGAAGCAGAGTCCTTTTCGAAAGATGACGATGACGTAGGGTGCGCTGAAGGTCTGCAACTCAAGATCAATTTGTCAGATAATCGTCCAGTCCAGAAAAACTATACATCTATTCCAAAACCTCTGTACTCCGAAGTGAAGCAATATGTTGAAGACTTACTCAATCGCGGATGGGTGCGGAAGTCACGCTCAGCCTATTCATCACCGGTGGTTTGTGTGCGAAAAAGGGACGGTTCTCTGAGACTGTGCGTGGATTTTCGGGAGCTAAATAGGAGAACAGTACCTGACAGGCATCCACTCCCTCGGGTACAAACAACCATTGAGAATCTTGGTGGGAACAAGTGGTTTTCTCTGTTGGACCAAGGAAAAGCCTATCATCAGGGATTTGTCAACCCTGAATGTCAACACATGACTGCATTTGTAACACCGTGGGGCCTGTATGAGTGGGTTAGGATCCCATTTGGTCTCCGGAATGCCCCCGGAGAATTTCAAAGATTTATGGAAGACTGTCTGGAAGGGCTTAGAGATGAAATTTGTGTACCTTACTTAGACGATGTGATTGTCTTCAGCAGAACCTTTGATGAGCACATCGAAAATGTACGAACAGTGCTGAGGAGACTACGTGAACACGGAATAAAGCTGAAAGCTAGCAAATGTAAGATGTTCAAGAAGGAGGTCAACTACCTAGGAAGAATTGTCTCTGCTGATGGATATCGGGTGGATCCCTCAAATGTTAAGGCAGTGTTGGCACTCAAAGAGACTAACCCAAAGACTGTTGGCGATGTGAGGAAACTCCTGGGTTTGTTAGGATATTATCGAAAGTACATACAGGACTTCTCCAGAATTGCCCAGCCTCTTTTCGAACTCTTGAAGACACCTGTGGTTAAGATCAACAAGCGTCTTACTCAAACAGAACGGCGAAGTCGGAAAGGAACTGGCACACAAGCACAATCCAGTCATTCTATTGTTTGGTCACAGGAACATCAAAGAGTGTTGGAGAAACTTGTTGACTGTTTGGCTAACCCTCCAATTCTCGGTTATCCGGATTATGATCTTCCATTTGTTCTACACACTGATGCGTCCAATGAAGGACTTGGAGCAGTCCTTTATCAGCGGCAGTCTGGTAAAATGCGGGTTATAGGATATGGATCCAGGACCCTGACTACTGCAGAGAAAAATTATCACCTCCATTCCGGAAAGCTAGAGTTTTTAGCTTTGAAGTGGGCCGTCTGTGAGCAATTTAGAGACTATTTGTACTATGCACCGTCATTCACAGTTTACACAGATAATAATCCCCTGACGTATGTCTTATCAACAGCGAAACTTAATTCAACGGGACATCGCTGGGTGTCCGAACTGGCCGATTTCAATTTTGAGATCAAGTACAGGCCTGGTAAAGTGAATAAGGATGCTGACACTTTGTCCAGACTTCCTTTGGACATCAACCAGTACATCCCTATCTGTACACAGGAAACTTCCCAGGATGTGATCAGTGCAGCTCTGTCCGGTGTAATGGCACTTCA
>OX419338.1:5701204-5751204 GCA_948470475.1 Galaxea fascicularis | reverse complement strand
ATAGTCGGTCGAATTATTTACTGGTTCCAGCACAATAAAGGACAATTCGCTATTTAAGCGGACAACACAAACAGTCTTATCATGATCTAAAAAGAAATTTTGGATAGTGATTAGGGGCTAGGAGACACTTTTGGGCTTGTTTATTTATCTGTAGCACGGTGACCTGTACTTTGACCTGTGGAATGTGACCTGCAAAAGAAACCTGCCGGTTAACAAGTGGTTTCTGAAGTGCTGTATTTCTTCATTATTTATGGTTCAAAATATAGCTCCTAGGAACTATTTTGTGCAGTCTATTTATAGCATCAGTTTCCGCGTTTCGTCTCGCTACACAAGCTGCTTGCGTGAGAAATAATACGTCAAGTTACAGTTGGACACATGTAGCATTGTCAGAGAAAAAGTTGATAACAATGGATTGAACTACAAAAAAGGCAATTAGTCTCACTCCAAAAAGTTCGGAGCAGCATCTACAGGAGACAGTAAAGTAAAACAGGCAAAACTTGATTCAGATGAGTGAAGAATTCTAGTAGAAGGAATAAAAGAATCAATCCATGTTGGAAAGAGAAAAGTGTAAATTAGTCAATTTGAACCAATTCGGAGCAGCATCTCATATATCCTTGATAGAATTAGCTCTGCAAGAAAGGAGATTGGACAACTTGTTAAAAAGCTTGCAGCCTTGTTGGAACAAAAAGAATCAAAGGCAGTGAAGAGAAAATTTGCACTACAGGGAGAAATAGGAAAGAAAATGGGAAAGAAAGCAGATGAGGAACATGCTGCAGAAAAGAACAACTCCATTGAAAAATATCTTAACTCTAAAGAAACCCAAGAGAACAGTGAAAATGCTATAGGAGAGGAAACTGAAAAACAGAATTAGACAACTGTGCATTAGAGGAGAAAGAGAAGAAAGACCTGGCATTTTTTGTAACAAACGCAGCACTGACTACAGAAGCACAACAGAGTGGAAATGGTATGGAAGCATATACATTAGCAAGTACTGGAAATATACAACTTGAGGAAGTATGGGAAACAAGGCACTGTACAAAATTTCAAATGGCCATTATGTTTCACAGCTACAAGAATTATCAGTAGCAGACTGCATAATATGCAAAGAGCAGAACTGTAACAAATCACATAATGTGAATGGAGGTGTATCTGTATGCAGTAAGGGTTGTGGTCTTGTTGGTGTCGCAAAGGAAATCCAAGAAAAAGGAATGGTAAAAGTTAGTGAGACGTTCAAGAAGTATTTCAGTGGAAATACATACTCAAGTGAAAAGGTAGTTAGAACTTTTATGAGCCTTCCAGTCATTATTTTTGAGTTAGCTGGTGACGCCAATAAAGGAACACGAACACTGTACACAATAGAACAACATCCTGGCATTGATTACATTAAATATGTAGAGTTAATCAAGTCTGCTAGTGGTGCCATAGACACCTAGCTGTTCTTCAGATAGCATTAACAAAAAGAGACTTAAGGCCTTGTGGGAACTAGCATATTCTGAAAACAATAGAAGACTTATAAAGTATGCCATGTGTATAGATTTCTCTAACAACAAAGCCAAGAAGTATGGACTTTCTGACTGGAACAGACAAGAGGATTAAATAGAAAGGTCTATAGAAAGGAGTAAGGAAATAAGGGAAGCAGTAAATGAGCTAGCTTGCTTAGAAGAAAAGACTATTCTCAGATGTAACAGCATTGAAATTGAAAGTGACAATGAGAGCCTTATCTCTAGATAATCTGGAGACTCCTGTGATTGGAGCAGTGAGAAAGAAAGTGATTCAGAAGAAGAATCAGAGGGTGGTCACACTAACAGTGAAAGAGAAATGGCAGATTGTCCATTACACAAACATTCTGAAGAGTACAACCTTGATCCTGACATGCAGAGTACAAAAGGAAAGTACACCACTTGTTACTGATGTGCCATCATTTGATTATTTAGTGTTCATTGTGTGTCTCAATAGCAGAGTACCAAGTATTAATTTTGACAGTAATCACACCCCATCTACACTGTACTTCTCTCTGAGATTTTATGCCAATGACACTATGAGGTACTCCTCAAGTCCTTGTCCATCCACCTTACAAATAAACGTATAAAACAGTTTTGATCTTCTTGCCTCGTGGTTTTCGCAAAAATTTCCTGGCAATCAATCATAGTAAATCTCAATCCATTGTCTTTCACAGAACAACTCTATCAACGCCCTTTGTTATCAACAGCAATGAGCTGGACTATGTTGCACAAATCAAGCTTCTTGGAGTAATCATCAACAACTCTCTCTCTTTTCAAGCACATATTATAAAAGAAGTCTGCTGGAAAGTGAACGCAAAAATTTCAATTCTTCCTTACATTTGCAAATGTATCCCTCCAGAAATTATGATCAAACTATATGAAGTTTTCATTCTGCCTCACTTTGAATATGCATCACCACTGTTTATAGGTCTAAGTAAAGGTCTGTTTGTAAAACTAGACTCAACTAATGCATTCGCTTTGAGAGTTCTTCTTAATCACTTTAAATTGACTCCTTATGAAGAATTACTAAAAATTGCACATATTAAAAACCTGGAACATCAGCGCATAGAACAAGCACTCATATATAGAAGTATTTATGGTCAAGCACTGAAGTATATTCGGGAAATGTTTACCCTGCAAAGCAACAGTTACAGCTTACAGGGCCACCTCAAGGTTGTTCTTCCAAGACCAACTTCATATTATATGCAGCATTCTTCCCTTTTTCACAGTTTGGTTGAGTACCAAATGATGCTTATTTTTTTGTAAGTTTGGAAGCCTATATAGAAAGCCAACAAGGCAAAAAGAACGTAAAAGGGGGCAATGCTCTTCAAACAGGTGCAAAAATTTATTTAAGCAAACACAAAATTTTGGTCTTAAGTGCATTTTCACTGCAGTGCAGTGTGTCTTTCATTTGCTGTTACGTGAGAGCGACACATAAATTATGAACATAGCTTGTATTGTTTAGAATCTACGAGGGTGGGGGTGTTAACATGATACCAGGGTGAGTTCATCTCAGTTCCCTCCTGAGGCTCTGTATTCGTTCACATAATACCATCAGAGAATGTCATTCCATTTTTACCCTGGTTACCCTACTGGAGCAAGAATTTCATTCCAGTACGAAATCCCACAACAGTAGCATGTAAATAAAGAACATCCACTTGCTTTGGTATGGAAATTGGCCTCCCAGTGGACTGGAACAGGTAGCCCATGCCTTATCTTCTTGAATTCAAGATGGCATTGTCACATTTCCCATGTAAAACGAGTTTTCTTGTGTAAACCTGTTAGGCCCTGGGCATTTCATTATTTTACAGGTAGCTATATTTATAAATCTATATCTTAAAATGCAAGAATTACTCTCTCCAAATTAATATAGTCTATTATGAAACTGTAAATATTATGGGACTGAAATGCAAAAAATAAATCTTATTGTATTAAATTCTTTAAAAGAGGGAGTGTAACCAGAAGTAGATGATTGTAACACAGATATGGCCTGTAGATGCACGCAGAACATTAAAATGAGCTCTTATACTTTGTTCTCTTGCAGTCGTAACTGTAGCTTCAGCATGTCAGTGAATCACACATTGTTAGACTTCTGTGTCACACCAGATGCTTCTGGGAGCTGGATGAAATCAGCACAGTACAAAATCAGTGAGGTTATTCAGAAAACATTTCAATCTGGAAATCCAGACTTACGCAGTCATACAGTTACGTTGTATACTGGTCAGCATGGCATGTAAGTACTGTCAGTTTGATATAAAGTTAACCCTCAATCTTAACATGCCAGGTTCATCGCTCTGACTCTAAAAACTTTTAATTCCAGCCCCCTTGTTTTTATTGTGTGAAAAACTTGTTAATATTATTTTAAATTTTATATTATTATTAATTTTAGTAACTTTTAATAATAAGATTCTATTTGCACACAGCCAGTGTATGGTCAGATTGTTTCCCGATGGCTTAATCACATTAGATGTGCTTCAATATGTCAAGGGAGTTAGTAAAGATAAGGTACTTCAGCGAGATGTGAGTTCTCAGAACCATGATTATCATATTTTAAAAGCTCTGCTAGTTTCATGTTTTATACAATAGAAGGGTTCTCTGAGAGTTTTGAAATTAATTCCAGCTGTTTTTGAAGGTCCCCCAGCCTTTAATTAAAAATGAAAATCTCTTGTTAATTATTGCCAATTAGAGTAGCTAGCTAAGTAGTGCAAAGAAGTCTAGTATATTTTTACGGAATGTTGCACCTGACTACAGTGTATTTTCTGTGTTGATAACATGGGAAGGTTTGGAGGAGGGGGGGGGGGAGAATAGGATTTGAATTAGATGGTTGGGGGCTGCTCTTTTCAATTTGCTTTATTGGCAAAGGCGAGTACTGTAATTCAGTCAGTGCACAGATGGTCAGCCTGTCAGCTTTCATAAACAAGGCATATTTAGTTAACATACTCTTTGAACTGCCCTGTGTAACATACTGAGCCTTGTTCAAAAAGAAAGACCCATCGCGGCTACCTCGGTGATCACAATGTCTTTGGCCTTCCCTGGTTTGTTTTGTCAACTGAAGTAGATCAAGTCAATCTGAGAGTTACTTGCATTTTGTGCTACTTCTTACTATACATCCTGAATTCATACCCACCAAGGATTTTTATTTTAAGCATCATACTTTAAATTTGGTCTTTACTCTTGTGTATCATTCAACAAATAGTTAACTATAAAAAAGCGAGTTTTCAAAAGTACTTTCTCAAGTGGCATTGATGAATGTCTTGCAGCACCAAAACATCAGAAAGTGCATTAAGTTCTGATGTTTGTTTGTTTCAAATAAATTTACAGGATTACACTGTTCTTCGCGACAAAGTAAAGGAGGCTTTATCATGTGTGAAAGCAGACTTTATTCCAACAATTTGTAGAGGACGTGAAATTCTTTGCTACCATGATACATCAGATGGGCTAATGAAGGAATATGACTTTAACAAGTAAGTTGTTGGTAGCAATTATTTAAAGGCGCTGCAGTAGAGAGTGAAACTGGTGATTAACTTTGGTGCTAGATTGAATTAGCTGTATTTTTGGCAGGCCTGCCAATAATCACAGTTGTGAAATAAGAAATGCATATGCATTGTACTTATGGTGCCAAAGTGAGTGTGTGTGGGGGGTCTTTTAGTTAGTTGTCTTCAAGTTTTATGCGCTGATAGGGGGCCAAAACCGGTAATTAATATTATAGCATATGTGCACTATTATTTTGTCATTGTATACATAACAGGGAGGTATTTAGGCAGCGAACACAGTATCAAGATGTCTGGATTGTTCATTCCCCTCGTTTTGGAAACATGCTCTTTTTGGATCTTATGGAAAGTAAGTGACCTGCGACCAAAACTGGATAATTAAACTTGTTCCTTCCTTTCTGGTAACCTTGATGAAAAGGAACTGTTCATTTTCTGTAATTGGTGGGTGAGGACTGGTGATTATTTGTTTTAAATCCAGTGAGTTGTGTCTTGTACTCCTTCCTCTTTGAAGTTATGTTGTACAAGTCATGTGCATTTCCTTTTCTTTTATCTGTCTGTCCTCCCTTTCTCCTTCTCTCCCACTCTCCCTCCCTCTCTCCATTTCTTCCCTCCTTCCTTCCATCCCACCTTCCTTTCCCCCTCTCTCCGTTCCCCCCCCCCTCTCTCTCCGTTTCTTCCCTCCCTCTCTCCGTTTCTTCTCTTCCTCTCTCCGTTTCTTCCCTCCTCATTCCTTCCCTGTCTCCTTCCTCCCGTCTGTCCGTCCGTCCGTCCATCCTGTCGATCTTGTGTCTTATAGGGGGCCTCGGTCGATGGTAACGGTCGATATGTCGATCGACTGACGGTCGATGTCTCGGTCGATGTATCCACCAAGGATCGGTCGAGTGTCGGCCGAGTAGCAGGCGAGTGTCGGTCGAGCATCGGCCGCTATATCGTCGATGTATCGACCGATCATTGGATTACCTTCGGTCGAGAGATCGACCGACAGTCGGTCGCGATAGCATCGGCGATGTGTCGGCAATATATCGGTGTACCGTCGGTCAAGTATCGGTAAAGTATCGGTCGATGCATCGGCCAATACCCGATCGGTCGACACCAAAAAGGAACGAGGATTTTGCCTGCAACGTATAAATCCGCGTCAAGAATAACAAAGGAAAAGACAAGCAAAGTGTAGTAGGAAAAGAGGATCCTGTTTTACGTGCCATCATGAGCGAGATTTCGCGTTTCTCTCCCTCCCAGAGATATAAATGTGTTAACTCACACCCATCAATGTGTTTATGTACAAAAAGGAACAGCACATTGTTATATTAATAATAAAGTATACAATCGCTAATGCATCCGACAACCATTAAAAAATTCCGGCAGTTTTTACCCACGTTTGTCATAGACCTCTTTCATAGTGGCGGCCAAATAAAATATTCTTTTGTTTTAATGCTGATAAGCCTTTCTAACCTCGCTTCTATGTGCAAAAAACAAAAGAATGTTTGCGCTAAAATGAGGCCAGTAAGTCTAATTAACATAGATACAAAAGAATAATATTATCGGCGGCATGAAAGTGGTCTATGAACGTGAAAACAAACTGAAAACGACAAACGTGAAAAATAGCGCGAAAAATAGCGAGGACACGAGATCATCTCAACCGTTTGCCGTAAACGTGGTGCTTCATTTGTCTAACACCAGTTGGATAATAAAGTATTAAGAAAGTCAACAAGATTGTCGATCGAGATAAGGACGAAGTGACCGATATATCGGCCGATACTATCGGCCGGTAATCGGTGAAATATCGATGAAGTATCGGTGATGTGTCGGTGAAGGGTCGGTGTATTGCTATCTGTATCGGCCGACAGCCACCTCGGTCGATACGACGACCGCCATAGCGGTACAGCATCGACCGGGTCATCCCCAATTATCGACCGAGTAATGACCGAGGCTCGACCGATATATCGACCATGAGTCGACCGTCATATCGACCGAGTATCGACCGTTACCATCGATCGAGGCCCCCTATAAGACACAAGATCCCTTTCCTTTCCTTTTGCCTTTCTCATGATCACTTTGTCATTGAATTGCAGCAGTCTCCACTGCATTATTTCTTAATTAAATCAAATAGGGAACAGTCTTCGATCACCCTAATGTTCTCCTTCTAGCTTTGCTTTCACTCTACTATTTGTCCGTTTGTATGATTGGTTTTGTTTGTATTTCTTCTTTAGTGCTGGCGGAAAGTGATATAGTCTACACAAGAACACTTTTAGGGAATGGTCGAGAAAGCTACAAAGACAAAGAGATCCTAATTTTGGGAGGAGGAGATGGTGGGGTGTTGAATGAGCTGCTGAAGGAGTCACCAAAATTTGTGACCATGGTGGAGATATCCTTGAATAATAACAATGATGATAATAATGATGATGCTAATGATTATCATAATTAATTGGAGTACGATCGTCCGGGTGAGTGTAGCCCTGAGAAGGACTGTTTTTGGTGACATTGACTGACGTTTCGACAACCTGAGCGGAAATCATCATCAGAGTCAAGTGATTTGTGTAACGTCAATAGATGGCATAAATACTCTGGTCGTTGATGTGATTGGTCGACGAAGTCGTGACGTTATTGGTCGACTGTCAGTTAAGCCTAGTTGTCATTGGCTGTGAAGACTGTACACAGTGATTGGTGCGTTTCGATCCCTCTTTTGTTAGTCTAATGTGTGTACGTGTATTAGTAAAATTAGTCGCTCTGTTGTTTGTCTGTTGTAAACAATGATTGGTGCGTTTCGATCCGTTTCTTGTTAGACTAATGTCTGTACACGTGTGTGTTGTTGTCGGTCAGTCTGTTGTTTGTCCGTTGTTTATGTCGTCGACAAGTCGTTTGTAAGGTGCGGGAAGTTGTAAGCAACGGTTTAGTGGTGTCTGTTCTAAGTTCCATCTTTTCAGTACGATCCGTTGGTAGTAATTAGTACTGTATGTAACGCTTTCAGCAGAGTCCCAGTCGATTCTGTGGTTTGTCTGTAAATGGTGTTCAGCAATGTCGTTGTTGAGGTCACCATTTCTCGTCGCTCGTTTGTGTTCAGTCAGTCTTACGTTCAAGTTTCTGCCGGTCTCACCGATACAGGTGGCCTAGCAGTCGCAGAATTTGATCTTGTAAACTGCTCCTAGTCTGTCTTTTGGTTCGTCTTTGCCCTAAACGTTCGCCAGTAGTTGTCGTAAAGTGGTGATGAGTTTGTGAGCAACACGGATGTTGTAGGGCTGTAGGATGCGTGCAATGGTTTCAGGCCGGACCAACACTCAGGGTCTTTAAGGAGGAGAAAATGCTACCTTTAATGACATCTGCAAATGGTTAGACTTTCTAGTCTTCTCGGATAAGGACGATAAAACCGGAGGTCCCGTCTCACAGTACTGGTGTTAAAGAGCCCACACACTGATCGGAAAGAGTAGGGGACGTAGTCCCCGGTGTGATGGTTTATAACCTGTTCTGTTCTGGGGGCACCTGTGTTGATCCTACTATTCATTGCGTGGCTGCAATTTGTGCTTAAAAAGCAGTCTGGCAAAGTCCCCCAAAAAGTGTTGTAAAGGGCTTTGAGCCCTTTGGATGAAAGCGCTATATAAATCCTCATCATTTTTATCATTATCATTATGTAAGGTATCGTAGCTGTAGTGGCAGGTGTCGCGTTGGTGTTCGTAATGTTAGGTTCTGCACGCTAGGTGTTGCGTCTAACGAAGTCGCGGTTGTAGTTGTTTTTACTGAAAACGTTGTCTAAGTACTCGCGTTCGTCTGCTTAACTGTCATATGAGTCACAAACTAGTTACCCTGGTCTCGTTAGGGTACGTATTGTCGTTGCTTTGTGTGAAGTAGGGTTGTAAGAGCATTCGTCAAGTAGTCGGTCAGTATGTGTAGGTTTCCTGTAAACTGTAGTCCGTAGTTGGTTGTTGTCACGGGTAACCAAGCAGTGTAGAAAAAGTATCTTACCATTCTCCTCGATTTCCGTGGTGAACTGGATGTGGTGGTTCTGTCTGTTGAGGTGTTCGTGAACGAACTCGTCGATTTCGTCTTTGTGTGGGCGTCTGTCTTGTGGCGTTTTCTGTCTTTAGTACTTTGTAGTCGCGTCAGGTTTTGTTGTGTCTTAGTGCGGTATTGTTCAGTTTTTTTGTTAGCTCGTCGGTCTGCAATGTTGCATACAATGTCAAGTAAGGTAGTCGGTACAGTTTGTCTAAGTTTGTCAAGTCGTTGCTGTAGTTTGTTGTTGTAGTGGTTCAGTCTTCTGTGACAGTCGTTAATCCGCGCTCAGATCAATCGTCTGCCGGCAGGTGGCTTTGACGATCTGAATAGCCTGTAACTGTGACTGTGTACAGTCTTCGCAGCTAATGACAATTAGGCTTAACTGACAGTCGATCAATAACATCACGACTTCATTGACCAATCACATCAACGACCAGAGTATTTATCCCATCCACTGACGTTACACAAATCATCACAAACAGTCCTTCTCAGGACTACACTTACCCGGACGATCGTACTCCACTTAGTTATGATATGACTCCTGGGTTCAAACCATTTACGACATTACAGACACTGTTTGTGTAGCGTTTTACATTGATCATGTAAACACAATATTGAGTTCCATTTATTAATTTGAGTAGGCAGTGTTTGCTTTACACCTTAACCCTCTAACATAGACAAAGTTGTTGTTGATGCCGCGGTGAAATATTTGCGTGGAATTTGTGGCAGCTCCATGGATTCATATAGCGGACCAAGCCATGAAGTAAAGTATAAGACTTACATTTGTACACAAAAGCCACATATACAAGCAGTGACGTTCCGAAGAACTAAGTTATTTTGCTCATTCTGTTTGGTTTTGGTGACACTGCATTAAAATTTGTCAAAAACCTCATAAACTTAAGCTGAGAAAAGATCATTGGACCAAACAGGAGAAATTCAAGCAGGCTCCTCCAGGGCTTTCTAGTGCCAAACAACTCACAGATACAAGGCTGGATATTACAAATTAACCCGCGAAATTCAGTGTAGATAAATTTCAGTCTTTTCTAGGGATTCACACTTTCTCTTAGACGTTTTATCATTTTCACCGGAAGAAAACATCCCCGGCTATAAATTGTTGCCTTTTTAAATGTTTGAAGTCAATTCATGTCTAGCATGAATCCTTATCTTAGCAAAGCCGCATGGTTAGTGAGGAAAAATTTAAACATTGACGTCTGCAAAGATTCTCCTTTACTGACAACATAATATAAGACAGATTGGATTCATGGTTTAGGATCTGAAAGTGGTTGAAGAGATCTGTGAGCAAATTAACTTAACACTCAAGAAGCTGAAATAAAATTATCTTTGAGGTTTTCTTGTTTACTTTATTGTTGCAGATTAGAATTGATGACTGTTTGAAGGTGTTAAAGGAATATGTTGAGCAAGGACGAACTTTTGATTATGTGATAAATGATCTGACGGACATACCCTTATCTGACTCCTTTCATGGTAAGTGCATCGTTAAAAAGGCCACAGTACTATGTAATACGTTTTGCGTTTCCTTTCCTTGTAAATTCACCCCGGTAATTAAAAGAACTAGGCTTAGTATACAACACGTACGTACGTAACAACACTTTCCAAATATGGTCACAATGCTCTCAATATTTGTCATGTGTACTCCGCAGACATCCTGTGATATACATATGTTCATGTGCCGTAGAGAGTAATGGTGCTTTTCCAGCTTTTCTGTAATTAACTCGGTGAACTATGTTTTGTTGTCACTATGCTCAATAATAAAACCTACAATTATCCCGCTCAATCTTGCGGGCTATTCCCAGATATTCACTAATTCGGCCTACTGTGTTATCGATTAAGTATCAGGGGATATTCCGTGAAATTTTGAAGGATAACCCTGTTTGTAACCGCGTAGATGGCGTGCATTGGGTTCATCGGTTGAGTGAGTGAGTTTGTCAAATGAACAATGATTATGTGCATAATTAAACCCTATCAAGTCAATCAAATCACTCCCAGCAGTACTCCTCACGCATTAAGTTACGGTAGAGATTGTTTCTTATTTGGTTTAGTATACCTCTCTTCATTTAGTCTAAAATGTCAGCCGTCTCCTCGCCCTAACCCAGACGGCTGACATTTCAGACTACTCTTTATTTTATTTTCAGACTCACACTGGGATTTTGTTTGTGAAATACTAAATCTTACGCTTCGCGTGCTGAAACCAGGAGCAAAATTTTACGCTCAGGTAGGGATGGCGAGGCAATTCGATATTAATATTTTAGCAAAGAGTGGTTAGCTGTCTGACTGACTTAAAGCGGTAAATAATGAGAGACATAACCAAACCTTCAAATGACTTAGCTAAACGAACCGGTCAGCTGGGTTGGCCGGTAACCTTGTGGTGTTCTTTATCTTTATTGTTTGCTCCCTTGCTTTCTGCAATTCTGTAACTCACAGTTGCTTACATTGCTCGGCTTTTTTTTAGGGGACGAATGGTGCTTCGCTAAAGAAACAGATAGTGCAGTATGAAGAACAGCTAATGAATCTGTGTTACCCTGTAGAGTTTAGAAGGGATTGCGTTCATGTTCCTTCATATTTAGAAAGGTATCTTTTTTTTAGTTGGTAACCCCGTGACTCCCAAGCTGATGAATCTGTGTTACCCTGTAGAGTTTAGAAGAGAATTCGTTCATGTTCCTCCATTTAAAGAAAGCCATCTTTTCCACGTGGTAACCTGTGACTCCTAAACTGGTGAACCTGTCACAGAGTGGTACCCTGTAGAGTCTAGAAGGAAATTCGCTCATGTTCCTTCATTTGAAGAAAGGCATCTTTGTTACCTCTATTACTACTTACCCTATAACCCTGTGGTACGCTGTAGAGTTCAGAAAGTTCACAACCAATTTTGCCAAATAGCGAGGAAGAAATAACACACCCAAGGAGTCCAGGTAACGCTCACTACCCTACTGAAGGTGGACGAACGGTTATTTTTATCTTGGCTCCAAGGAGAGAAATGCTTAAGCCCTGAATTCTTAGTTTCGCGGCGTCACTTTTCTGTCCTCCAAAAACCCTTCATAGTTTGGTGCACTCAGGAAAATGAAGGGGCGAACCTGGCAGTGCATGTGGGTTCCCCGAACCGACCAGTCTCGTTTCTCTCTCTTTATCTACCCCACCCCACCTCTCGTGAACATTCCCAGTGTTAATTGTTCCGTTTTCCCTCCCCCTCCTCCCGTAAGCCGGGTAAAAGTTATCAAAACCCAACCAGTATCTTGGAATCAGAGTGTTGTCCTACAACTGAGTCTTCTGCCCAAATCTCTGTTGTTTCAGTAACGTGTTGAGCGATATTTCTGATTACATATTTGATTGTTCTTTTCAGTTGGACTTTCTATGAAGTATGGAAGAAGTAAACAGCCAAGTTTAACTCTTACACGGACTGGCTTTAGTTGGCTAACCGGTTTTCAAACTTGTTTTGTTTTGCTTCCTGGTCTTATTCAGTCACACCTTATCGACACATTGGCCCATCCGAAAACAAAACGAGCTAGTTTTGGAGTGTTTGAAAAGGTTGAGGTGTCATTACGCCAAATTCTAGTTTTTCATCACAGTTCTTACAGAAGGTGTGGCTGTTACTGACACCCAAGCAAATTTCTGCCCACAAGGTCAAGAGACGCATCTGAAACTTGGAACTTAAAAAATAGCACAAAAAGTTGTCGAGACACGGACTATTTATTGAGTCGATGCTTTGTGGCCTTTCTTTACAATGGTGTTGGCAGGAATAAATGTCAAATTTGTTTTACTTTAACCAGTTTGAGTTTGGAATTTATTTGGAGCGAGAGAATAGATGAAAAACCGGGGGATTTTTTTTCGTTAAATGTGTAGCTTGCAAGTTTCTAAATATAACTCAGTGTCCAAGTCTATAAATTCTAATTATGTGGTGCTTTAAGGGTCATATATAGCACGAGGCACTTGTCATGTTTTGCTTTAAATGTGAACCTTAACGTGAATGTTTGTACCAGCGTAACGGCAAGTGACAAGTGGTGTATTCTATGGTATAGCCACTAGAAAGCTCTGCATGACTATCCTTTACCATGCCATGGAAATTGAAGGGTCCATACAGTCGATGCAGCATAACCGCGCGGGTTCAGTAGCGAGAATACCGACGGATGTTTGCCCGCTTTTCTGCAATCTGATTGGCTGAATTTTCTGTGACCTGCTGTATGATTTTACTGTGGAAAGAACTTGGGGCTATTTTTACTCTGGTAACGATCTTACCAACGTGGTTCAGGAGGAGACATTGCACATACAAATGTTGAAAGCAGATGTGAAATAACTACCGCTTTTTGGTGCCTCGTGTACATAGATACATCCTTTATTTAGGTCAGAAAGATTTTTTTTCTAGCAACCTGGTGGGCAGGATATTTTTTCCCTTCTAAATGTTCTACAGGATATTTTTTCCCCTCATTTCTCTGCAGGAATTTTTTTTCGTCCAAAAAGGGTCATGTGTTTACATACAAATTGTAATTACATTTACGTTGTGGTCATTGCAGTAATAGTCCTACTGCACCTGTCAGTGGTTTTTCCCCAGAGGGGGAGGGGGGGGGGGTGCCGGGTATACCCACCGGGTTTGGTCTAAAATTGTCTCCCCTGGGTTGGGATTTTGACGAGGACGAAAGCCCCACCCTCTGCGCGGTCCCTGACCACAGGCAGATGTGAAAATGTTTAGTATCCAAACATAGCAGAAAGCTGTTCAGAAATGCGCATAGCATGGTAACTGCTACTAGAATTATTACTGAGTTACAATTTAAAAGTGGACTGAAATCTCCATAACAAATGTGAAAGCAAAATTGAAGTTAGTTGATCATGGCCTAATTGAAAAGTAGCTCTAATAATTCTTGCTCATATGAAGCAATAATTCTGCAGCATCACCAAATCCAGAGTTCAAAGGGACCAAGGGAAGAGAATGGCTGCAGTTTTGCAGGAATTTTATTTTCAAAATCGCGCTTTCAAAGGCGCACGGCAATAGCGAAAACTAATACCCAGCAAAGGGTAGAAAAAATAATAGAACCACGGAAAAGAAAAGAACGGGGGTGGGGGGGATTGGAATATAGCGTCTCTGTTGAGGCGCATCGCGCATACATTCGTTTGTGGACAAAAGACATGGAAAATTTAGGGTCTTCAGTTTTCGGAATAGCGCAAGCCAATAGCAAACACTAAGACCCGGTAAAGTGTACAATGAAAAAGGATATGGCGTGTCTGTTCCAAATGCAAATAATCAAGGTAAAAGAGAAACAAAAAACAAGACCAGTTTTATTCTTCAGACATAATGCATGGTGTTAGCTCAACAGGAAGTTTCAGATCAAACCGCCGCCAAATTTCGAGGGATCAAGGAGCAAACACAGCAAAGCCCTTGTATCGCTTGCAAATTCTGTGGCACATTAAAATCCACACTAGAGAAAGGTTTCCTGGAAATGGTACAAAGTGCTCAGCGTGCCAGAAAACAAATCATTTCGCATCAGTTTGTTTGTCTGTGCCCCAGAAGAAGCGTCAACAAGTAAACTTCGTAGATCAGCGAAACGAGACTGACAGTGGTTATGACGAAAGGGGCCATTGTTCAACCTCGTTCCCAGGATTCTCTCCTACTCGTCCAGTGAACGCTTCAGTGGATAAGTAGGAGAGAGTGTTGGCCATGGGTTGCGGGTCTTCGGTTTCGCCGCTACAACCGCTTGGATACATGTGTTCCTCTACCCGGGGAACATTCATTCTTTCATAAGAACTTTTTTCATAAGACAGGGACCGCGCAGGGGAAGGGCCGGGGACGGGGTGGGTGGGGGGGGGGGGGAGAGAACAGGGCCCCACACTTTTTGTGGAAAAAAAAAATAAGAAATTTAGTGAAATACATTTCCAACAATGTAAGGTTCTGCACTTGTCTTTCTCGGGCTAATTGCGGTCGGCTACGGTTGGCGGACCTCGTATCCAAATTTATGACTGGACCGTTTCGATCCCAAGTCTGACGGAATCAGCCTTATGAGTTAAATTGAGTTAGATGCATTTTAACCAATTTTATAGTCACCCCCCCCCCCCTCCCCCTCGATTGACTATTGTCGCTGTTCTCTTGCTGGAGAGAATTGATGCTGCAGACCATCTTTACATCCATCAACGGTCATGTTGTTTCCACGTACTTGTATTTCAATAATATGGCCCCAAGGGGTGCTTGAGATAATAATAATAATAATAATAGCAAGGCATTTGTCAGCGCATTTAAAATTCTCAATGCCCTTACAGCGAGAAGCGAAAACTCTCAATCATTTATATAATCTTAGGTAACAAAGAAAAATAAATAAATAAATAAAAATAAATAAATAAGTAGATAAAATCGTATCGCTAACTAAAAGTTAAAATAATCGCAAAAGAGAAATGTTTTAAGTTTCTTCTTAAAAATAGTCACAGTCTCAGACTCTTTCAAAAATTTAGGCAGACTGTTCCAAAGTTTCGGGGCGCAATAAGAGAATGTTCTTTGACCATAAGTGGCTGTCATGACATTCGGAACTTGTAAAAGTAAAAGATCAGATGAACGTAAAGAACGAACTGGAACTGAGATATATTCAATGTGTGGACTTCTTGGTCAGTGAAAAGTTTTTGGGTGCAGTTTTTCAGGTTAGTTAGACTAGAGGCCCCGAGACAAATAAATGGTTGAAATCTTAACCCTGTTAATTCCCAAGATCTGATTATTACATTCTCCTTTCTAACTGCTATACAGTTCTTTGTACATTAGTTTAGAGAATTTGGGGTTTCATCAAGATAACACCCTCTAATTTCATCACCTGTCTGCTGGACATTACAAGAAGTTACATGCTAATCTCATCTGGGAGTTAGAGGGTTCAAGATTTGGCCTGATAATCCCTCAGCATGGAGACAGCATTGTAAGGAAGCAGCTTGTTGGGCCACACACTTTAAACAAATCACGTTAAGGCAGTGGGTGGCCAAATAGCCATCCTGTAGTACAATGCAAAGTTAAGACAAAAGTAAGCCTATAAGATCTTTTTTATTTTTCTTGTAACACAACTAAGTTTTTAACAAATGCATGCAATGGTGAAGTAACTCAACAATGACAATGCCTTTACAGCTAAAAATTGCATTAAGAAGAACATGTTATCTTGCTGCACCAGCAGTACATCTAGTAATGGAATGTTTTACCTTGAATGGTATCTTTTTAGTACTAAAAATCATTCACTGAACATTACACCTCTTCACCTTCACGTACAGGTACATAGACTTTCTCTAAAGCCCCATTTACACTGCCGAAAAATTTTGGCACGGCTCGGATGAAAAAAGTACGCGTACCAAAAAAATTGGTTCGGCACGGATAGATTTTGTCGTGTAAACGATTTTGCCTTATCCGTACCGAGCCAAAATTTTACCCGTGCTCGGACCTACTCGCGAGGTAGTCCGAGCACGGATAAAATTGGTACGCGATCCAGAAAATCTAGCCCAGCTCGGCTAAAGTGTGCAGTGTAAACGATTAGACGTGCCGAACCAACTTTTCTCTGATGAGCCTTCGCGCCTTTGGTCAGCACCGATTTGGAAGAGCATGTGCAAATCGACCCGCGATTCACTGTCCTCAACATGGCGCTTAGCGGGAAGCCGGAGACGCGGCAAAAGTCGCCAGGAAAATCTCGCGGGATAGCGTGGAAGGACAAAGATGTAGAGGAGTTAATAGAACTGATGAAAGAAACAATTATTTACAGTTTAGAAAACGCTAAAACGCCGAAGGAAAAACGTGCTGTTTACAAAAGTGTTCAAGTGCAACTGGAAAACAAAGGTAACGTTCAGCATGTGGCAAATATTGCACACTGAAACTAGTATTCACTTCAAGATTTATTGCGAGTTCCTTGAAATAATAAGGTTAGGAAGAAAATAATTCATCTTCTGTTAACTTTTTCGGGTAGACTGATTTTACACGTTCAATTTAGCTGCTGGTTTAATCTTACGGACTGAATGAGTAATTAGATTTTTGCTTGCCGTTTTTTTGGAAAAAAAAAACGTGTTAACACTGTTACATGATAACCGGCGTATTTGTTTTGTTTTTGTATCTGTTGACAAAATTCGCTTTTTTATATAGGGATACATTTTAAATTAGAAAGTATCATTAACAAGTGGAAAAAGCTGAAACAGCAATATAAACAACATCATGATAAACAAAAACGAAGTGGGACTGAACGTCGGAAGAAATGGAAATTCTTTGATGGCATGGATCAAATATGTGGTCACAGGGATACATCTTCACCCGCATGTCTTATTGATTCAGGTCTACCTGATGAAGGTGCAGGTAAAGTGTTTCTTATGTCTATCTGGTGGGGAAGGGCCTACATGGTATATGTAAATATCAGGATAATGACCTCCATTATGCTAAGCTTAGCCGTTTGTGAGTGACTCCATTTCAAGCTTTTACATTTTTATGTAAGCTCATGTATACCTTTAAATTTTTTGTGCAACTGAACATTGCATGGAAGTCTGTGCTTTAAAAGTTATTATTACTACTATTATTATTATTATTATTAGAAACCACACTGTCATACTGGCAAAAGTGGTGGCATATTATCTTTCTGTGTCAAAAAAGGTTAGCACAAGGAACTGAGGGAGAGCAGAAAATTTGTATTGTATTTATCTCGTTTTTGATGTTAGTGTAATATTATTTCTTTCTCTCTGTTCAGATTTGGAAAGTGAAACAGGTGATGATAGCAAAATTGGCTCTGATGATGAAGTGGCAAGTGTGCATGATGAAGAGCAAAGCAGAGATACAAATGACGTGTCTGCAGAGGTATGCAGTGAACTTGCTAAACGCAAACTGGAGCTAGAAGAGGAAGAATTAAAACCTTTTGTCAAGAAAAGCAAGGTTTCCAAAAAAGAAAGGAAGACCAAGCTTGAGAAATCTATTGCAGTATTAAGTGACAGCTTTAAGGATGCTGCTGAACGGGAAATGGATATGCTGATGAAGCTTGAACAGATGCGACACAAAGAAATGTTGGAACATGAGATACGGTTGAAGGAACTGGATAATGAACGTCGCAGAGAGGAACGACAACATGAACTGATGGTGCTAAATCTTTTAAATAACAATAGAAATCCATATCCACCCCAAATGATGGATTTCTATAAAGGAAACAATTCCGGCCCCAGTGGCAGTGAAAGCAGTTATTTTGAGCTTTAAAACCAAAGCTCTCAAAGGTAGCATGTTGTGGCCTGTACTGTAGAAAGATTTTTCCTCTTAAAACAAGTTGTTGTTTCCTGTTCAGCTAAGAATATGAATCAGTGGTATTATTAATTCCATTGAACTGTTAAAGAACGTTGTTTTAATTATAAGCTGTGACAAAGCTGATATAATTTCCTAGTTACACTGTTTATCTTTTTAAGGAGTCAATTTTGTATAACAAAAATGTTGAACAGTAAAGAGTGACAAATATGAAAGCTTGCATGTTGCTTATAAAGTTATATCACGATCTTGATATTTTTCCCCGCAAAATATTTCAAATAAAGTTGCTATTGAACCACAGTGTTTTAACTGGCTACTACAAATGTACTAATGTACTTTACATCCCGTTTTAATTTCAAATACAGATTTGATCCAACTGAAAAAAGGAATCGCATTCCACTGCTAATCGAAGGGAAACCTTGCACACACAACTATTCTTTTTCGAACGTTAAATATATATACTGTAAAGACTCTGGGCAAAATATTACAAGACTTTCACTGATACAGCTTCTCATTTACAAAGGTAGATTGGCTACAGCAGTGTAAGTTCAAGATCTATTTGCAAACACCCTTAAGAAAAGAGAAGGTTCGTAATAGTCCATTCACCATTTTCACATAGACACAATGCACCTCCCCCCCAACCCCCCCCCCGCTCCTCGGCCCCAATTATTCCATAACCATGGTTTCCAATTTCTTCTGGGTATTACAGTCATTCCAAGGCAAATCGAACACAATTTGAGGGGGGGGGGGGGGGTAAACAAGGTGCATTATGGCCTACGTGAAAATGGTGAAATGAGGAAAAAATTGAATTTATTCACTGCCACTACCAAGTGACCGGCCCTGAGGTGTCGTGAAAAATACTGCCAGTGCATCTTGAATGTTGGAGGCATCTCTTTCCCTCTGATTTGCCAATGGGATGTTGTCAGGCTGTTCAACACCATTATGGACGTCCTCAAGCCATTCTTCTAAAAAGTCATCCTTCCTTAATTCACAGATGTTATGAAGTATGCATGAAGCAGCCACCAAGTAGCATGTGGACCTAACAGCCATATCTATACGCTTAAGAACACAACGGAAACGTCCCTTCCATCTACCTAAGGTGTCCTCCGCAGTCATACGTGCTCTGCTGAGCCAGTAATTGAAATTCCGTTGCCAATTGGGTGTGTTTTGGTTTTCTGGATAAGCCTTTATTAGCCAGTCCAAGAGAGGGTAGGCTGGGTCCCCAAGAATCAAAGGGCCCATATCAACACCGAGTATTGATTCTTTGATGCCGGGATCAAAAAGTTGCCCATTACATCCACGATTATAAAGCTCTGAGTTGGACAGCACTCGGGCATCATGGACACTGCCTGGCCAACCAATGACGACATCTCGAAATAAATACTTTGAATCCACCAGTGCCTGCATCACTATACTGTGATAAGATTTCCTGTTTATGTAATCAGTACGGTTTTCCAGGGGAGCTTGTATGGGAATATGGGTACCATCGATAGCACCTACACATGATGGAAATCCCCATTTCTCTTTGTACAGCCTCATGACTTCCCTCAAGTCTTCCCCTTTAGGTACTTTTAGGAAATCGTTTTTCAACTTTTTTGTTACAGCTTTACAAACATCTCTAATACAAAGACAAACGAAGGACGTGGAGACACCGAATAAGTTAGCTATTGTTCTGTATTCCGCAGTAGAACTCATGTAATAGAGGGTTATTGCTGTCCTCTTCTTCGGAGAGACGGCTTTACGCATTGCAGTGTCCTGTCGAACAATTTCGCCCTGAATCTCTCTAACAATGTAGTCGAACGTTGACCTTGAAACGCGGAAGTTGTCATACCACTCTTTTTCTGTAAAAGCTGTCTCCACTATCTCAAACCATTGACTACTTCGTGTCAGTGTCCAAAACCGTCGCTCAATAGAAGTACAAGCGAGAAGTGATAAAACAATTAACAACCTGTACCTCCGTCTTTTTCTATTCTTCTGTAAAGCAGTCGAGAGAAAGGTCGATTTCCGTATTTTCTGCTGGAACACATGCGGTCTTCTTATGAGAAGAAATTCTAAGAACTTTTCGTCCGCCATGTTAGCAGCATGCGCACTAGGCAAGAATCTAGTACGCTGGCCGAGATGTTGAGCCTTTTACCCGTACCAAAACATAATTTTACATCGTTTAGCACGGTAGAAGAAAGGACGTGTAAATGACTAATCAGTACTATTTTTTTGGGTACGCGTACCATTTTTATCCGAGCCGTACCTAAAATTTTCTGCAGTGTAAATGGGGCTTAAGTCTCCTAGAACTTGAATCAGGTCCTTGCCAAAGTGGAACTTTCCTCCATAGCAGTAACATCTTTTAGCAGTTTCTAAGTTGACATTGTATGATTGGGAAATCATCAACAATATCATTTTTCTGCAAACTGAACACTGGGATATTCGCTTACAGATATCCCCAGATGAAACTCCAGCCACATAATGAAGTGGACACCACTGGAGATCTGCCTTCTTTTTCTGGTGGCACAACCACATACAATATTCTAGTAGACCTACAAATTGTGGGTAAATTTTCTTCAATAATTTCTCTAAATGTTCTGCTTTTTTGGTTAGAACAGTTTTCATAGTTTCCTTCTCAAGGTCATTAAAATAATTACTTGAAACAATATTTTCCAACTCCAAGCTTTGAATATATCTGTAGCACTGCTGCCGAACTGCTTCCAGCCGTACATCACCTTTTGCAATCACAGAGTGATTTGACAGGTAAAGTATCTGAATAACATTAAATTCGTGCTTGGGTTCTTCTTGAAGGCACTTGATACACCGATCAATAAGACCATTCACTTGATACTCATCTGCCAGTTTTATAATATGTTCAACATTCCAAACTAAAATAGAAGAAAAAGGATAAAATTTGTCATTGAACTGCTCCAGGAAAATCCCATACACATGTTTATTAAAATTACCAGAGCAGCACACTGTGTGTTGTGGGTGCTGCGGCCTTTTCAATAATATTGTTTTAATTTGTAAGCTACCTTCACCACAAATAAATGCTGTGACCTCAATCAACCCCTCACCATTTATTCAAAAATTTACCAGAGTTTTAATCTGGTGTTCATACAAGGCTGGCATATAATTTAACTGAGAAAATATGGTACATTGCTCAATGTCAGATCCAAACAGATTTATGGGTGTAGGGGTACAGCTGATGGCAAAAATCTGTCAGTCCCTTACTTGTGACTCCTGCATTTTCCTTCACATAAAGTTGCTTCAGGAAGTCTAAAACCTCAGATGCCTTTTTCCCTGGCAGTGGGATTTCTTTGGCTGTGGCTTCTTTGAACTGAGAATTCAGCATGGCTTTGAACACTGGTGAATGTATGCTCAGTATCTGACGATGCACATGAAACTTATCATCTTCCACCACAAGAATCAAATCGCTATCTTCCCACAGCTCAGAAAAAGGATGCTTCTCATGATCATGCTCATGTGATGGCCCTCCTCCATCTTTATTAAAAAAAACAGAAACATACACATTTCAGGTAGAAAAAAGAAAGAAACATCTTAGTCACCTGAAATCTGGAGTATCCCCACTGGGATTTTGGGATGGTCAAGGATTAACACATCAGCTTATAACACACAAAAACCAGGCCTCACAGGCAAAATGCATGCAATTGGAGGAGTAACTCCAGAATAACCTGTCACTTTTGACCATTACTGTCTTCTTGTAGCAGCAGCATTTGAAGTCTGAATAAGACAGACAACAACACATGCTATTCAGTGCAAATTAAGTGGAGGGGCATTCTGCAGTTTAGCCCAATGGGACATTATTCTCTCTTAAGAACGCAGTTCACTGTTTGCAGCGGATTGGTTTTCATGGTTGCACAATTGCAATTTGGCAGGTTGCTTTACAGGTCACATTCTACATGTAAACATATAAATAAACAAGCCGAAAGGTGTCTCCTAGCCCTGATTATGGTACAAAATTTTAGATCGAGGTGAAACTGTTTGGCTTTACAGTCAACAATCAACAAAACAGTGACCTGTAACCTGTGGAATGGGACATTCCATTTTTTAACTGCCCTCTCATGGAGGGCATGATTCTGACAGGCCTTCCTATTGCCAATTCAGGTTCCAACACCACCATGCATGACAGAAAAAAGTGATTCTGACACCCCATACACTCCTCTTTAGCAACCTGACACCCTCATGTAAACTAAAATAGCTGTTTCCAACACCCCCTAATAGAGCATTTTCACAGTCACGCAATAAAAATTAAATCAAGAACCATACATTGGATGAAGTCAAGAAACTGGGATGAAATAGGAAAAGAATAAAGAATTCACCTTTCCAAGGTTTAGCTCTGTGTGTTATTTCAAACTTCAGCTATTCATTGAAATGTTCTGCACAAATTTACAGAGCCCAGTATGGATCCGCCATATTGGTATCCCACTGTGGAACACCAATATGGCGCCCAGAAATAATGTAAACATCTGGATCTTACTTTGGTTATCTAGGCAACTGGTTAACTGTAAATTGAACAATCAAGCCTTTAGATTAACACTTTTCCACTACTTTGACTTCTCAAATGGCTTAGAATCACGAGATAACTATGTATTTTTTGACAAACATGGTAAGCTTAAGTCACGCAGTGCCATAACTGTTATAATTCAAAACACACTGGTTTCTAAACGAAGAACGCTATTGAGCTGGAAGGTTGTGAACAGATCTAAAATTAACACCTTTTATGCCTAACGTGGTTAAGACGTTTGGTAGGTCTCTAGATTTTGATGACGTCACATGAAAATGCTGGTTAGTTTGAGACATAATAAATAAACCTTTTCGCGGTAAAATCCGCCATTTTGAAAATGGGGCAAACAGCGCGCCTAATGAAGTGTTTGTATGGGGATTGCGATGTGAAATAACTTTGTAATATTGAGTATCTGTAGAAAATTTGAATAGTGAAGGCAATTTGGAGGGCTAAACAGTACTCCTTTTAAAGCTGAGGGATACAGCTGAGCTAGAAAGCGAAGAAACGAGTTTTTAATTTTCAATACATTTGCCTGTAATCTCCGCGAAGCCAGGCGGGAAGATTTTACCGCCCGAAAATCAAAAACCCGTTTCTTCGCTTTCTAGCTCAGCTGTATCCCTCAGCTTTAAAAGGAGTACTGTTTAGCCCTCTAACGTTTCTTCACCATTCAAAGTTTCTACAGATACTCCCTGAATATTACAAAGTTATTTCACATCGCAATCCCCATACAAACACTTCATTATGCGCGCTGTTTGCCCCATTTTCAAAATGGCGGATTTTACCGCGAAAAGGTCTATTTGCCCTCCATAGGGACGAGGGGGCAGATAAAAAATAAAATGTCCCAATGTGACCTGTATATGTAACAACCTGCAGACGATCGCAGAAGAATATAGAACACGATTCTATCCCCTGCGATATCATCTGCGGTCACGATCACAGGATTGCAAACGATCGCAGGAGTGCATTTCCACACGATCGCAAACTATCGAAGAACTAGGTTAATTACGGCTTACGGAATCGCACGCCGGCTGAATGCTCTGAACCTACCGGAATCAGGGTCTGAATTCTCCACCAACAACGCCGGAACCGGGGGACGTATCGCGCTTTCCAACTGTTGACGAGAGGTGCGCCGACCCAGAGGCATCTTACTCTTGCTGCTGTAGCTGAAGCTTCTCCTTCCCAAGCACACTTGCGCTCAAGTTATGTCACGTGGGAGTCCACGTGGGAGGGTTTCCTGGAAAATATTCATACCGGTTCCAGGATCCAGGATCGGGGATCAAGGGCCATGCGTAGCTCTCAGAAGCTACGTTTATACATTTATATTCAATGTATTATGACCAGCTTTGTATTCGCTAGGCATGAGATAAAAGTTGGCTGCCCTTTTGAAGAATTAATGTGCCGAAGACCACATACATACGCAGGTCCCATTATGGCTCTTGACATACACACATATTTATTTATCCAAGCAGTCAAAAAGCTATACAGGATGTTGAGAAAAGGCCAGCAGTACTTATGCCTAGATTATATTGCATAAAATACAAAGAAAAAACAACAACAACAACATCAATTGGAGCTACACATCATTGCGTTCCTATTGAAAGCAGCAGTAGACTTGGCATTTACAGCAGACATAGGGAGGCTACTCCACAGGGGAATAGTAAGAGGAAAAAAGGAGAACTTAAAAGGGCGATTTACACGATACGATTTGTCGCGCGTCTTGGCATATGCGACACAACGTACTAACAAAGTTGTTCCGTGTGACTGCTCCTACAACTTCTCCACCAAAGACGCACGTGGCCTAAATTTGTCGTAGGATTTTAAATCATGTTTTAACTCCATACGACAGTCGAAGGTATAGGTAATATTGAATGACAAGTGTCGTATACGATTTTTTGCATGGCGCGAGCAGCGCGAACAGCGCGCGCTACAGAAGTAGCATGCGACAGTCGTAAGCAAAAATCGTACCGTGTAAATCGCCCTTTATATGC
Source organism: Galaxea fascicularis (assembly GCA_948470475.1). Classification (NCBI taxonomy): domain Eukaryota; kingdom Metazoa; phylum Cnidaria; class Anthozoa; order Scleractinia; family Euphylliidae; genus Galaxea; species Galaxea fascicularis. The sequence continues at coordinate 5,726,506 of OX419338.1, read as the reverse complement.
ATTACTATGGGCAAAGATATGCCTGAACTTGTACGCATGGTTAGACCAAGTGCTACTAAGACTAGTAAAATAATTGTATTACGATGGACTTCTGCTTCTGCTTCTTCTTCTCCTTCTTATTATTATTACTATGTACAGAAGGTTCAACTGTATGCTACATTATAATAAAGCTACACAGGGCACATGACGTAGCCTGTGAGCCATGGAGTAAAATAATAAATCTGACTTATGTAAAAATCTAAAATCTATATACACCATTAGACGACCCTGTAAACTAAACTGTGTCCTTTCTATTTCTTATTCAAATTTCCACCTATGTTCAGAGTTCCCTATAATACTGCTCTCTGCATCTTCCGCAGCACATTGGTGCACTTCTCCCCCCAACGATTCAGATTACTCCGATTCAGTATTTTATCCAGTATTTCATTATCATTATTAGTATTATTATTAAATATGCCTGAAACTGCTTTGAGTTACCTTGATTGTTTCGCCTTGAATGTACTCTGTACAATTACTTTCGGTCGCGTTTAGCCTAGAAGACATAAATCGTAATGTCGCTAAATGATATTAGGTCTTTTGCGTCCAGTAAGGACATGCGGCTTAACCCTAAAAAGTGTAGGGAGTTAGTTATCAAATTTTTGCAGTACCTCCCGGCAATTCCAGGCATGTTAGACATCGATGGCTCCCCGGTAAGGAGAGTGGAAACCTACAAGATCTTAGGAGTACACTTAAGTAGTGATCTTACGTGGAAGATGTGCATATTGAATATATCGTGAAGAAAGCAAGCAAACGCCTATATGCGCTAAGATCACTCAAGAAGGCTGGCGTACAACCGAGTGACCTAGTGGGCATCTACTGTGCACTTACTAGATCTGTGCTCGAGTATGCTGCACCAGCGTGGTTGGGCCTCCCTGTTTATCACCCTTTCCGCACGCCGATTATAACACGGCCCTTTGCAGTGTTGGGCTTGGATCACTCGCTGATCGCCGCGATGCCATTTGCGCTAAATTTATATCTAAGGCTAGGACATCACCTCCTCTCAGCTATATTCTCACGATGGTTAACAATTACGTTCAGGTCAGCAGCGCTATGAGCAAGTTAAAGGCCACACGGAGAGATTTAACAATTTTGTTACTGTACGTTTTCAGTAAGGTATATATGACCCACCACTGTAATTCAGGAGTCTTATTCTGCAAGAGTGGCGTTTAATAAACTATCATCGTCATCATCATCATCAATTCAGGACACAGTTTACCCTAACACAAGACGAGTTACAGCCTCTTTGAGTCTGGTTTAAAAAAAAAAAAGAGAATTGCCTTACGCTCATGACTTCTTGTCGCCCAAAAGATACTTAATGTTACCAGGAAAATCCCACAGCTGTTTATCAAGCAAAAAACCGTTAAAGATGAAATACCTAAAGGGCCCTGTTTATGTAAGTCATAATGTAAAGTCGAGCCCATGCCAGTGATGTCGATAAGTACTAACGTTTTGAAGCAAACTTGCATTGATTGCCTATGGTGTTTCCTTGCGGACATAAATGCCACAACTAAAAAAAGATGATTCCATTCAAAAAACTAACAGCCACATTGATAAAATGGCTTGAAAAAAATAATTTAGAATGAAAAAATTGTGGTTTTAATATTAAAACTTATGTCCAATTTCGGCAACCTCGTTCCCAGGACCTTTCCCTTGGTTTTGGGGGGTGGGGCGCCCACCCCCACCCCACTCCCGCCCGTCCACCCCCCAAAACGAAGGGAAAAGTCCTGGGAACGAGGTTGCAGTCTCGGGCTAATAGAAACTTCAGAAGGACAGTTGAATTCATGTATTGACACTGTTCCAAATTTCTGGCAAGTAAATTAGACGAATGTGAGAGCACACAGTCTTCTTTTCATCGCATTAGGCGGTTTTCGTGAACGTCCGACTTTAAGAGTCCAAGGATGTATCCTTTGAAAATCATTTGTTTTGATCGTAACCGTATTTTTGTAAACTCTCAATCTAGCTGATAGCTTTACATGATTGGCAACACGCCATCTACACCAAACAACCATAAATGAAAGTGTTATATTTGAATTGCTTCTATAAAATCACGAAAAGCAAGTGAAGTTAATTTTTTTTTTGTCAAGAAGCAAATAATGAAAACACGTGCATCGCTGTATAACTATGGGCTTTGTACTGTAGAAATGGGTGGGGAACAGCTTTCTTTTAACATTGCTGCATGAGCTGCAACGCTTGTGAATAAAGATTTGATTTAACAAGACATAATAAGTCAGGTCTTTTTTTTTCAGTTCACCACCATGACCAGTTTGTAGCGTTTGTTAACTGAGCTGAAATGTCCTGTTAACTCGCCGATTAGCTAACCATATGCATAGGAGCGCTTGTTAAGTGACGCATCAGGACAGTGCACCTCGTCAAAGGTGTGTGGGACCAGGGATCACAGTCCCAGAATCTTGATTAGCAAATTTTAGTGGGATCAGGGATCAGACTTTGCCGCGTTTCAGAATTTTGGGCCAAGAAATGGGACCATGGACGAAAAAATATAGCTCGTTACGAACCTGGCACCAAGTATCGTTTTAAAAACCTAAAAGCCGTTCTAACAGCAAGTAAGCAGCTGAGTAAGGGAATTCTATTTTCTGGATGTCTGGTTCGTTTAAAATTGGGAAATTAGCTTTTGGGGAACACCCTTGAACTGACAAGTCAAGCAACTTACTGCGAACTCCTCTCTCTCCTGCACCTAGAACTGCTCCCGAGAAATCCCTGTATTTAGTTCATTTTCTGTCCAGGTAGTGGAATCTCATCGTTGGTGGCGTCTAAAAACCCAGCCGCCAAGTTCTAGTGGACTACGGAGAACGGCTTAATTTCAGTCAGGGTGATTGCAAAACTGTGCTGTACATGTGTGAAAATAGATTTTGACCTGTTCTCGGCGAGATTGAAGGTTTCAAGGGAATGAGTATAGATTTTGACCAGTGTGACGATAGATTTTCACCACTGTGACGATAGATTTCTTCCTCGTCTTCGTGAGGATGACAACACAAGCAGTGTGACGATACATTTTTCTCTTCTTGGCGAGGATAAGAGATCTATCGGATAATATATTTTCACCAGTGTGACGATATTTTTTTCGCCCGTATTAACGGTGTTTATTTAGACGGGAAACTAAACACGGAGACTTTAATAATTGGGGGAAATTAGCTCTTGACCTACTTGGGCGAGAAGGGATCAGGCTAATTGGATTCGTCAGGTAACAAAGTAAAACACGATCTTCAGCAGTAGAGATACATTAGTTTGACTTCAGGCTTTAACCCTTTATATAACCTTTCAAGATGCCATCGATTGTTGCCATGGAAGAGGTGTCCTACCTCGTAGGCCGTTGTAAGCAAGTTGACGATAAGGACGAATAAAACCGGGGATTAAAGCTGAGAGGCTTTTTTGCTTTCATGTCGCCAGTATTTACTATTTTATTAAAACTGTGTAAATTACTTTCTGCAGTTTTAACTGGAAACAAACAATTTTCCAGTTTGCCCTGGCACAGGAGCTAGGAAAAGCAGAATTACAGTTTTCCCACTATGAACCAACTGGAACTAACTGATCAGTGAACTTAACGCTAAAATCAGGTCACACATCACACATCAGCAGGTCCGCATCAGCTCATAGCTGCCGATGCAACTATTACTTTATTAGTAATTTTGTAATCCCAACCTGCTCTATCAAATAAAGTATTGATTGATTGGGAAGGGGTTATTTGAACCTGTCTTCGTCTTGTGTGGGGCTATTTGATTCTTGAAACAGCTTTCTTTCATATTGAATTGTTATGCTGCAACTGAGTTGCTAGTTCCAGCCTTTGTAGGAAATTAACACAAACTGAATTTTGCTCAGTGTTATGTAATTTGATATACACAGTGGACTAAACACAGCTTGAAAGGTCAACACGTACCGTTGGAGGCAACGTTATAGACGTGGAAATTATAGAGTTCTGTTTGGACCTGTTTCCCTTTCGTCGTTCTTGCATCCAGTCTGAAGATAATTGACGGCAAAGTGCCACCCGGGGTGGGGAAATTTTTCTGCATTTGATTGGAATGGTTTGCCCGTGGGCAGGGAATTTGACAGCAATTTTTTGCCTCCCACCCGCCAGCCGCAAAAGGCTTTAAATTAATAGGTGCGTTAACTTACTTATCGTGTGCCGAGTCAACATGCGCTGCTGAACGTGGCTTTAGTAAGGCTGAAGAGACTCTTAAAACCCTCTTCGAAGTACCATCACGGACGAGAAATTGAGCTCTATTGCAATTCTATAAATACATAAGCACTAGGTCGTGGATATTGACGGTCTTATAACAGAGTTTACCTGTCTGAAGGGTAGACAGACATCACTCCCTTTGTTTGCGAACCGCTTGATGGCGTTAGTGTTTTGCCGGGTTAAGTTTTTCGTAACACTGTTGCTTATCGAAAACACTAGAGACAGGTAAATAAACATCTAACTTCTTCATTTTACTTCGTATTTATTTATTGAAAATATCCCGCGGAAAAAGCAGGAAACGGCATTTCCGAGATTCTAACTTTCGGAATTTTCTGGTTGAACATGCTCCCAGACCCACCAAGTAGTAAGCACCGAAGGCGCTAAAAATTGTCTTCTGGTGTGTACATCACACGCTATTACTATCGTTACACTATTACTATTGCTACTGCTAATATTATTGCCATTGCTACTGTTCCTGTTCCTATTACTGTTGCTATTGGTTTATTCCAACCAAGTAATTAAATTGTTTAACCCTGACTCTAACTAAAAACTTTGGATGCCCCTACGATGAACCATTATTCATTTTTAGTTATTCCACTTCCTAAATTTTCCTTGAAATTTAGCTTGTTTCAAAGTTGACAAAAACCAAACACCCCGAATCACGGATCACTGTCTGTCATGAAAAAAAAATTCTGTAAGTCGGGAAAAACAAGGGTCAGTTTAAATGTATTTTTGCATAACTTTTGGGAAATCGGCCATAACAGAGTTATAAGAGACTCCATCTTTCCAAGTATGCTTATTACAGTAGCATTCTTGGCAGAAAGGATACAGCTGATCAAGTAATGTTTCCAACCTCTTGATTCTTTGCTCCAGGAAGTGCCGCACCTGTTTCAGGTCAAGATCCTCCAAATGCACTGTTTCAGAGAGCGTCTTCAGTCTCAAATCCTTAAGAAAGTCGTTGCAGCGACGACATACCTCATCTAGGCCATACAAGTCGGCAAGCGTCAATAACTGCATCACATTCTCCCTTCTTATTGGTTGATCCTTTACGAACTTTATACAAGGATCGAAAATGAGTTTGACCTGGTACTCGTCGCTTAACTTTAGAAGGTGGTCAACGTTTTGCACTAAAATTGATCAGAAAATGAATTAGCCAAAGGGATAAAATACAGAAACACCTGACTGGGTTAATCTCTCGACGTGATCATGATTATCTAAGATAATGACGAGATCTAGAGTGACGTTGGCGCGTGCAGACTGATCTAACACCGATTATATAATAAGCTGCATCATCATGCATCATGATTGGTTCTTCCTTATGATCTATAAGACGACAGACGCACGGATGACGTCATCACATAAAACTTTCCCCTCTATTTTTCTAAAATGGCGGAGAGTTTTGAAACCTCAGAGGACATTTTGCCACGGGTAGCCCAAGCTCTAAGGTCTGTGTTGACCTTTCTAATGGCCTCACCAACGTAATGGTGAAATTATAAGGCTTTGTATAGGGGAAAAAACGTATTCGATTTGAAGGGAAAATTAGAAACGATTTTCAATAAAAACTTCCCATCTTAACTCCTTTGTGGTACTCTTTGTGTCGTGTATGGTTCTTGGGCCGATTTGAAGGGATTTCGTGGTGGCGAGAGAAACCGTTATGATGTGACAAGTGACGTCAAAATGTGGTAAAAACAACAGTGACACACTCGGCTATCGCCTCATGGGCCACTTTTTTGTTCTTACCACATTTTGATGTCATCTGTGATCTATTACTGAACAGACGCACGGCGACATGGAATCTGTTTGTTAACTTGATCTATGACAAAAGCGTACATTGGGCATCGAAACCGCCTTACATCGGAAGTCGCGTTCAGTCCTCTCCGCGCACTGACAGACCAGTTCCCGTTGTGTTGTCTTGGATAAATCTGTCTATTATTTTCAAGTAAATGGTTGGGTCCCAGGGGTCTTAAGATAACTTAATGAAGGACGATCATCAGCCCTTGTGAGTATGGTCGTCCTGAGGGTTTCGAATTTGTCGGTTTCCGATCGACACTCGGAGCGGAAGTCAACACCAGAGTCAAGAGTCACACTAATCATGGCTTCCGTTCAAGTTGCCGAAAAGTCTTTCAACACCGACACTCCTCCTCAGGGCTACTATACACTCACTCGGGCGATCGTGCTCGATCAATTTGCCAGATAAACTAACACGTAATCTCGACTGGGTCTTGAACGTGCTGGTAGTAAATGTGCTTCAGAAAGTCCAGCACTTCACTCGCTTTTTTATCGGGCAGCGGGATCTCTTTGGAAGTGGCTTCTTTGAACTGTGATGTGAACATCGCCTTGAACACTGGCGAGTTCATTCTTAGTATCAAGCGATGAACATGGAACTTCTCACTCTCCACCACAAGAACCAAGTCATTCTCTTCCCACGGCTCAGAAAACCGATGTTTTACTTTTTCTTCTTGTACGTCTCCTAAATTGCATGAAAAAGGGGACATTAATGTCACGTACTCCTGCGGGATCTTGTGTCTTATGGGAGGCCTCGATTGATGGTAACGGTCGATACTCGGTCGATATGACGGTCGACTCATGGTCGATATATCGGTCGAGCCTCGGTCGCTACTCGGTCGATAATTGGGGATGACTCGGTCAATGCTGTACCGCTATGGCGGTCGTTGTATCGACCGAGGTGGCTGTCGGCCGATACAGATAGCAATACACCGACCCTTCACCAACACATCACCGATACTACATCGATATTTCACCGCTTACCGGCCGATAGCATCGGCCGATATATCGGTCACTTCGTCCTTATCTCAATCGACAATTTTGTTGACTTTCTCAATACTTTATTATCTAACTGGTGTTAGAGAAATGAAGCACCACGTTTACGGCAAACGGCTGAGATGACCTCGTGTCCTCGCTCTTTTTCGCGCCTTTTTCACGTTTGCCGTTTTCAACGTGAAGAGGTTTGTTTTCACGTTCATGACAAACGTGAGTAAAAACTGCCGGAATTTTTTAATGGTTGTCGGATGCATTAGCGATCGTATACTTTATTATTGATATAACAATGTGCTGTTCCTCTTTGTACATGAACGCATTGATGGGTGTGAGTTAACGCATTTATATCTCTGGGAGGGAGAGAAACGCGAAATTTCGCTCTTGATGGCACGTAAAACAGTCACGACTGTGGATTGCAAGCGCTTTTTGAGCATCCGAATGGAACGCGAGCTATCCGAAAGTAGTGGCCCCTTTTGCCTTCAAAATCCGAAAGTAACGAGTGCTGTCAGTTTCGGAATTCTACGTTATTTGCGACTTTTGGTGACAAGCTAATTGCGTTTTCGCTTAATTCGCGGATTCACGAGGGTCCTCTTTTCCTATTACACTTTGCTTGTCTTCTCCTTTGTTATTCTTGACGCAGACTTATACGTTGCAGGCAAAATCCTCGTTCCTTTTCGTGACCGATCGGGTATCGGCCGATGCATCGACCGATACTTTACCGATACTTGACCGACGGTTCACCGATATATTGCCGACACACCGCCGATGCTATCGCGACCGACTGTCGCTCGATCTCTCGACCGAAGGTAATCCAACGATCGGTCGATACATCGACCATATAGCGGCCGATGTTCGACCGACACTCGCCCGCTACTCGGCCGACACTCGACCGATGCTCGATGGATACATCGACCGAGATATCGACCGTCAGTCGACCGTGAGTCGATCTACATATCGACTGTTACCATCGATCGAGGCCCCCCTATAAGACACAAGATCCCTCCTGCGCCGCTTTCGCTATACGTTTAATCTAAACGCTGTTATTGTCCTTTCATTCATGTATATTATGGTATGTATAATCTGCATTACTATACGCTCCTCTTAAATTAAAGGGAGCGTATTCAAGATGGCATCCAGTCCGGCAAATACCAGAGATGGCGTAAACTGCTTACAAATCCCTTAATCTCTTCCTCAATCCTTCCAGAGTGCGATCGATCCCAAAAGCTTAGCGGCGTGGATTAGAGTACATTGGGTCGCGCCGCTACCTCGCCTGTCTGAGGTCCGTTTCTCAAAACCTTCGAAGAGTTTTTGGTCCCGAAAAGTAGTTCATTTAAGAGTCGTTTCTCATCGATTATATATTGGTAGATCTCTTAACAAAGTATTAGTGTGAACAGGGCAATTAATTTCGTACCCAGATCTCCCACGGTCAGGCTCACGTTTTTACACCTGCAGTGAGATCTGGGTACGAGAATTAAGGGTCATTGAAACAAAGCGTGACGAGACCGTGCATGATACTTGGATCGTGAGAGAAACCATAATTGTATTGTTGTTATGGTTTAGTTGCTTGTGTGCTAATTGACATCAAGGTGGCAACTGATTAACATAAAAGTCATTTTCTTTTTCTTATCAGTTGTTTCAGCTACACAGTGAATGCTTAAGGCCGTTTAGGCTGCCTACCTAGCGGTTTTGTAGACAAAACTGCTAGCTTTCCAGTAAAGCCTACCGGGTTTCCATATGATCGTAAACGATTGCAGAGACCTGGTACTGTTGTTTCCATATAATTGCTAAGGATTAGGCCCGGCCAGGGGGGGTAGTGGGATACCAATATACCCTATATTTTCCCCACAAGATACCAATATACCTTAAAATCGTAAAATGTGTCATACTTGATACCTAAAATTATGAATTATAAATTTCTATATCATATACCGAAAACCTAAAATTTCGGAAAAACTAAATAAAAAATACCATATACCTGAAATAAAAAGGCCCAAGCCTACCGTAAACCCAACCCCTGGCCGGGCCTGAAGGATCGCAACGCGATGTTTTATCACACATTTCGGTCAAAAGAGATTATCAAAATTACGGGCTTTCTCCGCGATTCAGATGGTTGCATTTTCGTTCGCTTGAATAATCTGTTGCACGCAGATCAGTACCTGCGAGCAGAGACCCTTCGAGTTCCAACTTAGCGGGGTGAGGTCGAAGGGCTTCTGCTCTGTCGTGTTCGCGCATTGTCACGTCAGGGTGATTGTTGCTCCGAACAGACATTCGAGCCTTGTTGCTCTCACTACGGCATATTATGGGATGTATTTCGATCGCAAATCGCAAGACTTTACTGAGTTGATCGCACAATCGCAGATCGCACTATATGTTTTACGATCGTAGAAGTGTGTTACGATCTGCAATCATATGGAAACCAGGCTTAAGTGCCTCTGCTGTGGAACTTTTTAGTCAACTTCCGGCTATGATTTTCCTTTCTCATAGGCCGCTATCTACTCCAGCAAGATTTAATTACCTACCACATTGTCCATCGTTTTCCCTGTCAATAAAAGCTGTCTCTTCTGTCTCACTGTTAGATGCCATTTTCAAACGTCTTATGGTCGATTCTAGGAAAGTGGATTTAGACACTACGTTAATTCTCAGAACCCATATTTGCAAGTTTCTGTGACAACCGATCTATGGTGACGCAACATTCGGGGGCTCAGACAGTGCGAGGTCGCTTAATAATTGGTAACAATGATTTTAGGGCAGCAGTGAACAAATTAAACTTATGTGTGCGAACGTAAGACAAAAACAAAAACGTACTTTGAGAAAGGCTATGAACAAATAAACATCCCGTAAAGAGACAAACACAATTGCTATAAAACGGTTTCAGTCCTGAGGGAAAGACTGAACTTGATCATCACGTTGTTATTATGTGGGAAGTCTTTGCAAAACCACCTGCTGGCTGTTAAAGCTGAAAATCAAGATATGAATGCTGGCCCAGTCGTAGCCAGTAAAAGGCGAACCGAGGCACTCGCCTCGGTTTAAATTTCCCCCCCTTTTTTTTTCGTCTATGCATTTAGTAGATTTAGTAGCAAACTGTAATATTCTCACACCAGTGAACCACACCGAATAAACTGTAACTTGTTTAATCCATGCTCGAATTACAAAAGCACATGGTCTCTGTCTCGTTTTATCCTGTCAAACTATTGGAGGAGCGGTTACATAGCTGAAACAAACAAGACTATTCTACACAAACAGCCACAACAACAACAACAACGACAACAAAACAAAGGTAAAATTCGATTCTACCGCATCTTTAAAAATAGTGCCTCGGTCGGAAAATTTTTCTAGCTACAACCAAAGTACAATTCGCCAAATTCTGCTTCACTTTATTTAATAATCATTCGTCTGGTAAACAAACTCAGTTCCATTCGTGCTTTTGCGTACCTGATTTCAGACTTAGCTCTCGTGTGATCTCGCTCCACGCTAACTCCTTTTTATGTGCGTTTTTGAAGTGACCGAGAGGAGATCTGGAACAGTGTCATTTCTTGTGCTTATGCTCATGCTTATTTCACAGAAGTTCTCACTAGTGAAATAAGCGCAATAAGAATAAGGGCAAGCAAAAAAAAAAAGGAAAATGTTTCTTTTTCTTGTGCTTATTTCACCTCAATGCACACTAGCGTTTTCTTGTGAACCAGGCTTTAGCGACACATCGATTTTTTTCGTCGCAAGTTACTAACTTGCGACGAAAAAATCGAAGTGTCCCTTTATGAGCCACCGTATTTTCCTTAGGTTGGCGTGAACACTTGCTCTGGTTGCATTTCATTAGGTACAACCGCAGTTATTTGGTTTCTTGTAAGTTGCACACTAGAGCGAGACCATATCAATGCAATGTACTTTCGATGCATAGTTGAACACCGCTTTAAGCCAGAGGAAAGAGACCCCTTTTCGGTTGAAAGTGCATGATGGGTAATCAGGGCAACATGGCGAGAAATTACAAATTATTATGCTCGTGACTCTACTTTTCTAGACTTTCGCCTTCATAAACCAAGCATATAACTTTGTTTAAGTTCATAACTTAGATGACTTCCAAGGACCCGTTCTTTGGAATTCCTAAGTATTGCGATTTTTTCTCCATACATTCTCTGTAATTATTTTGTGCCTTCGGAATTACAGGAAATGTATGGTAGATACTTTGTTAAATAAAATAATTTTTACAATAGCTATTCTCTCCAACTTTATTCAGCCGTACCCTAAGGCATGTATGCTCTGTTTTGAAAGACAAAAGCGCCCAAAATTGCATATCATGAATACTTTTAATCGTTTTGAACTTCTATGAACCTTTGAATTTCCCGCCATGCTGTCCTAATTACCCATGATGCACTGAAGACCGTAAAGGGGTCCATTACCCTCCATCTATGAATAAACAGCTCTTGCCAAGCGTCATCCAGTTCTGTGGAAGCACAGGAACTCTGTTATATCTCCTCACTCCTTAAATCTCTGTTTTGAAGGTCTGCCCTCCGAGTTTCCTGGGGACAAGTTCCGGAGCTTCGACTGGGTAGCGATGTTTGTAGCTACGTAGTGTGTAGCGATGATACACGATTCGAGACGATTAGCATTCGTGTTATCTTCGGTCTTCTCGAGTCAATCTGGTGACGAAGGTTCGTGAGCCTCACACAAACGTGTTTGATATGAATGAGTAGTGTTTTGCGCAAAATGCCCGAACTTGTGAGCTCCAGAGAAGAAAAGGATACACTAAGAAAACGTTCAGGAACTAAATCAAGTGAAAAGCGTAATGTGGGCTCGGAAAATGGTGGGTTAACAAATGGCTTGACGTCCGAAGAAAAGCCTGCACGAGAAGAACACGAGTTCGGGCCTCAGCTGAAGATTATCAAAATAAATGACCAGGTTCGGGAACTGCAGACCATTCTTAGAGACAAGTAAGTTTCTTTATGTTTTCTTCTTATTGTAGTATTTTCTTGAATGCTGTTTTATGGCTGCAAGACTTCAACTAATAAATAACGTGAAAATGACTAATAAATATCAAGCTTAAAGTTAAGCTTCAAGTTGTGCAAGTCATTAAAAAAATAAAATAAATGACCTTTATTTACCCTCAACAGTTATTTATAGCACACAAAGGCTAGTAGGTCGAGCAAATACATGTATGCAAATACTGGACATGTCTGGTGCAAGATATTAATTTGGTTTATTAAACAATGAGCTGCAGGAGAATTATGCTGGTGTTGTATAGAAGTGCACTTACTTATTATTTTTCATTAAACTTGCTATCTCTTTTCTGGTTGGCCTCAAGTGTACTTTGAATTTTTCGAAATCAGTGCCTCTGACAGCATCTACACTGTAGCCACAGATTATTCAGTAATCATGTCAAGGACACTCAAGGTCACTGATAATCATGTCATACATGTATGACTGCAGTGCAGCATTTCTAAGGATAATTATGCCAAGTTTGCACACTTCAAATTGTGTAGCTTGCTGTCAGTAAAGACGGTTTGCAAGTGTTTACTGTCATGACAGTTTTTTAGGTTACTGTAGTAAAATGATTTTTAGATATCCAGAATAATTAAGGTCTTATTAGTTAGAGTTATCATTCTCAGGTTTTGGCTTTGGCTGACAACTCTTACCCGTTGATATAGATAAATTTTTTAGGAGACGGGAATTATCTGTCCACAGGCAGGCTTAGAAGAATCCATTAGTACAGATTTTTAAGATCATAGAAGGTTTTTCAGGCGGCAAAATCGAGATGACAGCTGGGTATTTTCCTCTGCTCCAAGCTACCGGTATTAGATGTGGTTACACACACCATGGTAAATGGCATTTCCCTTGGTAGATCATCCCGCGGTGCATCACACTCGGGTTTTAGTATACCGTGTTAACCTTTGATTACACATGGTTTGTGATTTGCCAATGTAAAATAAAGTCTTGCAATTAAATCTGCAAAGGAAAACCTCTTTTCCTCTGGGGTTATGATTTGATGTCAAATGGAGCACCATGATTCACTCTTGTACCTTGGGCATCAAAACACCATTGCAACTTACCACATTAAATGTCATGGGCGCTTTGTGTAATCTTTTTTTAAGTATATTCATGGATATTTACATGTACCATGGGAAATTTACCTTGGAAATGTTGGTCACACTCACTAAATACGCTTTTCCATGGTGGAAGGGTCATTTACCATGGTAAAAGAGCCCTGTGTAACCACACCCATTATCAACATCCTTGTTACCTTGATGTTGATTATTTTGGATATCACAAAACCTCATCCAATAATAGTATTGTTTATTAGGTGTTTAAATTAAGAGGCCAACTTAGCAGGTGCAGACAGGACACTGAAAAGTTTACAGTACTGCTAAGCTGAGCCTACCATGGTCCTACAGAGTGGGTGATTAAGCCTTCATGTACACTGTATGTGTACACTGTTTGGCCTGTACCCTCACCTACCTCATGAAAGTTTCATTGTACATTTGAATTTCCTCATTCAAGGTTTAATTTACAGCTGATAAATATTAACGATAAAAAGTCACGACGTTTCGACCCCTCGGAGGTCATTTTCAAGTGAGAATAAAAGTTTTAACAATTAGCATAAATATGTAAAAACTAGATAAAAATGCGGCGTGCGCCGAAATGTGATAAAATATGTACAAAAGTGTAAAAAGTGCTAAAAATATAGAGTAATGAACGGTAGCTAGAGAAAAACAATAGACGAAAAATAATAATTAATTACAAGAACTGTTCTAAACAAATAATTTGGCGCGGATAGAGTCACACTGTTTGTTTAGCGATGGTTTCAGTTCTTTTATAAAAAACATTTCAAAAATAAGACAATCAAACTTGTTCTGGCACTTTCTCAGGATTCTAAAACTCTTTGCGATGTTGTTAGGTTCCAATGCATGTTTCTCTCTCAGATGGTCGCCGATGGTTGCCCCTTTGTGCTCTTCAATGCGCTGGTGAAGGTGTCGGCAGGTATATCCGACATAACCTGCGTCGCACAGGTCACACTTGAATTGGTACACAACGCACTGTTGGCTTACAAGGGGTGGCTTCTCTTCACGGACCCGGATCTCTTCTTTGATCTTTTTGCTCGTGTAGACAGGGGTAATATCCACACTGATCTTACGGCTTAGGTCGGCAAGTTGTCTCCGTACGGCGTTCGCAGATTTTTGGTCCTTGAAGGGCAACACGACTCTGATTGGGTCCCCACGCTTCTCATCAACGTGGGTACGTGATTCCTCGGAAACTTTTGAATCAACGAAAAGGCGGACAGTGTAAGCCAACAGTGCGTTGTGTACCAATTCAAGTGTGACCTGTGCGACGCAGGTTATGTCGGATATACCTGCCGACACCTTCACCAGCGCATTGAAGAGCACAAAGGGGCAACCATCGGCGACCATCTGAGAGAGAAACATGCATTGGAACCTAACAACATCGCAAAGAGTTTTAGAATCCTGAGAAAGTGCCAGAACAAGTTTGATTGTCTTATTTTTGAAATGTTTTTTATAAAAGAACTGAAACCATCGCTAAACAAACAGTGTGACTCTATCCGCGCCAAATTATTTGTTTAGAACAGTTCTTGTAATTAATTATTATTTTTCGTCTATTGTTTTTCTCTAGCTACCGTTCATTACTCTATATTTTTAGCACTTTTTACACTTTTGTACATATTTTATCACATTTCGGCGCACGCCGCATTTTTATCTAGTTTTTACATATTTATGCTAATTGTTAAAACTTTTATTCTCACTTGAAAATGACCTCCGAGGGGTCGAAACGTCGTGACTTTTTATCGTTAGTTTTTATTACAAAATCTATATCAAAAAGACTTCTGCTTAAGATGATAAATATTGTTCAAAAATTAGTCAAATTCATGAATTGCTGCAGATTTAAACACTGCTGATTGCCTGACCTTACTGTGTACAGCTCTTATCAACTCTCCAAAATGCAGTCACTGTAGTGTGGTGTTGACTTAAGGTTACTGTCAACCTTCAGAGGTGTCTTTCGGAAAATCGCTCATCTGCACGTTGGTTTTAAAGAAACCCCAGGAAACCATATATCACTGGAAAGCTAATAAAATGTAGACGCTGAAAATAGCTCTCAAAAGGCTGCCACAAGTACATGTAGCAAAAAAAATTCACCTGAAGCATGCCCTGGTTGTTGTGATAAATGTGCGTGGGTGAGTTTTTAACACTAAATTCTTTCGTTACTCTGCTCTGATACATGTATCTTTTTTGATGTCCTTGTTGAATTATTTTCAGAATTTTTTACACCTTTCACTATTTATTAACTTTGCTCGAAAACAGTTTTTTCCCTGTTTCTCGCATTCTCTTGCACATTTTGTAAATTTTCTTTTGCCAATTGCTGGTTTAATTATTCCTTTAACCAAAGAGTGAAAACTCAAATTTTGAAAAATATGACCTCTGAAGGTTGACAGTAACCTTAAGTTAGAAGCACTTGGAAAATTTGTTGAACATTGAAAAAAAAAAAAAGAAAAAAAGAAAGAAAGAAAAGAATTGTTATGTGTACAGTGTACTTGTAGGATTGAATCATTTACAGCTGTAGGGGTATTACGAGTTTTGACTCAGAGCATTCATTTTCTTGTGACAATTCCAGCAACCCATTCCTCATTGAATTGTTTGGTAACATTGCAGGGATACTGAGAGAGGAGACTTTGTCTTTTATGCTGATCGACTTGTGAGTTAAAATTTAATGTGTACCATGTATTATGGCAATCACAACATATTACAGCTGTAGTTTTCATTGGAGTGTCAAAAGTAATTCACATTTTGCTTTCCTTTGCTCTGTGATTGGTTGACAAAGCTTGCGCCACTTTCTCAGCCAATGAGAAACAAAACCAAAACTAATCGCGAGGTGAACATGTGCATTTTCCTGCACTTGGTACCGGTTGCATGTAATTACTTTTAGTCAAAATATTTTGATTGGTTCTCTGAGCTGTCTGCATCTCTTGTGAGTGGTCAGTTTGTAATTACTGCTTTGGTTTTGGTTTTATGACACAATTGAAAACCACTCTATTTTGTATCCATTGCTTGATTACTGTTGGCTAATCATATCATAGGGGCTTTTGCCACTTTATTAAGATTGTGATAATGACATACATGTACTGTAGCAGTAAATAAGTGCAGCTTCATATATACACATAACTTGGCAAAAGAAAAAAAATACTGCACTATTACATGTGTTGTTTGTACCACAAGGAAAACTGAACTTCAACATAGATCTACCTAGTTTTGCCAAGAGCATGATTGACCTTGATTTAACTCTGCAGTTCTTTATGTGTACAATCAACCTACCAAAGCAGCAACATTATGTTCAATGATGTATAGCTGTACATGTAAGCAGTGTTAACACCTGCACAGTCAGTGATTGTCCAGGAAAATTTCAAGTGTAATTTGTTGTCATTATTCTCATCGCTAGATTCGACTTGTTGTTGAAGAAGGCTTGAATCAGCTTCCTTATGAAAGTTGTTCTGTGAGGACCCCAACTGGTAAATAATTGCTTTTACAACCATATCTATGTTCACATGCTATTGCTTACACTTCTCATCGCATTGGCAATTAAGTCTTGTTGAACTTAAAGGCCTCAGATTTTTAATGTTTTATGGTCGCTGAGTTTAATTTCTTAAACATGTAGAACCTTGATACTGAGTACTGTCTGTCTTGCATAGAATTTTAAAATGGCTTGTTAGCTAAGTAACAAATTTTTGTTAACCCACTAAAGGAACAATATTATTACTCTTCATAAGCCACTTTGGAATTTGAATTGTTGTTAATTGTTATGTCAGCCACTAATTAAAGTGTTTTGTTTGTTGTTTTGATTTATTAAAACCTATTGTTGATACTGTGACTTAATCATTAATTACTAGGAGCTATGTATGAAGGGTTAGGCTTTCAGAGAGGAAACTGTGGTGTCAGCATCATGCGAAGTGGTATGTTTTAAGTATATGACTGTACATTGACTTACCGGTAGCATTCACATCCTGAGTAGAGCCAAAAATGTGTCAAACTTATTGTCACGTATCTTGTATCCTTTGCATGCATGATGTTTCATAGAAAGTGACTTTTATTTACCCTCAGCAGTATATTTAGCACATTAAGGCTGGCGGGGCTGAGGAAATACTTGAAACAAATAGTTCAAATAAACTGAATGTGTTTATAAACAACTTACATATTATACTAACAGTATATTACTGTATACTAACAGTACTGCTTATAAATAAGTTACCACTTACATCTTGTTGCTCTCAAGATGGAAGCCTTGTTTAAAGACACAAATGTCCTTTCTTGTGGGCTATGTATTCATTGTCCTGTGATTAAATTTACTTACTGCAGCCCAAAAGGCCATAAGCTGAGTAAGCTAAAAACAGGGGATATTTTGCAATAGTAAGTAGGATAATTGTTTTAATTATTCAACACATTGATTACCAAATTACAATTAACGTTTTTTTATTACAGAAATAAATGCTGCTATTTTTCTCCATGATTCACAGAATTAAATTCACTGATATCCAGCATTGTCACAAGAAACAAAACTGCATGATTTCACAGAATGATATTGTTAATTGTTTATCTGTTGGCTTACTTAGCATTGATTTAGTGTTTTAAAGAAGGTTAAGACTGCAAAGACTACACTGTATTAATTTTATAAGACATTTTGATTAGACACAGGAAGTGACACATGGGTTTGTAGACTTTTGTTCAGTTGTTACCAATAATGCTTTTTTTCTTGAAATAATTTGATTTCATATTTTCAACACAAACAGTTTGATGGTTCTGGTTTTGATGGATACATAACCCAAACACCCTCTGGCTTAAACCTTTGTGTAGTTACTGTAACATAGCCTAAGTCCTTTAATTTCTAGGTGAAGCAATGGAGAAAGGATTGCGTGATTGTTGTCGTTCCATAAGGATAGGAAAAATTCTTATAAAAGTCAATGAGGAAACAAAGACACCTATGGTATGATCAATAAAGAAATGAATTTGTTTTATGTAGTTAAAGGACTCAGAGCAAAACCATCCTGCAGTACTTTAAAGGCTTTTTTTTGGCATGGGGAAGGGGGAGGGGGGAACGAATACCGCACAAATTGATGTGTTTAGGTAAGCCACTCATTGGGCACTATATTGGCCACGTGGTAGCAGGCATTACCCCTTAAATCTACTATTTAAATTTGAGCCTGAGCATTAGCAGCCATGGACACCAGTTTTGGCCTTATTAGGCCTCATCAGCATGGGGGTGGGGGGAGTGTTGAGCTGAATACAGTAATATTATTTGCTTGTCGCATTTGCTTCAATATACAAACATTGCCTTGAATTTTTTAATTATTGCTTCTTCTATCCCTCTTTTCTTTTTGCTCTATCCTAATAAAGGTCAGAATAGTAGTCAGAAAGCTTGGAAAAAACTGCTGATCATAATTCCCTGATTTAAAGAAATTCTTGTGAGGAAAACTGTTATCTTGTGTAAATATTCAAGCAAGCATCAATAATGATTTGGTGTATAGACTAAGATATTGGACTTTGTTGTGGCCACAGAAAAAAAACCCAGAGATTTCGGCATTCCAGAAGTTCTCAACCTCAAACAACACTAACATTTGAAACTTATGGCAAGATTGTCTCATGAACTGAACCCCTGCAGGGAAATACGTCTGGAAAAAAATTGGTTCTTTTCCTCTCTCATCTCAAGGTTTTTTTGCCATAGTTTTGAAACTTCAGTTAATTGTACATGTATTTTGATCTTAGTCAGGGCAGATCATAGCTATCAACTGACTAGGTAACCTGTTCTTCCAAAAAAGAATAATGCTGGATTTTTTTGTTTGTTAGGTTTACTATGCAAAGTTCCCTCCTGGTATGGAACAGAGAAGAGTTCTCCTCATGTACCCTTTGTTAAGTGAGTGTTATGTTTTGTGAATTATCTAAACAAGTGTATGGCTTCTATAAAGATTATAGTATTTTTTTTATTGATAATTCATCCTTTTAAACCTCTGATAGCTTCAATTCAATACAAAATTGATCACAAACTTTTCCAGTCTTTCTTTCAATAGAAATGTTGTATGATCACACCCACCCCCTCTTTTTAATTGTATTGTGTATCTAGCTATTTTAATCCCAGTGCTGGAATCCCCAAAACATGTGACTTGTTGTGAGACAAAACATCCAAATAAAACATCACCTGAAGCTAAAATTGGCATTCCCATCAAATGTCATCTCTCAGATATTATTTTTTCAATTTCCACCAAGTTGCAGTACATAATGATTCCTTGATTTCATTTCTAAAAATTCCAGGTACAGTGTAACTTGCAGAGCCAGAAAACTGTTTACATTCTTGGACTAGGTATTACTGGTAGTCCTTGTACCACATACAAAAATGTTGAAATAATAAAATTATCATAATTGTTTTAAAGTGTCACTTCCAACCGTAAAACAAGGTGCATTTTGTTTGTAGCAGATTCTGGAGCTACTGTGATAACAGCAATTAGAGTTCTTCTTGAGCATGGTGTAAAGGAAGAGAAAATTCTCCTTTTAAATGTGTTTGCTACACCAAAAGGTGAGTGCAGTATTTAAAGAGAGTACCTGTTGTTACACATGTCATGTAGATCAGTGTGCACAACCATGCCTTTAGGAGCACAGAAAATGGTCATTTTCCAACATTAGCATCTCCACATCAAGTTCATGTACAGTGTACTCATTCACCTGACCTGTCTGATCACCTTTTTTGCTTGATCTGTTGGACCACCTTGTAACGTTGCATCAAACATTTTTCACGCCAACTTTTCATTTTTCAATGACCTTTGCTACTTCCAAGTTTTACTGTTAAAAAAATCTTTTTTTCTTTTTTAATTCTCACAGCATGTACAAAGTCTTGATACTGCTGTTAGGAGTTTAACAGGACTTACTAAAAAAGGGTTCTGAATCAATAATTGCTTATTTACCCTTAAAATACATGTACATTCATCATTTTTTGCTTAATATGTACATGTAGCACACTAACTTGTATTTTTTTTTTATAAATGTGTGTTTGGATGGTGCCCTCTTCAGGCAACTACAGCTGTAGGCCTTCAGTCACACCTCACGAATTTCAAGAAATAGCTTGCTTTGTCTGTAGTGCACTCATTCATTGTTCTCGCTGATGTAATCTTTGTCATCCCCTCACTCCTTTCCCAAGCATATTCACATGCACTGCTCTCTTCTAGCTAGTTAAATGCCATTGTCACTTTTTATTTTGTTCAACTAGGTGTCGAGCTCCTGCTGAAGAATTTCCCTTCTGTTACCATCCTTACTTCCGAGGTTCACTCTGACTGTCCATCATATTTTGGACAGAAATATTTTGGGACTGATTAACTTCCAAGGAACAATAATTGCTTGTTATTTGCTTATAAACAGTAATATTGTTGTGAACTGATCAATATGCTCAACTCCTAAGTTACTGTAAGAGGTGCTTTATGTAAGAAAAACCTAGAGTGTCACCATCATGATAGCTGGTGCTCAGCTTAAAACAGAGGATATACAATGTACATGTACATGTTACATTGTCAGTAGTGATACAGGGAAAAAAGCATCTGGATGGACAGCCCTCTCCTATTTTGTTTCCCCCAGGCCATTCAATAACTAAGGGGTATACAGTATTCAATAACTCAAAAAGTTGCCAACAACCAAGGAAGGTTTTCAGGTAACAAGAAAGAAGAGGGGATTGGTAAAGTCAAGTTAATGATATCTTTGTTCAAGTGAGCACTTTTCGTAGCTGCAGTGCAATGAAGCCAACAGTTTTGGTGTTGGTGAGCCATCAGTGCTTAGTGAAAGGGCTCGGTTGACTCAAAAACAAGTATCCTCTAACTTGCAGGAGACGCCCAGTCTCATCAGGGATGGCACTAGGATTTTTCAGTCTGGGCCCTGGGACCCAAATGCCTGGTCAGATTGGGGTCCCAATTATTTTGGGTGGATAGTACTCAATGTCATTATAAGTGTCTTCAAGTCAAAGTTCTTGCATCCTGGGATGCATTAAAATGTTGAAGATGCATTTTTTGGGATTTATTTGCGTAAAAATGCACAATTTCTGTGTTAATGCAATCCCTGCTCATGTTTTAATTTTAAGGTAATTCCTCTGAATTGCATTGCACATCCTTGCTACGCATAATTTCTTGTGTCAGCAGCGGCCATGCACAAGCATGTACATGTTCAAAACACTCCAGGGTTTTTGAAGGACTGAACCCCTAGAAACAGATAAATGGTGATTTTCTTTTAAACCAGTATGGGGACCCATGCTTTTTATTTTGCACATTGAAATAAAATACAATTCTCCATGACATATCCAGATTTGAAGAATTTTCTATTGTGCAGTTTTTCATTATTCACAAAAGATCTCCTTTGTGATGAGGTTATTGAAACACATACTTCAAAGGTAAATCACAGAGTTAGAGAAAACACGACACAATTTTCATAATTTTAGTTTTTCTTTACCTTTGAGAGGTTAAACCATTAAACAATGATGTGCTCTTTACAAAATAAAACCTACATCCCACTGCCTATGTCCCGTTTTTGTAAATAATAGAGTCTCAGACCACTTTTGGCTCAGTAAAAACTGTGCGAACAATTATTTTATCAAAGTAGGTGTGAAGTAAAGCGTCAGCATGAAAATGGACACAGGGACCCTCTCCTTTTATTGCATTTCTTTGATATTCTTGATATTGACAACCACCTTGGAAAAGTTTCAAATAAAATCTATTGTGACTTCTGTTTCTGGGGAATGACCTTAACATGGGTGGCTATAAGCATTAATTTTGCAGTGATATCAAAGAAAGGGAATCTAAAAAAAGTCAATACTTCCAGACCTGCAAAATTCAACCTAAATTGTTTGTACACAAATATTTTTTTTACAGAATTTGCTGCTCCTTTCTAAGTGCAAGTTTTTGGCAGCTACTTCAGCTACTTTATGTGTTATCAGGACCTCATTACTGAATAATGATTACTGGTGCAATGATGAAATTATTTACTTCCATCTTTGTGATGGTGTTAGGGTGTAAATGCACCATGGGGTCAATGAAAGTCGTGTGTGTGTCAACCTCCAACATGGTGTCATGTTTGATTTGTTTACCTTGCTGTAAGAACCTGATGATATTTTCTTTGTTTTCTGGGCTATTGCTTTGCCATAGGGTGTTGTTTCCAACTTTTTGTTTCCTTTGTTTTACGTCATTTGTGAGTTTCATGGGTTCTTACACTGAGGTTGAGCCTGTTTGAGGTTGAAACATGGTGTCATAATCCTGCTTCGCTTGTGGACAGTACTTTACTGTCCACAAGCAAAGCCAAACTTCATGTCAGAAGTGGGATTTGAACCCACACCTCCATTTGAAGAGAACAAAACTTTGAGCAAAACGAAATTAGAACTCAAGCATTATTACAGTTGTGATAAGAATTTAGACTGCTACATTCCTGCCCAAAATACCTGGGACACCCATAACCTTTTCCCATCAAAACATCCAAAGTACAACCATACCTGTATTGAACAAAGTAGGATGTTCACATAGAAACACATTTTCAGAATCTGGTGCAGTTTACAGTGTGAAGTTCAGCTTTGTGTAGGGTTGTACACGAAACAAGTCTGTAAAATGCTGTCTCAAAGTATTAATTCTGGTTGTTTTTGAAATTTTGCACCAAAATGGTTACAAAAATGTCCAAAGGCAACTGGATGGGATTGCAGGCTCTGCCACCTATCTTTCTTTTTTTTTTGCAGGTGTGATCGTATTTTACACATATTTTTCTTGACAATAAGGAATCCTTGCTTTTTGAGCCATGGTTAAAATAAAATATTATTCTATAATTACAAGAAATAAGCAATGTCTATAAAATAAAGTATTCTTGATTAAATTTGATAGAAGCAAATTAATGTACGCCCTCAGTTGTACTGGACTTGATTCAATAATATTTCTTAATTTGTACTACTGGTAAATAATTGTTATTGTAATATGGGGCCAAAAACTTTCTTTTTGTTATGAACAGGTTTCAAACTATATTGCCAATAAATGATGAAGAATATTGTTAACAGACTGGCTTGAAATTTGATTTCTTGTTATTTAGTTGTAATGTATAGGGTACATGTACACAGCAGGCCATTGCTTGCAAAACACTCCAAAATGCTAAAGCTTATACAAAGCTTATGTCAGGGGCACTTACTGTTCAAACAAACCATCTTGCTTGGAAGGTTTAAAATTAATTAAGGTTTTCCAGATAGAAGATGACACACATAATGACGCATACCAGTATGAACTGAAAAGCCCAGACAGAACGGTCAAGTTTAACAATTTGAATTGGTGTCCCATAATATCTAACACTTTCCAATGTCATTCAGAATTTTCAATTTCAAAAAGAGTAGAAGAACAAGAAACCATGAAAAATTCCCGATTCTTCTTGCATCTCTTGAAGAGAAAGACAGATGCGAACAAGCAGGTGGTCTGTTTACCCTGTATTCAGCATGAAAGGAGAACCCAGTGTTCTTCCAATAAAGTGGTTTCATCTTGTTTTAATTTACAAAATAAACTGCACACATACCAAACGGAACTGGAGAGTATAACAGCAAAAGCTCCTCTGAGGAAGAGCAAAATTTTGGGTCATCCTCAGTGTAAAAACCTGACGAGGTTTTCTTTGTTTTCTGAGGTATTGTTTTGCTGTACAGTTCTGTTTATTTTTATTTATTTATTTAACTTCGCCAGCTTACCAAGCTGGCAGGGACACCGCAACAACGAACGCCAATTACTGCGGGCCCGAGACACAGGTCAGCACCAGGGGTGGTCACAGCCAGGGTTCGTTACGTCCCTAGTGGTTCTTTAACGTCCCACAGAATTAATTGTGGAGAGTTGTGAGACGGGACCTCCAGCTTATCGTCCTTATCTGAGAAGACTAGAAAGTCTAACCATTTGCAGATGTCATTGCAAAGGAAGCACTTTCTCCTCAGTTATTTAAAGACCCTGAGTGTTGGTCCGGCCGGGGTTTGAACCCACGACCTCCCACACGTTAGTCCGGAACTCTACCAACTGAGTTAACCGGTCAGCGGTTCATGAGAAGACACACACGGCTTCCACTGTAAGTACCCCGGAGAGCTCCATACAATTCCTTGTACTTTTAGTACAAGGAATTTATATGGCCCGGACTAGACGCTATGGGGGCTGTCGCGTTTGATCCCAACGAGGTGTTGCGGTTGACACTCTTATGTCAGAAAAGTGTCACAATATAAAATGAAGAGCAGGCCAACTCCGGCTTACGTGTGTCATCAACTTTTTTCAAACGTGTAATTAGTTTCCTGTACAATGAAAGGCCTTTGTCTAATATTTCTGATGAACTCGGCGATTAGATATGAGTCTCGCAAGGTGATCGATAACTCTGACAATGCCTGTTTCGGGAGAAAAGCAAAATTAGTTCATAAAACTGGAGATTTTGCCGAGAATCGGGAGACTAATGAATGCTTTGGTGGAACAAGAGATAATTTCGGGACATTGCAGTAAAAACTCGGGACAATGGACACGAATTTCATTTCAATTACTTTATCCAAGAAATGTCCTACAGAAAATGTACACTGATAAAATAAATACTCGAATACTTCCTCGATTGCCATTATTATCGGGCGGTTAAAATTTTTCGGAAAAGTCTCAAAACCATCGGAAGGACTTGCGAAATTTTCGGGACGGCTCTAAGTTAGACATCATACTGCTCAAACAGCGTTTGTTAGAGATGTCAGCCCCGTCTGAGTCGTTGGCAACATAGGCTTAAGAGTATTTTTAATTTCTTCGCTTAGAAATGCCGAACAGTCAGCTCAATTAAATGCTTCTCGCAGCTTCTGTCTTACAGACTTTATTTTGTTGAAACGTTTGTACGTTTGTGGCCCACAAGAATGTATTAAGCACCAAAACAAAATCTACTTCTTTCTTTGTTTCCTCAGTTTTGATCTTTTCCGCATTTCCTTGATGGAATGTTTTTTTTAAATTTTGACATCCTTGAAATTAACTTGCTGTTAAACCTTTATCGCAAGACACAGCTCACTTACTCAAAACTGACCCGTGGATAACTGATTTCATCTCACACACTTGATTTCATTTCACAGAAGGCGATCAAATCACCTTTTGTTTCTAATAGCTCTTTTATTTTCGGAAGTCTTAAACGTGTCTTTTTTTTTCGGACAAATTTCCAATTTTCTGATATGCCTTATTGATTTTGGTTATTTTGTGCGACTTCGTAATTTTCTCGTCTTGGATACAATCACAACACACCCTTTAAGGAACGGACTATTAGAAAAGT
>OX419338.1:5621204-5696204 GCA_948470475.1 Galaxea fascicularis | reverse complement strand
CCAGGTACATGTATGCAGGAATGCCACCCAGCCACTTCCTACAGATTATTAACTACTTAATAACCGAGAGTGAGGTCATTACGGGAAAATCTCAAACTGAGGCCTTGCCGTATTGACCGAGCGATAGCGAGGTCAATACAGCTAGGCCGAGGTTTGAGATTTTCCCGTAACGACCGAACGGTCGAGGTTATTAAGTTGTTTATTATATGGCTAACGTAACGGTTCTAAAAGGAAAACAAAAATTAGTTCAAGCCCAAGTCATCGCTTCACGGTAATCTATTCATTAATTTTTTCCAAACTCGGGTCAAACGTTTCACTAACAGTTTTCCTGGTCATGTTTTCAGTTTTTTGCTCTAGAGGCACCAATTTTCAATGTAAATAAAACAAATGTGGCCTTTGGATGACTTTTTGTTGTTTTTGCTCCGAATTTGCATCATCCGTAATCGGCCCGTGGGCATTACGGGAGAATAATGCCCTAGCGCTTCGCTTCGCTTAGCCAATCAGAGCGCGCGTTATATCGTATACAAACACTAGCCATATAATAAAAGACATGAATGACTGGATTCAGAGAGTGCCTGGACAGTCTAGGGTAGCCATTAATTCCAAAAGTACAGTAGATGAAGTGGCTCTGTCGCAGGGCCGATATCCTGAGTTGACTGAGACTTATGGCATAGACAAGGCACTACCTGCAAGCTGCTAAGTAGGGGCCTGGCACATGCCCCATCCATACAATTCTGAAATCTAGATGCTCTGAAGTGCAATGCTATTTTCAGGATTTTTCATAAAAGTCCATAAGGTATTTCTTCATAATTAATATTGTTCAAGAGTCTTATGGTAGTTAAGGTGTTATGTGGTTTTCTCTTTTGTGTTAGAACTAAGGCTATGTTCACATGGGAGCAGTCCCAAATGGATCCGACGCAATCCTGAAATGGACTACTTCTATTCACACAGGATCAGTAAATTATGGTCCAGTATAAAGGTGTTATGTGGTTTTCTCTTTTGTGTTAGAATTAAGGCTACGTTCACATACAGCTGTAGGAGCAGTCCCAAATGGATCCGACGCAATCCTGAAACAGACTACTTCTATTCACACAGGATCAGTAAATTATGGTCCAGTACTGGATCAAAGTGAGCAAAGGACCTGTTTCTAGCAGTTAATGCGCAGATGAAGTTTCCAAAATGGGGCCAAGATTAAATTGTGCTGCTAATACTGAAAGGAACTGGTCCAGGTGAATTACACGGTTACAGATCTGTTTGGGACCGAAACAGTTCTAAAACTGGACCTTCTTTTTTGGAGGTCCAGAAATTGGACCTGATTGAGAATGTATTGACAGTACGGTTAGTAGGTCCCGTGTCAACAAAATGCCTATCCGACACAATTTTTAGATCGGAACTGTGTGAACATAGCCTAAGTAACCAGGAATCATAAAACGCAAATTAACCAGGGAAAATCATCGGCCCAGAACCCTTTGTGCTCTGGGTGCACCTGCCTGAGTGGATCATCATCTCAAGCTCTTAACCAGAAACTGAAAACTGTATCATCTTTTCCCTCAACTTTCACAAAGCCCAAGCAACTTAAGATGTTACAGGTGCAGTTTCTTAGTTCAATTTATTTATTTTGTTAAATTACAGATAAAGCTTTGAAGAAACAATCATGACCTGGCCAAGCCACAACCAGAATACTTACGCCACAGTATTTAGTGCCATTAACAATCTGAGGAGCTAATGCTTCTTCATCATCAACCAGCTCTCTCATTCTCCCCAGTGCTTCTTGATCCTGTGCTACATCAATTACCTCAAAAGGAATTTTTTTTGCCTCGAGTACAGTTCGGATACGCATCTGACGTTTTTTAATCTAAATGTAAGGAGAAAGCAACATTATAATACCATCTTTTCATATCTTTATTGTTTTATCTTCTTGATGGCAAGTTGTGATGACATTTAAGTCACAAGATTTCACTCCAAATCACAGTCATGTCTTAATAAAAGAGTGGTAGATGGAGAAACAAAATTTAGCGCGTTTCAAGGTTTGACAAGAGAAAACAAATAATAATTATTTGCAGAGTAATACTACTCGGCATTTATTTTTGGGTTGATAATTCCCAGTCGATTCCAAGGCTTACTTCAAGAATGTCTAGCTAAAACTTTCTCTTGCACACTATTGCGACACACTGATAACGCAGAATGTAAGGAATGGATTATATAGCTGTTTGTTAATTCCAAATAACCCCCCTCAGATAGCAGCGGAGGAAAATGAGGTCCACTTATCCAGCAGAAAGTCCTGTGTTTTTATCTCGACCACCTTCCACGGAGAAATTTTAGAAAACACAAACAAAACCTCTCTTCTTCTGTGAAATGCAATTGCAATGACTTGCAAGAGGTAAAAAGCTTCAATATTTCTGCTGGTTAACACTGACCAAAGTTAAATCATTATTAAACATCGAACTTCGGTAAGTAGTTCGTTCAAATTCAGTTTACTCGAGCTCGAACAAGTTATTAGAATCGAAATACTTACTTCTTTACTCCCTGAAATATCGGAGAAGTATAATGTAACTTTTCCAGACATGATTTCCGAAAAATCAACGCCGGGGTAGCAAGCTGACCAAACACAAACGATCTTTTGCCCTTGTCAGATTTTTGTTGACACCACCCCCTGCAATTCTTCAGCAGGCGTTCACTGCATATCAAAACGAGGACGAGGAAAACTGGGCATTTATTCTGCTCGAAAGAAAGGCACGACTGCTCTCGGGCAATTGATCGAATATAAGCACAACGAAGTTAGAACGCACCGATTGTTTAATCATTTTAGTGCCAAAACACAGGGCAAACCATTTGTGGCAATTTGAGGCAGCGACGCAAACCATCGAGGCGGAAATCTTTGCGTGACTGAAAAGTGATTGGCATCTAGACAACACCTCCCGTTGCGAAGTGGTGATATCTGAAATCCTTGAACCAAGCTTTTTTCTGCAAATAGTCGTTGAAGTATTTCCCTAAAGCAGCCTAAAGACCTCCACGATGTCTGACAGAATAACTTACTACTATTCTTCCGTCTCTAGCAATTTGGAGGTACGTTTAACTTAAGCTTATATTTTTCCCTGCAAACCTTTGCAAATAACTTTTAATTTGTTTTGTTAATTTCGTAGGCGTGAATTGCTTGGTTTGGGAATTTAAAGTTTTGTATCCAAAATTTAGCATTGCCGAAATGGATGGCTTGTAAACTGCGGTTGTTCGCAAATATTGTCCTGGTTTTTCTGATCAGTGAAGCGAAATTGAAAATGTGATGTTCGGTGCTTGACTACTGCACATATGCTTACATGTAGGCTTCAAACAAAATTTACAGTGAAGAATATGAATATATTATTAGCCTTTGGCCAAGATTTGTAGTCGCACTTGAAGCACTAAGCAATATTGTGTTGATTGGTCTGGCAGATAAGAATAACCTCCAGTGTGATGAATGGAATCAAGTAGTCATGCGTTTAATGGTCGAGGGAAGCCCAAATTGTGGGGCGGAAATAACAATGCTTTTAGGTTTATTGTTCCTAAACATCGTAAATAACTTTAGGCAAGGATTATTATGCATCCATGCATGCGCCTTAAAAGATTACTTATTGGACAGAATCCAATGAAGATAGAAATCGCTTTAATAACTTTCGCGAATATTACACTGTAACGTGATCCAACCCTTTCTATTGGAGAATGTGAGGCTACTATTTTGTTAACAGCTGAAAGATTGCTAGATCGTTTTATAAATTTTTAATCAGCATATACACTTTCCGTCATAAACAAAAAAAACATTGAGTAGAATTAGAACATGTACGTTAATATTCCTTTAAGATGGCATACAGTGTACCTGCAAGTATCTCACTGTCCAAATGTTGATTCTCCACCAATGCAAGTCCACTAGGATTGTTTGGCCGTTCATGAGCCTTTAAATAAAATTTTACTTGACAAGAAGGTTTGATGGACATTAGTTTAAGGGTTATGTAGAAAACATTTTTACTTGAGTATGAGTAATTTCTTTACAGCTGATATTTTTTCTTTATTCTACACACATACTTAAGCTCAGATGGTGGTTTGCATGTATTTGCAAGAATTCTTTTCCATCCAAGAAGAATATTAGTGAGTTTGCCCCACAGAGAATTTGCCCTCACGAGTTTGCCCCCTACTTTTCAAGTTTGCCCCCTTCTAATCAACTACACTTTTCTTACGGATCTCAACAGATATTTTAAAATAAAGATGCCAGATACATACATTCATCATATTTATTAGCTAGCCTAGCCATGTTTCCTCTCCTAACAACAGTGGATATATCCTTTTTACTCACATAATTATGCTGCTCCATTAAAAGACTTCAGTCCATGTTATAACACATATTGATTGTGGGGCGAACTACATTTCTTGTGGAGTGAACTCATGGAGGGCTAATTCACTATGGGCTAACTCACTGGGTTCCCCCAAGGACATTTGCACTACTATTTATTGTTTTTGTGTATCATTACAGAGTTTATAGTACAAGGCACATAAACCAGTTACCTCTCTCTGGAATGATTTGTTGGACTAATTTATTAAAACACTTAATAATTTACAAGTTGCAGGACTTCACACTATTCATAGTTTTGCTGAGTGAACTACAGTGTATACAATATGTGATTAATACACATGTAGATACTCGTGATTTTGAAAGTTCTCAAATTGCACTCGCCTAAAGGCTCGTGCAATTTTGAGAACTTTCAAAATCACTCCTACCTATCAATCACGAATTGTAATTGAGGTCGTACGATTTGCTATACTAAATGCAATTTATTTTTGCAATGTCACACCATGGCATACATCATACACACTCATACTTAAATGAGAGTGCATTCTAATGAAGAAATTGTAGACAAATTATTTATAGCCCAGTTTTGAGGGAAAATATACCTTAACCTCCTTAATTGCTTGATGACATATTTCTTTTGGTAGGTCACTTTGTTTAACTTTTTTTTGTTTTTAAAGAATCTACCTGATTCACTGCAATATTTTCCCAGTAACGATCATGGAAATCATGATTATATGTAACTAAGGCTGCATTCATTATGTATCCTACAGGGGGGGGGGCAGAGGATTTTAGGGGGGGATCTCAAATTTTTAGCGCAAAAAAAGGGGGGATATGAAAATTGTTTAAATATCTCCGGGGGGATGCTTATTTTTTTGAGATTTCAAACATATAATTATAGTTTACTATTATACAGATATTTATTTTGATATTTCTTGGGAGGGGGGAGGGGGGGGGTATTAATTTTTCAGCTGATTGCTTGGGGGGTTCTGAAAATTTGTATGGACCTTGGGGGGGATATAAAAAAATGAGCCGCTGAAAAAAAAATCCTCTGCCCCCCCCCTGTAGCATACATAATGAATGCAGCCTAACAAGTGCTTATTTTTTTCTATTTTAACATACTTGTTCTTGTGCTGTACCTTTGAAACAAAAATTGGGTGACCCCTTATTTGATTTCATTTATAAACTAAGTTACACATAATCTGAATATAGAAAATATTGAAGATTGTGAAGATCATGTATACTGCCAGTAATACTCAAAATGACGTAGTCCTTGTAATTGTGTTTAAAAGTTGGAAAAATGCATTTTATTGTTAGTAAAAGTGGTTCATAATTGCCAGCTCAAACAATAAATTATAAATACTACTGTTTAAACCACACAACATCATTCCAAAGGCATTTGACAAAATATGCAGAATTATAGCACAAGAATCCTGTACCCCATTGGAAGCTGTAAAGAGCTTCTTGCATCATGTAAATAAGCTTGAAGTGTCTCCCTTTTCACCTGGTTTGTGTTTCAAAGTGGTCATTCTGAAAATAATACTGATTTGCAACACAAACTGTTTTGGTTTTCAGCTAAAAAAGCACCAACAGAAAATTGAGATGATTTTGGACTCTAAGAAAGTTGATTATGACAAAGTAGACATTGCTGGTAATGAAAGTGCAAAGCAAAGGATGAGGGATATTATGGGCAACCCTGCAGGTGTTCCACCTCAACTGGTAAAAGGAGATGTTCACCTTGGAGTAAGTTCCTTTTCACGCTTTACTGTCTCTCCAAACCAGCTTCCATAATGGTTATTGTTATGTACCCGCAGTAACTGGCGTTTTCCCGCTACAGCGTGCGCCCCATTCATTGACTAGTTCATGGTCAAATGACATCTAACAATGCCATGAGAGGGAAACATTGCAAAAACTTTGACATCAAATGGGAAACAGTTCACTGCTACCTGCGACATGTTGTGAGATTCTCGGGAAACAAAATTCACTGTTCCCCTTTGGGCCAGTCATCTTTTAAACTAATATCTGTAGAGTTGACCTGGCCAGCCTAGTGGAAGACAGTGGCAACTGCTGCATGTGATTTTTTATAATTATTATCTGCATTGTACAAGCATTTTTTGTTATCTAAATACTTTTAATATTATTTTCTAAATATTTTTAAATTTTAATGCATAGTTTATCAGCTATATTGTTACACTGTACCTATTATGATACTGTACATAGTTTCTATCAATTTTGTAATAGTAGGTGTCCCCAATTAGCTCTATGAGCTAAATACATTGACACGGTAATAAATTTAATTATTATTATTATTAAGTGTTAATAATTGTCTTCGTGGCAATGATGACTTGTTTGCTGCTGCATCACATTGATGGAAATCAAGAATATTAATTTTTTCTTGTTTAGGGTTATGCAGAGTTTGAAGAAGCAGTGGAGGCAGAAGAGCTTGAGAAGTTTTTGAGACAGAGTTAATTCTACGCGTAAATTTCTGTAGGCTTTCATGTGTGTTGCTTTGATCTTTGATCTTAGCAGAGGCATCAGTTTGCCAAACTAAGTTAATTAAAAATTGTTTGAAGAAGTAATTAATCTTTACTTGTACGAGATTGCAAAGGAACGAATAAAATGAACTGTAAGTTGTTCAAGAGATGTTTGTGTTGGTTTTCAGA
The DNA here is from genome assembly GCA_948470475.1 of Galaxea fascicularis. NCBI lineage: Eukaryota > Metazoa > Cnidaria > Anthozoa > Scleractinia > Euphylliidae > Galaxea > Galaxea fascicularis. The sequence goes on along the minus strand of OX419338.1, from coordinate 5,689,226 downwards.
TTAAATTATTCTAAGTTGTATAATTCTGTGGGAGGAAAGTATTTGTGAGTTAAGTGTTACAAGGAAGCCCTATTTATACAACATGATTTTCAAATCTGTAAACAAAAAAAATGTGAAACTGATGGGAGGACTTGAAGCTCAGGACCCTTGTTGGTTGGTCTTCATGCACAGCCCTGGGATCTCAGTATTGGACTTGAAAGATAGATACTGAGCTTCCGGAAATTGTAGACATTGACGGGGTTTTCTCTTCAATCGCTGGTATCCATGCTTTATTTCGAAACACGATCATTTCGCATTTCACCTCAGTGCCAGTGTATTAATTCAACACTCATTGGAGTAGAATGTAGCCCTTGTAGCGGAGCTGTCCAGATGTTGCTAAAATGCCTTATTGTTTAGCAAAGCTGGCATGTTTACCAGGTCAATAATTTAACATTTCCTAGAATTAGTAGGTAGATGAGAAGCCATGTTAAGCTTTCTGTGACATAAGAATAGCAGATGATTATTGATTACTATCGATTATGTCACTAGGATAATCATTTTTTTTATTTCAAAATTGATAATCCTGATGATAATGACGTGCAACACCGAGCCATTTTTGTGTGGCTTACACGAAATGTGTAGCCACATTACGGCACGATCGGATTTATTTCTTTGTCCACGAGAGTTGAGCGCCTGTCACGTGGTCTAGTAAGCCACACATAGACGCATTGCGGACCTATTTTGTTTTCAGATGAAGAAGCAATAGATGAAAATTGAGATGATTTTGGACAGCAAAGGAATTGATTATGACAAGGTAGACGTTGCCGCCAATGACGATGCCAAGGATGAGGGACATTATGGGCGACCCCAAAGGCATTTCCCCTCAATTGGCCAAAGGGAATACTTACCTTGGAGTAAGTTTCTTTTTGCGTTTTTGCATTGTAGTGGAATTCATTAAAACAGATGAGCAATAGGTAAAACAACCTGAACTCTCATCTTTGTTTTGGAGATTGTTGAACTTTACTCCGGCGCCTACGTATAGTAACTAGTTTATAAAATGATTTAATTTAATGATAATAAAAATGATAATGATTTATATAGCGCTTTTTTATCCAAAGGGCTCAAAGCGCTTTACAACACTTTTTGGGGGACTTTGCCAGACTGCTTTTTAGGCGCAAATTGCAGCCACGCAGTTTACAATCTTATTTGAATGAATAGTAGGATCAACACAGGTGCCCCCAGAACAGAATAAGTTATAGACCATCACACCGGGGACTGCGTTCCCTACTCTTTCCGATCAGTGTTTGGTTCTTTAACGTCCCACACCGGTACTGTGAGACGGGACCTCCGGTTTTATCGTCCTTATCCGAGACTAGAAAGTCTAACCATTTGCAGATGTCATTACAAAGGTAGCATTTTCTCCTCAGTTATTTAAAGACCCTGTGTGTTGGTCCGGCCTGGGCTTGAACCCCCGACCTCCCGCACAGCAGTCCGGTGCTCTCACTGGACGAAAAAACGGATTTACGAATGTTTGCAAGTCGAGCAAATGTGTGGCAAATTTGGGGCTCTAAATTTGGATTAAATTTGCACCGACAGGAAAAGTTAGTAAACTTGCATATTTGTTATACAAGAATATGTGCACAAATGTTAAGTAAATGTAAAGATTTGATGCAAATTTTCTTCATATTTGCCACATGTACAAATCTCCAACACTTCAACAAATTTGCTTAGATTTACTTTCTTTGCAAAGATCGCAGTTTGAGTGTAACAGCAAATGCAGACAAAAAGTGTTGCAAAAACGTTAATTTGCAGCGATGTTTGCTCTTATTTTGCAAGGATACCAAAAAAGCACATTTGCATATAATTTACTTGTATTTGCCTTAAGAGCGAAAATAATAAATTGCTATAAATTTGACTATATCCTAAATTTCCACATTCGCATAACATAAAATTCATGTTTGCTAAGGAGCAAATATGGCGACTGACATAACCTTTGCCTTACGGTTGAAAGTGTTGTGCGTTTGACATTTGCTGTAGTTTTGCTTCTGTGATTAGTTCGCAACATCGGCTGTTACATGTACAGTTATCAGGTGGTTCAATTTAAATGATCTTGGCTTTTTGTCTTTTACAACTGAATAATAACTGGAAACTATAATTAACTAGGCAAATACATATGATTAACCGGAAAAAAAGATAGAAAAGCCATTTTGCCATAATTAAAACAAGCAAACTAATTTTTATTGTATCAATTTATGTGATTTTCCCTAAAACAGGGTTGGGATTAACCTCCTTCTCACTCGTTGTTTGTGTCGGTCCTATTCTCCCGATTCGAGAAAGAAATGTTTAGTCATCAACAACTGTATTTAGATGTTGTAGTTTTTACTGACCACCTAAAGATGACCACATCTTGATGGTGGGTTCCCTAAAAATGACCACATTTGAAAACCCAACAGTTAATATCACAACCAATTGAGAAAATGCTTACAAATTCCTGAGTGAATAAAATTTTTCTGTTCCTTCTTTGCAAGCCTGGTTTGAACTGTTACTGTTAACAATGCAAATAGAAAAGGAGTCTGATCTAATACTGTAACAGACAAGAAATAATTAATAAAAATATCCCAAACAGGGCTAATTAACCTGAAACCTTGGTGTTCAGCCTTATTTTAGAGGCTGTCAGTTGCTGTAGAAACAGGGGCAAGGGTTGTAGAAGTCTTAGGGTTATAAAATGCTTGCTTTAGGCATTGTTTGCATTCAATATAGAAGTTCAAATTGTTCTGCAAATTACTAACAGAATATCAGAGGTATTCAGGGATGTAGATAATAGCCGGAAGCCGGAGAAAATACCCGGCTGTCAACTTGATTTTCCCGGCTGAAAAACCTTCTATGGTCTTAAAACTCTGTAGGAATGGATTCTTGTAAACCCGCCTGTGAACTGATAGTTCCCGTCTGTTGAAAATTTTATCTTCATCCCTGGGTATTACAGAAAGGGTCCTAGTCCTAATTCTGAGTCAGAACCTATAGTCATAAAATACCCCAGAGTAAAACAAAGGGGACATTAGCTGAGCACATCTTCCATTACTTGATTAAAGCTAAAGATCACACAATGAGCTAAGATGCTCAAGTACTAAAACTAGACGTTTCAAAGGAGAAAGTTGACTAAAGTTAAAGTGAATAGACCAAAGCAATTCTACTGGACAAAGGTCCAGTAGTCAGATCATTTACTGTATTTTCATCCATATTAAATTCACACCAACACTTTGCACATTTCTTACTCTGGACCTTAAACTGTACATAAAAACCTGCACACTGGCATGGATAACTGTCAGATCACTGTGTTTCCATCCACAGTGCAATTATTCGCTGACAAGTTGGATTAGGGTGCATTACTTCAGTCACTTCGTTGATGATAAATAAAGTTGTAAAATATCCTGTAGATTTCACAAAATCAGGGTTGCAATACATCATATACCAGTAAATTAATTCATAATGATTATCAAAACAAGAATCTTCTACACATAAATGTCAATTTTCATTTCTTGTAGTTTTCACTGCCCACCTAAAGATGACCACATCTTGATGGTGGGCTTCCGAAAAATGACCACATTTTGAAAACCCAACAGTGAATGCTACAACAAATGAAGAATCTGCTTTGTTTTTGTTAAATTTGTGCATGGACACTCAACAAATTAATAAATGAATAATTTTTTGTTGCTCTTTACAACCCTGATTTTGCCATGACTATCCCAAATGAAAACATGGCCAAAGCAAAAGATGGTGGCTGGCCAAGAACTATTTCTGGGGCTATATGCCAGTGTTTTTTCCTGTACTCCCCTTGCTCGTGAGCAGTCAAAGATTTCTTTTTTGAAGGAGCATCAGACAGAGAAAAATCATTTCAAAAATCAATGAGCATTGGATGGTACATATTGTTTACTACTGTAAGAAGAATGTTGTCATCCTTTATATGTGTATCGAGAAGCCTTTTTGACTCTATATGTTCCAAAGCTCCACACAGTTTTAGTACAATCTTTCCTGCAGAGGACTTTGAGAGAGACATGGATTTACTGTGAAGGGCACAGTACAGCCTACTGTGGTTAGATTAAATACATAAAACACTGGGTGTATACTGTACTCATGGGTGTGCCACCTAAAGTATAGCCTATTGTGGTTAGATTAAATACATAAAACACTGGGTTATACTGTACTCACGGGTGAGCCACCTAATGTAAAGTACAGCCTATTGTGGTTAGATTAAATACATAATACAATGGGTTACACTGTACTCATGGGTGTGCCACCTAAAGTACAGCCTATTGCGGTTAGATTCAATACATAAAACACTGGGTTATACTGTACTCATGGGTGTGCCACCTAAAGTACAGCCTATTGCGGTTAGATTAAATACATAAAACACTGGGTTATACTGTACTCATGGGTGTGCCACCTTAAAAGTACAGCCTATTGCGGTTAGATTAAATACATAAAACACTGGGCTATACTGTACTCATGGGTGTGCCACCTAAAGTACAGCCTATTGTGGTTAGATTAAATACATAAAACACTGGGCTATACTGTACTCATGGGTGTGCCACCTAAAGTACAGCCTATTGCGGTTAGATTAAATACATAAAACACTGGGTTATACTGTACTCATGGGTGTGCCACCTAAAGTACAGCCTATTGCGGTTAGATTAAATACATAAAACACTGGGTGTATACTGTACTCATGGGTGTGCCACCTAAAGTACAGCCTATTGCGGTTAGATTAAATACATAAAACACTGGGTTATACTGTACTCATGGGTGTGCCACCTAAAGTACAGCCTATTGCGGTTAGCTTAAATACATAAAACACTGGGTGTATACTGTACTCATGGGTGTGCCACCTAAAGTACAGCCTATTGCGGTTAGATTAAATACATAAAACACTGGGTTATACTGTACTCATGGGTGTGCCACCTAAAGTACAGCCTATTGCGGTTAGATTAAATACATAAAACACTGGGTTATACTGTACTCATGGGTGTGCCACCTAAAGTACAGCCTATTGCGGTTAGATTAAATACATAAAACACTGGGTTATACTGTACTCATGGGTGTGCCACCTAAAGTACAGCCTATTGCGGTTAGATTAAATACATAAAACACTGGGTTATACTGTACTCATGGGTGTGCCACCTAAAGTACAGCCTATTGCGGTTAGATTAAATACATAAAACACTGGGTTATACTGTACTCATGGGTGTGCCACCTAAAGTACAGCCTATTGCGGTTAGATTAAATACATAAAACACTGGGCTATACTGTACTCATGGGTGTGCCACCTAAAGTACAGCCTATTGCGGTTAGATTAAATACAAAAAACACTGGGTTATACTGTACTCATGGGTGTGCCACCTAAAGTATAGCCTATTGTGGTTACATTAGCTACATAAAACACTGGGTTATACTGTACTCATGGGTGTGCCACCTAAAGTACAGCCTATTGTGGTTAGATTAAATACATAAAACACTGGGCTATACTGTACTCATGGGTGTGCCACCTAAAGTACAGCCTATTGCGGTTAGATTAAATACATAAAACACTGGGTTATACTGTACTCATGGGTGTGCCACCTAAAGTACAGCCTATTGTGGTTAGATTAAATACATAAAACACTGGGTTATACTGTACTCATGGGTGTGCCACCTAAAGTACAGCTTATTGTGGTTAGATTAAATACATAAAACACTGGGTTATACTGTACTCTTGGGTGTGCCACCTAAAGTACAGCCTATGGTGGTTAGATTAAATACATAAAACACTGGGTTACACTGTACTCATGGGTGTGCCACCTAAAGTACAGCCTATTGTGGTTAGATTAAATACAAAAAACACTGGGTTATACTGTACTCATGGGTGTGCCACCTAAAGTACAGCCTATTGCGGTTAGATTAAATACAAAAAACACTGGGTTATACTGTACTCATGGCTGTGCCCGCCATTATACATACAGAACTCATTTAGACTTTTGATGTCTGCCTACAAAATGCAACATTCACCGAAATGAATAGACCTTATTTGCTTGTACATTTTTTTCAACATAAGCCTAAAAGGTCATGTTCAAAAATTGGGGTGCCAGAAGTTTAAATGTGCCTCTGAATAACCCTCAACTACTGTTGCCATGGTAACAACTGCTGACGAAATAACAGTTTATTTACGTTTTTGTTTTGATTCAGTGTCTATGAGCCTCAAATGATGGGATGCGAATTGATTGGTTACGTACCGCTTACCTACCCTTCCAAGCATTTTAAAATCTATTCCCAACGCTTCACATCCAAAAGATATGAAACTTTGAATTAATTCCATGTAAGTAGTTTCGAAATGTTACACTTTGTGACGTCTTACTTAAATCAAAACGAAAACGTAAACAAATTCTTTAGAGTGCGCAGCACAGACTGGACATCACCTTTACCTTTGTCCGCGTCCCAAATCGAGAGGTAGATAGTAGTTGTGTACTTTTCTTTAGAAGTAATAAATCTTTGTTTGCCTTCCATTTTAAATAGTGGTTCCGTCCAAGGAAAAGCAGTCGCTGTTTTTGCTTCGTTTCTTTCCGCAATCGTTCGGCGAGACCCTCGATGACTGCATTCGCTTTATGTTCATACTTGTCATTGCTTTCCTCTTCTTTCTTTGATTTCTCATACGACGACGCTCGCTAGCTAGCGATATTTCCTCTCCATTTAAAAGGCCTTCCGTCAGTTTGATTGCCTTCCATGAAATAATACAAGTCACTCAACTCTTTCCCGCCGCAACAATGTAAAGAGCGCCAAAATTAAGATGGGACGTTGTGTATGAGGTTATAATGTACCCACAGACTGTTTCAGCCAATGATTGTTCTGGAGTTTGTTTACAGTTTTATACTGGTTCACGCGAGATAATGCATAATGATAACTAACGCTTAAATCTAATGACCTTGTGTTTCTCTAAATCTTTAAGTACCTTTGGTTGTTGGATTCATAATGATAAACAACGCCCCGCAATTACTGCCAGTCAGCGGTAATCCGGTGACAGGCCAGGCCTGCGCGACTGCGCGACTCTCACGTGGAAAAAACTTTGACCTTGCATTGGATCAAGCTGAAAGTGTTGACAGAGAAACGGATTTCAGTTGCTTTTGAATTCACGCGGCTGGCTAGTTCGCCTCTTCTCTCGTTCGCCTGGTTCTTCGAAAGCCCACTTTAGTTACTATCGTACGTTTAATACATCGAAAATGGTACCTCCCAATAAGCCTAGTAAGCATCGTATTCAAGCGGAATTCTAAATTTAATCGGACGTCCAGCAACAGCTTATAATTACAGAACGAGCTGTAGCCCGCTTTTATTCCTCGAATTCCTTGGCGGAGAGTGATCATGAAGAAGAGCGGGAAATGGACAGAGCATCCACATCATCTACTGCTGGAACGCTACGTGAGAATCGCCGATTAACTGAAGCTACTCCTTCTCATCTGCCGAATTCCACACCAGTCGCTGCGCTGCAAGAGCTCACAGTAAGTCAGTTTGTAATTGCGACTTCCTCCTAATTGTGTAGTTTAATATTTTTGTATCTGGCACACCCTGTTAAAGCTATCAAGTTTTCATGGAATAGTTCGTGGTGGTCTTATAAACAGGGTTCCACTGTATAAACAACGTTGGTTTTGAATTGTAGCATGGACCGTGAATACTATAAGTTGTGGTAACTCAGCATGGTCCAAATTGCAGGCAGCAGTTTTACTTGAAGATTTTAATTGTGAGATCTTAATTTGGTGCATCTATTGTGAGTGATGGCCTTTGCCCGATCTTTAAACTTTATGGACCATGCTGAGTGACCACGATTGATATTGTTGAACTAAATTGCAGGCAGTAGTTTTCACAAAAATAATTGAGCAGTTTTACTTGAAGTGTGAGATCTTAATTTGGTGCATATTGTGAGTGATCGCCTTTGCCAGATCTTTAAACTTTATGGACCATGCTGAGTGACCAAGCTCAATATTGTTGAACCAAATTGCAGGCAGTAGTTTTCACGAAAATAATTCAGCAGTTTTGTACTTGAAGATTTTAATTGTGAGATCTTAATTTGGTGCATATTGTGAGTGATGGCCTTTGCCCGATCTTTAAACTTTATGGACCACGCTGAGTGACCATGATTAATATTCCTTCACCAAATTGCAGGCAGTAGGTTTCACGAAAATAATTCAGCAGTTTATTTGAGCATTTTTAATTGCGAGATCTTAATTTGGTACATGATATTACAGGTGTATTATTATTATTATTATCGTCAGTAATGGCCTTTGCCTGATCTTTAAACTTTATAGACCATGCTGAGTGACCATGATTAATACCATTGATTGAGTCAAATTGCAGGCAGTAGTGTTCATGAAAATAATTCAGCAGTTTTACTTGACATTGTACATTTTAAGTTTGAGCAAGGCTGTGCTCTAAGAAAAGTAGTTGGGTGCCCAAACCTCTAAACCCTTGAAATCCAGGGCGCCCAGCACATAGGTTTGGTGCAAAAACTAATATTTCCTGGTTGCCCAATGGCAAAAGTAAGGAGCCAGGGGCGACCGGGCGCCACTAGAGCACAGCCCTGTTGAGGTCTTAAGTTTTGTGAGATCTTACAAAGGATAGTGCTTGTGATCAGCTTTAATGTAGACATAAATGGATGACAAGTGTGTAATACTGTGTTTATAAACAGACAGTAACTCAAGCTCTTAAAGTTATAATATTATTTTCTTTTGTTATTTTCAGCTTTGCTGATCCAATAAACAAAACTGTCAACTATGCACTTCTTAATGGTGTTCATAGTATGGAACCTGTCAAGACACCTACCAATGCCGTAAAGGGTATGTTGTAAGTCAGTATTGTTTTATATTAGAATACTGGGCATGTTTAAAGCCCCACTGTGTGTATTTATGTTTTGCTTTACTTGATAACATTTGTTAAATCTTCATTGGTCATACAATGTAATGTGAATGACTAGAAGCATTCATTGATGACCTTAGCACAGAATTGGCTAAAAACTGTAAAATGCTCATGAATTAATCCCTTTAAGTTATGCCTTGAGAAAAGCAAGTACAATATGAGGTCAAAGTTGTGTATAAAAGTTCTCCCAAAACTGGTTTGACAGCATTTATTGAAGCTGCATAGATAAATATCCAGAATTATGATTAAAGTAACTTGTTTTAGACTGTTGACGGTTTTCTTAACTTTTTACATTCTTCACACACATCCAAATTGATCTAAATTTCAACAGAATATTCAATGGGAACGTTTTTATTTGAATGAATGTGTGAGACAGCCACCCAGGGTGGTACAAATATGTACCAGTGCAGTTCAACTGGTCAGCTACATTCCTGGCAAAAATATCTTGATTGTTTGACTGAAACAAATTCCTGCAATTGCGGGCCCTCCAAAACCTTAAGGACACTGTCTTGTATGTGGTCTGATGGTGACTGAATTAAACAGTTGACTACATTTTAGAATGATATATCAGATCATGATCAGTATAATTAGTACTATAGTAATAGATGGAGATCGAATATTTTCCTTTTATTAATGTTCTTTTAGGTTGACGGATCCAGAGAACAGACCTGTGAATCTGGAAATAACTGCAGGTGTCCGTAGCACTGACACCACAACACCCACTGCCCCCATCAGAGGTATTTATATGTTCACAAACTTGCATGTGAGCTCAAATGCTTCATGTTCCTTTGTTAAATTTAAAGCTTATAAATATTGATTTCTATTCCAATAGCTGCAATACGTGCCCACTTCAAAACAAAAAAAACGGCAGAAGAAAAACAATGACAGTGAAAGGAAGGAGCAAGTGCAACAAGAGCAGCGCAAAAGAAGCAGAAAAAATATGGTAATTACAGAAGTTAGATGCTAATGTGTTTACAAAACACTGATTAGATCAGATTTATTTCTCTGAATGCACTTTTATTATCTTTCCATACATTTTGATTTGTGAAAGTGTCACAGGAATTAAATGTGAAGTTCTCTGTCTAAAAACTGCAAAAAATCAATCTTCATTACTTTACTTTTATTCTTGAAATAAGAAATCGATCAGTAAAATAATTCATGGAGGACTGTCCATAGTGCTTTTTGGCATGAATAAATCAATAAAGAATGGTGCGATAGATACTTCTTAAGAGTCCTAATATTATGTAAATGATGAAAAGCAGTAGTGTTACATAATTTAGTGACATGTGTAGACATACTTAACTTACCATCAAACCGTCACGCCAAGATTTTGAATGCACGAGCCTGGATTAATATCATAATCACCGACAGTAATACAACATGTAGTATTAATCTTATCATATCCATGAAAACAAAACATTATTATTCCTAAGTAAATTAAGTGGCATTTTCTTTTACATTGGTAGGTCTAAGTTTTGAACTGTTTAATAGCAATTAACATATAAGTCTGTTGATTTTAACCTTTTTGCAGAAACGCCTTAAGCGGGCAAAAGCACTGCGGGAGTCGACAACCATCTCACAAGAGGAGTAGCAAAGATACCTGCCATGCATCACAACGGACTTCATGTCATCCGAGGAGTCAGTGTCAGAACAGGAGGAGGAGGATGATTACAGCAGTGAGTCAGATGCAGAGCCTGGATCGCAAAGGAAATATCTCTGCATTAAACCCCTTTCTTGGAGGAGCAGAGAATTAAATGATCTAATGGCTCGCCTCAATAGAAAGATTGCAAGGCGGCGGAGTCAAAAGAGTGCAGGCATGGTTTTGGAAAGGAAAAGAGGACCACCATCTATGCGCCAAGCACCAGATGATGCTCCGGAGTTTGCTATAATGCCATCTGAACTGGCATCCTAAAGGGCTATTGTCACATGCTTTGTAATGATTTAGGGTCAAAATTGAATAACTTTCACCTTTAAACAGCCCATTATGTTATTGAATTTATATGTGTTTTGCAATGTGAAAACTTGAAAACAAAAAGTTCACTCAACACCTTTTCAAGTTAATGCACAGAACTATATCTTGGACATTTGTGGTCAAATACAGATTGAAATATTGCCCATATATTATAATTATAGTTGTCATTAAATGAAATTTGTCATTATTTTGAGGCTGCCTTCAACCAAAAAGCATTGTTTGAATTTGCAGTGTGTTACTAAAATGGCATGACAGTGTCCCTCTAAGTGTACCTTTACATGCCATTACATTGGCTGGAACTCATTTCAAAACTTCTTATTAGAAGGATCACCATTACAACACTGTATCACATGACAGCAATATTATGGTATGCTGAGGCAGCCTTTATTTCTTTTAAAAAGGTTACCATGGCAACATTTAAAAAAACCTCAGTAACCCCCCATTTTTGGCATAGCATTTGCAATCACGTAATTACTTTCAACAGTCAATCTATCCACATTCAATAGAAGGTAATGGATATGAAACTCGACAAAGTTCTTTGTTCTATGTTTTTGTTCTCTTTTTTGGCCTTGACTGTGCACAAAACACAATGTTTACTACTGACCGAGGAACTAACCAATAGAAACGTTTTGGTGACGTTACTCATGCATAGTGTATGAACGCAAAACAGAAGATTGTGCACGGTCATGGACCTTCCAACATAAATCTTGGCGTCTTTGTTTGCTCTTTTGATGTTTGCCGGGTTTCATAACCATTCCCCTCTATTAACTATGATTTATCTAAAGAACAACTGAATACTTAAATGTGTTTCCTTACAACCAAGGACTCTAGGTCAATGTTCTTAACTGACAATAACTCTATCGTAGGTACTTGATTTGAGGTTTCCTAGTATAAAATCCTTGGACAGTCCAAAGATCTTTACCGTAGCTCTTTAAATTCCATTTCAATCTGCAATTATTATTGTGATAATAAGCAATGTGACAACGTTGAGAATGTGTAACTAATGTTGTTGTTGTTTTTTTTTAATTTTATGTTCAGATTATTAAAGTTGCTTAGTTTAATTTATTATTTGACATTTTTTTTTCTTATTTAACATACAGTCAACACAAATTGTCAAGGGTATGGCATGAGTGTCCATCACAATGAAATTACGGGAACTGAAAAGGTGATTATCAGGTCACCTAAGAAAAATGAGGGAAAGATATTGTTATTCATAACTTCTATTCCAAGCAAAACTGTCATTTTGAATATCTTTGTTATCTTGGCAAATGTCATATTTTTTTATCACGTTTGTCATATTTTGACCTCATTTGCTTCATTTAGAAAACATGAACAAATATACTAGTTTGCACACCTTGGCTATCCCGGGCAAAACTGTGCAAATATTGTAGTTTGCACGACTTTGCTGCACACCTTGCTCTCCTAACCAAATTTGCAAACCTACTTGTTTACATGCCTATGCTATCCCCAGCAAAATTGTGCAAAAATTCTAGTTTGCACGCCTTTGCTATCCTAGCCAAATGTGGACAAAAATACGTGTTTGCACGCCTACACCATCCCGAGCAAAATCACGCAAAAATTCTAGTTTGCACGCCTTTGCTATCCTTATGAAATATGATGTAATATACTTGTTTGCACATCTCTGCTATCGCAAGCAAATATGCGCAAAATACGAATTTGCGCGCCTTTCCTATCCTTAGCAAATAAGCGCAAAGATACTTCTTTACACACCATTCCTACTTATAGCAAATAATGCGCAAAAATACTTGTTTGTATGCTTTTGCGTCCTAAGTAAACAGCAAGCAAACAACATTTTTGACCCTCGTTTGATGCCTTTGTAAACGTGATCAAAGCTCACAATTTTGACTTAGTTTACAATACAAGCCAAAGTACTAGCAAAGTTTTCGTTTTGGTATCATATTTACTATCCAGCAATTGCATAGAAAATTAACATGTTATCTGTACGTTTTCCCACTGTCCCAAATTTAAGGCAAATGTGGCATTTACCGGCTTTGCCCACAATGTAAAACTGTGCCGAATCTGATCTTTGATTTTCAGAAAATTTGAGCAAATGTGAGTAAATGTGGCATTTACCACAGATTTACTACACATTTTCTATAGGTGAAAATCCATTTTTTCGTCCAGTGTCTACCACTGAGCTAACCGGTCGGCGGTTTGCCGCTTGTTCTACCAAAGACTAGCGTAAACATCAGTTAATGGCTTGTAAAATCAAAAAGGATACAAGTTTTCTGCACAAACTGCTCGCATTCACATTGAAACGGCAAACGATAAACGCGGAAAAATCGTGATCACGTGGTATTTATCCAGTTCCCGTTATACTTCATTGTCCGCAGCGCCATGTTGCATTTTCCTTCAAACACGTGTCGTGTCTGCACTCACTAATTCTCAGACGTTAAAACGTTTTTGCAAGTTTATACTATATTCCAAACCAATTGGGAAATGGTCTCACGTTCTCTAACAAGATACTGCACTTTTCAGGTCAACCGAGTAAAAGCGGCGCGAGAATACTCTGGTGGAGCAGCTTTTCTTTTGACCTCAGTTGTGTGTTATTGTCTTAGAGAACATCACCACCACCTAATTTTGATGTGGCATGCGCAGTATTGAGAACTTTTTCAACTCTCTTCTTGTTTCCTTCCTTTTCTTTACGCCAATTGACCCTTTCCCCTCCCACAACCGTCAGGTTCGCCGCCCGCGTCCCCGCTCGCATGGTAACGTAACGCAAAGAACCATCTAACACGGAAAAATACTGCTCAGCAGCTCTTTATTCAGTCAGCACGACTCAAAAATTGATTTTTTTCCCATCATGATAAACGGTACCATAGTACTGGACAAGCATCATTTAAATAAAGTCCAAGACTCAAGGATTTCATTCACAGACTTAATTTCAAAATTTTTCAGTCAGATCTTACTTGAAAAGCAAATCGTCTCTGCGATTAGTTTAGCATAAAAATGTGAAAACATTTCCTTAGGAAATAGCTAGTACAAAAAAATAAAAGACTGCCCTCAATTGTGCGTAAAAAAATATACGAGGGAGGCGTTCACTTGGTAGTGGAAAATGAAAGTAACGTTTACCTGTCTACTGTCAAATGGCTACAAATTACGGGTCCATCTCAGGGACCTTACACAACGACGACGACGACGGCAACGAAAACGTCATTTGAAAATGAAACTTCCCGTTTTTGTAACTCTTCCGGGATTATTTTAACTTGTTTAACTTAAAAAATGCTGGCTAACTGTCCAGGGTCTAAATTACTGTGAACGGTGTGAAAGTAAAGAAAAAGAAAGAAAAATTTGTTGTTATGGTGAAAACCGAAAATTTAGTCATTTCACGTCGTCGTTTTGCAGAGGACAACAAAGAAATGTATCAAAATGTAAAACGCATTGCTCGTGAACCCATTAATGTGTGGCGTTTTCGTTGCCGTTGCCGTCGTGGTTGCGTACGTGGGAACTCATTTGCCAGGTGCTCGCGAGAAAGATACGAGTGAAAAGACGCATGCGCAACTGTTACCTACATCTGGCGCTCCAAATATCACTTCGTGTTTTGGGGACCAAAGAAAACGATTCTAATCATAAAGTATGCAAGGTGAACCTTCTAATAAGACTCTTATTTGGTTATAGTAAATAGTGCAGAGCGTGAACTGAAATGGCTGAAAGAAAACTTCAGTTTAGATTTCAAGACAGTGCGACCTCCGTAACCAGCGGTATGGCCTACTTCTAAATTTCTTTATCTCCGTGGGAGATAAAGGAAACACACCTTGCAAATTGCTGAGTTTTCTCTTACCAAATCAAATGCAGCGCAACATACACATCAACATCCGCGTTGGACAAGTATTTCGCGTGAAATGCGGAACCACTCTTTTGCAACAAGGCTGTAATATATAATATATCCTTCAAGTGGCCAAGCCTAAAAGGTTGACTTGTGATTAGGGTTAGCTACACACCAGGTAAAACATTTAAGGAATGCCAGTAACGCCGTGTTATCTAAAGGCACAACTGAATCTTTTGTGTAAAGCACAGCTTTAACCTTAATTACTTCGTTCAAAAACATTTTCTCTTCTTAATCACTTTGAGAAGCCAAAACTTTGCCTCTGTAACGTGATCCTCGTCATCTTCGTGCAGTGAAAGTAAACTACGATTTGCATCAAAAGCGAAGTGTTTGCAAAAATGTTTTCTGGTGTGGCCAGACCCCAACAACAAGTTCAAAATAAGAGTTTTGTTTGGTTTTAGACTACATAACTGACTCCACCTCGAGTTTCACATTTTCGTTATCGTCACTAAGAACTTCCTCGTTGTTTGAAAGTTCTTGTTGTTCTTGTTTACTCATTTTCTCGTCTTCAATGGTGGGCTTACAGAACCAGAATGACAGAAAATAAAATATAAAGGAGATTCCTGTGAGAAAAAAAAGAATGAATGATAAATGTACGGGCATTTGCACGCAAACACAATGCAGTCCATATTCAAATATTTAGCAATTATCCTGCGAAGCGGGTGACAGTTCCTTGGTTTGATGCTACTCTGGTTTGAAAATTGATGAATGTAACTTAAAAAGTTACAATTCACGACCCAACGTTTCGACACTCCTGTCTAGTGTCTTCATCAGGGGTGATCTAGTGTTGCAAAAAGGACCCTTTTATACGCTTACTAATTAACGACCTTTTGTTTTGATGAGGTGTAAATAGGTGTCAGGTAAAAGGCCGTCATCGTCACGGTTTAAAGACTTAAATAACTTTCAGCGTTTAAAAAACCGAAACTTAACTTTGCTGTATAGCCAGGGTTCGAACCAACAACACGAGAACGCCAGAATATGATAAACTATCTCCTATGGGCCATCCTCTTATCAGTAATATTACCCTGATAATCCATCAAATATTTTCACTCGCACGCGATTGGTCGAAACGCATCGAAGGACTGGATCAGGCCCCAGCTAAAACTGGGGAATATCCGAAGATATTCTCCAAATGCGTGTGGTGAAAAATATTTGAAGGATAATAAAGACAATAGCCAGACCCCAAAATAGCGTCCATTAGGCTTCAAAAATACACTCGGATATTTGTCCTTGGACCTCATCAGTTCTACATACTCTGTAGTCAAACTCTCGGAACCCGAATCGTGGCGCTGTGAATCAGAATTCCTGCGCCGATATTTAGGGTATTGGTTCAACTTGAATCTGCTTTCGCCGTGAATTGTTTTTAACATTACTTATGTGTCGAGCTAAGTTTAACTAACAAGTGCATCGAAAACTAAAACACATAAGCAGTTGAAAATTGAGATACAAAAACTAAACAACAATGACGACCAATCATGGCACTAACCTGTAAAACTGAAGGCTGTGTAACCAAGCCGGTCTGTCAACTTTTCCATCTCGTTAAATTGACAGTTACCTCTTCTGCCGCAGCTCTCACCCCAAGCAAGGCACGTGCTATCAAATATGACGCCAAAAAGTAAAGGACCAGGCAAGAACCCAAGACACCGCTGGATAATAAACTGAAAACCGAGGGCGTAAGCTCTCTGATTGTATGGGACACATCTGAAATTAAACAAATGAGCGCTTAAGGCTAGTTCTGTACCAGCGAGATAGCCATTATTGCCAAGGATGTATTCTCTTCAGTCTATACGACCAAACTTCAAGATTTTCTGTAAATAGTCCTGTTAAAAAGTTGTAAAGATAGTTTCCGAACAAGGAGATATGTTAGTAAGAAAAACGCCCCAAGTAAAGTCAAAACGTACGTAACAACAAAGTCGTGAGTTGTGCGTAACAATGACGCGAACGAAAAATGCGTTTTCCTTAAAGTTTTCATACCAAATTCGAACGATACTTCGATTGTGACGACGACCTTCGCTAAATTACCGAAACGCTAATGTCACCTCGACATTTGCTCAAAAGATCAATAAATATTCTCGAAAACTGATAAACCCACAAGAATTCGCCGTTAGTCTTAATTGAAATCTGGAGACATCTCACCTTAGAACTACCGTCTTGTTGGCTATGGCTGTAACGAAAACCGAAAACAGGACGACAATAAGGAGAAGTATGAAGGCTATGTATGTCTTGCACCCAGACCTCTTTTGACAGTAGCCTTTAACAGCCGCACCTTCGGTGGCATTGCCTTGTGGATAAATACAACTACAGTTTGTAAAGGTCTGCAAAAAGAAAGGAATGAAATGAATATAAATGATGGTATTGTAGTTCATTTGACAGATGTCTGTAACCAAGTAGTAAATATGTTTTTGTAATAAAGGTTTTCCTCAATAATAATGATAAGAATAATAAGAATAATAATTTTAATAATAATTTTCAAATTTTTAATGTACATAGTTCTGCCCTTAACTCCTAGCTAGACACACGACCCCACAAGCATTCTTGTTACTTTACAGTGCAACTACTCCGACAAAGGCCACCCAAGAATTTTTTTAACAAATTGGCCAATAATGTTCGAGTGGTGAAACAACAGAATAGCCGCAATTTGAATTTTGTTGTGCTTCGATAGTGGGTAAATTTGTCATGCATAATTTATTTTGCCAAAATCCATTGTTCCGGTGTGAGATTCTCATTGGTTAGTTTGCAGGAATTTTTCCTGGGTGACCTTGGTTGAAGTAGTAGCACTGTACTACCCTGTTTATAAAGGACTATGTTGCTGTTGGTGGTGTTGTTCCTTGTTCCCCTAGTTGCGGCAGTAACGAGAGGAATACCTCTTGTGCACCGAGTTGCGGAAAATGCTGGGTTATTGGGAACTGTGGTTCGGGATAATTATCAAAGATTTTAATAATTTTTTGGTGATGTCCAAGACGTTTCTTTGAAAATTAAGGCGTAAAACTGAGAAAATAGAATCCAAGAGAAACCCCGAATGCTGTACGTGTGTTACAACCCAGACAACCTGGACGAAAGTTTTACTTGAACTATTTAGTTAATTTAGCTAAGTCGCAAGACATGGCGCGGGAAATAGCACTGATAAGTTACAAGGTTACCTCTTTATTTGAGGAGTTCTTGCATCCAGCATGACAGGGCGAGAAATATGCCAAGTTATCTTCGCCACACACGGGGTTTATACTGGCCTGAGAGCAGCTGCAGTTGAAATTGCATGGGGACGACACTCCAGTATCCACAAGAGACCTGAAAATGCACAGTGAGTTAACAAGGTAAATATAGTATTTTGAAGCAGTTTACATCTTATATTCCTTGGACTATGGTGTCGGCTTTTGCTGCCGGGTTATTGGAAGCTCATAAAACAAATTACAGTGATTCCTTCAAGACTAGTGAACATATGTAAGCAGCAAATCTTAAGTATTTGCATCGCCCAAAGGGCCGACAGAAGAGCCCTTGAATCTCACCTGCCATTATAAGGGACTGTTACTCCCGCTACATCTGGGACACCACAGCCGGGAATAAACCAAGACCCAGATCCCGCGACAGTGAAAACTGAGGCGATGACGCAGAATCTAGCAGCCATTTTCAGTGACCTTCTTAAGTCAAATCTTCGGACGAGAACTCCACCTAGAAGCACACCACCTGCCGTGAAGAAGGAAACAAAAAGGAAGGATTTAACATAGATGAGAACACAGTAACAAGTAAGAAATTAGAGGACATGCTATATTAAATTCTATTGCACTGCCTTGCATTGAATTGGGCTTCGTTAAGTCGCATTGCATCGTAGTGTACATTGTATTTACTTGTACTGAAATACAAGAACAGCTTTCTGCGCATCAGAAGGACCGTCATAAGGGCTTTGACCACGCGCTTTTCTACCAATTGAAATACACGTTTGGCAATCAAAATAATATAAGAATTGAAAATGTTCGATATAGCTCAGTGAGTGTTATATGATCACATCTTTCGAATGAGTTAAAAATACAGGGCTTTATTAATCCTTTAACTCCCGAGATCTGATTAGCAATTCTCCCTTCAAGCTGCTATCCATTTCCTTGTAAACTACTGAAGAGAATTTGGTGTTTTATTAAGATAACACACTCAACTGATAAATTTGTGAATTCTCATTACCTGTTTGCTTTATAATGTATTGAAATTGAAATGAGAAGTTACATGTTAATCATCCTGGGGGTCGAAGGGTTAAACCAGTCATGAGGACTGCTAACAAACATATCTCAGCAATGATCTTACCCACTGTTCCTGGTACAATAATCATCCCAATGACAATCCCTGCTATGAAAGAACTGAGGCCAAACTTGAGCTGAAGAATTTTAGCGAGAAAAGAAGCTATCCCGGCACCAAATAACGAGCCAGATGTTATTGCCAAGGTATTGAAAATAAACACAGGCGTTTTCAGCAACTGAAGTGTAGCTGGCAAAATATCCTTTATATCGCCTCGAATCCTCTCGTCCTTCTTTTGTAATTTCCCCTCCTTCTGCGCCTCCTCGCGTATGCGTTTTGCCCCGGGTAGCTCCCTGGGAAATCCAAGAAGAAGTCCGGAGATAGGGAGGAGGAGAACTCCCCCTGCTATATAGCCCAACCACCAGGCTCCTATCCACTGAGGATCTTGAGGGGTAAGCTTGGATCCTTCAGGCTAAAGGGGAAAATAGCCAGATGATTCAGCACAGAACGACATCGACAATGGCAACTTAAATCCCAGGTTCCCCCCCCCCCCTTCCTTATCTCCTTCCTATCTCACTCCCATTGCCGGGAAAGGGGTGGGGAAGGGGGAGGAAAGAGAAGAGACCCTTGGTAGGAAATTGTTTAAAGCGCTGGCTTCAATTCCCGGGCAATATTACTGGTAATTTCTTTATCGGATGGGATTTTAATGACTGTTGGAGTTGAGGGAAGGGACGCTCCAACTCGCATCTTATGATACTCAGGTGTCCTCTGCAGAACAATTGAAATTGTACACAAGTGTCATTGAAACAACAGCTAATTGACACGATTGATTCGGATTTGAGCATCAGCCAATGCGTAAACATGATTTGCGACGAAAATAACAAGTTGAATTATCGTTTGCTCTTGAAATGAAAAATCAGAACTCCAACTGTTTGAGTGAGATCTCTACCAGACTACCAGCGGTTTTTTTACTGTTTAGTCCCGTGTAGTTTTTGTAAACAGTTCAACATAAAGAAAGGTTAATTTGCAGGCCTTGGCAGTTTCCAAATCAAGTTATCTTTTCTACAAGAGGAAAGAAAGCCGCTGTCACAATCCATGCATACGAAATTGCGCCAATTTAATATTATTAGGTTGTTAATAGGGAGGTTTTCATTTGGGTGTTGAAACCAATTTTACGTGTTACTTGGGCGTCTGTGCATGCGTATGATTTTGGCGGGCTAAAGCGAGTTTGCAAACGTACGCGAAGGCCTCGAGAGGCTAAAACTCAATGGCGTGTCTTCTACAATTTCTACACCACCTAAATCCCTTCGAAAATTAATTTCTTACTTGGAAGCGCTCAAAATAGGAATATGTCTAGTTCGGTTTTTAGGACAATTCCGTGTTTCTAATAGCAGTTTTGGGATCTCGCGCGCTCGAGCCTACATTTCCGACCGCATACCAGTAACGTAGTGCTTCATTTTTCAACTCTTGTCTTAGCTTCACTTTATAAAGCTTCATAACTCGTTTCTCATGTTACTTAATCAAAGTCAAAGTCAAACCCACTGCGACTTGCACGTGGACATCTTTCCTCTACTTTTTACGTCAACTCATAACTTTCCTCTGTGAATTCTGATCGGATTGTGGTGTTTGTTACAATTTGCTGGGAGAGATTTTTTGGTTAGCTTCTTACAATACTCAGTATGAAGACCACACAAATCAACTCTAGCTTACTCACCTGTGTGATGTCAATATAAATATTCAACAGGGAGCCCCCCGAAATAAATCCCAATCCAGGCCCCAGCAGGGTGAAGGCGAAGAAAATTGCGAGATACACTGGTGACGACTTTGGGTGCACATTCTCATCGATGTACGCGGGCCCAAGGGTGAACAGCGGTGTTGTACCAGCTCCCATGAGCAACTGGCCCAAGAAGAAGATGAAGATGTAGTACCATCGGCCTCCATATTGAGCAAAACAGAATTCTGAAGTGCCATTGACATTCAGACGACAAACCTCGCCACTCGCGAACCCGTTTGAGTTCAGTAATGGATCGTAACGCCCAACCAGTGCTTGTGGAAGAACAAACAGTAAACATCCCAAACCTATGGCAGAAGTAAAAGGATTTGGTTACCGGCAGGAGCCCATCACAAGGAGCGTAAAACTTCCATACTAGGCCCATGTCACGGCATTTTTACAGAGCGATTTATTTTTAGACTATATATCTTTCCCGTGAAAAAAGGCAGTTCCGGTACACGTGATACCGCATCATCATCACCTTTCTTTTGTTCTAAAGTTTCTTAGCTTCGCAGAGAAACTTTAGAACAAAAGAAAGGTCGAAGAAAAGTTTCCTGAGGGAGTCCCATATTTGCGGAAAATTCAATCTAAAAAAAATCGGTCTGTGACAGGGATATAGGGCAATTGTACGCTCCTAGTGATGGGCTCCTGTTACCGACAAGTGCCAAATGGCTGGCACCTTTACCTTAACAGGGGAAACCCGGCCCAAAATTGTTGTGCCACATAAATTAAGTCAAACATTACAGGAACAAAGCAGGCTATTTATAACTAGAAATTTAAAATGACATAAAAATGGATCAAGGCATGAAAATAAATAAATAAATAAATAAAAGGTTGACTCTCGCAGAGAGTGGTGACGCATGAACAGCCTTAAGTATCGAAAGTGGCAATTTGCCTACTACCAGAGAGGTTCACCGCCGACCGGTTGGCTCAGTGGTAGAGCACTGGACTAGCGTGCGGGAGGTCGCGGGTTCAAACCCCGGCCGGACCAACACTCAGGGTCTTTTAAATAATTGAGGAGAAAGTGTTGCCTTCGTAAGGACATCTGCAAATGGTTAGACTTTCTAGTCTTCTCGTATAAGGACGATAAACCGTAGGCCCCGTCTCACAACTCTTCATGATCGTGTGGACATCAAAAAGACCCGCACACTGTTCAAAAAGAGTAGGGGACGTAGTTCCCGGTGTGGTGGTCTATTTGATCCAATGATTAAATGCTCGGAGATAAAGTAAATAAAGTAGTATGTATGTTCCAAGACTCTGATAGTAATTCTTCTTTTAATTCTCGTGCCGGACTTACAGTTATCGTCTCTCTACCTCACTCTTGAGAGAGAGAAACAACTTCACAACAAATAAACGTGTTAGTGTTCATTACTTTCTACGAGTTAAAACTTAGAGAGAGTAGTTTGTGTTGTGTCACCCCTAAATCTTGCCCCCATACACAAAACCTTAGCTACGACAAAGAAGTCGTTCCTTGCTAGTGTCTCTTGTTTATTCCACCGTTCCCTTGCTTGAGCCGCGTTCTTACTTGTTACTACAGAACCACATCCAAGCCATCTGATCTTGTTCCCATACGTTCCATAAAAACTAACCAGACTTGTTAGGACAATACCAGCGATGTCATTGGACGCTGCGACAAATCCAGCTTCAGTGCTGCTAAGCTGAAATCTCCGCTCCAGGGTTAGGAGGAAAAGATTAGTGAAGCCATTGACAGCCATTCCTGGGAAAGTAACAAAGAAATGGCACACAAGTACTGAAAGAATATCATAAACGCTGGGAATCCTTACATATAGGTACAATACCCCTTAAATTCAGCGGGTATTGTTATGAGCTGTTTCGGTTTAAAACTGGTAACAATTTTTGCCTTAATCAACGAAAGGTCTCAAAACGGATATTGCAAAATAAGACATTGTTCATTACAAGAAAATTCGGTTTCCATCACTTTGAAAGAAAGAAACCCTTTAGGTTGGCTTGCCAATGAAACCTACCCTTGATCGTTAGAAAACAGGTTAGAAACACATATTCTCAGGACGGAAAAATCGTTCGCAGTTTTGAGAAACGGACTCCATTTCCGACAAAGCTAGAATTGTGTTCACTGTATTACCTTGAATAAAGGCGTAAAGGGCCAGCGCAGCCACAAAGACTTTGGGATTGTTAAGACATTGCAAGACCCTTGGCCTAAATGTCCTCCAGCCATAGCGAAGATCGGCTTCGTCCTCTTCGTCTCCTTCAATACGCAATGGTGTTTCCTCTGTTACAGAACCCTTTGCATCATCTTTTTCTTCACTCATCTGTGAAAATATGACAAACGTTTTCCAGAGACAAAGTCAACTATGCTAAATAAAGTACAAAGGGGCGTGCAGTTTAAGGGACGTAAGCTGTTTATTTGTCAAAACTTCACCCACCCAATAATGTCAAAATATCTTTGGTCCAACATGAAACTCACCGCCCCTAACGCACCGCAAAGAATTTTTTTTGTGATTTCGATTTCTAAGCCGAGTATATTAAGCCACGATCCATGTTGAACCCTAGCTGTGACAACCCCTAGTGCTGACCTGTTCTATTCAGAAAGTGGCCGGCTTGGCGTGATATCCCAAAAAGGCTTATGGTCTATGAGGCCACACACACGCATAACAGCCATAAGTCAATGGGACATAGCGACTGATCGGAGCGGAAAAAAACATTCGCTCCACTCTTCCAAATGTGTTACTAATGTCTTCCTTTTTACGTCTTCATTGTAACACTAAAGCTAGGCTTCAGGATATCTGTAATGGCGTCTTTCAGTTGAATAGATAACTCCGGCAGAAAGGGTGAATGATGTAGCTCAGGCTTCTTCATAGTACATATCCAGTACACTTATCCAAATAGGCACAGGACGCCGTCTCGGTTCGTGACAACTAAGTCAAGACATTCTAGCGAGTAGAAATGTAACAGCACCAACGAAAATAAAATAGCATAATTTTTCGTGAGAGAGACATGCCAAAGCTCAAAACCATACAATAGAGAGTATTCAAGCGCGCCCGCGACGCGCGTGGAGAGAGGGTTGAGCGAGGAGAGCGCGTGAAGCGCGACTTTTCCGTCGCCGGTGCTTGGCCAAAAACAGGCCAAAAACATGAACTAATTTGGAAATTTTATAAGTTCTTGTCGTGTCAATTCAATAGCACCTCGTTATTTAATACTTTAGTCAACAAAACGAACATTGTTTTGACTAAAGCCACTCACTCTATTCGTGTCTATTGTTCACCGGTGATGAAATTGGCCGAATTTAACTATGACTAAAGACGTCATCCAGCTAGGACGAACTGTGGAAAAGAAGTGTAGTTCGCCTGATAACTGGAGGTTGAGTTAAGGTGGTTCGAAATAGTTTTCATTTTCTTTAGACAAGTTCTACAAATTCTTTTCTAAGTTATGTTTGGTTCATCGTATCACTATGAAATTTGGCACAGAAATAAAAGAAATATCATAGATTCATTACATGACATTAATTTCAGAAAACCTGTTACCATGGCAACCATATGACGCATTCAGTTGAGCCCCTAAAATCGAAATCTTTTATCTTATTTAAAAAACAGGTCGGTGAAATCTTCTCAAACTTCTATATTCTATGTTACCAGGAATGATCTTCAAAATATTTCAATTTAAAAAAGTTCTGTAGGGAAGATTAAGAATAAAACTACTTTTTGATTATTGCTTTCTTAATTTTTTCTCTACCTACAGAATTTTTTAAAAGTCGGACTATAAACGCAGTCAATTGATCTTAGTTGTTACCGAAAAAATCGAAAAAATCTACCGAGCGAAAGCGGAAATATAAGCGAGTAAAATTACGAAACTTCAAAAATTTCGAGTCGACAAGATTAGCATTTGAGCATGCGCGACACACGCGTGCTCTTACTTTTTATAGGTATGGCGTGAGTTGTTTACGCGCGCGCGCTCGCGGCTAAAAGCCCTTTCGAGCCTCCTTAAGTCAACAACTCAGGCACGAAAACCGCGAGGCGTGACGTGACGCGAGGAGTGACGTGACGTGCGAGGTGTGACGCCAAGTGTAAAACGTATGTTAATCCAAGATTCTGGGCCTGCCGAATGTTGTTGGCGACTTTTTATTGATCTTTCCAGTTTTCGACAGAATGGTTCATCTCTCAACACTTTTCATTGTCCGGCTACTATTCTTTCTTTGTCCGTAAAATCCCACGTTGGAGCAATCTCCCACTGAAAGATCTTCACGTAGAACTTTTTAACTGGCCTCTTCAATTCAAAAAGTCGTGCAAATATGACCATCCATCCTTGACGGTCTGTTGCTTTTATTAGCTTACAATTTGGCAATAATCATGATTAAACTTTCAGTCAAAAATAAAAATATATACGCCTCTTCCTTACCTTTTTGAAAAAATGTTCTGTATAACAAATAGTTTTGAGGGTGTCTTTAAACTACGCGACGCTTCTGCTTGACCACTTGCAGGATGACGTAAGCTAGGCAAACAAATGGTTATCAGCAGAGTTGAGTGCTTGGATTTTAAGTGCTATAGCTTGCGAACAAGCGATTCGTTAAAACCTAAGATTGCGTTCTTTACCCGGCTTGGTTCGCCTATCTTCTTTGTTTGACAGTTTAGCGGATGCGAATATATCTGTTACGCCATTGTTTACTTTTGTTCCTTCTCGAGCATGACTTTAAGCATTCTTTCTATTAAAGAACATTGAGTAACTTAGTCATTAAAACCGGAGCGATCTGCGACCCGCAAGGACGAAACTACAAATTCATGTGTGGTCAACTAGCTGTTCGTGTTAAGGGCAAGAGGTGGGCAAATCGAAGGAATTTTAATCCGTGAAAACTTTGCTTCGGCAACAGCGTTTATCACCGGGGAAAATAAACTGAAAGCGAGAATCTATTCACTCATTAAGCACGTACAAACTTATCTTGCAATTTTTTGCTTACCTTCATATCAGCAGCGTCATTGAGATTTGAGAGTGCTCGTAGACACTGCAAGGTACTTAAAGAGATACTGACATTCAATTCGCAGCAAACATCACGTAAGGCACTGTAGCGTGACCTAATTTATTATTCAATCCCCGCCGCATTCATGCATGGCTGTGGAGAACCCCTTAATGACCAATGTTTAATTTCTCCTTATAGTAACACAGCTCTATCAAACATAAAGGTTGTGAGAAAAAAATTAGTGATCAACAGGTAACAAACGCCGTGATTGTTTAATAAATTCTCCTCATCCTTACCCTAGAAAATGTATGACAAACAGAGTGGAGAATACATGTGCTGATATCAGGGTTTAAAGGGTTTGTTGTAGCGCCCATTAGGGTTTCAAATTCGCTGTGGATATAAACACATTTTTAATTAGTCGACATTTATGCGGCGCATTTCAATTTCAATGTCAATCTTTAAGTGTTTCCTCTGGGGAATCGAGCTTATGAGATGATTCAACTTCACGGCCTAAGTTGTGCCAAATGCCATCTATATTAACAATCGATTGCGCAATATACTTGTCACAATGCCAAGTCTTGAACCGATCTTAAGATAAGATAAGGTAACTTTATTTATACATGGTGTTTCCATCAGTTGATTAGTGAATTATCTATAATAGTATACCTATCTACCTAACTACAACAAAAATTTAATAAAAACCCTGATTCAAAACATAAACACATGATTTTAACAATGGCTAACTGCTCTTACACCGGCAGTCCGACATTTTTCTCACTAGTGACAGTATTGCGTCCAAGCAGTTTAAGTACCGGGGAAGCACAGGACGGGACTCGCGAGTACGGTTTAATTCATGGTGGTCGATTTTCACGCGCGCTCGCGTTGTTTCTTTCGGACGCTTGTTTTGCCTGCGTGGAAGGCGTTCAAAAGGGGAGGGAAAGGGGAAAACGAGATGGGCGCAGCGCGATGAGAGAGGGTACACAGGCTATACTTAGACGGGTGATCTCGTCTTCCCCCTGGCCCTTTAAATAGCGTTCCTCCAGGTAATGCACCTATCAATGTTAAGCCGCAGGGGGTGGGGGGGGAAGGCCGGGCATAGGGGGGGAGGCCGGGCATAGGAGGGGGATTTGACCTCGCTTCATTATTTCTGTTCAAATGCCCAATCTCAGGGATGTTATCATTGTTCAAAAGAGTACATATTCCCCACTAACGGTTAAAGTCAAATGCCCCGACTCACAGGTCGCAATGATCAAAAGCCCCTGCCACGGGCAGACTTCTTACGTCAAGTACTCTTCTATGCTTGGCCTCCCCCGCTCCCTGCGGCTTAACATTGATAGGTGATGAGGTACGCAAAAAAATTGCGTCACTTCCGAACAGATCAACTGCCGTGATAACTGATTACCCATCGCATGGTTACCCATTGATTACATTGATGTCATGAGCAATTGAGCTAACCGGTCGGCGGTTAGTTCAATTGCTGATATCAATGACTGGTAGGGCACCGGACTGCTGTGCGGGAGGTCGGGGGTTCAAACCTCGACCGGACCAACACTCAGGGTCTTTAAATAATTGAGGAGAAAGTGCTCTCTTTGCAATAACATCTGCAAATGGTTAGACTTTCTAGTCTTCTCGGATAAGGACGATAAACCGGAGGTCTCGTACTGGTGTGGGGCGTTAAAGAACCCACAAACTGATCGCAAAGAGGAGGGGACATAGTCCCCGGTGTGATGGTTTATTCACTTAGTCTGTTCTGGGGGCACCTGTGCATCATACTACTCTCTCCAATAAGATTGTGAACTGCGTGGCTGCAATTTGCGCCTATATAAGCAGTCTGGCAAAGTCTCCCACAAAGTGTTGTAAAGCGCATCAGATCATTGCGTCATGGTAATGCGCTATAGAAATTCAGTGATAAACTTCACTTTACTTTACTCTACTTCTGGATTATGGCTATCGCCTTGTCGACTAGGAGTTGGCTGAAGTTTATCACCTTTCCGTCTCTTCTGTCCTTCAGTACACCTCCTCACCCCGTCCCCCTGCACTGTCCTTGTGAAGCCGCTGATTGATGCATTATGTCAAATGAAAAATGCAAAAAGTAAGACGTTTTAATATTAACTTCACTTTGTATCACGATGGGTTAGGCAAGCTGTTAGAGCTGTCTTAATAATGCATTGTATTAGACATTACTTGATAACATCAATGATACTTGCGTATCAAATCACAGGCAGCCCAAGCGTACGTTACGAGGAAAGGGTGGGCTGTACGTACCGGTACTTTACATATTTAGGCCCCGTTCACACATATCCAAAGATTTTTGTATCCGCAAATTTTTTTATGCGGATACACCTAGCCGTCCACACGCGTCCGCCGTATACGCTCGGTGTATCCGGAGATTTCTGTATACGCTCTCCAGAGTGGAAATTTCTGTATACGCTGTGTATCCGGATCATCCGTGTGGACGCTTTTGTGCACGCTGACGTCACAGTATCAGAACCAGTCTTTTTCCGCGCGAGATTTTCCAAAATGGAGGCGAGCAGAAAGCCGCGAATTTGGCGCCAAAATTATCGCAGGCTCAGCTTTCTTTTCTCTGTTGACTAATCCTTTGAGATGTCCGGATACGAATCGGATACGTGTGGACAGTCGTATATGATTCGTATACGCTGCGTGTGGACGCAGATATTTTTGTATCCGTAAAAAAAAAATTGCGGATACAAAAATCTCCGGATACGTGTGGACGGGGCCTTAAACGCATCGGGTGACGCGGAACGTGACCTTCGAGCGGGCACGTCTTGCGTTATAAGCGACTGTTGAAGATTTGAGACTTTGTGTGAGAAAGAAAATATTAATATTTGCGAACGTTAAATGAAGGCAAATTTCAACGTTTTTCACTAAAATGAATGAAGAAGACCCAGCTATTTTACGTTCTTGTGTGTTTTGACGTCAATTCATCATTTTTTGCTTTTTTGCATTACTCCCGTCTCGCCTTCAACAGTCGCTTTGTAATACGTACCTGCTCGCTCGAAGGTCACGTTCCGCGTCACCCACACCCTTTCCTCGTAACGTATGTTTGGGCTGCCTGTGATCAAATTACAAAATAATCTGTCATAATTTTACGAAACCTTCTCACTGCGATTTTCTTTTCGCAAAACAAGGTCGTGATAGTTCATGTTTACTGTCGTACCGTGACATTCATTGAAGGGTAGAAGAAAAGTGGTCTCAAGTTGAAAATTTCCAAAATGACGCGACAAACCAAGACTGTATCTAAACTCGTTTTGCGACAAAATCTTATGGACAGCACGTAGTGTGCTTTTCCCCTTCGTGGTCCCTTAAAACGTGAGTTGACTTAATCCCTCTCACGGAATTACGTAAAGTGACATGCAACTTTGCGTGTTTTTTTTTTTTTCGTGAATGCCGACTTACGCAATCTATCAACAGACAAAAGGTTAGTAATAAAACACCACTTTGTAGTTACACTTCGTGTACCTGTCTGTACATGAACTCGCCAAGAAAGTAGAGGAGCGTCCTGAGTTTAGAGCAACTAGTCTTCAACCCCTGATCTCGGTAAGTCTTTGAATTCTAAACCAAAATCAGTTTATCAGCTCGCTACAGCTAAAAAGACACTAGTGCATGATGGTACTGTACCAGAGCACCCGGCTTTTTCAGTCCCTTGAGTTCTCAATGTGCAACGGCGGCAAAGCGATAACCAAGGCCATGGTTCTACTCATGGCCAGGGCTAACATCGTGTTCTTTCTTCGAGAAAATGTCAGTTTACCAAGTTACAACATCTCCCCTTACCCGGGTGTGCACCTTACAAAAAGCTTACAGAAACCTAACAGTTTTGAAAAGCCATGATGGGGAGAGGGGAGGCACTATGTACGGTTTGCCTGGGATAGTCAAGTCAAAGGTTATAGAACTTCTGTATCCTATTGAGTTTCCAAACATTTGTTTGCTCGTTTGGACATTTTTCGAGGAGTTGGTATTTAAAGGAGATTTTGTTGTCGTACAGAAGCACTTCTTCTCGGGTGGCTCCTCCGCTCCTTCTTACTCCAAACACATAGTAACTGGAACGCAACGAAAGTACTCTTCAACAACATTCATGCGATCGATCATTGTGCATTAGTTGACAGTTTAGCATCGGGGGAGGGGGGGGGGAGGGCAGTAATCCCCTGTATAAGCAGTACCGGTTATGTGCCGCCTCAAAGGCTGTTATTTAAGCCACTTGGTCCGAAAAGGGGTATAGATTTTGATCATTATTATGGTCTGAAATAGGACTGGTTATTAAACCAAACCCATGAGCGTATAAACGTCTTTTTCTTCTTATCGTAGTTAAGTGGAAAAGGCAACGTGTAAAGTAACAAAGAATGCCATTCGTGCGAGTATCCGCGCACCGGTGTAGTATTTACCCAGGTGCTAAAAGGATAAAATGAGCTCGTACGGCATCTTTTTCAATACTCGTGCAGAAGAGACTGTAGAAAAGTACACACTAATAAATTTTTATTAATTGCCATGCAGTTTTCTCAGAATTTCAACCACAAACTCCAAACTTAGAGTGGCGTTACATGAAAAATGTTTGACCCAAATTTTATCGCGGCACTTAGTGTGGATGTGCGCAGGCACTGGCCCATTCCCGGTCAGTACGTGTCGGCCGGCCTTTTGGGGATCATTTATCACAAAATCGGCAAAATATTTGACAGTCTAAAAATCAACTTGAAAAGGACGGTTTCAGGCAGATAGCATTGAAATTATTAGCTGCGGTTACACACAGTGTCTTCCCGAGGTTTTCCAAGGGGTTGGGAACAGCTTTTTTTTTGGTCAGGTTATATTTTCTGGTTACATTGCAAATAATATCCGGGGTCAACTTTTGACCTAGCAGCAGTAAAATTAATTAGCCATGGAGACGGTCAGTGTAAAATGCAGACTGCGGACTGCAGACCAGGGGTAAAATGAAGACTAAGGGTAAAATGCAGACCAGGGATAAAATGCAGATTGGAGGTGAAGAAGTAACGAGATATACCACGTTGCTCACATAGCAGTTATTCACTTGGGGTCGTCACGCAACGGTCTGTCCCCAAACATAGGTGAGGGCTGCAAAGGAGACTACCTTTTATTTATGTGGTGACCACTTTGAAAAAACATTCTGAATCGGCTCTTAGCACTGTTCTCAGTGCGCAACAGGAATCGGAAAGAACAAGTCTTTTCAAGCTCATATGACTTTATTTTTCCGACACAATGTTACCTTGTCCCAATATAGTCATGGACAAGTAAGTTTCCGTGATCCGTACACAGAAGATATCATGCGATGTACGTGACCTCGTTTGTTATGGAGGCTTTTCAGTCTAAGATGAAAGCGAGCAAATAAATTAAGCGCCTTCGATGCCGACACTACACCAGTTGTAATAGTATCACAATTATACCAAGTGTACGCACAAATAAATGTTGGGAAAGGGGAAGGAAAGGAAATGATTTTTTCTTCATCGACAGGGCGTGCAAATGCACGGCGCTGTAAAGAGGTTTTTGGTTAGGACAAGTTCTCGATGCTCAAAAGGACACCATATGACATTTACACAATATAGTATTCCTTAGCATCAGGGTGGTCACATTTGCGACAGCACAACCTTAGCTATTAGGCAGAAAACTGAGAAAATAAGAGATCCAGAAAGAAAAGGAGCAGCGTTCTAGGGTTCAGCACTGATGTACACCTGATAGGCCTAAGCACTGATTTGAAAATTCAGTGGTTAGCTTTCATTACAGTGATGGGTTATTCTGTATAAATAGCAATACATGTTACGCAAACGATCTGGGTTCGAGGCCTGCACTATACTGTTACTTTTCTTCTCTTTCTCCTTAAGTTTCACTGGTTCCTTTGGGCGTTGTAAAAAAGTGCTAAGTCAATTTGAGGGAAACCAGTCTTAGATCGGGAAGAGAGCGGTGAGGGAAATCGGGACGGGAGCGGGCGACATAACGAGGCACGCGCTTTAAACAGGAGAGGTAGCGGAAAACCCTCCCGCCAGCTTGTGAGTTTCTTGCTTTACACCCTGTGATATCCCTTCTACCTCTTTAGAAGGCACAAACACCAAAATTTGGACGTCACAAAATTTGACATGCCCCAGTTGAAATGTAGCTTTAACTCTCACGAATTACACAGAATGGCACACACAAGTGTCCTTCATGAGTACTGTTTTTATTACAACGGCATATCTCAGTTTCGCGGCCCATTTCGATAGCCCAACTCCCACGAATCTTCCAGAGCTTGGTTCAAGAGCATGCGCACGATCGGCGAGAAAGTCACAGGGCCCCGACTTCTTTTTGTGAACTTGGATATTGTTTGAAGTAAAGTAAAACAGTAGCAGTGTATATATTGAAGATTGAAGTGATCACTGCAGTTCGTGTAACACCACCTGGCCCCGGTTGTTCAAACGTTGGATAGCCCTATCCACCGGATAAATGACTATCCAGAAGATAAGTATTGGGAAAACTAATTGCGCTATCCACTGGATAGATATTTATCCGGTGGATAGCGTTATCCAGCCTTTGAACAACCGGAGCCTGAACTGTAGTGAAAGTAAAGCCTGAAAAATTCAGACTTCGGTTCGGAGGTCGAACCCTGACATCTGCGATACCGGTGCAGTGCTCTACCAACTCAGTTAACAAGCCAACTGGGAGATGGTGTATACATTATTGAGAGATTTTCATCCTCGGTAAAGATAGAGACATGGAGCCGATTCACTTTTTCCAGAACTTTTCACATATGACGAGGCTTCCTTTATAAAAAAGAGTCCCCAGTCGGTATTATTCCCCCCATTATTTCATGGGCTCGTGTTATAGATTTTATCCTTTATGCCAATGAAACTGAGCTTGTCTATGTCACAAAATTTAAAACGGGAACTCTGGAAATTATGCGAACATTTCAGCATAGTGTGGGAGCACGCCGATTATTTCAGTCGTAGTCAGGCTAACTGTACTGGATTGGTCTAAGAGGTCGTAATCTTATTGGTTATCCAAATTTTATTGACCAATCAGGAATAATGTTATCACTTATAGGCACTTATGGGTTGAGACCATTTATGATTCTGCAAACGCTTAACGCACTTGCTGTCCTTGAGAATGCAATATTTTCTTATCTTTGAGTAATAATAGTCTAACAATATTTTTAAACAGACTTATTTACTGAGGGACCAGATTTCTTACCATCTTGTTGTAAAAAAATAAATCATGGCCCTAATTTTAACTAGATTCGCGCTTGATGATAATATCAGTGATATATATATATATATATATCTTTTAGTTTAACAGCTCGTTTCTCTTGACTGTTCGCCTATATATTTAAGGTTGCGGAATCAATTGTCTTTTGCAGGGACCCAAGCGTGGTTATGTTAAGCGTCGGTGCTTGGTTTTAAAACTCTTCGGAAAGCTCTCGTGAATATTCAGATTCACGACACATAAATGTTGAATAACCCGACCCTTCAGTTACTTTTCGGTCGTGTCTTGAACTCTCGGGTCCTGATGAAGGCTTTTTTTAAATGCATAATTTTTCACAACGTTGTCTACTTTAGTACGGTTTTAGATATTCAACACAAAATGAGAAGAATATTTCCCTGACTTTGAAGCGTCAGTCAGGCAGGGATATCACGGGATCAAATCGCTTAGTTTTACCAGGAATTCGTGTTTAATTTTTTTATAGCAAAGACCTCCGCCTTCTATCCTTGGAAAAAGATAGGAAACATTGTCCATGCCTCCTCGTTTATCATCTGCCAACGTGAAATATTTTAAGCATAATTTATGACATGAGAATACCCACATACTCTATTTTTAGACTGGTGTCGGTATTCTCCGTGACGATATGTTAAGCGCCCGAAATATCACTATGGTTGTCGCAATACGCACACAAGTGAACTCTAGTATCCATAAAGAAGGGTTGACCTTAGCTACCATGGAGACACCACATGTTTATTAGCGTTGATTAGTGTGTTATCTCAGTGAAGATTCAGATCTCTTGAAATATGACTACTGTCAAACAATATTGTACTGGTGTTAATCAGAGTTCATGAAAAAGTGACCAAAACCTTTTACTCTGACAGGTGAACGAGATATATATTTTATTGGCAGTATTTTATGTGCAAAAAAATCTTGGGAAGGAGATATCCAGTCTAAATATGGTGATAGGGCACAGTACGATAGTTATAGTAGCCGCCTTTGACTCGTGAAACCGATTTTAATATGGTGTACTAAGTAATCTGGAAATTACGACACGAATTAGTTAAATTGCTTATATATTAAATAACAGCACTCATAGGATTTGGGAGCACTCTATCTCAGGCCACCGTAGCCTGTGGGTAGCCGAAATTAGGGTTTCAGACGTGTAAAGTTTTAAAACGTACCAAAAACTTGTGTTATTATTGAGAGTGACTAACGAAGGTGTTCTGGTATGATCTGGGACATCTTTAGTCGTTCAAACGCAGTTCTGAATATGATTTTCAAATATTCTCAATCATTTATTCATCAGTTACCAACACTGAAAACGAACAGCTCTCAGTTCTATCGTTAGTTTAGTTGGTATAGAATACTTATACGGCATCGCAGAGGTCATGCATGGGCTCGATTCCTGTACACTCTTTTCAGTTTTTATATATATAAGAACGTCTACTTTTGGAGCTGAGGTTAAACGTTCTTATTTTTTTCGCGATTTGAGCCTGAAAACGTTCTTAAGGTGTTTTTAAGTGACATGGTATAAACACAATGTCGCGCCAACCAACTGCTGGTAAATTTAGCTTGACAAACAGTATTGAACATAGAGGTTCACGACGCGACATTAAGTCTCCAGATTTTGTAGTGAAAACGCAGAAAGGTTCATCTGTACATAGTATACCACTCATTTAAAAAAATTAATGAGCAAATTAAAGATGTTCTTAACTGACTCTCAGCCTGTGTTATGCTCTAAGTATGGTCTTAAAATTTGGGCATAATAAAGGTTCTTTTAAAAAAAAGAGTGTATATGCATTATTTTTTTCAGGCTTAAATGATTTACGATGCTACCGTTCTAAATAGCTAGCTTGCACAACTACGATGATCTTTCACATCTTCAGAAGATTTTACTGTCACTCTTGAAAACGGCCTAAAAAGATTGAAAAAGTAGGTCTAAAAGAAAAAAACTACCCTTTGTCTAATTCAAGCTCCAAAATTTGAAGTGATCATGGAAAAGATCTCTAAAAAGTAAACATGGTCTCTAGAAATATCATTTAAATTGAGTGGCACTCTTTCGATATAGGCACTCCTTTAGAAATACACAATCCCAGTTAATTTGCGTCAACACGACATTTTGCCTGAGAAAAATTATTGACTCAGCGTCCTCACGTTGTCAGTAATGCTGGAATAAAGTATTGTGTGGGAATCTAGCAATTGCAATAAGGAGTAACATGCACATAACATGAACAGTGTACTAATTATGTCTTACGTTTGGAGCGCCGGGTGGTTTGGTGTATTAGGGCATTACAGAATAGGTTCCAGCGCGCGAGTTGTAGTTACACTGTTCTACTGACATAGAGCAATAGTAACTAGTACAGAACATCTTGTCTCTCATTGACCAATCAGGTCAATATTGAGAACTTGGAAAGAGTATGTCGAAGATTTCAAAACGGACAACAAAAGTTGGCCCACGCTTGCCTTTGTTTTACGTCTGCTGGCAGAACTCCGTTTAAGATGGATGGCTGACGCATAACACGCGTGCAGACAACTGTTGATTCTTCTGACTGTGAGCCTATAGGAGAGTCGAGGATCGCGTTTTCAATCAAATGAAACCTCCCAAGAGCAGTGTTCCATAAATTTCAAGAGAAGAGTGTAAAGGCGATACTAGCGAATGCTTCATTTGACATCGCTTTTCAATATATATCCGGATCCTGCACTTTTTCGTATTTCAGCTCGCTTTCAACCAAATTTTCATGCGGCCTTTCCCACGGATCGACAATATTCGGTTCCCTATTGGCCGGGGTTGTTTTTGGCTTTATTTCAGACGTGAGAGTTGGATTGAACTGCTAAATTGGAACGTAAAAAAACTGTTACATAATTTGCGTATGGGGAGAAGTTGATCAGATATTAGGCTTCTAAGAACAAATACTGCACTTGAGCTAATCCATAATGAAGGACTCCGTATGGCGTATGTTAGTGGGTAGATCTATTTTCAGGTAGACATTTTTTTTAGTGTTTTTGAAGTGCTATAAAATCGTCTGGTTTGGATATTTGAAGACAAAAATTGATTTACATTAGAGAATACGTTTAGTTGCTCTTGATGCCGTTGCAGAGTTAAAGCTTTGTAGTAACTATTTCACTCTCATTAAGTTTCTTCCAGAATGGTCGTCAAAGAGCCTGGGAAGGAGTTGAGATATGGCTGGTTTTCCTTTAGGCCGAGATGGCTGCAGATCATCAACAATTCTAAATGCTTTCTCCTCGTGGTTGTCGTACATTCATTTGTCCAAGGTTTGTTGGCATACCTTTACTGATATTCCCCTTGATTCGTTTCAGTTCTGAAATTTACTTTTCATCGTGTCATTACTAATATAACTTGAATGTTTCGGTAAGAACTTGAGAAACGGAAAGCTTGAACTGGTCTCAGTTAAACCGGCATAGATCATTAGTGAGCCACGAAGTAAAATACTTAAACTCATCAGAAGAGAACACAGTCGTCTTTTACAAAGTTAAACCGATGAAGTAGTAAAACTCAACAATTGATCAATCTTATTGGTTATGTCAACTGTACGTGATCAAAACAACTTCGGTCGCTATTGTCACTCTACTAATACTGCGTCTTGCAACTGAACTTCAACAGTTCTTGCACAGACTATATATCATTATAGATTTATGGTGAGAACCAGTTCTAGTGATTTCAAAAATGTGAAAGACATAAGGAAAAATCTTGTTTGCAGCAGATATTGTTTCATTCGACTGACTCAATAGCTCAGAACTTTGACCACTGGTCAAAACAAACATTGCTCCATCTGCATGATGCTGAACAACTAAGCATTTAGGTCAACTTTCTTAAAATCCTAGCAACCTAGAATACAAAGAGGAAAACGGAAAATGACTAATTATTTTTCAGCATAATTGTTCTGTACGATTTCTAATTCAGTTATGCATTTTCTTGATTTCCAAATCACACCGGTATCGACCATTTTTTATAACACTTACAAACTGAAAACGCCGATACACTTGTAAATTCGGTCCAACTAAGTAGTAGGGTAGGAGCTGTGATTGCGATTCTCGGTAATTGCACTTTTTTGCAGTATTGAGATGTTTTGAATCAGTTCAAATGCTTTACAATACTTCAATACTGCTTGGTCTGTTGTTCGGTGTTTGGTTAAACGATCTATATAAAGGTCTTTTTGGTCCCAAAAAAGTAACAAAAGAAAACCAAATCAAGGCAAAATAAAACGCCCACCTTACTTATTGACAGGTATGACTGTGAGTGGAATAACGGGAATAAACTTACCTGCTCTGGAAAAACGTTTTCAATTGACCAGCAAGGACCTGGGTCTCATCGCCGCTTCCAATGACATATCCGCCATCTTGCTCGTCTGCTTTGTTAGTTTCTATGGACAATTTGGAAATAAGATAAAGTGGCTCGGTCATGGGGCTGTTGTCACAGGTGAGTACTGAAGAATATTGCAATGAGAACAGGCGAAAGGTAGCTAGCTCACATTGGTTGTCAGCGCTTTCCATCACCACCTTTACAGGATCAATACTACAGTGGCATCAAACCAATCCCTTATCATTGGTTTACTAGAATGGCAACTTCCATTCTTGGCATAGGTTGCCGTGGCAACAGTATAATCGCTTAGAACCACCCTTGCTTATAACTCTGAAAAATGCTCGGCAATACTATTTTACTATTTCCTATAAGCTTGCTAATTTGTAACTTTTGTAAAGTTTAATCGTGGAAATAGAGGAAATAGATACAGAACCTCTTAAATTTCTTGGAATCCTATCTCACATGTCTTAAACTTTGCAAAAAGTTTCACCTTTACATGCTGATCAGTTTTCAATAATAATGAAAAAAAAAATAGTTTATCCAATTTTGATACCACTGCTTCATCACTGTTATAGTATCAGTCGATAATGCACCGTGTTAAAGAAGGTGTCGGTTATAAACCCCAATGCATGAAATTAGAGGTCAAGAAGAGGTGCAGGTCAAATATGTCCCCTCGTCTGTGAGAAGTAAATCCATCCACGACTAGAACTAGCACTGAAAATAAGCTTAGAGCGTGATTGCAGAACTTCGTGTTGTAGACTTTCCATTACTTTTATTAGTCGGCTAAGATGTGGTTGCTGGTTGCTCCTAGGAATTGGTTCCTTCTTGTTTGCCCTTCCTCAAGTCATTACCAGTCCATATCAGCCTGTCCTGGAAGGCACGACGAGCAAATCAAAGCCAGTGCAGGAATGTGTCATCAGCAATTACACCTCAAACGATAATGCCTGCTTCTCTGGATACGGCTCAACGTCGCTCTATTTGCTTGTGTTTTGTGTAGCGCAATTGCTTATGGGTGCAGGCACTACACCGCTGTACTCACTTGCGCCAGCATACATTGATGAAAACGTTCACCCTAAATCCGCGCCAGTTTACCTTGGTATATTTTATGCGGCAGCCATAACAGGTCCTGGGATTGGTTTTGTTGTCGGAGGAGCAATTCTTAATGATATTTACATACAAGTTAAACAAGTAAGTTAATGTAAATAAAAGGTGGAAGCAAGGAGGATTTAAATCGAAGATCGATATGTTTCGATCGCTCAGTGTTCATCGGTCTTGTTGTAAAAGTGAGTGGCGGAGGATGAAAAGAAAAGCGAAGGAGGCCATATAGATTAAGATCAGACGTCCATCGCTAAAGGGAAGAGAGCCTGAAACTACCGGCTTTATATATACGACACCATTCTCCCATCGGCGGGCCGGGGGCTCTGAACAAGTGATTACATAACCACTCACTTTTTCAACTTGACTGACGAAGACTGAGTGATTCAGTCCTAGTATATCGATCTACGATTTTTTAATAGTAATTGAACTAAGCGGAGTGCAATTTGGTCTGAAATCATACGCGTGATTTCAAAATCAAACGAGCGCAGTATGATTACAGATCAAAATTGCATGACACGAAGTTCAACTACCACTTTATGACACTCAGTTTGAAATCACACAGATTTTTGTCAATATTAATATTTATTTAATGTTCACTTCAGGAAAACCAGTTTTGAATTTTGATGGGCTTAAAAAAAGGATGTGATTTATAGCAAAAAATGATGCAATTTGGGAATAAGTTGCACCGGTGGAAGTCAATCAGATTTCATGAATGACGAGTGATTTCAAAATGGGTGTAATAAAAATCTTAACGTTCCGGTTATCTTTTACGTTTCTAAATGAAAGATGTTCTTCCCATATCACTATCATTTCCCCGACTTGTCACTGATGCGAACAAAATGCTTCAAGCTACATGCATGCGGCTTTTGCTTCAAACCCTGAATTTCCTTTACGCGCTATTCTACGTCTGTTTTGATTGGCCAATGGAATTTTCTACTTTTTGTCTTTTCGACACACAATTGAAGACCGCTCTGTGGTAAATGTGGTAATACTTTTCAATTTTAGCCAATGGAAGCTAACCTAACCTCTAAAGATCCTCAGTGGATAGGGGCATGGTGGCTCGGGTACCTCATATCCGGTGTCTTGATGTTCCTCACCGCAGTAATTATCCTTGGATTTCCGCGTGAATTACCCAGATCTGCAGAGATGCGAGAAAAAGCCATCCAAGATGGTCACTTGCCGAAAAAGGACCCTAAGCTAAAAGGAACGTTTAGGGACATCATCCCGGCCACACTCCAGCTCCTCAAAAATCCAACCTATATGTTCAATAGTCTTGCTATCACTGCCGGGTCTCTTTATGGTGGAGGAATAAGCGCATTCATAGCCAAATTTGCTGAGATCAAGTTTAATGTTAATCCAGCAATCACTGGGTTCACATTGGGAACAGTCTTTGTCGTAGGCGCTGCAGGTAAGGCCCTGCCTCGAACACTTCTTTTTCTTTTCATCTCTCGCTGAACTTTGAAAGTTTATCCGAAAAACTATTTTCTTCTTGTTTAAGCTAGAATGGGGGAAAATGTGCCACTCGCTCTCACGTATATCGTCAACACCATCTGCGTCCTTCATGGGCCGTTGTAAAGCCAGTTAAAGAGTTTCTCTCCCTAAGTATAAAAAAATTAAGTGATTATAAACTGAGGTAGTAAGGTAAATTGTATATCATAAAGGATCAGTTCAAAAGTTAATGATTCGAGAGTCAGTAGCCCTTAGTCTTAACGAGTTATAAAATTCATTTTTACTCCACCACCTACCCATAACAGCACCGCGTTCACAGCTTTCCTCTCCGTCTACTGAGTTTGAAACGGAGGCATTTCTTCATCATCCTAGCGCACTCCCCTTTTGCTTGATGACAACCGGTGATTAGGTGAATTTATACTAGAGACGGATTATCTGTCCAGACGGATAATCCGTCAAGAAGAATCATCTGTCAAAACAATTCTAGAAACGGATCTTCCGTCTAGGACGAACTTAAGCAAAGAAGGGCAGTTCGGATGATTTGTCTGTTTAGATATAGAGGAATAGACGAATTATCAGACAAACTACCCTTCTTTGTCCAAGGTCGTCCCAGAAGGATGATCTACCTAATTCGGCTATCGACTATTAATCAACTTGATATGAATATGTAGAAACGTTCATTAAGGATTCTTGTTATGTTTTTTTAGGTGGTATCGTCTTAGGTGGTTTTCTAGTGAGGAGATTTAATTTGAAGAA
Source organism: Galaxea fascicularis (assembly GCA_948470475.1). NCBI lineage: Eukaryota > Metazoa > Cnidaria > Anthozoa > Scleractinia > Euphylliidae > Galaxea > Galaxea fascicularis. Next base: position 5,648,760 of record OX419338.1, on the reverse strand, counting down.
ATCCTGCAAACTCTCTGCCAAATATTGCTTTATAATCCAGCTTGCCTCTCTGTGGACAGCCACCGCTTTCATAATTCCCGGATGTGATGAAGTCAATTTGGCCGGAGTCGTAAAGCCTTACCATGACAGGTATAAATTAAGGCTCGTCGTAAATAATTTAAGCAATCCTTGCCCTCTTACACAAGCTAACCTTAAAAGGTAAGAAATTTATGTCAGCTACTGTTAGAAATGTACAGCTTTTCGCGAATTAACTGCAATAGGCCATTTTACAGTTATATGTTGAGTGACCTGGCCTTTGAGTAGAAGTGAGGCTGGAGGTGACCTTGTTTCGATACCGGACCTCACTGCTTTTCTCGTGTAAATCGTGTCGTTGTTATGCTTGTTATGCTAACTAGTCTGCATTTACATGAGAAACACAGAGAGGTTTGTATCAAAACAAGGTCACCCCCAGCCTCACTTCTATTCAAAGGCCTGGTCACTCAACATACAACTGTAAAATGAACTATTGTCGCGTGGCAGAAAACCGTTTCAGCTTACCCGACCTTACCTGCAAAAGGAGAATGTTCGTAATGGTTTCACTATTTTTACGTCATCGAGAGGCATAGGACGTCAAAGCAAACAAGGCGTACTTCTTGCTGCATTGTTACGTACTTCCAATTAGGACATGTAAAATAACTAGGACAAAACATGCATGGACGGAATTAATGGAAAGACACCAGTATTCAGTCATTTCAGGTATAAATGAGATTACCATAGAATGAGGCAGCATCCTAACACGTTACACGTCTCGATAAACTCACAGCTAGAAGCTAGTTAAATTAACGTCAGTTGTTCTATATAGATCTACGAATTTCCGCAGTGCCATGATCTTTTGACTTGAAGTAAGTTATAACGAGGGCGATGAATTCACTGACACAGTGGGAGTTTTTTTTTTTAATTCTATTCTGCTCACCAATTTGTGCTTTTTTCACTATTGTCCTTTTCCTTTGTTGCAGCACTTTACTTTCACCAAGCCCTGTTGCCCCATGTAATGTAAACTGCAGTTGTTCGTTGGCCAATATAAACCCAGTATGTGGGCAAGATAACTTGACGTATTTTTCACCTTGTCACGCTGGGTGTGAAAGAGTTACAGGAACAAAGGTATGATGGGGTTCATAATTTCGGACATATAAGCGCGAAGAATCATGGGAGACTAAACTTAAGGCCGGTCTATCCTGGCCTCGCAGCTACATTCTACTGTTACTTCTCTAATGTTGAGTTCCCGACAAATTGCAACCAAACGTTTTTCGTTACAACTTTTATTAGCACTATAACCCCTTTAAACATTTGTTTCATCAAGCTTCAACACGGAATGCTATGAATCAAACAAGATGTCTTCTTTTTGATAATTTTAGGCATTCAACTGTAGCTGTATAGCTCCTGGGGTGAATAACACTCAAGCTACAGCCAACAAAGGTTACTGTGACCGAGGTCCCGGCTGCAAGTATTACACTTACTTCCTTGTGGTCACTTGCTTGCTGCTAGTTAACGTCTTCTTTATTGCGATACCGAACAAAACTGTTGTTCTACGGTAAGACGTTTTTCATTAGCTAAGATCTTAGAGCGGGAGGAGAAGGGGGGAGGGGTGAGAAGGGGGGGAGGGGTAGGAAGTAGGGAAGGACGGGGCAATACACTATTTTGCTAATGATAAGTTCCAAGTGATTTGTGGGTAGATCCAGTCCTTTGTGGGGGCAAACGGTCAAAATAAGAATTTCAAATTACGTCTTTAGAGGGCCGTTTGCCCCCACAGAGGACTGGATCTACCCACAATTCACTGGGAACTGATCATTAGTAAAATGGTGTATTGGCACACCTTCTCACACTGAACAATTGTACAAATTCGCCGACGCCATTGGGGTCTTTCGGAAGAAGGGGTTCCAAGGTCATGTAATACTTAGTTTGAAAGAGTTTCACTAGATTTCATTTCGTTTCACCGAGATATCATCCATAAGTTTGTTTTCTTGTTCATTTTCTTGTTCTTGGTCTTCTTGGTCTTCTTCTTCAGTTCTTCTTGTTCTTCTTTTCGGAGAGGTTTGATTCGTCTCCAGTTAGCCAAATGCTGTTTGAGTCAGTGTCATTTTCTTTTCATCTCAACAGGTGTGTCCCAGATAATCAACGATCCTACTCGCTCGGTTTTCAGTTCATCTTCCAGCGAGCTCTCGGATTCCTGCCAGGTCCAGTTCTTTTTGGTGGGATGTTTGATTCCCTTTGTCTTTTCTGGGGACAAAGTTGTGGAAAGAGGGGCCGATGTCAAATATACGACATTTGGAAACTCTCGTTGACAGTAACGATATTTGGGTGCGCTGTTAAAGGTATTTTTGTTGATCTGTTAGGCAAAAAACGTAATGCAAACTACATTATTCAGACAAATTTAGGTGTTAAAAAAGATGCAAATCAAGTGCAAATATTTCAGGGAAATATGGTGCATAAGGCCAGTTTGAGAAATTCTAAAATTTGAGAGAGGGTCACCCCCAATCAGCCAGCCAGCACACAGTATTTGTTTGCTCTATATCCCATAAGACGGTTAGACAATGAACGCTCGTGTTCTATGGGATATAGCGCCTCTCGCATTAGATAGAAGTGCTTCTCGGACTACACCCTTGTGGCCTTTTATCTATGCTCGGAGTACTATATCTCTAACACTCGCGTTCATTGTCTAACCCTTACTTAAGACATATGAGATTGGGTTACTACAGTTCCTTGTCAATCAGATCTAAACTCTTTTTCGTCTTCTCCTTCAGGTCTATCATTGCTGTTTTATGGCCTTTCCTTCTGGTTTTGTAAGTCAAGTTACGAAGAAGAAAGTAGTCCTTCAGAGGGTGACCAAGGCGAATCCGCAAAAGAGTGCACGGTGGCTGGTGAAAAGGGTCTGGGAGAACAAGTTAATCCTGCTGTAGACGTCACACCGGGCGATTCAAAAGAAGAATTGGGGTCCACGAATACTGTTCAGCAGGGTGCAGAAAGATGAATTTATCATAGCGGTTAATTCAATTTTTAATGAAGCATTGATTTGTGAAAAGACAAAATGTGACGCATTTCTCAGAAGCTTGCCGGCTTCCAATTTCGAACTTCGAATTTGTGTTTCATCTCTAGACTCAAAATTTAGAACCAACTTGTACAACATGATCATCAAAACCACTGAAACTAGATAACTGATTATTTAGCAGTGGTTACAATGATTGATTACACTAAAGATTTCTTCCACAAACAATATTGTGAGAACTGACAACTTTGGCAGCCATGTATGTGATACATGAAGGAAAATGTTGGGCTAACTCAATTAAAACAAAACGTTAATTAAGTCTTTTACAGTTTCAATCTCAGGTTCAAATTAGAGAAAAATGCCAGAACCACCTTACTCTGAGCATGATGGCCAAAATAGTATTCATAAAATTAACGTATTGCTGTCACTTTGCTCTCTGCATTATAGACCACGAGCAGTCTCAAGTTTTTCTCAGTCCGTCGAACAAAACAGCCCTTGTTTCTCGCGTCTCGCCGCTTCGCCGCTCGACGCTCATTCGACGCTCTCTCGCGCGCGTGGCTAAATCTGAAGAAAAAAAGTAGAGACTACTCGCAGTCTATCTGTACTCTAGAGGTTAGCTTCTAGGCCCATTATATTATAGCATCGCTGATGGTTAATTGACAAACCGTATTATTCCACACGCTCAATGTAAACCTGTAATTCCCGCAGTCTCAATAAAAAAAAGGAAGGCGTTACCACGCAGTTTGAATTTATGAACAGGCAACATCTTTCTCTGACTAACCAAAGTACTTAATAACCAAAACTTTAACTAAACGAAAACAGTCTAACGCTATATTATTGGGCAAAACGGAGAGCCTTTTCCTTTTCATCCTCGTAGAATGCGAAAGGTTCAGAAAAATAGAATGTGGACGAAAGGGTAACAAGTAAAAACTGGGTAGAAATTACCAGCAAAAGTCATATCGTAAAGATGAGACTTTGCGTTTGCTTAATTCAGGATATGGCCTGATATATACCTGTAAGGTGCTAAGTAATTATACTTAGCATTTAGTTAGCGCTTTACAACACTGTCCGGGAGACTTTGCTAAACTGCTAATCATGGGCAGTTTGCAATTATTATCGTTTAACCGCTACCAAAGTTAACAACAATAGTCTACCACAAAGTATAAATATATGTCGTGCATTATTTCGTATACGAAAGAGGTTCTGTTTCCGAGAGCTTGCTTCTGAGGGGTTCAACCTCAGGATGGAGCCTCCCTTGATGAAACTGACAACATCATCTTCCCACGTCCCCTTAGGTACAAGTTGCAACCCCCGGGGGAGTGGCTACCGCCGTCAGCCCATATTCACCTCATACCCCGCCCGGCTCCCACTTTACTTGTCAAACAATTTACCATTGTCTAATTGTTGCTCAAGGCCTGTTCGATGTTACTTCATTTTCATTCTCGAATTTTTCATATTATTGAACCAGAGTTAAATTTGTGATTTCTTAATAGTCAACGATGCCCCCTTTTCATCATCGAATGAAAGTGCCAGACTCTCTGAACATTTACCTCGCGGATATTAATTTGGTAGTCGATCACGCGAAGCCAAACTTTATGCTTCAAATAATTGTACTTCCCTTTGGAATTATAACTCAAAATTTGCACGGGTTATTTATTGCACCTACCTGTCAGGGTGATATTATTAGATTTTGATTAAGATATTTCTAAACTATATTTTTAGTGACATCATCGTTACTGCTATCTTGTATACCCAGCATTGTATGTTCTGGCGATTGAAAGGATATCAATCAAGCTGACTATTTCATCATTTGAACGGACCATATGCATGGAAACTCAGAAGCGAAGAAACCTCTATAATCTTGATATTCTTTATCGGAATGTTTGTTTGCAAATCAATCGGCATCAACTAAACTGCAAACGTAGTCATATGTTTTGAAAAGAATGGTTCCCTGTTATGGTTGAACAGTCCAATAAACATGAAACAATGCAAGAACAACACAAACCAATTTTGTGGTTATGCGAAAACACTCATAAACATTAACGCAAAGACTGGAAAAGTTTCCGTTTCAGCACGGCCTTCCGACATCATCAAACCACGTGAAGGTATGTTATTGTCATGGTAAACGGTCAGGCTCCTTTCTTCCCATGACTGTTTACAGCTTTAAAAACCCACCTGCTTTCCTTTCATGCTTTAGGCTGCTCAGTCACACTCAATTAATCAAACTGAAGTTGTAAAAAGGCATTTTCAAGTACCTTATGGTGTTTCAAGCCTTCATGTTTAAAGTGATGTTTCCGTTAGCTAGACAAATTTGATCTGTTCGGATTCCATAGCTGAAATTTTAATTGCCCGAAAATTTTAGGGAACAAAATTTTCCTTTGAGAAATTGCTAGCTTGAGGAGAATTTTCCACGAACTTTCAGTGGGAAATATTTGCTTGAGGATAATGCTGACGATTTACCGCCATGCAAAAACAGCAAATATGCACCTTCCAAAAACTTTAGGGGCTATTATTTCCCCACTACTGCAAATCTTTTAGGCCATGTTTCAGTTACGAAAATCCGCGGAGTGCATTCTTTGATTGGCGCCGAAAACCCAAGGCAAACTACCCTCCACCAAATAGATATCTGAATACCGAACTGACATGTCGTTGGGCGTCCCTGATTAATACAGAAAATAACACGCAGTGAACACTATTGTTGTTAGCTTGAGAAGTTTAATCAGTCAGTAATTGCTAACTGAAGATCAAGCAGTTTCTTTATTTGTCTCCGTTGGTTGGCTGTTCTTTATTTCTTCGCTGATGCCGATGTCGATTTTGACGAGGGAGGAAACCGGAGTGCCCGGAGAAAACCCCTCGAAGTCAAGTTGAGATCGCCTGAAACTCAGCCCACATACAACATTTGTAGTAGAGGTGGGAGGCGTGATTGATGTTCACTACGCCAGCCTGACTTCCCAAGATTTATCCAGATAGTCACCCATCTAGATATCAAACCCGTCCAACAGGGCTTAACTTCGGTGAACAGACGGGGACCGGTGTTTCCCTTTGGTGCTAGCCGTACAACCCAAAATTGTTGAGAGTTCACGATCTTTACCAAACCGATCCAAGAAACTCGTTCAGTTTAGTTGCTTAAATAGTTGGGGAGATTGTAACCTTGTCCTTACCCAGGGTGTAAAAGCGTCACGAATAAAAAGTTGTCCATAAAATGAATATATAACTAAATGAATGAATGTATGAACGAAAGAACGAACCAACAATGAATGAATGAAAGAATGAATGAATGAATGAATGAATGAATGAATGAAACAAATACGCTAAGATTGAAAACGCTATCAGCAGTACAAAAATTTTAATTCCATTCCTTTACATTAAGTGCGTATTTGCATGAAACTTTCTAAGGTAAAAACTGAAGATGAGACATACTTCACTAATGACAAGATCAATGTTTGCGCTTGTTTTCTGAAAGTGTTTATTTGAAGTCTTCGTTCTGCACTAGGACTATGAAATAAAGGGTTTTGGCACGTAACGCTGTTAGGGCCAAGAAGAATTTTTTTAAAAATCGTTGACCCTCTAGTAGTAAATTTGCATTAGCTCTAATAACACAGTTTTCAACTGGCCTGATCGGGAAGAGCCGAGTGGCAGGTTGTCATGTTTCAAAGACGGGGCTGTCAGAAAGGTCCGACAATCGAAAGGAAAATTATATTCTTCTATTTTTTTTTTGCCTAACGTGACTTCCGTCATGGTTTGTATTTTTTGTGGTTTCAATAAATCTAATTAAAATTAATCGGTTAATACCTTGTGCATTACCAAATAAAGTCACTTCAGAAGATTAGTTTTTATCGCCGCATTAATTTTGGTAAAACGAAACCACACCGCCATTAATTTAAGTTATAACAAATGCATGATAATTAATGCTTAAAATTGGAATTTGCCGACTCAAAGACCGATCCCGCCCTCCGGTTTGAGGTAGATGTTTCCTGAATAAATGATTTTGGAGCAATGCTTTGGGCGTTTCAATTTGCTGCTTAGAACGAGTTGAGTGCGTGGAAGTTCAGGTTTAAAAAGAAAATTTGACATAATGAAAATCATTTAACATGTTTGATCTTTGTACCAAGATATCACACTATGTTTAGTGTTGCGTCAGTTTCCATATGTGTTTAATCTTGGGATAAATTCCCCGTTCCTTAATATTTTGTCACCAATGATTAACACCTATCTCGAGGAAATCAGTACAACCCACTCTCGGCCGACACAACTCTCTTAAGGACAAAGACCCCAACTCTCGGCTTTTGGTTTTAATTCAGCAAACATTTGAGAATGTAACTTGTAGCGTCAAAGGGTTGTTATCGAATATACACGAATATCAAGCTATCACGTACCGCAACTCCGGGCGCAACTATTTCTTAGTGACCTAACCGTTTCAAGCTGGTGTTGAAATCCCAGCCAAGTTGTAGAGTGGCCACGAGGGCCATTTGTTGAATTCATTGGTGATTTCTTCCTAAAAGAATTTAGGATTTCATACTTCAACGCCCTTAACTTGTTAGAAGAGACTTAAAGCGCACTGAAAGCGTGACCAGCGGCTCACCCGAGGCCGCTTCTATTATTAACCTCTCGGGACTCATTTCCTGTGTAATTACAAATTTGTTGAAGTGAAGTCACGCATGGAATAGTCGCATGACTTTTTAGTTGTCATTACTTTGGTCTACTCATTATTTACAGCAATACACCGTGCAAGCGCTGCGTTCTCTGTCACAGAGAGCAAAAAAATCTTTTCTTCTGGTCAAATGAATTCGATGGCAGCGGAAAGCGTGTTGGGACGTAAACAAACAGACCCTCCTCCTCAAGGCAACGATATATCATCGACTGACGATTTATTCCAAATGCGAGAGTGTTCCGGTAACAAGGTTATACGACTTACAAATGGCTACAAACAACCTGCAGAATTCACTGGAGACAAGAGAATGAATCTTGATAGGTTGGGTTCACTTTTTCGTCGCGATGGGAGCCATCCTGAGCAGACAGGTGATTCTGTAATCTCACACACATCACCTGAAGCATCAGTGATGAGGCGTCATGGAGCTGGGGTGTTAACAACAAGGACTCCGCCGGCACAGATCTTACGGGCGGATATTACAATCAACGAGGAAAGGGATCGAGTTTTTGTGGAAAGAGGCTATAAAATACAGGGTCAAGCCAGCAAGACACGTCCGAGTAGACGAATGTATTGCCCTGAGAATGTTTCGAACAATTTTTCAAACGAAAGATCTCAATCTTTGACGAAAGCGATGCCCAAGCGTAAAACTCGCCTCTTTGCTCAACACAAACACCACTTAGAAGTGAAAACCGATGACAACTCACGCCATGCGGTTTTGCCAAAAATCATTGAATCGATCGAAACGTTGTGGACTAAAGAAGAAAATGAATCTTCAGGGAACGAAAGAAATGATGATATGCGGTCAGATAGATCATCGTCGCCGAGAAGTTTTAATTCGGAAAAATCTGCGGATGAAGTTAAACTTGGGAGTAATGACTCTAAGATAAACGTCTTGATGTCATCGCTGGCCATAAATTCGGAAGGAAATAGTAATGGCCATAAAGAAATATCCGCCCATAAAAACAAGGTAATCGAAACTACTTTTCATGCCAAACAAGATATTGTTTCCTCGCGATTTTTGGATTCATCGCCAATTCAAAATTCGATCGAAGATACCCGGAAAATAAAAATTGAAGGGAAACAAATTTGTGATATTGATCGTATACCCTTTAATGCCTCTGAAAACGGTTTGAGGACGAGAGCGGGCGGAGGAATGCAGTCTACAAAGAGAAAAACAATGATAATCCCACAGAGAGGAGTCAAATTCAGGCCAAAGAGCAGGACGACTTCAGGCAAAGACTTGGCCAATCAGAAGGCTCCTTCACCTACAATCTCCGAGGAAGAGTTGAATCTCAAAGTCTTGACTTTCTTGAGAAGCAACCAACCAACGGCGAGCCCTGAAACATTGAAACTAAAAGTGGCTAAAAGGACTAAGACCATTTTGCCGAGTAATTCGATGCCAGAGGAAAGGAGGAAAGGTCGAGTGTTCATAAACACGGATACATGCCCGTCAACTTCGCATCTGATAACTCAGAACAGGTCTTGGTATTATCAAGACCGCAGAGGCAAATGTCGGTATCTTAGGGTTCCGAAGTCACCTGTTCCACCAATAGAATGGGTTTTTCAACGGGACGACACATTTTAAAGTCGAACCGCTTTAGACATTTATACATAGATCGTACGGCAACTCCCATGACCGACCATGTGGCACGGCCGGTGTTTGCATCTGTTACGTTTGGTAAACGTGTTTTTAATTTATATGTATTTGTTATTTAAGAAATAGAAAACATGTACCGTGTTTCTTATAGAAACACGAGTGGAAGTTTGGGAGAACGAGAAATGCTGTGGGAACACGAGCCCCAGGCGAGTTTCCACAGCTTTTTCGATTTCTCCCAAACTTTCACGAGTGTTTCTATAACTCGATAGAAACACGGAGAACATGTTTTCTATTTCTTTAAGAAAACACCGCGAGAAAAAAAAAAAAAAAGGAAAACAACTTGTTAACTTTCATTATCAAAATGTAAATTCTCTTTGGTCGCGTCATCGTTAAGTCAACAGCCCGTGCTAGTTCTGTGTTTAGGACTGTTTTCTAAATTATTATAATCGGCGGTACGATACATTGCTCTTAAGTTAAGGCGGTGCCATTAGCATTAGGTTTCATTATTAAATATTGTCATAATAATTTACTGGAATCATTGAAAAAGAAAAAAATCAAGCATGATAATACTCATATTCTATTCATAAGTCAAGTTCTTTTACCTTTATTTGGCTCATTGACAACAGACAAATATAACGTACAAATGTATATTGCACACTATTTTGTCTTCAAATAGAGTGATTTTAATTCATTTTGGCGCAACATCCACTTCTCCTTATCACTGGTTGAAGATTCATAAAGAAAATCTTTCAAGTTAGTTTAAGCTATGAAAAGAAACCCTTGGAATAATCTACCATTTTAACTTTAGCGTTCAATGAATACATACTCCTTTACGCGAGCCTGTGCTTTGCAGCCATTAAGATTAGCAGACAGTTCGTTTCAATGAACCGACCTCGACCGATGATTAGGGACAACTTTTTTCACACGCGATTCTTAGTGTGACGCCCATTCAGCATGAACGATTTAGTGTAGATCGAACCTACAACACATGTCAATCCTGGCGAAACTGGGGTAGGGAGATTAGATGGGATTCTTCTTGTTTATTTCTGCCCCTCTAATCATGACTTGGCCTCTTGACTCACGATTGACGTGTTCTTCAAACGCGATCGAAAAGGCTGCATGCTTTGCTATTAACCTATACTTACTTACACGCGATATAGGATTTTCGGGAAAACAAATAAACAAGTTTTTCCGCTTTCTTTAACCCTTTAAGTCCCAAATTCCTTAAAATCTGCAGGCAATTTCAGTTCTGGATGCAGTTAATTAAACGGAATTTAGCCGTCCTATATGAGAGGTCTGTTGCTCTAGAATACCGAGGACTCAAATTTTATTTTGACTTCACCAATTTGAACCGTTGTTGTTTTGCTCGCAAGCGTAGCAACATTTACTCAGTAATGCATGGTTCAATTTTACGTGTTACCATGCCTCTCCCCCTAGCACACCCCCGGGGGTTTGCAATTTTTTTCGTATTTGGGGGTCTATTTCCCACCCCCGGGCACACGTACAGAAAGAGACAATTCCCCACCCCCGCGGCTCCTCGTGAAAAATGGACATAACAATATTGATTTAGAACAATAGTAAAACCATGCAAACGTTTTGTGGAAAACGTACACACTTTTCTAGAGGTTTTGAACAAAGGATACTACCTGTTCACGGTTATATAATACTGAAAAACATGAACACAGGCGTCTTTGAAAAGGAAAACTGACGAAAAAACAGTAACCGCACTACTGGACAGAATGAAACCGCGAGTTTTTGATGAAATCACTTTTCAAAGTCCACTTCTGAGTCAATCAACTGCCATTTTTTCAACCAGAGGACTGAGCAAAATATTAAACTCTGTGGACCGGTATTTGGTATTCTTCACGCCGTTCGGCGCAATCGTGAACCGAGATTCTGAGAATTAGAAGTGGCCTACTTCACATGCAAGAACAACGAGGAGTTATTTTCAAATTGCCCGGCCCCTTACCCCCGGGGACTAGACCGCTTCAAGCAATTCCCCACCCCCGGGATCGAAGGACTGGACTTGTCCCGGGGGTTGCCCGGGGATCGGAAGGGAATGATTACAGGTAGAATCGAACCATGCATAAGTACTTGTTTATCGGTTTGTTTTCGCTTTTCTTTATCAAGCAGAGAATAACACATTCTTCTACAGAAACTGTAATCACATGCATCGTGGCAAGTGATCAGCCCCATCTTCCTGTCTCTTACATTGTCTAGCAAACGGCCATTTAGTTGAATCGGGGGTTTTGACTTTCTTCGGTCCTTTTATCAACAGAGACGGAATGCAATAACAGATGACTGCAAAAGAATATTCTCTTCCCGAACAACAGATCAAAGAGAAATAAAAACTTTAAAGAAGATAAAACGCTTGTTTAATTGAGGGTCCACGATAGACTTAATTGACGTCTAAGTACAAAATTGCTTAATATTATGTAGAAGAAATACATCAATAATAATTGTATAAACGTTCAGTCTCTAGATTGAAATAGAGATCAAATAAATAATGGTAATTGAACTAAGTGGAGAGCAATTAGATCTGAAATCATACACGTGATTTCAAAATCGAACGAGCGCGCAGTGCGAGTTCGATTTGAAATCACAAGTATGATTTTAGGTCAAAATTGCACGACACGAAGTCCAAATCACACAGTTTTTTTGTCAATATTAATATTTATTTAATGTTCACTTCAGGAAAACCAGCTTTGAATTTTGATGGCCTTAAGAAAAGGATGTGATTTAGGGCAAAAAAAAAAATGGTGCAATATGGGAATACATGAATGAATGACGAGTGATTTCAAAATGGGTGTAATAAATAAATAGGTTAGCTCGCAGCTCTCGCTAACTTCTGATTCCTTTTTTTTCTGTAAGTCAAGTTTTATTTATCACCAGTGATGGGCTCATGATTTAAGTTTATACTTAAGAATGTATAAATGCACTTTCTCTCTTCTCTGCGATTCTCGAATCAATGATTAGCTCTTAAACCTCTAAATTTTGAAACTGTAGACGAAACCACCACGTGACCCGGCACCGAAGTAGAACATATCAAGAAGTACTTTCATTTTTTTCTGTCATGATATGCTACAATCGACCGTTTGACAATAAAATCCTGCTCCAGTTTCCAGCAAACGATACCGAGTATCATTTGTCCTCAGTTGATGTTTTGTTCTGTAGACGAAATCTTAGCTTAAGCGTGAAGTGTCATTGCTTTCAATGATTCCAACTTGAGCATTTGTTGGAGTGAAGTCATTGATTAATATCGCACGTTGAACTTTCTTAACACTCTCACAACTTGATCTTGTCCTTTCCATTTTTCTTCCACCTCTTCCCAGATGTCTTCGTATCCATTGGATTTCTGTCGCTTCTTGTGTCTTGCACCTGCTGTCCTGGACTTTCGGCGATCTCTAGCAGCCCGTCCTTTGAATTCTACAAGGAAAGGAACGATAAACCAGGGCTGTGTCCGCTTCCCTCTGTGGGAGGATGCCCTATAGTCTGTGTGCATGGTAACTTACAAGATTTGCAACTGAGTTGAACGTTCAAACCGAATAACAACTACTTCTGTGCTCACTGCTTAATTATGTGGGACAGACTCATTAAAGGTTGTAACCAATGATGGCTCATCTTGATTGCTGTAGGTTCCTTTTCCTCTCAAAAGAAAGAATTAAATTTTTTATAGGTATAAAGCTTAATGAAACGCGTGGTTAAAAACTCTATGAAAACCCAAAATGTATCTGACATTTCATTCGTCACTAACCGAGACCACTGTAAGCTAAAAGTCTGAAACAGGTCTGCATGAATGAATTGGTCTAAAATACTGAAATAGACCCAGGATTTGGAAACCCAAGGCAGTATGCTCCCCGCCCCCTAATCCCATCAAGCTTAATTCCTAGCGCCTCGCCGACGGTTGATACCATGAATGTTCAGTGATCAGAAACCTGAAGAATAGAGGGTTCATAACTAAGAGAAGTAAGGGGATCGTTCGGGTGAGTGTAGTTCTGAGAAGGACTGTTTGAGGTGACACTGATTGACGTTTCGACAACCTGAGCGGAAGTCATCACCAGAGTCAATATATAAAAGACAAAATGATCACAAGAAAGAGAAAACAAACAAACAAAACAAACTGAGGAAAACTGACCTCGTCGGAAAGTAAACATTGTTAGGGCTGCCTCCTGTTTTGCAACTCCTTCCTTATACTGATGTAAAGCCATTATCAGGTTCATTCCTCCATGCGCTAAAAACAGCTGCTTTAACGACACGTCATTTCCAACGAGGACTCTAATAACCAGCATCCCTAGCGCCTGCAGCGTCTCGTCCTCTTCATTTCCCCGGATGTATTCAATAACCTGGGCAAAGCAACCAAGCCTGGCGATTTTCAGGCGCGTGTCCATCTAACAGTCAAAGAAATTACATTACTTCTGATAGGTTCTTATTCAAAGATTGCAAAGTTTGCATGCTTAATTTGCTGAATACTGCTGGCAAAACAAACATGCAGAACCAAACTCCAGTTATACTAGTGTCGCAAACTTCAGTCCGTTGGACAGCCACCCGTAAGTACTTTGAGTACAGGTTAATTATCAAAGCCATCTGTGCACCGTTAGAAACAGCGTGGGTAAATTTGGCGTGAGTATTGATCAAGAGCTGTTTCTTTGTTGGTCATATCATCATCTCCCAGAGTAAAAAGGTAATAGTAGCGCGTTGATATATTTAACTGATCTCTTTGCTCACCTCTCCATTTATTATGGCTTCTCGTATCACCATCAAAGTCGTCTTTCCTAAAGTAGGCGGTACCGGAGGTCCCAGTGAGTCCAGCAAGTAACCCCCGCAGTGTTGAATGACGTGCCGAACACACGTGACTCCAAGGTACTTTGATTTGTTCATGCCATTGCGACCTAGTATCCCAGCGCTTATAGACCGCTGACTTAAGGTGCTACTTCGAGTGCTTAGGTTTGGAGGTGGCTTAGAGGCCCAGGCGTCTCTCGGCGAAGGTTTACCGAAAGGAACTGGTCCACTGGACGGGGATTTACTGTGTTGGAGATACCGTATGATCTTCAGGACGTTGGTCTTGTGGGAAATAAGAAGGACCGTGTTGGTGTGAGGAATAAATAAGTACCGTCCAGGATAACCTACATCTTGGTTTCCATTATAGCGGTGGTCATGCAGGCATTTGCGCCAGTTATGGCCATGTTTGCTTCAAGCGGAAGACGGAGACAGCGGAGACTGACAGAGGTAATCACTGACAGAGGTAATCACAACCAACAGCATAAAAAAACTCAGCAACACTGTTCCGGCTTATGGAACTATGTGTGTCTGCCTTCTGCATAAAGTGAACGTCCTCTAGCTTATTTTTGTCCCATAAGGCTTGGTTTGGGGGAGCTAGCGCTTGCGATTGGAAAGAATTTATTGCTTCAGGATGAAATTGGGCGATTTGGGTCAAAGTAGGTTGGAACAGCCGCGCGCCCTAAAATATATAGTAAACGACGTCCCAGACATCTGGCAGTCTGGGGGCTCCTATTCGAAAGACATGGCTGGTTGTTAGTTCAACACTTACCTGAATCTCGTAAATTCCGCACATTATCCATGGAGCTAAACAATAGATCACCTTAGCATCAAGCAAACTTTGTTTCACATAATGTGTTGTCTCGAGTGCATCACTCGTTGTAGCTTGCACCAGTGGCGTTGGTGTGTCATTTACCGAAGGGGGCTGGGGCGGTTTGGGTGATGTCGCATTATCAATGCTGGCTTGAGAAATACTACGAGTGAATGACCTGAAACGAGAGATCAAATAATGCGGTGCTTTGCCTTTCACAGGAGAAAGGAAAGTACACACAGGCAGTTGCGTTACAACATTGATCACAATACGGACTGGGATCTCTTTCTTATTCAAGCCTTTATTGCATATTCGCTGAATGTAAACGTTTAGCCGGCTTTTTTCACATGAAAGTCCACGCACGCTGAACAGTATTGACAAAAATTTGGTTTTATCAACGGAGTTGGTAATATAAATTGAGCACCGTACAGGGATTCTAAGCTTTTAGATTCTTAGCTTTTAGAGTCCCTGTACGGTGGTCAATTTACATTATCCGACTCCATTGATAAAACAAAATTCTTGTGTACAAGTCCCCCACCGACGCAGCACCAAGGTTTCTTTAGAAATAGCCTGAGTATCAGGCGTTTCTAGGGTGGGGAAGGCAAAAAGAGCGAGAAAGCGAAGGAAGAAACGCCTGACACAAACAGCTTCTCAGAAGCCTTCCACCCCCATACAGCGCGTGTTAAAATTAGCCAATCAAAATCACTTTCGGTAACTGTCATGTGTCATGAGAGTAAACTTCAATATGGCGTCTGTAACCCCTGCGCTGGAAGCTTGACTTCCGGTTGACTCACGTGACGTTTCTTATTGTCTTTTGACCAATTAGCGTAACATCCAGAATCTGGATGTTGGACACAAGCGAATCAATAGCTTTGTGTCAGGCCCTTCTCCTCTTCCTTCCACTCGTCCCCGCTTCCCCGGTAGGGCCTGATACTCAGGCTACTTAGAAACTGCCCCCTTTAGAACAGCGTGGAGTCGGGTACATGGACTCACTTTGATTATAATCGTGCCTTCTGGATGTATTTATCGTCGACTCAAATTTCCACGAGATGGATCTCACTTTAATGACTTTTAAGAGAGGAATACATTACAAACCTTTTTCGTTTCATTTTCTGGCCATCCGTTCCTTTGCTAAACTTTATTGCATTCTTCACCAGCATTGCTGACTTGTGGAACGAGATGTGTCGTTTTGTATCCTTAAAACGAGATCCCTGTAGCACTCTCATATCTTCTAAACAAGGATCAAACTCTGGAGCCGTTGTCTCAGCGAACAGGCACAACAAATTAAGTGCCGCCTTTACAAAATCAAGTTCGTTTGATTCAAATCCAAACTCCGCGTATCTTTTGCAGGATTCTTTTCTTTTAGCGATTGTACTCTCGAATATCAAGTTTGTTCTTGCGTTTTTCAGTGTTCGAACAATTTCTTTCGGGGGCAGAGTTGTCGGGTCAATGTTATGGAACGAAGGAGGGTTGGCATTTAACAGTTTGTTGCTCAGAAACTCCAGCTCGTGAAGAAATTTAAGTCCACCGTTTTGAATAATGGCAGCCGCCTGGTTCAACCTCCTGTGTGCAAAAGATGTACTTTCAAATTGTTTTAATTAACCAAAATGACTGTTGACGGCCTGGATGACTTACTGGCTGGCTAGATGACTGTCTGACTGACTAACTGCCTGACTAACGGGCTAGCTAATTTATTTTTAGACATACAGTCTAACTGACTGATAGACCAACGGACTGGCGGGCGTATGAAAGGATTGGTTGGGCGATCAAACTGAGTGAATTCCATCATAGGACATGAGATGCATATTCAGTAAGGTATTAATATGACAATTGTGGCTTCTTTATATACATATCACGAAATTAATTTCCAGTAATAGAGTGTTTTCACATGACGTCACTGCGACCATGTTGGTGTCCCAAAACAAAGAAACAACACTATAGCGGATAGCTCTTGGGCCGGCACGACAACCATATCGGAAAGGGCTTTTGTTCACACATAAAACGCTGATTTCGGGGAGATTTCTGTAACGAAGTGAAACTGTGCACCATCGATCTTTAAATGGAATCGTCATGACTTGTTCCAGTTCTCGGCCGTTTCTGTTTATACCAGGCCGTAGTATTTTTCATGTCGACATGATAAGCTATCCGGTATAGTACAGACATAGCCTAAACCTCTGGGAATGGGCCATTTCCGAGTTCCCTTGAGCCTCTATTTCAAAGCGAGTCAAAGTGCGAAAGTTTTGTGATGGTAATAAGTTCAGCGTTCCATATTAGCGAAAACTCATTTCCATTACAAAGACTTCGCACTTAGACTCGCTTTGAAATAGAGGCTCAAGCGATCTCGGAAATGGCTGTTGCACTCTATTTTTATGCAAAAAGCTTCTTTTGTTTCCGTAACCTAATATGGCTGATAGTCATATACATGAGTGAAAACACTCTATTGCTTGGCTCTCTTCTTTAGTCCTCAATGATGAATCAGCCGGCACCTTAGTGATTGACGTATTGCGTTTGACGGAATGTGTGACTACTTGATTGACGATCAATCAATCGATCGGTTGGTTGGTTGATTGATTGATTGATTGATTGATTGATTGATTGATTGATTGATAGGCAGATTGGTTGTTCGATTGATTGATTGATTGATTGATTGGTTGATTGATTGATTTGTTGATTGGTTGGTTGGTTGGTTGATTGACTGATCAGCTGACCGATCGATCGATTGATTGATTGATTGATTGACAGGTCAGCTAGTTTACTGATAACACACTCATAAATAAAAGACCCACCTTACTTCCTCAGTCATTTCGCCACTTCTGTCTTCCACACTTCCACTTATCAGAATCATATTCGACATCACAACCAACGTATTTGTAAGAACTCTTAAGCTGTCCAAATATTTATCCTTTTTACTAAAACTGTTCGTTTGTTTCAGTCTTGACAACCTGCGTTCGGCCAAATGGGTGGGCCTTAAAAATTGTCTCTCCGAACCATTTCCCCAAAGAGTGTCACTTTGAAAGACTAAAGATAACATGGAAGTGAGCTCTGAGGTAGTCCTTCGAAGTTTTGAGTTGACATCTCTGTCCAGCAAGGCTCCAGAACTGGGAGTCCGTGACAAATGACCAGTGGATGGTCTTTGTGTGTTCTTTTCATCAGAACAAACTGCCCCTGAGCTGTCGGGATTCGAACCTGCCTCTTGTTGGGAATGTGTTCTCGCTACAGTAACTTGGCTTAACGCCGACAGTGCGGATTTTCTGTCTGGGTTCGTAGATATGTTTTTCAAGGCTATACTTGCTTGTTCCCTAAATCGTCTGTTAAAAAAAATCCAGCTTACTTCTTTGTAACAAATAACGTATGACATGTATAAAATAATTGCGTGAAGGCAAATTAGGCGTACCAAAAAAGAATTCATAATTTCTACTGCGTAGGAGAATGTGGTAACCAAAATGTAAAGGTCTCTGACCATTTTTTTTTTGTGAGCAACATAACGCAAATTTCAACCCACGCAAAAACATGTTTCTCGTTTTTGGCACTTCAAATCATGGCTTTTAATCGAGTACTGTTGAGGTGAGGAACCACTAAAACCTAATCCAGGAGGCAGGATGGCCGAGTGATTTAGGGCGCTGGATTTCAATGCGGTGACCCTGGTTCAAATCCCGCTCTAGCCACTAGCTGGTGTTGTTCTGAGTTCGTGCGTAGATCAACTCCTCGGTCATCCTTGTAAATGGCCAACTGGTCTGCCTCCTGCCAGTTGGGATTCTTAACCCTGTTGTGTTCATTTGTATTATTTGTTTCATTCTCCCTGAAAAACCCCTCTAGGGGAGTCGTCAATTAAGTATTTATTTATTTAATCCACAAAATGAGCTTTCTTACCTACAATGCGAGCAAGTGACAGCCCACAACAGATGCTCCGTAACATTATGGGATACCAGCGCTGCGAGACCAGGTTTGTGGAAGGCCAAGGTTGCTAGAAATCGTGCAGATTGCTGTTGTTGAAGACTAAGAAAGACAATGACCTTTTAATCGAAGTAAATCTCTAAACAATAGTGCGCGGAACAGCAACACGTGGAAATGAATGAGATATCTACTTTAAAGATCGAAAACAATAACATCCCTTTAACGTTTGGCTATAGGAATTAAACAGGAAAACCACAGTGCAATGATAGGACTTACCAAGGGCTATACTGTAATAGATCCACAACATTTGCAATGACGTCATCATGCTCAGAAAGAAACGCTTCGACCAAAGACGCGTCATGGGAAACTAAATTTGTAAGTGTTTGTGTAACCAGGCCCTACGTAGAAACGTGATCAAAACTAAATTAGAATTCCCCCTTGGTACTCAGAGGGCGCGATGCGGTGCGATCCGGTCTACATGTTAAGCACTAAACAACTTATCTCTCCCCAATTACCTCTGTTTCTTTAATTAACTGTTTTACTTTTATTACTTATTTGACTCACCTGTATTTCCGGATTGCCTATATATTTCCCTTGATAATTCTGTGGATATAAAACCAATGGGCACGAAATTTGAGCACTTTAGAGGGCGAAAGTTTAAATTGTTAAATACGCGAAAAATCGTCACAGCTAAATACGCAACTTAAACTATTATACGGTGTAGCTTCTCAGTTCTGAGGGAAAGTATAGCAGAAATCCACGTAACAGCTCCCTGGACCTAGTTCATCTAGGAACAATATTCAAACCAGAAAAACAGATAGATGCAAAGTTAATACTGACTAATATGGGAAGCAGAATCAAGTGAAGGATGATCCTCGCAGTTCATTTGATTTCACTTGATTTCGTTACCGCAGTTCATATATGATTTATTTCATATACATCATTCCCATGGGAAGCAGAGTTAGCGCAGTGGTGAGAGCGTTCGCCTTCCACCAATGTGTCCCGGGTTCGATTCCCATAAGTGGGCTGATTTTGTTGGTTCTCTGCTCTGCTTCGAGAGGCTTTCCTCCGGGTACTCCGGTTTTCCCCTCTCCTCAAACACCAATATTTGATTTGATTTGATTTAGAGTTCATTTGATTCACGGTATCCCCATTTAGTAGAGCACCCGTACTGTAGAGGTTGAATGAAATATGGGTGTGGCTTGATGTGGCCAAAAGAGCAAAACTCAGCGAGAAATGGAAAGTATACATACACTGTAGCACTATGGCAATATACAACTTTCATTCAACAAACACAGTAATAACGTGGAAAGACCAGCAAAACGGCATTCGACCTTGCAAGCTGTTAATTGTGTGACGCAGTCCAAGCCATACTCCATGAGAGCCTGCGCCATTTTTGGATGCGTTGCGAGATTCTTGACCGCAAGGAGCGCCTCCTTTTGCATGGGTCCCGATGACATTATGTGACCAAACAGCACCTCCATTCCAGACATGGTCATCACTTCCAACCAGAGATCGGCGTGCTCGGACTTTTCTACTACCTACAAAGACACGCACCTTAGAAACCTGATTTAAGCGGCCCGAACTATATTTTACTTTCGTTTTCCCACACCGTCCTAAATCACTTCCCCTGTGATCACGCATACCTTTCGTCCACGACTCCCCGACTCGACCCCCCCCCCCTCTTCCCACCACCTCGCCCGCCCTCCCTAAGATCATGAAAGGGAGACGTTGTCTTAACCGGTGAGGAAAGGGTGAATTAAGTGCCTATCAAGTTGACCTTTCGGCGGAAGGAACACGCTTACCACGTCGATAAGGTTATGCCTAGCATTTTGTTAAGTTTCCCAAACTGTTGTTGTTTTTCTTTCAATCACTTCTCGCTACAACTCAAGCAAAAACTGAAGGTAATAGGTTTATATGTGCTGATATTTCCCGGAATCATTTCCTTAGTTCCAAACAAACAACGTACTCATCCACTAACTTCGTTAAGGCAAATCACCGCTTCTTTCTTAATGTTATCCTCTCCGCTGTGCAACATAAGAGTGATTAACTCGTCCATCAGTCCATGCTGCAAGAACCTCTTGACATTCAAGGTACCAGTGCACAGTCGGCCGATTGTAATTAAGATACTCTCCTATCAAATGCAATAACCAAACAACAAATGAACAAAAACAACTTAAGTGCGCGCGAATGCATTTGAGCCAATTCTCTGCAATTGTATAATCAAATAATCCAAATTATGATAACACAAAATATTTATTAAAAATGCAAACGTTGATTATAGACCATCTTATAGCATTTGAACAGGTCAGTGAACAATGAAAAATATTCTCATGTGGGAGTGGGGTGAGTATGGAATAAAAGGGAAATAAGGTTTGTCTACTATTTACATTTTCGTATGTCTATACCCCGTCCACCTTTCCCTCAACCCACCCCCCTGCCCCGCCACGAAGCTCTCGGATCTCGGATCTCGTTATGCCTCGTGCGTTTCGCACATATTAATCCTAATTACATACTTGACCAATAAGAGTGTGAAAAACAAAGGACAACCAAGCTCATATTTTGGCCAACTAAATGAACACTTTTCCTAATAAAACAATTAGTCATTACAAATAAGTAGCCTTTTCACTAATTAGCGTGAGTGTTAACGTGCGAGCGGTCACTAAAGACCAGGTAATAATGAGGTATTGTACACACCTTAAGTCCATAATTGTCCGTATGGAGTAATTTTAAGACCTTAGTAAAGAAAAAGGGTAAAGTTTTTACAAATTAATTGTATTTATAAGAGAAAAATGCTCGAGCTGGTTCTACTTTACTAGAATTTACGACCTCGTTATTCCTTGTGGCCACAGTGTAACAGGTTCCAAATAAACTTGAAAAGTAAACAGCAAAGACCGTCTTGTTGAATAGCCTGCAGTCATTCAACATAGCTTTATAATGAAGAATAATAAACGCACAGTTTTCCAATTTTGATAAAGAGATCATCGTGGCAAATTGTACGGAAAAAAATTAAAAAGAGGGATGTTTAATCAGGTAATTGGAAATAGGCCTGCCTAGTGACTGACAAATGTCTCAAACATAATTGTTTCACGCGGATGACGCCTTTTTTAAGTAAAACTGCGAACGACACTTCGTACATCTCAGATCGGACACCATAACTTAGCTCCAAAATTAGACGTTCCTATAAATAGAAGTTTTGCTCATGAGAACCAAAGGGCCTCAAGAGGGTCTCAATGGGATTAACCGATAGCCGTAAAACGGCAAAAAAAAAAGTTAGTCTTTAGGCGTAAAAATTGAAAATATTTAACCATTAGCCGTAAAAAAGAGTTAATCGTAAAACAAACAAAAAATTACTTAAGATTTTGAAGACGATCTATGACCGGTCACGTGTCTTGTCTAGTGTCTCTACGCCAGCATGCTTGTAGGCATATGACTGGTAAAAGAAAATATAGCAATGTACAGTATGATATAGGTAACTTGTACGATGACATCGTCGTTCCTTCTTTTGCGCTGCAGTTGAAAAAGTGTGTTATTATGTAAAATATATTTATTTCTGTACGCATAATACTTAAAATTCCTCAACAGATGCTGTATCCAATATTCATTTAGCAATTTGGTTAAGGTGATTCCCTTGTTTTGCAATGCCCATATCCTACTGCGCATGACATTGCGACATCAAAGTTTGTCAGGTTTTATTTATCGACTTCTTTGATCACTCTTGGAAGTCGCTTCACCGTCGATGACTTGTTGTAAAGAATGAATATTCGAAAATAGCAGAAAAAAGCGCAAAACTCGTGCGTGTGGTCTACCATTTAAGACCTCGCCCAAGTCCCTTTGCGGAAAACGATCGTTTGAAGCCGTGTTGCAGGGAAATCAACACGGTGACCCTCTTTTTATTGGTGTTATTTACTCATAACAGGTACACGAAAAAACGTTGGGTAGTAAAAGTTGAAGTATTTGAGTATAAATGACGTAAAACTCCGCATTGGGAGCTAGGGAGGAGTATGAGGTTATGAGAGAGCGGTCCAATTTCGTTACATAAGTGGTAACATCGTGCAATTTGAAATCACTCTACTGAAAGACTTGAAATATGTTGTTTGACAAAAAAAAAACAAAGGATTATTAATATTTAACTCTTTAAGACAGAGGAAATTAATTTTTAACTTTTCTGTTAACCGTAATTTAAAAAAAAAATTGCCGTTAGCCGTAAAATAGCTAAAAATTTTAGCCGTTAACCGTATAAGTCACTACCCCGTTGAGACCCTCCCTCAAATGAGAGTGCAGCAAACTGTAGGATTGTAGGGGTATAGAGTGGTAAATTCGAGACTTTGCGCGACTGTGAGACCCTGGCTTCAAAATTCGAGACCGAGACATCAGAGTTTTTATCAATTCCGAGCCCGAAAACTTCGAGATAATGGTAGAAATGAAGCTAAATAAAATGAGCGAAAACGCCAATGGAAGCTAGCGGAAGACCACCAATACTTCTTTGTCTTGTTTTACTGTTTTGATCTACTTGCTCAGTTCGATAAGCTGTACCCATGAACTCTGAAAAGACCAAACGGACCCGTCGGCAGAAAAATTCGAGACTCCGAGACGAAAAAATCACCCGAAAACGAGACTTCAAGCCCCACCAAAAATGCTTCCGAAATTTGGAGATCGGGCCAAACTTTTACGACACCCACATTTTACGAGGTACCATTCTATACACCTTCAAAAAGCACTTGAATTCTTGACGTAAACGATTCAGCATTCCTTGTTCTCCCACCGAATAAAAATCAAACCTCAACTTGTTGGCATGCAAGATTTCTTTTCTTCTCAGCTCTTTAAGCTTTGTAAAGCCGCTGTCTCGCCATTCTTTTCAATTCATATAAAAACCGCATGTAGGAGGTATATGGCTGATGAATTAAAAAATTAAAAAAAAACAATACTAAAGGGCGAGTATTCATTTCTTTGAATGGCCTCCCATAATTTTCCCATGTTCGGCGGAAATGAAAGAGATAAACAAAACATAATAACAACCCGGGGTTCCCTCAGGCATCCTGCTGGATCGGGGAAATTAGGTGCCCCTCTTTTTGTTTGTGTTTAAGACTTAAGACTAAGAATGTTTTACAGCATAGTTAGAGACACTGAAAGACCGCAAACATATCCCTCACCCTTTACATTGTTTGCACTTTGCTCAAAGAATCTGTTATTAGCATAAATGCCGCTGGTTGACGGATCACTATTTGAATTGTTACTGGGGACGTGGACAATATGTCAGTACACTTATTTAGCCAAGGAAAATGTTGCGACGGAAATTTTTTTCTGTGACATTCCTTTCAAGACACTGAAGTCTCGAATGACGAAAAAGGCTTGATACTGATCATCACGGAGCTGGATAAAACTACGTGGCGTTGTAGCTGGATCTTATAGAAAGCCGTATGAAAGCGATATCCCGCGCTTTAAGCCAAATTTTCGCGCATTTACGTTCGGTTCAAGCCATTTGTCACCCGCGATATAATCAAATTAAATGGAAAAATAAAAATTTAGTGACATCTTGAGATAATTACAGGTCTTTCCCTGTAATTTATGGGCCGACGAAACGCTATATTGATCGAGCTCTGGTTGTTCAAATATTTTGTGACACAATGATAACATAACCAGTTAATGCGCTAAAAGTCAACAAAATCTTAAAATGAAGAATCGATAAGTCCCACTGATGCTTGATTGCCATCAGACGAGCGTCTAGGAAAAACAAACTTGGCAAAAAGTTCCACTGCACGAGTTTCTGCCTCAGGGTGAATTAAGAGAATCTTAACTCTTAACTTCAAGGTGAAGAGTAAAGCCACTCACCCTCTGGCAATGAGCGGCAAAGATTTAAAACTGGAACAAAACTTCCAAACATTGGTTTGCAAAAAAGGCGCAGAATCAATAAGGCCACAAAAACGTGCGGCTAAAGAGATTCGAAGTGAATGGTAACACCAGAGGACTTCATCCTCAAACACAAAAGTTTATAATCTAAGATTTGAGACGTTGGTTGTCCACAGCTCGAACTTGGTGTATCCCTCTCTTTTACAAGAAACACGCTTACCTCAATTGCTTCAGTGTCTGTTAAAACCGTGCTCCCGTGGAAGCCCTTCGCGATATTCTTTAGTTTCCTCGACGCGTATTCCTTTGTTGGTCCTACGCTGAACTTAGAAAAAACGTCCATGAGCTCTTTAAACTCGATTTCGTCTGCTTCATTATTTTTAACATGCCCGCTGAGCTCATCTTCACAAGAGCACAGGTAATTTCTCTCGATAGTTTCTGATTTCTTCTTGGGTATCACAACTTTGACCGTGACAACTTTTTCTTTTTGCGGCTTGACATATAGAAAACTTTGCCGCTTTGATAGAGAACGTGGAGTTCTCTGCTTTGTTATTTCTGCCGGTTTCCTGTCCGCACTGCGTTTTCTCGTCTCTACTTTCAGTTGAGGAATTCGATCACGGATCTCGGCAAATTCGACAGGAGACGAAACTCTTGTGCCCACAACTTCCAAGTGTTTGAAGTCCCATGGAGAAATAGCGCTCATCTTTTTGGACTGCCGAGATTGTCGCCAAGCATATGTTCATGGCAACTGCAAACACTAAACAATATGGTATTTCAGTTTTCGATGATCAGATACTCAGTCAGTTTCTGTGCATGACCGTAACGAAGTTAATATAGGGGTCATATTTCCTCTTGATCTTGACTGTTTCACGCAAACATAGCACTTAGCAGGCGATAAGACGTCAAACAAGCCTGTAAATAAAATATGTAATCATTGCTCAATGCCGGGTAAGTGTATTGTGCAGGTCATTTAAATCACAATGGATAAAATCACTCGCGCAGTTAATTAGCCGCCAAGTTGACCCGAGGGAAAGCTGACTCAAAGTAGGACGTGACGCGCCACAAGCCACAACGGGACAACGGTAAATGTGGTAGCACGAAAATTGGAACGAAATTGTTGAGTCTCTGACGAGGGGATTATTTCAGTGCTAAGTCGGTGAGAATGATAGAACGATAGATTGTGTTGATGAGGTGTATCGGTCAGCGTTTAGAGATTGGAGTGTCGGTGAAAGTACTGAAAGTGGTGCATGGATATTCAGACCGAACCGCGAAGCGACTCGGTGGATATTCACCTCCACTTCGGTTAATAACTGTTGATTATTTTGAATATCATAAGGCAAATTTTGAGGATTAGATTGTCAACAAATTTCATCAACAAACTTACGGTATTCAACGGCTCCCTCAAATCTCGGGGACATTTTGTAAAAGAAATAAAAAAGTTGTTCATCGCACATTTTTGAATGACTTTAGCACTTGAGAAGTGCTTTTGTGTTTTTCACTGAATTCCTGCTTGCTGATACAACTCAATAATGCACTCGGCGCGTTTTTTGTTAGCAGTATGGAAACTCAGTTCATGATCAAAGAGTAAGGGAACAATGCCAAAGGTGAAATTTAATTTGGAAAATTATACTAAAAGTCAGTACAAGCTCCATTCATCAGTGTTTTTACTCTGAAGTTATCAAAGAAACAATCGTCTGAATCAAATATGACCAGTTTTGCAAATACTGATAATACTGAGTGACGGCGATCAGGAGAACTGTTATGTGCCGATTTAAATTTGCACCTGTGTTTGTTAACTGACTCAGATAAAATAATCAAAAGAATAGCATTTTGGCGGGAATTCGCGAAAGCAATTTCATTGGTCCACGTCAGGAAATACCCTATTGTACTACGCAGGCGCGTTTGGTCACACTTTCTCATCTTTTCAAAATGGCTCACGGGTACAGCGCTTTGTTTTTATTTTTCCTGGTTCTTGTGCCTAATCGTATTTTTGCCAACAAAGTAGATGAGGAAGAAACTTGCCGGCGATATGCTAATGGCCAGGTCTATCCAGAAAAGACAACGATTTCTGAACACGCTGTGCACTGGAGCAAAGCTCAAAGTAAGTAGTCTTAATGGAGTAAGCTATAAAGCTTCATTATGTCTGGAACCACGTGTTTACTTAACTTGAAAATCTTCCTCTTGGACGGAAAGCAGTCTTCTTTATTGTCAGTGTGAAACGTATTGTTTGAGACTATTCCGCCATAAAATCCCTTATTTTTGTCGAACTTTTCAGTTACGTGATCGGTTTGTTGCTAAAGGTAATTTGTGGTTCAAGTTTTCTTTGATATTTATTGAGGAATTAGCTTTTTTCCAATGTCTTTGAGCGAAGGAAACTGCATAGACATTAATATCAAAGCCAACATTGGTTGTTTATTCCGCTGAAGTACTTAACAATCAAAGCTTTCTAGCGACTGTTGATGTTCGCCTTTCTTTGTGAACCACTCGATCGGAACGAAAAAGCTGAATATAATTTGCCTTTTGTCTAGCGTTTTTGTTGCTCAAATGCGTGATATTCAGCGTTTAAATAGGGCATATTGACTGAATTCTAGCCGCGCATAAACTAAGGACTGTTCAAAATATTTAAAAGATTAGAGGAGTGAGCGATAATTTTCATGAATACTCGGACAAGGAGCTTGTTGGTGTACGAAGTGGACGGATTAAATGGCATTGCGTGACAATTAAGGCCTCTGTAAGTCACGCAAACCCAATGTCTTTCTCCCACGGGATAACTCAGGAATTTTGCACTTTTTCTGAAACTTAACTAAAATTGGATTGTGATGATTGCCTTAGAGAAACAAGTCTTTTGAAAATTTCACAGAATACAATGGAAAAGGAAAGGAAAAAAGAGTTATCCATGGTTTAATTTTACCTGTTACTTGTAGCGTAGGTGTATCAATCAAAGACACGTTTTGATAA
>OX419338.1:5573704-5616204 GCA_948470475.1 Galaxea fascicularis | reverse complement strand
GCATTTTCTGTCAGACGTTGCTTTGGGTTTATTGTGAAATGTCTTGTATCCTTCCTTTCTGATCCAGGATCAACACTCCAAGGAAAGAGGGTGGTCTTGGAAAGCTGAATTATCCTTTGCTGTCAGACTTGAACCACCAAATTGCTAAAGATTATGGAGTACTGCTTGAGAATGAAGGCCACACCTTAAGGTGAGATGGTGTGACTGACTGGTATTTGCCTGCAAGCAAACAAAACTGCCCTTATTATTAAATTATTATTATTATTATTATTATTATTATTATTATTATTATCATTATCATCATCATCAGTTTTTGATTGGAATGCAGGCTGTTTCTTTTGCTCTAAAATGTGATATGCAAGCAGTGAGTAGCAAAGGCTGCCACAGGTCGCTAGTTTCATGGGTGCCAATTCAAGCTTGTACTGGTGCCCAGGAAACTAGCAGCTTGTATATCTAGTTTCTTACACAGATTTTAGAGTAAAAGAGAACCTTCTCACAGTCTAGTTTTTGAGTAGACAAACACATACTTGGAGGTAATGCATACCTGTCAACCCCCGGAGTTCCAAAATCTGGAGACGTCTCGAAATCCTCGCGTTGTAAGAATGCGTTTTACGACAATGTCCGAATACTCTCCGAGAATCACCCGAAGGCTTTCCGAATGTTCCCAATGTGACATCTTGAAAACAACGAAATTGATGAAAAAAAAGAATTCGAAAGAAGCCGCGGATTATCCCGGGAGATTTGGTGCTCTAACCTGGAGACCGGGAGATTTGATGAAAAACTTGGAGACTCCCGGTAAAACCGGGAGAGTTGACAGGTATGGTAATGGCACCTTTAAGTTCATAGTTGCCTCAGATTTTCTTAGGGACATTTTGCTTTTAATTCACACAATAACAATGAGAAACTTATTGTTTATTTTAGTAGTACAATGCATGAAATTTACAAGCAGACAACACTATACTAGCTAACACGGTACAGAAAAAACTCCTTTTAATTATGAATTATAACTCTCATCAACACAAAAATACAGTCAGAAATTCATAAACGTACAAGTACATTACTAAACTTGCTGTAGCTTTTCTTGTGTAAGTATAACACAAGAAAAGCTTTTCTACAATAGAACAGTGTAGAAATGTAATATTGAGGCTGATGAAAAAACATAGTTAATAGAAATTCCAAAGGCTTCATATGGTAAAATAGGTATTGACTTTAAAAATGCTATAGTTGTAGTCAGGCATGATAATAAGAAATAAAAATTGTTGTCACTGACTAAAAAACTTTTTTTGTAAGGACGTTTCGGTTAAAATACTATAACCTTCTTCAGCAATAAAATGGCTACAAATGCAAATGAGTGCTTTAAAAGAGCTGTAGAAACGTCACTTGGGATTGCCAAGGGCCTTGTAAATGTAAATTATTTTTAGAAGCGTGGCACTCAATTAGCGACCCGAATACCATCAATGAACACATTTACATTCCTGACATTTACAAGGCCCTTGGCAATCCTAAGTGACGTTTCTACAGCTCTTTTAAAGCACTCATTTGCATTTGTAGCCATTTTATTGCTGAAGAAGGTTATAGTATTTTAACCGAAACGTCCTTACAAAAAAAGTTTTTTAGTCAGTGACAACAATTTTTATTTCTAGGTATTGACTTTGTTATTTTGCCAGACTGAGTGCACATACGTATAAATGTACTTTTAACAACATGTATTTTTTTCTCAGAGTTTTTCTTCACAGTTGCTTGTGGTGTACGCATTTAACTTTTTAATTTTGCTCTTTTTAGAGGTCTTTTCATTATTGATGACAAAGGAACTTTGCGCCAAATAACCATGAATGATCTTCCAGTAAGTTATGATAACTTTTGTTACAGTAATAATTACAGTGTACACTGTAATTATGCAATTTATATAATTATAGCCAATTCTTTCAAGTTCATTTAGCTAAGAAGGGGTGAAGTAGGTGTTGACAAAGCAGATAGCAGCTGTTAACTTCCTGCCTTGATCTTGCTTGGCAGCTCACCTTAACAGTCTGAATAAACTTGAAAACTATACATTATTCACCTACAGGTGTATCAATCGAGTCTATATTTTTTGGTGGGGGATGAGGGGTGGGGAGAGAGAGAGAGGGAGGGGAAGGGTGGGGGGGGGGGTTCACTGTATTATTTATAGTGCTAATACTGTAAGTTGGTACTTTTTAAAGTAAGCTAAAGTCGTTGACAGAAATAAGAGCGCCCACAACTTTATGCAACAATAATGTAAGCTGAGGCCATTTATGTTTAGCGTAGTGTTGGCAGGAGCCCATGGGCTCCTGGTGTTGGTCATTGTCTTCGTCACCGTCATCATCATTTTGGCAATTTGGTTTTACTTGTTTTTACTTGTTTTCACCGTTTTTATTGTAACTTTTTTACTTTCAGGTGGGACGATCTGTTGACGAAACTCTACGCTTGGTTCAGGCCTTCCAGTATACTGACAAACACGGCGAGGTGTGTCCGGCTGGCTGGAAGCCTGGTAAAGAGACGATCATTCCGGACCCGACGGAAAAGAAAAAATACTTCGCCAAACAAGCGGAAGAAGAGGAGAAAACAGAGAAATAAAAAGAATATAAAATAAATAAACTAACAACTTCAAGAGGTTATTAAAGAGACAGCCTAACACTCTGTTTTAATATTCCGAATTCGGTTTGTCTTTACGAAAGATTTGGAAAGCAACTTTTCTACAGAAAACGGTTGTTTGGTAGGAACATTTTTCACGTGACCTGAGCGTTAACGCAAGCCCGAATTTTTCAAAACTGCGTTAGAATTCACTGTCGTAAAGTTTTTAAGAATTTTATCTTGAAATGTACCTGGACACTCTGAGTTGCAGCATCTTTGCGTGCAAAATAAAATTCAAGTTTCCTGGTTAATTCGTGTTGTAGTTTGTGCAAGCCCCTACAATTAAATTGACCAAGTCCAAAGTCAACAATGCACCTATTAATGAAAATCCTCAATCCACAGAATTAATTTGTATGATTCAACTGGTCCAGGGGACAGCTGCTCCCCCCGCCCCCTCCCCCTGCATGTTAGCTACGGCCCTGCTACATCGTGCGTGATCACGCGAGGGGCAGTTTCTCTTTCAATGACTTCTTAAAACCTCGGTCGTTTCTTCAAGACATAGAACAGACAGAAAAAAAAAATCTTCTGTTCTGACTTTTCAGATCAGAGTTAATTGTTCCCGTTTGAAGCATTGCATACAGAGCTTTGATGAATTTGGTCTTGTTCTAGTGAGTACTTGTCTTTTTTTATGGCCTGGCACTATCACTTTCGGAGACAGTTCCTTTTCGAGTGGACTATTACCTCTAAGAAGTACCAGAAAGCTCCGGAAATTAATGTTACTTCTTAACTGAGACGTTACTTACCGCTAGAAGAGGAGAGAAAGCCTGTGAGAGTTTCTTTAACAAACCTTGTCCACCCTCTGCCCCACTCCACCCTGGTTTTTGTTTCATCATTCGTCTCTTTCTGTATGATGCTTGCGTGACTTATCTTAACTAACGCCAATAACACCGAAGACCAGACTGCATGCACTTGACGATTCTCCTGAACAGAGACCGTTCGTCTGCGAACCGAAGGAAAGGGAAGAAAGATGGTGAGTCAGTTCCTTTCACGATAGAAGGATAGTGTACGCCCGTTATTCTGAACATTCGTTTAATTATTTTGAATGTGCAGCAGTGAAGTAGTGCGGATACCTTGAAACCTTGGGCCGACATGTATTTCTGATCGTAGTTACAAGACCTACAAGGCTTCCAAGTGAAACGAAGAATATAGAAATTCATCTCCGTTAGATTAAAACAGAGAAGCGAACGAACACGAGTTTAGCTTCTTCTTTTGGATTTATAGCCAGTTTTCAATCGGCGAGATAGCAAAAAGGGTTGCATAAGTGGGTGGACTTCCGACGTTGTATGAATAAATTAAGAGTAAGTTAATTCTTAGTTTTGGATGCCATGCATGAAGGACGTCTTTTTGCACAGTTGAACCAGCTGACGAAACGTTTCCATATTTTAAGTAGAAAGATTCGGCAAATATATAACCAATCTTGTATGTACAGTCTAACGCGATAGCCTTTAAACTTTATTGCAAAGTCATTATGACCGAGCAATGTTAAATTAATCATGCTATTTACGTTGAAGTTCGAAATTAACAGTACAAGGAAAGTTTTAATTCCTCGTTAAAAACTTTGGTTATCTTGCATCAATTTTCAAATCACAAGTTTTTTAACTGTTTATAGACTGTAAATTATTAAATTGATCTCGTTTTTATTTACTATTGCGTTTTCACATCATGGTGACTTTGCATTAATTATGTCCATTGTCATATCAGTTAACTGTGCATTTTGTGGATGAGTCATTCATCCTTTATTTTTTCCCAAGCTACGAGTTTACGATTACAAACAATTGCCACTTTAACAGGCGTGTATGGCGCGTATTTCTTATCAAAATTCAACTTTTCGGTCGTTTTACAAGCTTGACATTCGCCTTTTAAATTGGACGTTCGTTTTATTCGCTTCGACATTCGTTTTATTCGCTTGGGTAACGGCCAAGCAATGCCAACGGCATAGTGGTACAGCAGATCCCAAGGGCCAACAAGAGTGATTTAACACGTCCTTTAAAGAACGGACTCTCGAAAGAAAAGCCTCCCTTACAGTCGCCATTTCCTTTGGCGCTCGACCCAGTGTCTGGTGCGAAATCTTCAAGTCCCACACTGCACTGCGAAAAAACAAAACGAATGTCGCCAAAACGAACGTCGCTAAAACGAATGTTGAACGGACAGTGCCAAAGGACAAACTGAATGTGGTTTTATGTAAAAACAATGTTGATCTTAAAAAACGAATGTTGTTCATGTAAAACGGATGTCCACTTTGAAAAACGAATGCCGAAGCGAATAAAACGAATGTCGAAGCGAATAAAACGAACGTCCAATTTAAAAGGCGAATGTCAAGCTCGTAAAACGAGCGAAAAGTTGAATTTTGATAAGAAATACGCGCCATAGGCGTGTAGTCTCCTTTGCAGTCATTTTTTTTGGATTGCGTGACATCCGAAAAAACGGCTGCGAAGGAGACTGGCGCAGCCCTTTCTGTTGACAGGGAGTATTTTATGGTTTATAAGGTTGCTCATGCGCATTCCAATGTATGATTATCAGTCAACCCGAGTGACATCCTCATGGCTACCCAGGCAGGCTTTCTATGGAAGATCCCATGGACGGTTTTGCGACCTACACAGATTTCAGAAAAAAATCGCTGTCTTCTATCTGTCGAGAACATCTGTTTGAATTTCTAAGCAATTTGCAATCTTCTCTCTTTTAAAGGTCATGAACTGAAGCAAAGCACTGACATATCATCAAGTTCTCGGATTTAGGCAGATGGGCTCTCCCTTTCTTAGCTATCCATATGCATTTTTCATCTAGCCAATAAAGTAAAAAAAAAATGACGAGGAAATACCATGTCTTGTAAGCTTATTCTCGCCAGTTCTCCCTCTCCAATGAAATGCGTGCTCGTTATAGGGAGCAAAACGCCACAAAACAATGGGTTTAACGAAGACAGCAATCACTCTGCACGTGCATTTTACAGTTTTGTACAATTTTTGCCGTCATCTGCGAAACAACAACGTGAAATGACCAAATTTTATTCCCCGTCTTCAGTCCACAGTTTACAGTCCACAGTCCGCAATCCAAGTGTTCATATCTTTCTTGCTGACCAGTTTGGGGATGGCTTATCATACAGGGGTAATGAACAGGGAAGGGTGGATCTTTTACGGAACACAAACCGATCAGACTATATATACAGCTATAGACTGGGTTGATGATAAATTCAATGGACATAGTGGGTTTCCAATTCTGTTAATAATAATCTGTTAATAATATTGTTAATAATTTGAAAGGCCACAGAATCCGTGAAACTCAACACCGGAGCAGCAATGCCAGTCATTGGTTTGGGGTATGTATTTAGGTATTAACCTCTTCACTCAAATGCCTCTGCATTCATTGAACCACTACTTTGTGTCTATATATCATGATCTAAGCGTTAGGTTGGAAGGAAAGTATGAAGAGAACTAAATGGTAAGGCGGAGTTGCCAAAGAGAAAACATTTCAGAAACTGCAAGAAAAGGGGGAGACTGAAAAATAACTGAGCACGATTTGCAGTGTTAAGCCCTTGTGAAACAGAGTCGCAAGTAGCCGCAAGCTAAACTTGAGTTGGGTGGCCAAACGGACTGGCATGCAAGTTTCCTCGCAAGTCGCAAAAAACTTCATTTCAAGGCTACGGGCTTAGTCCCGCGCGGCCAAAATGTAACCTTATATACTGTATTTCATTGGCTAATAGGTTGCCGTAACTGAAAGGACGTCACTCAACTTGCATTGACTTGGGTTGGGTGGCCAAACAGTGAAAAACTTGCGTCGACTTGCGCGCAAATTTGATCTCGACCAAAGTGAGCGCAAGACATTGCAGGTCAACGCAAGTGCACGCAAGCCCTGGACAAACGGAGTCACACGTAGACCCAAGCTTTCAACTTGCGTCTACTTGCGATTTTGTTTGGCCAGGGCTTTAGACGATAACATGAGAGAACGTTTCCAAACTTGTGTCAGTACCTTAAACTGAAAAAGCAGGAATGCAAAAGAAATAAGATATATCTTGAGAAGAGGAGAGATAAAAAAAAAGGTTGAATTGGGAAGGGTGGTTGCAGTGTGGTTTATTTACCAGTTGGGTTAAAATAAAAAAGGATTTAAAGCAAGTCAATCTATAAAAATAAAAGACGTTTATGTGTTGATTAATTTAACTTAAACCAGTGAAATGGCCAGCTAATAAAATGCGTTATCTTAATTAACCATCACAGGACATGGAAGTCTGATAAAGGGGAAGTAGGAAAAGCGGTGAAGCTTGCTCTGCAGTACGGCTATCGGCATATTGACTGTGCTCGTATTTACCTAAATGAGCCGGAAATTGGAGGAGCATTAACTGAAGTATTTAAAGAAGGAAAGCTGAAGCGTGAAGACATCTTTATTACATCAAAACTTTGGTAAAGAGCTGTACATGTTTATTATTATCATTATCATTATCCGCCGATCTCAGGAACCATGAACAATAATTTTAAAACAAACTTACTATGAAAAAAAAAATTTCGATGATGTAAATTGTTCCTTTTTTTTTTTAATGTTTGACATTCTTTTTAGATTGTATATAATTGAAGCACAAGTCTTGAATAAAATGTTTTATTTCTAAGTTGTATTTAATTATCATAATTATCATTATTATCGTTATTTCTGTTTGTTTCCTGTGACAGTACAGTGTCAGCTGAGCTTGACTTTTCTCTTTTTCTCTCCTTTTTATTTCAGGAGTGTCCTTTTTGTGAATTCAATATTTTTGTAATCTGTACTTATGTCTCCATTTTGTTTTCCTCTGTCAATATTTTAGGTCAAATAGCCACGCCCCTGAGGATGTTCTTCCCGCATGTCAGAAGACACTGAAAGATCTACAAACAGACTATTTGGATCTATATCTGGTATGACAAAACTCGATTTTTATGAGAATCAAAACCTATTCCTTTTCCGCGTTCTTTATCCCGTTTTAGTTTCAAGACGGCACCCGCAACTCGTGCCAAAATTCTGCATGTTGATTTTAAATACACATATTGTCCTAGATTGGCTAACATCTCCTTCCCTTCGTGCTGGCTCTTACCACGCCCTTGCCATTCTTGTTTCTGCCAAGAAATAATACTTTTGTTTCTATTTTAGATCCACATACCCCTGGCGTTCACAAAAGACGCGCCTCTAAGGCCTCAGTGCGTAGCTGATGGAGTGTTGGGATATTCACCCGAGCGTATTGCAAAGACTTGGCAGGTGATAACTATTAACATTCAGATTCAGTTGCATCCAGCTTTTGTGAGCGCCAGCGTAAAATAGTGTTCTTTTTTTCCTTTGAACAGTGTTCATATTGCTGGCCTATTCTACATTGAACCTAATGCGAAAACCTTTTTTGGGCAGCCCAGTGTCACAAGACTCAACACTGATTCGCTGGCTTAATGGTCAACTGATATAATAAATGCCGTGAACAGAAGTCCCTAAATCGCAAAAATCACAAAACTGGCTTGAATTAATTAGGCTCGACGTTTTTAACCCTACGAAAAACTGGTAGCCTCATTCTTCAACGACCAGAAACAGAGGGATTGTTAGGTTTCCACAAACTCTACACCATAACCCAAGCATTAATTTTGAATTTTTTCTTCCTTTCTCGTTTTTCTTTCTGTCTTTATTAGCATTGGATTGAAAATTATTTGATTTCTTTTTGTATATGTACTGTACTCTTCATTTTGTATATCCCAATAATTATTAACTAACCTTCTCATCTTTCTCTGTAATGTTCGTGTGAGTTGAATAAAACTGAATCGAATTGAATTGATTAAAAAAAAAGAAAGACAAAAGAAAAGAAACTAGGCCTTTATACGACTAAGGTTTAGTTTTTTTATCCCCCAAATGATTAGGTGGTTATTCAGTAGTTGCCACTGATGTAATTTGAACAAGTGTTACTTAAACAGTCTGCATGTAGGCCAACAATTAGCAACAATTTGGGGCAAAAGTAACTTTGTATAGAGCTATTCAGTTGTAGCTTCAAGCGAGGGTTATGTAACTACCTTTAACTAGCCGAGTTCGCCCGGACCGAGTTTTTTCCCGTTCGCTTATGGCCCAAGCGCGAAGTGTGCGGGCCACCCTTGTTAACGGGAAAAAACGAGGATCCGTAATTTATAGTATGGACCGAGAAAACGAGGTTAGTAAGAGATTTATTATATCTCTGATCTTAAATTTAGCGGGCCGTGCAGAAGAATATACGGCCCGCAAAATTGATCAACCACAGCACGAGTACTACTGAGAGATATAATAATGCGGTTTACATGTTAACCTTATGTTTAAATACTCTTCTCTTGGTTAATACACCAAAATAAATACTTGAGCTGCTTTTACTACCCAGGCAATGGAACAGCTGGTAGAGAAAGGTCTCTGTAAAGCCATTGGAATCTCAAACTTTACGATCAAGAAGACAACAGCTCTTCTGGAAACTGCCAAGATAGTACCAGCTTGTAACCAAGGTATTGATGAAAGAAGATTTTATATATTCACTCACTATATCGAGATAGAGTCACTGCATTGAAGTCATATGATGCACTATTGACGTTCTTCGCTCTATGGAACAATTTTGTCGCTTAGCGGGAGGTACGTAAGCTGAAGACAAGGATCAGTGAAAACTGATTAAAATTACAAAGCAAGCCACATTTCTCACTCATAATTACCACAGGTGCCTAGTTTGTCTCCCCGTAGGGCGTTTGTAGACTGTGGTCTTGCAAACGCCGCGAAAAGCGAAAACACTTACATATGAGAACCATTCAAACGCTCGTAACCCTGTATCCAGGCAGACGGCTTTGATTAATAGAAATTTAACGTCTCAAAAAACTAAGAAATATATATTTTACAAAATTTAGGCTTAAGGGGTTCGTGAGCCTATAAACAAACTCTGCGTTTGTCTTTCAGTGGAACTTCATCCGTATCTTCCTCAACCAGCGTTAAAGGAATTCAGTAACAGTAAAGGTACCTTCCATTTTGTCCCTTCCTGCACTTTATTATTAGAACATCAGTTAGCCTGCGTGCAGTGTAACGAAGGAAAAAGGAGACGTCTGCACACAGGCTAAACACCAGTGTCAATGCATTGAATTCTATGGTTTTCCGTGCATCGTGCATGCGGAAGCGTTATTCTAGGAAACCGGTCACCAACGATGACGTGTATACACCTATTAAGGTTGCTACCCATGATACATGATCCATGTTCCATAGCCCGCGGTGCGTTACGGGAGGAAGTCCTATTATGCCCGTGACGTACTTGGAAGACCTGAGGGAGTTTAAGCAATGACTACGGCTACGGCACTTTGTTTCTCAGTCAAATACTGTTTCAAAAACTCTCTCGTAAGCGATCACTACTCAAATTTCTTTAAGCGACCGCGACCACTCTTCAGGCCAGACATTTGGCATATTCGTTTGTTTTCTGGTTCCAGTGAGCGACCACCTAACATGATCACGTATCATCGTTAGAAAATCTTACTAAAATAAAATGCAACAAAAGTTCAGTTTTTAAAAACCCTGACCCAGAGTGCCGAAAGATAACAACAGTTTACATACAAAAACGTTGGCTATAATTGGATTTGTAGGTAAACACGATTTGGAGCAGTTATCTGTTGCAAAATCTTGCACGAAGTTTCAACAGTAGTATCATAACATTATCCAAGAGTTATTCGATGGGAAATATGCCAGTGCTTTCAATCTTTTCTCTTAGCCTAATTTACCGTAAAAGGTAATATCTTTATGTAATTAGTTAATCTATCCAGTTTTGGGTTATTTTTCTCGTAAGTGACCACTTCCTGTAAGCGGCCACTTTGTCGTGCACCAAGGGTGGTCGCTTACGAGAGAGTTGACTGTATTTTCCAATTTTTCAAAAGTCAACATTTCTCCAAACAACTCTTCTACCTTCCAAACATTCCAAACCTCATGAGGCCAAAAGGGAAAAGTGCGGAAATGTTCGGGATACAAGGCATTTACCTGTAAAGCCCCCTTAAGGCTGGGCTAGTTTAAGCCTGGCTGGGGTGCGCAAGCTCGCTTTTTTGAAGGTGTGTGATCTCTGTAACTGCCTTCGTTTCAGGCATTGTATTGACTGCTTATTCACCCCTCGGGTCACCGGATCGACCACACCCAAACAAGGCGGCTGCTCCTGTCCTAATGAATGACCCACTGCTAAAGAAAATCGCCGACAAACACAAGACAACCGTCGCACTGGTATGGTTGATAAATAGCCTATGTAGTTAATTGATTTTAAGTACTGTAACTTAGTACATGTACTTCTTATCTTAAATAAATAAATAAATAAATAAATAAATAAATAAATACTTAATTGACCACTCCTCTAGAGGGGCTTTTCAGGGCCAATGAAACAAATAATACAAATGAAAATAACAGAGTTAAGAATCCCAACTGGCGGGAGGCAGACTAGTTGGCTATTTACAAGGATGACCGAGGAGTTGAACCGGGCAGGCACCCAGAACAACTCCAGCTAGTGGCCAGAGCGGGCTTCAACTACCTTAAGAAGAATGTGGACTTTATTCATTTTTTTAGTTCTGTGACCCAATCTTCAGTCTTCTAGGACTAGTGGTCACGAATGATGTAAGTTGTGAGACTTGCGTTTTATCCCATCCCTCTCTTTTTTTCTATCAGGTTGCCTTGGCGTGGGGAATCAAGTGTGGAACTCCAGTTTTACCAAAAGCTGTCTCTGAGAAACACATCAAAGAAAACCTGGAAGCTGTGAATGTAAAGTTAGATGAAGATGACATGAAGGCGATTGAAAACATCGGAGTGCGATATCGCTACATCAAAATGACCTGGATGTTCAAGCCGGAAGAGGTTCCGAAAGATCTCTGGGACGGAGAGGATTAAAAGTTGATCTCAGAATTGACTCATTAAACCAAATGAACCAAGAAAGTCATTTACTATTATTATTATTAATATTGTAATATCATGGGTGAAAAATTACTCCTTAATTTTGGCGCGAAATTTCAGAGTTAATTTATAATTTCACATGTGAAATTACAAAATTGCCATGGCAACGTTTTGTGCCAAGATGGCGCTCCAGGTTCAAAGATGTTATGGGTGTGCTTACGAGCTCTTAAAGTTTTAACTTTGTACATTTTCGCTTGAATTTCATCTAGCCCAGTTTGCTTTGGCCATATAATAAACGTTTAGCGACAATTTATGCTTCAAAATGTGTTAACTCGGAGACAAATACGCAGGTGACTGCGATCGGGTTTTAGGCGCATTTTGCACGGGCGCCGTTTTCAGTTCATTCATGACAAATTATAGCGAATCATATAACGAAGATTTGACAGTTGACTCAACTTTGAAACATTTTGTAAACAGCAAGAAGGATTTCAAAGGGCTTTTTGTCGAAAAATTCAAACAATTGTGAACTTTAGCCGAAAGTATGCTTTGAACATTTTATGCTTTGAACATTTCAATGCGTGGAGTTCTCGATACAATAAACAAGTCAAAAACCCACGATCGTGAGCGTAATTTGTAAGTTGATCTCAGAATTGACTCATTAAACCAAATGAACCAAGAAAGTCATTTACTATTATTATTATTAATATTGTAATATCATGGGTGAAAAATTACTCCTTAATTTTGGCGCGAAATTTCAGAGTTAATTTATAATTTCACATGTGAAATTACAAAATTGCCATGGCAACGTTTTGTGCCAAGATGGCGCTCCAGGTTCAAAGATGTTATGGGTGTGCTTACGAGCTCTTAAAGTTTTAACTTTGTACATTTTCGCTTGAATTTCATCTAGCCCAGTTTGCTTTGGCCATATAATAAACGTTTAGCGACAATTTATGCTTCAAAATGTGTTAACTCGGAGACAAATACGCAGGTGACTGCGATCGGGTTTTAGGCGCATTTTGCACGGGCGCCGTTTTCAGTTCATTCATGACAAATTATAGCGAATCATATAACGAAGATTTGACAGTTGACTCAACTTTGAAACATTTTGTAAACAGCAAGAAGGATTTCAAAGGGCTTTTTGTCGAAAAATTCAAACAATTGTGAACTTTAGCCGAAAGTATGCTTTGAACATTTTATGCTTTGAACATTTCAATGCGTGGAGTTCTCGATACAATAAACAAGTCAAAAACCCACGATCGTGAGCGTAATTTGTCACCCATGATATTAATAGGTAATCAAATGGTATACTCGTGAAATTAGGGAATAATTTCACTTGCGTTTTGTCCAAATTCTAATAATAATAAATCATAATAAAAATAATAAATAATAATAATAATAATAATAATAATATATTATTATTCAATTTTATTCGCTGCTGGTTATTTTCTTGTTCACTTCTGTGCCTCATCTTTCCTTTTCTAAACGTCTTTCTAAACGAGATGGAGCAATTTCAAAGACGTTACAATAACGAGAATTCAATTTTTGAAAGGTCGCTTACGCTGGACTGAGTTGTTTGATAAAGGGCGCCCTATAGGGGAAGCGGGGACGAGGGGAAGGAAGAGGAGAAGGGCCTGACACAAAGCCATTGATTCGCTTGTGTCCAACATCCAGATTCTGGATGTTACGCTAATTGGTCAAAAGACAATAAGAAATGTAAGGTGAGTCAAGCGGAAGTCAAGCTTCCAGCGCAGGGGTTACAGACGCCATATTGAAGTTTATTTTTATTTTATTCATCTTCGCCAAACTGGCAGGGACACCGCAACAACGTGGAGCCAATTACTGCGGGCCCGAGACAGGTCAGCACCAGGGGTGGTCACAGCCAGGGTTCGTTACGTCCCTAGTGGTTCTTTAACGTCCCACAGAATTAATTGTGGAGAGTTGTGAGACGGGACCTCCGGTTTTATCGTCCTTATCCGAGAAGACTAGAAAGTCATTGCAAAGGAAGCACTTTCTCCTCAGTTATTTAAAGACCCTGAGTGTTGGTCCGGCCGGGGTTTGAACCCACGACCTCCCGCACGCTAGTCCGGAACTCTGCCAACTGAGCTAACCGGTCGGCGGTCGCGTTTACTCTCATGCACTCTCATGACACATGACAGTTACTGGAAGTGATTTTGATTGGCTAATTATAACACACGCTGTGTGGGGGTGGAAGGCTTCTGTGAAGCTGTTTGTGTCAGGCGTTTCTTCCTTCGCTTTCTCGCTCCTTTTGCCTTCCCCACCCTAGAAACGCCTGATGCTCAGGCTATGTTTGCACGGTCAATACAACTGGGCTGGCTTGGTCTTCTTTAAGCAAAGAATTCGGCAACGCTAACAAAAATGTCATTGGAAATTTTCCCAAAAGGCCGGGATTGTACTGAACTAATTCGCGGTTTCTTGCTCGTTCAACTTTTTTAAAAGTGAACGAACCATCTTGGATCATAAGTGGTTGTTTTTGTTCATTGTAACTACTGAGTAGTTGTGTTCTCTTTGCTTAAACTCGTTTTTCTCTCGTGACTATGGCACTGCAAATGACTGACTGATAGGGTTACGCAATGTGGGCTAAGAGATCGAGACATGGTGTTGTATCCTGCTGCTTGACAGAGTTGCACGAAACCGAAACCCAACATAAGGACCCCATGCGCAACGCTAAAAAGTACACAGTATACCCAAGTTCTCACAGTGAACACACCGAAGAGGAAATTGAGATGTCTTTATTTCAAGTTGGTTACCCTGGACAATCTTTTGTGCAGCTTGCTTAGCGGTTTACGTTTTACTGGGCCGTTGCATTGCAAATTGCAACTGTTGCACGTAATTACCAGTTCCGCGTACTAAAAATATTCTTATTGCACAAAGTAGACGTCATTTCTATTTTTTGCAAAAAGAAATTGTTGCGCATTGCGGTAACAACAACCTATTCGCAACTTGCAACGCAGTATCTGATTCAGTTGAGTGAAAAACCATTTGGCCGTGATGTAAAAACGTAGAACAGAATTTGGAAAGGATTGCGGGGAAACCAAACAAACAAAGTACTAGACATGTTCATTTGAGGGCCGGAATGTTAACACAAGTCAAGCTTTAGTGATAATAGTGTAACACAACCTTTGCTTCAGTTTCATGTCCAGCAATCAATCAGTCAGTCAGTCAGTCCGTCAGTTTACTACATAAGGTATTTTGATCACGAATTAACTAAAAGCCTAATTGCTTGTACATGGTAGACTCCTCTAAGCTATGATATTCGTTTACATTCAGATTGTTACTTAAAGTTTTAGTCTCCTTCGCAGCCGTTTTTAGGCTCGTCACGCAATGCTCCTCCCCACTAGTGGGGAGGAGCGTTGCGTGACG
This sequence comes from Galaxea fascicularis, assembly GCA_948470475.1. NCBI lineage: Eukaryota > Metazoa > Cnidaria > Anthozoa > Scleractinia > Euphylliidae > Galaxea > Galaxea fascicularis. Next base: position 5,601,330 of record OX419338.1, on the reverse strand, counting down.
AGCCTAAAAACGGCTGCGAAGGAGACTATTAAAGTTTATAACAGTCATATAACTGATATAACTGATGATTACTCAGTTTCGGACCAAAAATCATAAAATCAAATTTATAATTAACCTATGTTGCCTTTTCTCTATTGATACTACTTTAAACAGCTTTTTTAAACTGTGTATGGTATAACATCTATTTGCTAAATTTTAAAGTCGTTCGAGATCTTTGATTCTGTATAGAATAAGAAGAGTTGACTGCGTCTTGAGTTTTAAAAAATCGTATGGTATTTGTTTGACTGGCCTGTAAAGTGATCATGGACTTGTTTGTTTTGTTTTAACATATCACTGAATGCAGTTGGTAATTGATTTTTGTTAAATTTATGCATAAATATAGCAGCTTCATTAAGTTCTCGATACCTGCCGCAGGTCAGAAGGATCGTGGGCTCTGGGGACGAAAATGGTGCTCTATCTGCCTGTAGCTTTCCCTCCCCTCCCTCCCATACAGTTCAGTTTCAATAAATGGAAGGGCCTGTTTTTCTGGCCCTTTCCCCTACCCCCATACCTGTTTGTTACTGAGTCTCTCACTAAAGTTAATCCGATGCAAACATCAGCTGCATTTCTGAGTGCCTGTTCCAGCTCTTTAACTTGCTAGTAAAGATAATCAAGCGGAATCTCAAAAATGGCGAAGAATTATCGTCGAAAGTGACGGATGAGCAAGTTTGAAGCACCTTTCTGTATACATTGACGTGTGTCCGTTGATTCGTGAGAATATCGACAAAATTTCTCTCGTCAAATTGAAACAGCTATACTAAAACCCATTTTACGGCTGTAATAATCCTTTTTCCCAAGATAAATATGTTTCACTGACGTCTGTTGTGAAGTTTGACCTTCGTTTGAAAGGATGAATGAATGGAAAAGCGCGCGCACTGCCGGATGTGAAGTGACGACTTCGGCTTGAACAAAGGATTTTTTTCACTTTATGGGGCCCGTTTCTCGAAACTGCCGAAACTTTTCCGGCCTATTTCGAGTGCTATAATTTCCTACCTATCTCCAAACGAAGATGTGGAATTCAACAGCAAATCTTCCCTTTCGTATCTTAAAATCATAGTAAAAGGTCAGGTTTTTATAATGAGCGGATCGCCGGACGGGACTTTCGAGAAACGAGCCCCAGAACCGTTTTGTTAGCCATATAATAAAAATCTTATTTTTTATAATAACCTCGACCGTTCGGTCGTTACGGGAAAATCTCAAACCTTGGCCTAGCTGTATTGACCTCGCTATCGCTTGGTCAACACGGCAAGACCTTAGTTTGAGATTTTCCCGTAACACGTAATGAGCTCACTCCAGGTTATTACATGTAAGTAGTTATTAATTTTACATCTTATTCCTATTCTATTCTTTTCATTTTTACCATGAAATTCTTAATTGCCTTTAAGTGCTTTTTAATGTAAAGCGTGATAACTGCATATAGTTAATCTTGCTGACTATAAAATAAAAATAATGAAGTTGTAGATGTAGAATACTAGCGGTGGCACTCCAAACTGATAACCACCGTTCTTAGGCTTTTTCCGGCTTCCTACATGAAGTTTATTTTGTTATCACTCTTCACCATCCCAGTAATTGTCAGGAACTTCCTCCGGTTTGTACATCCATGTTTGTTTCAGATATCGATGACGTATTCCAATGTTTTCTATTGCCTTCATGTCATCTTCGTCCAGTTGAACTTTCATGGCTTCCAGGTTTTCTTTGATGTGATTCTCAGAGACAGCTTTTGGTAGAACTGGCGTCCCACGCTTAATTCCCCACGCAAGAGCAACCTGTTGAGAACAAACAGGTCATGAATACAATAATGATGGTATGATGATGAAGACGATGCCGCTGCTGCTGCTAGTGGTGATGATGGTGATGATGGTAATGATGATGATGATGGTAATGATGATGATGATGATGATAGCCAGGGTTGTAGCGAAGAAATTACTCAGCCGGCTTAGGTAGCAGTTGAGCCGGCTAAACAATCGTTCCTCGCCATTACCGTGTGTTCGCCAGCCAAACTCCAGCCGGCAATCACCTCTTTCTCTGCCCGCGAAATTCGCTGGAAGCCCGCACTTAGCAACAACCCTAGATAGCAAATGGTGACGGTGATACTGGTGATGGTGATGGTGCTGACGGCTATAATGTACTGGTAGAGGGGTAAGGCTCTTACATCATTGGTCATTGGATGACCAATGATGCGATGACCCGAGGCAACATTCTATTCTGTGTATAATCACGCCATTTGAAAACCAAGCCACCGTTGTTCGTAGGGAGGATAACATCTTGTGGACAAGCCACGTGTACTATCCCATGAATAAAATTGTATCAGTTGCAGTACAATCCAACAATAAAATATAGACTCATCCACTGGGTGTTTCACCCTTTCACCACCAAGAGGGATCGCTTTGACGAGCAAAATCGTCTGGCGTTAGCCAGAGTAAAATCTATAAAGTGCCCTTGGCGGTGAAAGGGTGAAAATTGCTCGCTCTTGAACAACTAGGGCTGGGCCATTGTATATGAAAGTGCTCAGTTGTATAGCTAAGGCCACAGGCCATCAGAAAAGGTAAGGTTTGAATATTTGAATTTTTTCCAACTGTTCAAATGAAGTTGATTTAATGACTGGAAGGATTACCTCTAACAATCACCAAAATGACTAACAAAGCAAATGAAAACAAACACTAGTTCTCTTGACAATCACTTGCTCTTTAAAGTCTAAAGAAAGGACGAATACAGAAGGAAAGGGACCCACCAGAGCAATAGTAGTGTTGTGTTTATCAGCAATCTTTTGAAGCAAAGGATTATTCAGCACAATTGGATCGGCTTCTTTGTTAGAAGCTGGTCGGTCAGGAGACCCCAGTGGAGAATATGCTGTAATGACAATTCCTGATATGAAACAAAAGATTAAATTAATGAACTGATAAGTAAGAATCCAGTGCAGCTGGAGGCCTGAAAGCACACTGTAAGACGACGATAGTCTTAAGTCACTTTATGAGAGAATAGACCTTTTTACCGATACGGTGGCCATCTTGAATTCTATTGTTTTGACCGAGAAATTATGGGCTGCCGAGGGGGCAATCGCTGCAAAATGTATGGTATACATAGCTTTCAGGATAAATTTTTACTGCTTGTCTCTCATATTCCAAAACAAATATTACAAACGTTACATCTTTCTGTCACGGTTTTTGGCAGTGGTTTCCATGGTTAGCGAAAAATTATTGTTAAAAGTTATAACGCCACAGTGTTCTTTATAATTGTTTCTTATCTGCCCCCTGGGTATCCCATAATTTCCTCGGAAGTCAAGATGGCCGCCGTATTGGTAAAAAGGTTTATTAACACAATTTGGATGGCATCAGTGAAACAAAGTTAAGTACATGTAATAAAAGAAATGTAAAGCTTGTGGGATGCGGCATAGGGTGACAAGATTACCTCACAAATTAATGTGTCTTGGTAAGCTGAAAGTCAGTCATTGGGTAGCATGCAGAACTCATAACATCTACGAAATTAAGTTAGAGCCCGAGTATTACCAGCCATGGACAGTTGCTTCACCTTGTTAGGCCTCATGTGCAACGTTGGACATAGACTGTGAGCAGTACAAGTCTCTCATTTGCTTAAAATCTGAAGAACAAGTTTGAACATGGTATGCGAGCAACCAAGTGCCAGTTGCCCACTTAACTACCGGCTCGCGCATTCGTCACTTGCACATATTGCGTCTGTTCCACAGATTTTAGAGCAAAGAGAGACTGCTTGGTTGCAGTCTAGGCTGGACAAAGAGAGTTGATGTACAGAGCTGTAGGTGAAATCTGAGCTGATGTTTACTCAAGAATACAGTCTTTAGGTCAGCATAACACGCTTAATTTCCAGTTCATTTACCTTTACTTTTACTAAACTGTAACAGTTCTGGCTGAGGTAGATAAGGGTGCAGTTCCACTAAAAAGAAATAATAAAGATCCTATTAACACAATAATTGTACCTTTACCACTCATGGGAAAACGGATCATCCTTTAGTTAGCAAGACACCATACATCGGGGTGGGGGGGTGGTGGTGTGGGGGGGCTGCAGTCCCCCCAAAATTTTGGGCAACCTAGATTATTTGGGCAGCAAGAGAAATTTGGGCAAAGTTAATTAGTTAAGATGTTTTTAAGCTGTTTTCTGAATAGATAGATATTTTCTATTTTTACCTGAAGTCGGCACTGTAAAGCCAGTTAAATTCACACGAGACAGCGGTTGCCTAGCACGTGACGAGCTCCTGGTCATTTTGTAAAATTTGGGCAATTTGTAAGAATTTTTTGGGCAAGTGGTTTCCGCCCCCCCCCCTGGCAAAAAAAATGCCTGTACGCTTATGACCATACATGTACAAATCTACTAGCTTTGAGTGTCACCACTTTCATTTAGCAACAGGCATCCCACCAATATACTGCTCCGGATAAAAATAGTTAAAAAGCATAATTACAACATCAAAATTTAATGTACAAGCTATATCACTGCAAAATACTGTGGCAATGTATAAGGTCCAATTATAGGATATCTACATTACGACTGACTTGTAGTTCTTATGCAGCAACACACTGTTTGGACACACAATTTGGAATTTATTAAATTAATAAATAAATTTGGAGTCCAGTATCCTTTGAAATCACTAATACGAGGTGCATATATCAGACAGTATATAATACCTTGATTACAAGCTGGTACTATCTTGGCAGTTTCTAGAAGACTTTTTGTCTTCTTGATGGTGAAGTTTGAGATTCCAATGGCTTTACACAGACCTTGCTCTACAAGCTGTTCCATAGCCTTCAAGAAAAAAAGTTGATCAAGTGAAGTAACAAATTAACATATTAAATGTAAGGTCTTGATATACAACAGGAGACTTGGAGAAAATACACAAATTAAAACTGAAAAGTGTTACATTTTTTCTCAGAACTTTCAAATGGAAGCTAATTATTTTCATTAATATCACTGCAAAAATTATTATGTGCACAATTCACGAAGTTGCAGAAGAGAAACAACCAGAAACCAAAATTCAGGCAGTACCTTTTAAGGGAACAGTGCAAAAAATCTCGGGCTGTGAGGTTATCAGGAAGCTGGAATTTCCTTTCAAAAATGGCATCGAACTGATCAGCCCATCCCACAGAGGTCTTAATTAAAACTCTGCACAAAAACTCAGACTCTGAGTTGATTACCATACCTGCCATGTCTTAGCCGCACGTTCTGGTGAATAACCAATAATTCCATCAGCTACACAATGTGGAAAAAGCACGTCTTTTTTAAATGAAAGTGGAATGTGTATCTGTCGAGTGAACAATACCTGCATGTCTGAATAATTTATGCCATTATTACATTATTATTAAAGCAGACTCCGAAAAATACATTAGGCAGTTGTAGCCATACTGTACTTAAATATTTAAACTTTTAACCCATCATTACAGTACTGTACTACCTTAATGAAATTAAAGGCAAACATTAACCTTTTCAAGGTCCCTATGATGATGGAAAAGCTTGAGGGTAGAGTGTACAGGGACAAAATGTTGGTTTCATCAATATTATACACCATCTATTATTATGTGATTAGGCTATTTAGTGAGCTAAGTATTAGGTAGCTGACAATAATAATTACAAGTACTATGACCAGAATTACTTGACCCTTAATGGAAACCAAGAGCCACTGAAATGTTGTAAAATAAAACAAATTATCATTAACTACCAGTATATTATAAATTAAGTCAATATTTTAAAATTATAGTGGACTAAGATGGTACATATCCTTGAATGTGCAAATGGTGTGATTGCAGCTAAATTACTTGTCTGAACACTTTGTATAATGTTTGCCTTAGTTTATGTTCTTTTGGATGTTTGCTGTGCAAAATATCAAATACATTCATTTGATAGATCAGGTGCAATGCATGGAAGTGTCTCCACTACTGACTTATTTTGTTGTCAGGTTGGCTACAAAAAAGGTAATATAGTGTGCCCTTTCTTCAGCCATTACATTGTACAAGCTCACTAACAACATATATGCCAACTATTCTGGATTTCCATACTCACTGCACACGTGCCTCAAGGGTTGATACTCTTTCAGCTACAATGTAACTATATAAGCGACAGCTACAGTCTGATTGGATGAGCATTCAACCATTTAAGTCCCTGACAGATGGGCCCCATTTTCTGAAGGGGCACGTCACTCAGGAAAGGGGGTAAGGGGAGTTTTTTTTGGGGGGGATGGGGAGGTAGTGGTCAGATCAGGCAGGTTCAGTATGGGGTTGACACAGACAAAATTTAAATCTCCAGATTTGAACTCTCCATGAAATTGGCATCTCTGCAACAATGTCATATACATGTAAGAAATGGTGGATAAAAACATGATGACTTACAAGATATAAATCCAGGTATTTCAACTGCAAATTCTTCAAAGTTGTTTGGCATGCTGGTAAGACATCTTCTGGTGCATGACTGTCACACCTGAGTTCAACAAAAAAAAAAAAAAAGACATAAAGGAATGTCAATGGAAAAGAAATCAAACCTTGAACTGCCTGGAGTTCAATTTGTTCTGGTCAAGTCAAGCATGGTAATTACAAGGAACCTCTCAGTTGGTCGGCCAGGGCATTGATCAATGGGCCATTTCTGAGTTTGCTTGAGCCTCTATTTCAAAGCAAGTCTAAGTGCAAAAGTGCTGTGATGGTAATTAGTTCAGCATTCCATATGAGCGAAAACTCATTTTTACTTCGCACTTAGACTCGTTTTGAAATAGAGGCTCAAGCGATCTCGGAAATGGCCTATTGGTCTGTCATGAGTGTCAGTCACTCTTGGAATCATTTACGAAAATTAGACACTCATTTAATTCATTTTGAAATGTTGCTTTAGCCAACATTGCAACATAATAATTCTTTGTCTAACCAAACAGAGCAAACTCACACCATGAAGGTCACTGTTTACAGTAACCCTAATTATATCACAAACTAAAAACACAGTACCACATACGAAAAACTAGCCTAAGGGTATTTTAACTCAAGAAAAGTTAACACACGACATTTGACAAAGCATTCACCAGAGTTTGGATGTGACGAAGACATCTTCGCGTTTCACTTTTCCCTCCTTAAAGACCTCAGTAAGTGTTTCACCAATTTCATCCTCATTTTGATAGATATGTGCACAATCTAGATGTGTGTATCCAAACTGCAAAGCAAGCTTCACAGCTTTACCAACTTCACCTTTCTTAGACTTCCAAGTACTGTGAAAAGAAAATATAGAAAATCAACTACCCAATGCAACACTGAATGTGGATCGACACTTTAAAAAAATGCTGCCTAAAACTACTGCCTAAACTTAACTAAAACCTCTCTGATTTCTACACACTATCACACTCTTCACAGCAGTACTGCAGGGCCCATGGGCTTGGATGTTTTCCCACAACATCTACCAGCTTTAACCAACTGGTCACTATAATATCCTGTGAGAGTACTTTTCAGTTGTGGAAATGTGTTTCCCTAACTTTATTACTTTTTCCACAAAATGTGGGGGACCTTGCTCCCCACAGCCCCTCCCTCTGCACTGTCCCTGTACTGGATATGCATAAAAAATTATCACAATGCAGGTTTTAAATGGGAAAACCCTCAAAATGGGTACATACAGCACCTGCAGTTTCTACTTTCCATATGAAAGACACACACTGCAAATCAAGTTTATAATGCATACAGGTGTATTAAATTACTGCAACGTCTTTCAAACACAGGAATAAAATCAGACACAGCCACAAAGATTACATACAAGGATTTATAGTATTGTAATTCATTATTAATTTCCCCTTTTATATACTTACAGTGTAGTGGTGGTTAAGTGGGCAATTTTAGAATTTACTGAGATGTATGAACTTTTGAAAAAAACTAACATACCCCAAAGCAATTGAGGGCATGAGTGCACCATTGTTAAGTCTCACACTTGCTGCTGCCTGTTAGAAAATAAACAAAAAATAAACAACCATGTATGAAACGTAGATGGATGTAGAACTATATATTAAGCTCAAAACACATGATGAAATTAACAAATAGATTCCATTTGGCCGTGCATAAACATCATAATCTTTGACAAACCAATGTTCTTACCATGATTTGATTTGATACCTGCAACATGATTTGATATATATATGTCGCAGGTAAAACTTAAATTCAGGTAAAAATTTTTAACCTAGCTTGATTTTCAAATCCCTTTGTCTTCTAGGCCCATAATTATTCAAAATTAGGCCCAGGAGACAAAGGAAATTGATTTTCAACTAAGGTTAAAAATTTTGACCTGAATTTAACTTTTAACTACTGACAACTGATGCATTGACACTTTGATCACAGACTCCTCCAGGCCAATCAACATGAGGTTTATACTGCTTATTCTATAACTATTTCAGTACACCATTGCAATATGCATGGGGTCCCACAGACAGTCAGACATTTAAACCGGGGCTGCATGAGCAATTTTTTGCTTTTGATGGTGATGTGAATTTTTTCAAATTGTAACATATCACCAGCGTCCAGTGAAAATTACATGTCTAGCCACCCACTCCAAGTGATGCTATAGTGACAGCTATAAAATTGCAGAAACATTCACAACAAATTCAATGAGTTGAATTTTTCACCATTCATGACAGTTTAAAAAAAAATTTGCATCACCATCACCATCACATGATGATCACTTGCTAGTATTAAACTAAAATTGAACAAATGCAATTCCCTTGTGTGTTTAATAGCAATAATTAAATAAGACAGTAGCTGTACTCTCCTGTTCATTTCTTCTGGATGGAGAAAACTGCTTTAAGATGATTTTCTGGCAATGCTGAATCATGCTGTTTTGTCAGAAATATGTGGGGGCAGTTTTTTTTTAAGGAAACCTGAGACCTAAGACCACATCATACGAAGAATAAAACCCAATCTAGTGGTTACCCCCAATTTTCCTTTTTGGATTTCAACAATCGTAATGTTTTATGCCAGGTTAAGTCAAGGCGTGAGTCACGCACGTACACGAAAATGTACTCATGATATAAGACTTATTCACGGAATTATGGTTGCAACTTTTAAGTCCAAAGTTCAACATTTAAGAAAGAAATACGTTAATACGGTACATGAGCTGAATGCTGGTCACTACATCCGATGACTTCAAATGTGCAAGTACGTTACTTCACTTTCGACCTGGGTGAGCAGCTTAATATGGAGAACTTGTGAGCTTGCAGCACAAGTAGCCAGTCATTGGAAACGAGTTTGACAATAACCTGAGTCATTGAAATTGCAAAGATCCAACAAGCTGGAAACATTTAATGGTTCCACAGAAAGCCTGCTGTTTACAAAACAAACAAAACTGTACTTACCATTGTAAACTCTATAACTGAAGCTCAATGTACAGTGTATCTACGATAGCCGGCGAAGACTCCAAACGCGCCGTGTATGATGGGAGATTAGGAAACGTCATGGGTAAGGGGAGAACCGCCGTTTGGAGCACAGGCTAACCAAGCTCAAATTCGACTACGCACGCTGTCCCTTACACCATGTATGGAGATTATAGAGAATTGTATGGGAAAGTCACTGATCGCAAAAAAAAAAAAAAAATTACGTAAATAGCTATCTAATTTGAAATAAAGTTTTCCTACCTCAAATGTGTCGCGTACCTACAATGTGGTGAAACAGTAACTAATTTTAATGTTTTTCTTCTTATGAACAGCAACGTTAATTTGGAGTGCCACGTTTCCATAAAATATTTTAAAGGTCTTCGAACATTTTTTAAAGTGGGCATCTAATAAGCGCGCTCTTATTTGAAAATTTGGAGTGCTTCGTTGAAAATCTTGAGAAAACGGAAGAAAATACAAAGGTACATGTACGAGAACGTTACATGTAACGCAACATGTAACATGTTGTGTTACATGTAACGTAATATGTAACATGTTGTGCCACATGAAACGTAACATGTAACGAAACATGCTTGTTTGCAGTTGATCAGTTTGCGGGTTCGCAGCTAAAAATATTCCCAGCTTTGGCGCGGGAATAAACTCAACGTCATGTGAGAATCATCGTACGGTCGCGTTCTTGGTGCTGACCAAAAGAAAACCGGGCTCTGGGGACGAGATTGGAATCCACAAAGCAGCCATTAGAGTTCTGATAGGACTCATACACCCAACTAGATTTTATCACCGTAATTCTCATCACTGAATGATCCCTGGGGGCATTTGACTGATTCGATATAAGGCTGAAGTTTTCTAATTTTGCAAAGACGATACCATAAACGCATTTTAATTATATTTTTATTTCAAATAATATTACGCACATAACTAAATAAATCTTTTTATAAAATCTGCTAATTAGCTAACACGTTTTTCAACGGACTAGAATGCCTCAACTATTCTCTCAACAACGAACTATAGAAATTTGGTATTAGTCCCGGCTAAACGATCAAACGGCATTTTCGTCCAACATCGCGTTTGCTAAACAAGATGTTCGGCGGATACATGGAGGGAAAATGTTTGACCAAACACTAGACTTCCTGAGCCCACGGAACGTCTTTTTTCGTATTACCACTAAAATGTTTGTCGTTATGCACCGTTATGGTTTCTTTCTAGCGGTTTTGCATGCTTTGTCGGTACGGGTGACTGAACGAATCAAACATTATGTTCGCTAAGCGAAATAAGGATTGAAAATGTTTTGTCTAGATCGAAACCACTTCAATGGAAAGTTGAGTGAGCCGGCTAAATTTTGTTGGACAAAAATGCTTGATAGTTTAGTCGGGGTTTGCCCTCTTGACTACGTCGCGACTCAATAATTCTCCGTTGGGCAAGAGGCTACCCAACAGGCTGCCCAACTCGAGTCACCAGCAAACCACGCTTGCACTTACACCCAATCTTACTCGTAGTATTAAAACTGCACCATGAAAGGGAAAATGATACGCAATTGGTAAAGCTTTCCTTCAAACTGAAGACATTAACACTGAGCGGCAATACGTGGACCATGCGTCATAGGAAAAGAACATTTCCATCATATTACAATATCTACGATGTATCCATTTCAACTAAGAAACGGTGCAGAAAATTAAAGGCCTTTTTTTCCCTTGAGTAACCTTACTTGGAGAAAACGAAACTTTCCTTTGTCGAAAATCATCAGTTGTTCAAAGATATAAAACAGCGGGATTGCCATCTAATTTAAGTAGAGGAACAATGGCGGTGGCCCACAAAAACTGGAAAAGAGTTCCACTTTGGATGGTTTGCGTCACAAATTGAGTTTGAGGATCGGCAAGTGACAAAAGTGAACAGAGCCGGGATGAACAAGATATGCAATCAAACGTTCCCGCTTCGAGACACTAGTTGCGAAGGAAGACAACATTATGAACTATGACAGCGCACTTTCGAAGGAGATCAAACTGTTAAGTTTCACACCCACGGCTGCCAACCCGGAAACAAGCGACATAAATTCTTAGGATCCATGGCCTCTCTTATGAGATGATTTACTTGTCCTGACCCACTCAAATGCACACCATCTTCAACTCCATCTAACTTCTGTTTCAGCCTCAAAAGCACTCTCTTTGCCATCTTGTTCACATTGTCCTCGGGTGACGCATTCTCTGTGGCCATGACGGAGCCATCTAAACAGTCTCCAGTTGTATTCGAAGGAGCGAAATCGTAAAGGTCCTCCTCCGCCTTTTGCTGCAAAGCTTTTCTTTTCTCAGGACTGAGTGTCCATGACGACAACGGGTCATACAGAAGAACCTGAACAAGCAAAATATCTGTATATGAACGGGTTGTCGTATCATTAGTAGGATTAGACCCCTTTTGGACCCCAATACATCACAGGATCCTTCTGTTAATAGTGGAGACACTTATGAAAACAAAACTTCAACAACAACAGTAGCCTCAACCAAACGATCACCAACAACGATGACTAACTTTACAGAGGGAGATGATAGCCATAAATAATATTGATTTACAAAAATCTGGCGAACTATAGATGTTGCTAAGTCGATCGGAAAAAAAATTGCTGCTGCAGATAACTAGTTCGGTTTATTATTTACTCTGGTGGAACAGAGAATTAACTCTGAAGTGTAAATTAAAGTGCTAAGAGAAACCCATGAAAAACCCATTGGGCGTTTGCCCTAGTAAAGGGTATCAGGGAACCACACGAGGCAAAGAAAAGATTTTTATGACCTCGGTGGGAATCGAACCCACGACCTCCGGATTAGATCTACCGTTGCTCTGCCTACTAAGCTACGAGGTCGGACAGAGAAAGTTGGAGACGATTAAGGTGGTGAATCGCGGCGAAGAGAAAGTAGTCTTTTCTTTGCCTCGTGTGGTTCCCCGATACCCTTTACTAGGGCTAACGCTCAATGGGTTTTTCATGGGTTTCTCTTAGCACTTTAATTTACACTTCAGAGTTAATTCTCTGTTCCACCACTTGTATGTGTTTATAGTGCTACGCGGCACAACATATATTATTATCTACTCTGACAGAGTTGCAGGAGATTTTTCAGACGGGACTAATCATGAAAAATCAAAGCAAGCGAATATTAATACAAAAGGTCTCCCCAGCGAGGGTAACTTAAAACAGCAACAAACGTTTTACAACGCTACAATCCTTGGCAACACTACTAGAAAAACGTGGCCTCTTGGCGTCCAAAAATCCTTCGCCAAATCTAAAGCCCAATAGTATTACTACAGTAATTTCCCCCTCTCCTGTCTCCATTCCAGTGTTGAATTTGGGAAGCCTCCATTCTTAGGGAAACGTTTAAGGGCCGCAAACAACATTAAATTTTGTCCAAGCCAGTACAGTTACCAGGGCTCGAGACTAACGGTAGCCAGCTAGCCACAGTCAAGTAAAAATTCCGTTTTGGCTAGTAGGTTTTGTGCTTCACTAGCCATTTTGGCCAGTGAAAATGTTAGCGCAAAACATGTGCACTAGCCACTGGGCTAGTAAGCTGAAACATTAGTGTCGAGCCCTGATTACAGTAGCTCATATTAGCTGACCTCAACTATAGTCATGAGTGATTCTTGTGATGTCCGCATGACCTCCATTGTCTTCTCACAGCACCGTCTGTATACTCCCTCCACCCCAGTCAGTCCCATGCCGTCCACCAAGTCACGTGTTAGACGAAACGGAACAGTTTCAGGGGTAGGCAGAAATTTGCCTTGCTCAAATGCCACTCCTATAACGAAGCAAGAAGTCAGTCCAAAGCTGCAAAGGCTGAGTCCCTAAAAGCTGCTCTGTTTAGTGTTACATGGAAAGGAAAGTAGCTTGTTGATGCCATATGAGATGACTCGATTAAAGCACTGCTAGGGCATCTTTTTTGGCTGCTCCGCTAATTGAAGCATTCAACTGCCCAGCTATTCAGTGTGATGCGAGTGTTAATAATATTTATTTTAAAAATCTGGGCCCAGTTGTTCGAAAGCCGATTAACGCTAATCCAAGATTAAAAGTTATTCAAGGAGGTTATTTCTCTATCCCCAAACGTTGTTCAATGCTGATATTCTGCAAAATTTTAGATTAGGGGAAGTCAATCCTGAAAAACAAAAAGCAGTGGAAACGACTTTCATCCAAAAGTTAAAAACTGCGACCAAAGTTTACCCTAATCCTGGATTATGTTAATCGGCTTTCGAACAACCGGGCCCTGGTGTTACTTCCTTAACATTACTCAATCCTCCTTTAGCGGCACTGCAGTGCTGTATAACCGACATTTTAAATGACGTATTTGAATATTTAAATTGTGCTGTGCATTACAAACGGATAACGACGTGACAAGTAACGGAAACATTATACGTTGCCAAAGGATCGTAGTCTAGGTATGAGCAGTGCAAACAACGAGAATCAATAGGCCATAATCGTATTCTCGGTATTGAACTGGATCTAGCATGAAGTGGAGGCTCTTGCGGGGGAATACATTTACATATAAAATGATTGACTGTGTACGGATATGACGGTAACGCCAAGTTTTTGTCACTGATTCTGGGGCAGTTTGGAAACAAGTGACACGATTTGGCGTATTAGAACCCTTTCAATCCCGTATAGCTTTAACCTGTACCAGCTGTTTCTGAGTGTACAAGACATCAGTTATATTCCTTTTTTGTCTGCTTACGTAACAGTGTTAAGATTTTGGTCTGTGACTTCTTTTCGCTAAGCACGATGGGTGTTAGTGCAGTGATAATTTTAAGCGCGCGCGACTCCGCGCGTGAACACCCGCAGTGCATTGTGGACAAGAGACTCCATGTGATTTTGATACAGTGAAGTTTAGACCGTCGATTCAAGGTTCAAATTCTACGCTTATCGTCAACACTTTTACCGTTAGGACATAGACGTATGTGTGCTCCCTTCACTCTCATTTGTATTTTTTGCTTTCCTTTGTTGTAAGTTTCTGTTTTTTCTTTTCTTTTGGTTATTGAAACCGTACCTGCCTAAATACGGTACGCGTCTTCGAAACGTCTGTAATAAACTTACCGATTCCCTGTGAGAACATTGGTTACATCGTTTTTTTGGCTCTCACAATAGGATTGATAATTATATTTCCCTTTTCTTACCCAAATCGATGTGAACAAGTTCCGCTGTCTTGCAGTCGACAAGAATGTTTTGAACGTGACGGTCTCCCAACCCAACAACGTAACCAACTGGAAAAATAAGGGTGATACTTAATAAATGGCAAAAGCAATACTCAAACTTCAACTCACTAATTTTCACTTTCATAGCACCCACATGAACTTGCTGCTAAATTTACTGACAGCACATTTAAGTTGTCACAACTAACAAGAAGTTCCACTCTAAAGAGTGGAGTAGTTCGTTATTTCCCATGTTTTAAGAATTAAATGTGACAATGAAAGATATTTATTTCAAATAACTAAACAGATTTCATTGTGCAGGTCGTAAAATATGTTTACCACTGATTGACAGCAGTGAAGATGGGAATGGCCAAGCCAGGCTTTTTTCTACCATAACTTCCCGTCATCAGCAGACCTCTAAAGTTTGAACCACCTTTCAGAACAGCAGGAAATTGCTGCTGCAAAGACATCTTTTTGTGCCCACGCTAGATAATCTTTCACAGGCTTACAAGAAAGAACCGGCGATCATAGCTGAGTGCTCTTTTTTTAAAGCGGCAAGCAAATCGTATTAAGAAACGATAACATGATTAGTACTGGAAACCCAGCGACAATGTCATTTTTCAGCCTACTATTTGACTGGAAAGTAAAATTCATACAATGCACCTCTTCGAATATTAAATTTTCAAAGTAATGATTAAAAACAACATTACAGAAAACATTTAATTTAAAACTGAATAAGTTGTACCTATGGACGAGGTAGCCACTCCTCTGGTGTAAGTTAGTCGCTTCTCAAACCACACTGCGGGATCCGGAAACTTCTCAAGAAAGAAGTGTCTGAATACTGGGTGAAAACGCTCCATCAGCTCCTTTACAAAAAGACACATGCAACAAGTTAGATTAATCAGAAGATTGTACAAATACAATTGGTCTCCTCGTTAAAATAGCGAGTAGGATAAACTGGTTCGTTTTGTCATAACTGTTAACGGAGTCCAAGGAAGTCAAAGCAAAATCTTGCAACTAACGCTAGAGGCGGGAAATATGCGACAGGTGCAAAGCGCGGGAAGATGAACGTCTGGTGACAAGCACGAGAAAATGTTTTCAATCAGCGGCAAGCGCGGACAACTGAGTATAACGTGAGTGTATTTAAAGTGAGGATAGGCTTTCGTTTCACTCTTACTTTTATACGTAGTCAGTAACGCTTTGAGAACAAATTTCAAAGCCAGTAAGTCGGGTGAGAAGACTATAACAATGTGGGAAACCTCCCCAAATTATATAGATTACAGTAAGTGATTCGTTTGTAAACGTTGTCCACTCGTAACAAAAATCTCACTTACCTGATAAACCTCATAGCGAGGTCTTCCGGCATCATCACCAAGCTAAGACGAATGTAACACAAAAACAATAAAAACACAAAACACAAAAAAGAAATAAGTAGATAAAAAAGCAAAAAACGAAAACACTTTTGTTGCAGGACAGAGCTTAGTATTCTTGGTATCCAAAGGCGTTCTGGAAACCACTCCTCAACAAAGTCATTTTTCTCGGTTAGTTTGAGTATTCACTGTGATTACAGATAGACTACCAAGAGTAAGGTCAAAACTTAACGCAAATGAACACAGAGAGCAATGAATAAACTGTCATGTAACTTTTACTTAAAAGAATTTTATCTTGAAGGGATTCTCAAGCCAGAGGTAACTTGTTTGTATATAAACTACTAAAGAAATTGCAAGCATCGAATAACGACGAAAGATAAATTTCACTGCTGAACTATAGTTCAGTAATAAAATTTCACATGTCGTTTTCCTTTATTCTGCCGATTATTGCCACAGTCCTTGAGGAGACAAGTTTGCAGTTGGCTTGCGTAAGCTTGTATTTTCTTTGCAATTGCCACAAATTCAAATCAGCTCCTTTTGGAAAAGTCCAACATTTTCCGCAAGTAACAAAAAAAAAAAGCGTCGTTCTTGATTCTTCCCGCAGTAACGTGCGAACAATACAAACAAAAAACATGGCGGCCACTTGACGTCACCTTGACCTTCTTCCTGCAATCAAGTGAGGTCCAGTCTCCGGGATAGTACCGCGAATGGGCGCCAGGCTTGGTTCCAGGCCGACCAATCAGATACTCGCCTAAAGGAACTGTTCCTTCACACCATTCAACAATTCCACTACGCTGGGACAGAGGTATTACCTTGAGAAAATAAAGGCAAAAGAAAAGGACAAGCCGATTGAAAAGTTTAAACTAGATTAGTGACTTCTTCATGCCGTTAGAAATGTATGCAAGTGTTCAGTAGCCTTAGAACACCAGGGGCTACAGTGTGACAGTATAGGTTGAACGTTTTGGTCGATTTTAATGTGTCCAGTGTTGGTTTTTATAAGAGTGTGCTGATCAAACCTTTAACGTCTGCGATATCGAAAGGCCAAGATTTAATAGTTGGAGTGACAAAAAAAATCATTTGGTTAAACCCACCTACACGGGATGGGGCAACTTTCTTTAAGCGGAATTTAGGTTTCTTTTCGGATAACCAAGATATTCGTCATAGATAACTTTAACATAAACGCTCTCAACGCAGACCCATTGTTTCTGCTGTTGAGTCAAGCGTACCTTGTAAGTTCTCATCTTCAGTTTTCTTTTCCTTGTCTCAGAGTTCTTCATCAGTAACTGATTAACCATACCAAACACTTGCTCCATGACAGCATCCTGGCGCAAGTCATCTCTACCCTACTTATAAACAAATCCCAATCACATACGACGATCTCGTCACTTAAAATCACAGACGAAGACGAGGTCAAGTCGTTGAGAATCACATGATGCCATACACATCACACAAAGTCACAAAAAACCATGACACGTTACCCACAACAAGAGACGTCATTTAAAACCGCACGATACTGACCACGTCACGTCTTACACAATCTCAAGGTACTTTGTCACGTCATTCACAATCACAACGTACCTTGTCACGCAAAATCACATTATGTCACGCGTACCATTTCCTTTACATTCTTAAGACACCATGTCACGTTACGCGCAATCACCGCAACCACCTGACACTACGCCTAGTTTCTCACAATCACATATGCAAGGCTAGATGGGGATGGCGCCATGTTATATTAACCACGTGATACTGCGTCACGACGCGAGAATCACATTTAACTACGTCATTTCCCCTCTGTCAAGTAATACCAAGTGATGTAATTCAAACTGATTAGCGTACTTTCACCAACTGCCGTCGTTTGATGCCATCAGATCCAATGCAAAAGATGATCTTAGGCAGATTCACACCACCAGCAAGGCAGAACTTAGAGTCAAACCCTACTACATGTACAAGGTCACTATACTGACATAACGGATCAACCTGACGAGAAAGCAACAGAAGTAAATTAGACTTTACGAGTAAGAAGGAACTGAAAGCTAGATACAAAGGGCCGACTGAAAAGAAAGGAAATCGCTGACAAATCCTAAATATGGAGTAGCACTATCGCTCTTTTCTCTGATATGACTCCCACTAAGGTTGTCAAAATCTCAATCCATGCTCAAAAAACAGTCTCCACTCATTCGGACGATCATACTTACCGACTTTTAATAGGAAGTTTTGGTTTAAATCAATACGTTATGCCCTTGAGATGAGATCAAGTGAAAAGTCACGTTTACGAGTTGACAAAACTAAGTGGAGTACGATCGTCCCCGTGAGTGTAGTCCTGAGAAGGACTGTTAAAGTCTGGACAAATAACGAGGCACATAATTCATGGTATATTAATTTCAAAGTAGTTAAGGTTACCGTATACCTAAGGTGGGGGGAGGGGAGGGGGGAGGGGGTGTCCCCTATATCAAATTAAAGCTTTTAGAGCTGACTCTCAAACTATACTAATCTAAATGCGAGCGTCCGAATTACCTTTTCAAAGCTACAAGTCAAAGCAAATTTTGAACTTTGCTAATTTATTTTGTTCCCAGTTTCCGGACCCAAAGCGCTAAAAAACCATGTCTGCGTTTTGCCATACTCAGTTACAGTGAAACGTTATAGAACATTTTCAAAATAGTATCAAAAAAAATGTGAAGTGATCGTACAAAAATCGTTCTCAGAGAAAAAATATTTCGAAATAGAAAATTCGCAGACGCTTTTGTTGCTTATATGTTACACTACGCACTGTCAAAATTTGAGGACAAACGAACAAATTCCCTTTGAGTTTTAGCTCTTTAAAGTGTCCCGTTCAAGTGAAAAACTTGATTCGAGAAAACAGCGCTTAGAATGTCAATCAAAAGGGTAATTTTTACTTCCGGCCAAAACGTAAAACCGCCATTTATCCGCCAATATTTAGTTTTTTTCAATATATTTTTTTTTACATTGGAGATTACAATTCGATCATTACTTTAACCTAAAAATCCAAATTTCAAGAAAATTGCCGATCTGAAGGTATACTGTAACCTAGCCATTTTACTGGCACAAGTTGATTGTTTCTACTTGACAATTAATTCTATCTACGCACAGCCATTTACCTTGACATCTAGGGTGGGTACCGGTACCTCCTTAAGGTTTGAAATTCGTTTGATTGTGACATTCGGCAGATTAAATGGACCTGAAAAGTACAAGGACAATTGGGGTGTAACGAATAGGTGGTTTTCAGCCAATCTCTAGACCCACAGATTCCAATGAGCAAACGAACAAATGCTGGTGGACGAACAAAACAAGCTAATGAGAGATCTACTGTTTACTGTCCACCAGCATGGTGGTTATGATGTAACGTGAAAACCACCTCTAGTGCCATGGCGTCACGAAAGCAGAATCAAAAGCGGTACAATCCTTTATCTTTGACGTTAGATTAACAATCGTAGAGAGCCTCATGTCTGAACTGTGTTGAAGCGAAAGGTTTGTACTTAGTATTACTGTAAACTTTACAGTACTTTACTGTATATTTTTCACAATCAACCCTCAATATTAACTCGTCAGCAACAACTGGATAAGGAGGTAAGGGGTTCATGTTGCTGTGTCAGTGAGGGAGTGGAAACAACGTCTGGTTTTACAAGGTGAGCAGTTAAAAGTGCTGACTTGAGGCTGCTGGCCTCTGATCAGAGCGACTCACCCAATCTTTTAGTCTCCTTCGCAGACGTGATTAGGCTCGTCACGTAACGCTCCTCCCCACTAACGGCTGCTCACTCGAGCTCTGCATTCCTTTCCTCGAACTGACCAATAAGGAGCAGGCTTCCATTTCCTAGAAACCTGGACCTTGTTGTGTTTTTGGCGAAAAATGTAACGAGAAATATGATTGGTGCAGCTGCTAACAGATTCATGCAGGTTATTGGTTCTCAGTAACAAAGCGAAAGGAATGCAGAGCTCGAGTGAGCAGCCGTTAGTGGGAAGGAGCGTTGCGTAACGACCCTAATAACGGCTGCGAAGGAGACTACCAATCTTTATGACAGCGCCAGATACAAAAGAGCAAAATTAGGTAAACGGTCATTTCTGCATACATGGCATTACAAACCAATTTTACGCATGTTTCCGTCACGCTAATAGTGGAAAGCTCTTACCTCTCTCGTTTTTGAGGTGTGTGACATTCTCATAGGCCAACTCAATGTAAGCTTCGCACAGGTGTCTCAAACTCTGCACCAGTTCCCCTCGATGGTTTCCGACTCTTTCAATCAGTTCGCAAGCTGTTTGAATACGAGCCTGAATAAAGAAAGACACACAGATACAATTAAGTGAACACTAATCTCCTTGCCTTCAGGATACTGTGCTGTCATTGTCAAGCTGGGAGCCGTTGATTAGGGGTGTAAACTGAAGCAACAATTACCACAACCCGCCTCGACTATCTTAAGCTACCTCAACCTCGTTCCCAGGGTCTCTCGTCTTCCCGCCCAAGCGAGAGAGGAGAGACCGCCTCTCCTCTCTCGCTTGGGCGGGAAGATGAGAGACCCTGGGAACGAGGTTGTAGCTACCTGTGGGTTATGCAGAGTTGCAAACTGTTGAGTTATTCAATAAAATAAATTGTTGTTGTTGTTGTTATTGGACTCGTAAACAGGCAAGGGGCAAAGGGAATAATTCACCTCTGTGAATCCACTGCCAGCTTCCTTAGAATTGTTCCTTGTCAGCCTTGCTGAATTCTTCTTTCCAGCTGTTAAATACTTGCTGTCCTTCTCCGCATTTGCCAGAGCAAGTAAGATGAATAATGTGTGATGAGGATGATCAATGGCAGTTCTCTCAATCAACTAATAACAAATGTGAATGTGATTAATTTCTAAGATTGACCATCCTCGGAGACCCAGGGGCAGATAGTTGGGATGGGACGAAAATCGGGACTTGCGAGAGTTTGTAAGGCGAGCGGCGGAATTAGTCCATTTCAGAAATGTACCCAGGGGCTCTCCCACTCACCTTACAAACCTTCGCAAGTCCCGATCTTCGTACCATCACGACCACCTGCCCCTGGGTCTCCGGGATGAAGATTGGCATGACATGAAGAAATACATATACAAGACCTCCTGTCACCGTGTTAAACCTGTTCTTAAAAACGTTGTCCGAAAAGATCCCACAGTTAACCTGATAACGGACGATTCAGACACGTTAGAAATATGTGTGATGAAAAACGTCTGATTCCTCGAAGGAAGTCGAATGCCTGGCCTTCCTTAAAACCAATTAAAAGCCCCAATACTGAGCCACAGCGAGACTCTATTAGATAGCCTGCGTGGCGGGCGCTACAAAAGGGGAGGGGAGAGAGGAATGGGACCCGCGCGAGACACGTGGAGAGGGCGCGGAGCGTGAAGTTTCCTCTATCTCTCAGGCGTTCTCACTTCCCTTCTTACAGCTAGGTAACCACCAGGCTGCAGCTTGCATATTTATTTATTTATTTGTTTGCGTGTGTGTTTATTCATTTATTTACTGATTTCAAAGCGTCTATGAAACCCTGAGGGGATAGCGACTGACTTACCTCATTCAGTGTTCCCTGGAACAATGGATTATCGTGAGACTTGGTCCCAAGCCTGGCGGCAAGTTGGTACATCAGAGGAAGACACTTACGAGACTCAATCTTCGATAGCCCTTCCTACAAACCAAACAGATACAGAGATCATGGAAACAGCCTAGTACAAAACAGTTTGGAAATGGAAAAATTTTTGAGCAGTCCTGTATTATCTTCAACTGAATGTCATCAAATAAGGGATTTTGTGATCTTTTTGTCGCAGTTTAATGTCGCGATTTCTTAAAACTCAAAACTTGAACAAGTGCAAATAAATAAACGCTAGAACTGCAATTGGGCTCATAAATTCGTGTTAAAACTGCCTCAAACAAGCAAACTTACTTCTGTCCTTATAACATAATTACGCTTTCTCCATTTACCGCTTTCTCCAAGTGATATCAGATATACAAACCGTTAAAAACTAAGTAAATTTAGTTCAACTGATACGTGGTGCCACTGACCTTGATCATCTTTGAAACAAACTCTTCGTTAGCGTTGTCAAACCACAAAGAACAGAGCCTGAAAATCCTCAAATCATATTTATCCTGAAAGATGCAAAAGTCAAAGATAAGAGAAAAAAGTGGAAAAATGCTTTCTTCGGCCAAAACGAAGCAGTTCCTAGAGCACCTAAATAACCAGCCTAATGCAGTGACTGAGAATGCAACAAGAGAAAGAAGGGTGGTTCACAGTGCAGTGTTCTAGATAACGTTCAGGTCCGGGGGTCACGGAAGATTTTTCAAGGGTCAGTAGACATTGGTCTTCCTAAATTTACTCAACAACTCAGTGTGTCGGGTCAGGGAGCCAGCTCTCTCGGGGTTTTTGTCCCGAGAACCCGCCCTTACCTGGGACAGCACTGCAGTGAAAGAACAACGAAATGAAAAGGGGGAATAATTCAAGTAGACGACTCTTCTTTGATTTTCCTTGTCATTTTTTTCCATCGTGGCCAATCGTATCTTTTGAAGGCCTAAAAACTCGAACGTGGCACCTTTCCACCCAAACAGGCTTAGTTGACATATCACAAATAGCCTACCCCTGTTTGAAATGTTTTGATATAATACTCCACAGCTGTTTTCAGAAATGTCTCTCTGTCCTTAGCCACTTGTCGAAGCTCTCGCTCATCCATCTGTGCCTGCAGATTTAGGGTCCTAGCGTACCGGTCTTTCGCGGATTCAATGACTCTCTGAAGCTGCTCTGACTCCACCTAACGGGGAGACAGCATAGAATTCAAAAACGTTTTTTAAGTAGAATCTTCAATGGAGATGAAACAGTGAGCTTCAAGCTAACGAAACGCTGGACGGGCAAAACACTGAGCTAAGGTGGGCAAAGTCCCACACTACCTCGGAACTCGAACAATTTCAACCCTTCAACATAATTATAGTCATTGCAACTTTTCTTGGACAATTCTGTCAAAGGGGGAAAGGCGCAATGTGGTTAACCCTGTGTAAAGCACCAGCCCATGAAACAAGGCCAGACCACAACACCTGGAGCTCCCTGCCCAACTCTTTGCGATAGGTGTGTGGGTTCTTTCACGTCTCCTGTTAGCCATGTCACACTAAAGATGCAGGAGACTGGGCCTACGGTTTGCAGTCCTTAGCTCCGTCGACTGCAAGCCTCTATGCAGGAAATGAATCTTCGATTCTGGAGAGTGGTGGAAATCGAGTCAACTTCGGAAACATAAATTGAATATGGTAGCATCGTGGGATGTGTAAATTATATCGATGGAACAGAGCGGTTAGGATATTTTAAGACTGGCTAGTAACCTTAGCCTTTTTCATCAAAGCCTCTTTGTTCTCGTAAGTACTTGAACTCATAAAATCCACTTTTTTCTGGTACTGAGTGTCAGCAAACCACGCAAGTGACAGAAAGGCCTGCAAAGAAAATTCACATTACAGTGGTAATGATAAGACATTTGATCTAAAGCCCCAATTCCAATTTCATGTGTTAATGCGCTTTACAAACAACCAGCTGGAGCGATGATCAATTTTTGTTTTTGCAATTACCGCATGGCCAGCCACTGATTTCGCTTATTTCATGCTTGACTAGGGCAGAAAAAAACCATTATAACAAAACAAAACAAAACAAGAAATTCAGGAACAGATGTCAGCATACAAAATCCTGCACTTTACCAGGCAACTAAGTACAAATTTTCAAAAAAAGAAAGTCGAGTTTTTGAACTTATTGTAAGGTAACATGGTAACAGTTGCGGAGTTGAGTTGGAAAGAAAAAACAAAATAAAAAATGCGGACAAATGAATGGACACCTGTTAACCAAATCACCTCAATTCTTGATGCCTGGTCTCCACCCTCCATGCATTCCATAAGACACGCAGCCTAGCACAACATTGAAACAAGAGATCATTTGTTGTGAGTTTGCTTTCTTGTTTTGAAATTACAAAATCAAAGCTCAATTTCTGTGCATGTGGCAACTCAACTACAATGCCTTCACGTTTAAAAAATTAATCGCAAAAGTGTAATTTTCTGGTGGCTTTCTGAAAGTTGAAGACTACTTTTCGAACCTATCACACTCATTACATCTCAAAGGATTGTTCGGACTGGGGTTAATAACAAGCTACACATAATTAAAAGGAACTTTATTATTATGAACCGCCGACCGGTTGGCTCAGTTGGTAGAGTGCCGGACTAACGTGCGGGAGTAACTGAGGAGACAGTGCTTCCTTTGTAATGACATCTGCAAATGGTTAGACTTTCTAGTCTTCTCGGATAAGGACGATAAGCCGAAGGTCCCGTCTCACAGCTCCTCATAATTGATTATGTGGGACGTCAAAGAACCACTAGGGCCGTAACGAACCCTGGCTGTGACCACCCCTAGTGTCAATCTTCTGATCTATTCAGCATGTGATATCATGCATTTGATCATTATGTCATGTTAAAATGCGCGTTACAAGTTATCATTATTATTTTCTACTTCATCACCCGCCTCGACTTGCCATGGCTAACCGCGGGTTTTCTGAATTCTCTCCTCTTAAATTTGCTTGTTTGTATTGTATTACATTAATAAGTTCTAATATTGAGTGTGAGTGAATAAGTCATTATTATTATTGTATATTCTCTATTTACCTTTTCCAAGTAGTTCTCGATGATCGTGTTGGGATTCTCGGACTTGGATTCTGCAAGCCAGTTGCCATATAATCCAAGAGCTTGTGGAAACAGACTGGATGCCTCAGAACTCTGCTCCTGAACCTGCAAACACATACCAGACATAAATATTTGGTTTGGTTGTTTGTTTGCGATACGCTACGATACGATACGATACGATATGATACGCAAAACTTAACTTGGCCGGACGGCTAGTTTACAGGAATTCCACAAATAAAATCGTATGCAGTAAAAAAAAAAAAGAAAATATTAATTATCAAACGAGAACTGTTTTCCTTTCCGCTGTTCCTTCCTTTTGGAGATCACTAAATCGTGCTTTCTGATTAGTTATTTGCAGTCTCAGTTATTTGTAACATGACACAGATAGCCATGACTACAAATCTCCTTCAGTTAGCTCACCAAAGTACTTTCCCCTCCCCCTCCCCCCTCTTTTTTTGCAAGTTTACTATTAGTTGATGCTGCTGTTATTGCAGTGGAGCAACTAAAACTTGATTGAAAGTTAAGTATAACTAAGCGAGAAATCATTTGCATTCTCCTTACAGAAAGAAAAAAACAAAAAAAACAAAAAACTAGTATATACGAAAACTGAAATCACCATTTTTGAGCTCTGTTGTCTCACTGTTTAGTATATACTGAAACAATTGTTCACCTCAGTATCGTTGGCTGGTGGTGTATATTTACGTCGCCGCTTCGCCGCTCGGTAAGTATCCTCAACTAGCCACCTCAACTTCGGTGAATAATTATCTGCAGTTCTCTATTACACTGTACCTTTTCGAGATGTCTGCCAAGGGACTTCAGCAGGTACATAGCAGTGTCCTGTTCACCTCGAGCCCATCGTAATTTTGCTTCTTCCATTTTCCATGACCACGTGACACCAAGATCCTCTCCTCCCAGTCGACTCTGGACCTCTGTGACGTCACTTTGCAACTGCCTTATTCGGACCAAGGCTTTCTCTGCAATCTGACGTGATGGGTAATACCTTGATTATTTCAACGTACTTAAGTGAAAAATACCAATTCACTGTGTATAATTGTCAGCAAGTTAGAGTGGGCTCAATCTCGAGGTCATCGTTCAGGCATCTCTGAACCAGTGATTTCTCATGATTGTGGACCTAGGCCAGATTCACGAAGCCCTCCTAGGTAAAGATGTCTTGTAAGTAGTGGTGGGAATCGGTTGAGATTTCACAATCGATCATCGGAAATAATCGGATTTCCCTAACTGATCGATCATCGATTATAATCGAAAAAATCTGCCAATAAGCATTCCATGTATTTTTCACCTACATAGAGGTCAAAGTGACAACGCGCACGCACGCACAGGTAAACACATTCTTAGATTATATCTGCTGTTATGACTTAGACGTTAGGAGTCCACGAAAAAAGACAACTCACACCAAGATATTAAACGTACATTTTTCTTGATTTTAATACTTTTGTGTCCCCAATAAATTTTTAATTTTTCCGCGACAATCGACTATGAAAAAAGCATGATCGCTTGTCGTGTCGCTGGAACTTTTCGATCAATTTTCGATTACAATCGATCATCAACCCACCACTACTTGTAAGTATTGTTTTCTCACAATAGCCCATTGTTTTGATATGCTAGAAAGCAATACTTAGGACGCATCTTAACTTAAAAGGTCTTCGTGAACCTGGCTCCTGGGCTGAAGTCAATTTATGACTTTAAAGAACATGATTTCATTATGTTAATACGACTGCCAACGGGAATCGTGCCCATTCTTGCAATACACCGGTTAGATGCTCTTCCTTAAGTCCTGTGGCAAACTGGGACTGGTCACTGCGTATACGACGCCCTTCCTGCATGAATGACCTGGACGCTTCCATTGACCAATGTTGAGAACGTCCCGATAGACAAATGTTGAGACCGTGCATTGACCAATGTAGATATAAACGTCTATTTCGCATGCATCAAATGAAGAAAGATAGTAAATTTTGAACCTTACAATGACAAAGGAAAAAGTATGTACCTGAGGACTGTTTGACCGTCTTGCAACCTTTGCTTGTATCTCCAGGTGGGTCGCGAGATCCTTGTAAGCTCGAGCCAGATTCATCACATCTTCTGGACTGCTGTTCTCTTTTTGCCTCAGTTTAACGAGGGTTTGTAGCATGGAAGTGCGGAGAGCGAGAAGAGGTTCTAAGAATTCGAAGTCATTGTCAGGCAGAGGAAATCGTTCATTCCATAACTCAACCATGCTGGCTTCTGAGCTAAGAATGGGGAAAAACTGTTAGTTGTTGCAATTTTTGTGTTACTTGAGGCCCATTTTTGGCGACATATTCTGAGCGTTCTGAAAAAGGAATGTACTTAAAAATCTATGTGGCACTTGTTGGTCAGCAATGAAAATACCCAAATGGCCTAAGTACATGTATAAACATCGAGTCTGCTTAATATTTTTGGGAGGACAGACATGTTAAATTTTTGTTTAGGATTTTTTTTTTTAATATACGGAATATGTCCCACAAAACCCCAGCCTTTCTTTCTTGCTTTTACCATAAAATGAATGAAATTAAGTAATACACGAAAGAAGATCATTACATATACCGACCTTCCAACTGACCAAACGTACCTGCTTATCGTCTTGCCAAAGTTCTCCAGTTCCACAATGCATTGCAGTCTCGTTAGTGAAGGGTAAACACTGCGCACGCTCTCAAGGCTCACATGTGCCACGTCATTCATTACCTGCAATCTAACAGCACAGCAACATTCACTGCATTTTGCTCAAAAATGTAATGCCGAAATTCACCTTAAAAAACTTGATCTTGATCAGTCTCTTGGGCACAGGTGGTCAGCTCATTGCCTAGCCTCCACCCAACCCTGATCTGTGTGAGGGAAGACCACAGCACCAGGAACTACATTCCATACCCTTTTCGATCAGCGTGTTGGTTCTTTTACGCCCCCTTCCAGTTTTACATGTGGAGGTGAAAGCGACAAAGCCAACAGCCTTTGTAAACATCCATGAGATTCCCGAGTATTCGTTCAACTTGCAATGCCAA
>OX419338.1:5526204-5568704 GCA_948470475.1 Galaxea fascicularis | reverse complement strand
GTCAGCGTCTGATGCATCTTTTGGTTAGATCAGACAACGCTTTTAAAATGAGAAGGTGAAACAACCGGATTGGCAATGTCGTTACAATTTTTACCGCTTAAAAAAAACCTAGATATTAGACACGTTCTCTTAAGTGGGGCAACAATTCGTAAAGGTTCGCTGCCCTTCAGCAAACAGGCAAGGTAGAAGTAAGTAGTTTGCTGTTGACAATACGATTACCTTTGCTTTGCAAATGGGCGATAAAACAACCAAAACTTCATCTTTCATCAGATCGCTTTCAATCAATGTACAGGCCAGTGTTGTAATCCACTGTTCATGGCTGTATTCGTGGCCATCCTGTCCTGGTATCCATATCTTTGAGTCTTCTAGCTTCACAGCAGATGCGTCATCGCTTATCTCCATAGCTGATGCACCGGCAGCTGACTAAGATCGGCAATATTGTCATTAAAATCAATCTACATCAATTTCTCGTTGGCTTAGTGTGTGTGTCTTCGTTACCAAGTCTGAGACTAAACTACAATCAAAGAATGGAAATGAAAACCAGAATCAAATGCCCTGTGTGGAGGTGATCATTCGTAACAATCATATGTGTCTATGGGAAAGGGGGAGAAGAATGGCAAAAAAACATTTTTGTTACCACAAAAGTGTTTCCTTGTTTCCTCCTAAAATGAATGAATCAAGAAGAAAAAACAAAGAACAATCCAAATAGAAACAAAAAGAAAATTGCCTTGCATTTGCCATGTTGTAGCTAAGCAGCTACTTGTAAATGCCACAATAATATGTACTTATTGACTGAGTGGGAGGGCCGGACGGGAAAATATTTGGCTCGAGGTCCGTACGCCAGTCAATAAGCATTTTATCATGTGGCCTCCTTAGACTCTTCATGAGCGCGTAAAAGATGACATTTTCACAAAAAGAGACTAATTTGCACATAAAATTGATCTAGTATGTTCTTTGTATTTGCTTTCTGGTCGTAAAATAAACTTAAAAGGTTAGACGCGACGAAATCCTCTAAAATCGTATCGCACGGGGCCGTACGGCTTTTTCCAGCCCTGCTCGCGCTAATGCGACGGCCCTCATAAGGAGATTTTCTCAATAGTTTTATAATGAAAGCGCGCGCGGGGCCGTACGGGTCATATGATAAGAGGACTTACCCGTTTTTTCTTGGATGGTCTGAAAGGTTCCAAGTACCACAACAATTGCTCCTGTTTGGATTTTTCAAACTCTTTTATGAGATTAGAGCCAGATTCCGTAGCAAGAATTTTCTTCAAGCAAGATGCAGCAGCTATTACAACCTCTACCCTATCACGCAGATCATAAATACACAGACGATAAGGAGCCAAAGTGAATGTGAATGGCACAATTAAAATATCAGACAAAATGTAATAAACAGAACATTAAAAGAAAAAGTTCAATTATCACTGTATGCTGTACTCACACACCTGAAGGCATGCATTTTCAGAAAATTGTTTTACAATCTACGACTGAAAATAACAGTATGAAATGGAAGCAAAATGCAAATCTCCGAAGAAACGCAGAATTATACTAATTAACGCCTGTGTCGCAAATGGAAGTTGGGAGCTCAAGGATCAGGGGACTGGTACCAACGACCCAACCCCCGGTCGGTGGAACACCCCATAAGCCTGCCCTACCCGCAACCCAGCCACGAGCCCCGCCCGACACCCCAGACCCCAAAACAAGCACCCGTCACACTGAACAATAAGTTCAATGGAAAAACAATCCCCAATAGCGAGAGGAGGGAGGGGAAATACTCGAAAACCCGCGAGCGCCAACACACCGAAACGCTGAGCTAAACAAAACCACGAGGACATGTGCAAAATGAACCGCTGACCGCTCGAACTGCCAGAAGATGCCACGGAGAAGCCCAACATGCAAATAACACACACACACGCTAAATAACAACGCTGCCCCAAAACTAATAACACACTAACGCTAACGCTACGCCACACCATGCCATAGCAAACAGAGCAACTTGCTCCTAGTCGTTAACTAAGTTAAATTGCATTTAACCCTATCTAACAGAAAGTATTATACAAACCAGTTAACACTCACTTTTTGTCTATGAGGTAGGCGTTCAAAAGACATACAATGGCAGCGTTCCTTTGACTGACAGAATTACCAGTAATTTTTGCAGACATAAAAAAAATGGGATCTACAAGAAAAAGAGAGAAAATTCAAGGAGGCCAACTCAGCACTTCATCTTCAAAATGACTAAAAACCTCTCAAGAGGGACATGACGGACAAAATGGATCCCCAACAAACCTAGCAGTATCATTCTGCATGCCCGGCATCTATGGAATGGTAAACGCCCCTTTGCTAAACTCTGGGCTAACCTTTGGAATCTCCTACCAGGCCTCTAGAAGCGATAAAATGTGTTATAGCCCAGGAATTCAAATGCTGAATTGAAACATTTTTGAACTTAACTGTAATGTTTTTCTATTGTGATTTCGCACTGTGTTCATTTGTTAGTTTCTAATATCATAACTGCTGAAAACCCAACTAAGGAATTAATGGCAAATTAAGTATACCTTAAGTTGTACGACTAACAGCTGGATGATTGTCTAGCAATGCTTCACACCATAAAAACGTCGGGGTGCAAAACCATTTCTTTAAAACCAATTGCAGGGGTTAACTTCCCCGACAACAGTCAGGTATCCTTTACTATTTATTGTAACTGGTTTTACCTGTCCTTCTGCAGCCTAGCGAAACAGTTGATAGGTCCACAGCCCCAATTTCACCCAGACAGTTTGCCACTTCACACTGCACAGCTCTTGCTTGGCTGTCTTCAAAAGGGGTTAACAAAGAGGCAAGCTCGATGAGGTCTTGAACAAGCTCAGCCACAGAATTTGATGACAACTGGCTACCTGCAACTACAAAACAGATTTCTTGATAAATTTCAGAGTCGGGGTGTCACGGAAGATTTTTTAGGGTCGGTAGACATGGATCTCCCCAGATTTTCGTACTCAACAACTCAGTGTGTTGGGTCAGGGAACTAGTTTTCTCGGGGTTTTGACCCAAGAACCCGAACTTATCTGGGACACTGCAAAAACATCAAAAGCAGGTTGGAATTTTTTCTTGCATTAATCAACAGACATCACGACTGTCCAAGCAAGACCACAGCCCACCATAACAATCTTCACACTTAACGCACATAGAATCAATTATAACTCTCCTACAAACAATATTGGGTGAAGAAGGCCACCATTCAAGTCATGATCATACATTCCCTGTTACTACATGTACAATAACGACTCCGATGTCACGTGTGGCTTTCGTGCACCTATACCTTCAGCGTCCCAAACATTGATCGTTGGAAAATGCCAGAAAATGTCTTTTACCTTCTGTTCTGTCGACAAGATCCAGCAATTGGTCCTTTTGATTAGCAAGCGATTGCCTAAGAAGCCTCAGACCCTCAAGTCTGCTCACAGGGGAAGACTTTGAGTCCGCGTGTAGGAAATTGGTAATTTCCTGTTAGTAAAGAGAAGACAAGTGAAGTCAACTTATTCACTAAGACAGCCTTAAAACACAAAGCTTAAAAACTAAAACTATAGCTTATTTCCTAAAGCTATCGTTCTCAGAAACTAGGTCATAGAGTGTTAATAATGTCATCGGCAAAAATAGGAAGCAAGATTTGTATTACACACATTGCCATCAGAAAGAACACTGAACAAGGTGGATATAACGAGGTTTACTGGTACTGCACGGCTCTTCATTAAGACCCATGTAAGTGACATATCTCTTGGGGACAAGACGTATTTTGGTCAAGATATATAATTAAAAAGGTTTATTGTGTGCACAAAGAAGGCAAAATCCTACGCACGTAACATATCCACTAGGAAAATAAACACCACAACAAGAAGTATGTTGATCGAAATAGAAAACCAAAGGGTTTATTGTGTGCAACAAGTAGGCAAAGTCCTGACTACAGTGCTACTAATCCATGTACCTCAGTTAATGAAGTTCGGTCTTTCCTCGTATTTCGGTAAGACTTGTTAATTTGCTTAAATTCTCCATTGTCTGGGAATGGATCCAAACTGGCAATTGCTTCTTGCAGGTCACTGCGCGAGTCCACTACTAAGAAATTCAGCAACTGCAGAGCCTGTAAAGAAAGATAAGAATGAAAAACTGTTTGGAATTTCAGAACTGATTTCAACCTCTCTTAGACCCCGTTTACACGGTCCGGACAAATTTTTGCACGGACAAAAACTTGCACGGTTCCACCTTGCGTTCACACGGGACCGGTGGAACCGGACGAATTTTTTAACGGCTACGTGTGCAAGTTTGGGACCTAAAAAAAGCAAGTCAATTTTTTGACCGACACGGTTCCAATATGCGTACGGACTCGTGAAAACACCCGAACCGTGCAACATTTTACACGGTTAGCGCGGTTAAGGCCTGAAATCTACTTGTGTTTATTGGTTGCTAAGCAAAGGTCACAATTTGTTTCTTTCGTAAAGTTACATTTCGCTCTGTTTAAAACAAATTTGACACAAAACAAATTAACAAAATCACGATACAGATATGAGGAGACGAGCGGCAGCTACGTGCATCGCTCCTTGTCGTTATCAGGGTACTTTTCAAAAAATATTTTGGTTATGTCTTTGTATTTGCTCTTCACTGTCTCCCAGTCAACTCCTTCGCCTGCTTTTCCGACTTTGTAGTCTAAAACTACATGCAGCAACAATTTTATTTCTTCATCTGTCCACATAAAGTTTTTATCTGTCGCCATGTTTGATTTGCCGCGTACTTTACCTAACTACAAGGTGATTGCCTAAACGCATTAGCTTAACCAATCACAGCAGAGATGTAAAAAAGCCAAAAAAAAAGAGGTCAAAATTTACACTGACCCATATAAATACCATTGCGATCTGTAACAGAATTTGCACTGTTCCATGTAAACAGGCGGTCCAGGTACAAAATTCGTCCGTGTATAAAAATTTGTCCGGACCCGTGTAAACTTAGCCTTAAGCGACCGCTTTTGCACAATTCTTGGTTTTCAACAACGTGACAAGGCGGCCATGTTGAATGACAATATAATACAGTTTTTTTTTTCGCAGAATTTGCATAAAAATAAAGTTTAGTTCCCAGTGGAGAGGCAGGTTATTGATCTTATTATCCAACATGGCCGCCATGACGTCACATGCAAACCAGCAATACGATCTCTCCTCAGGCACAAATTGTTTAGCTGTCACATTTCTGCTGTATAATCTAAAATCTTAGCGTTTTCATAATACACTTTTCTTAGGCTTATGATGTTACGTGAACAGATAAATTAGTTAATATGAAAACAGGAAATCAATTGGGGACTGGACCGGTGGAACGACCAAATACTGAAGGGCATCCACCACAGGGTGGGCGTGGGGTGGATGAGTGGATGAGATGGTTTATGAACCCATGGGGGTGGGGTGGATTAGTAAATGAGATGGGATTAAAAACACGAGTGAATGCGCAACCTACATTCGAGTCCGTCAGTGAGAAGTGGAACAGGGGATCAACGGATTAGTGGATCAGTGCAAAAATAAATGAAAATGAATCAGAACGAATAAATGAGCAGATACATCATGAATGGCAACAGTCAACGAGTGCAGTGAAATAGAGAATTGAAATGTACGTATATACCTGTTCGGCTTTTACACCTTCACCCAAGGCATATGGAGTTAAAGTACTTGCTATGACCTGGAGGTGACTGCCAAATTCCTAATTTAAAGAGAGAAAACAACTTCCATATTGTGATTACTACCCCATATAATAGATACAGCATGATACAGCATGCAATGTCAACGTGAGCCAATTTTACCTCTTACAATTAAATTATTTTTTATTACAATTCTGTATTCTCCTTAGTGAATTTTTATTTTATATATTTTTTATTGTTTTTTATGTAAATGGTAATTGTAATTAGTAATGTTATTGTAAATAGTCGTGCGTTTTTAATCTGAGCCATTGGCTCGGGAATTTGGGCAACCACTCCCTACGTTTACGACTATAAAAGAAGCTACCTTACCTCCCCTTAAGAGGATAGCTTTATTTTGCCTCCATGTTTCCAACGATTATAATTGAAATTAATAGTCAATCATGTCCACTAGCGTTTGGAGCTGCTGAAACTCTATCTAATCAAATCTCAAATCAAATGGTCTTCGAAAACCTACAAAACCGTTGAGTGCTCAGCCCTGACACTTCCTGATACGACGCTTGTCAAAGTAGGTTTTGTTTGACGTTTCCTCTCCTTACAAATTTTGTCACCAATTTAGTAATCTTCCCCCAGATCAAGACATCCTTTAGGGCAAACGGTTTTATGTGCTCTTCCATATTACTCCATCCCGTGACAATTCATTAGTCTAGGAATTGAACAGTTACCTGACAGATTTCTCATCACTCCAAGGTTTTAAGAAGTACAACACAAAGTCCCACAACCCAAGTGCGTAACTGTTACGAGAATGACGTTCTCACCTGACTACAACACTCGACCGCTGCTTTACATACATAGTACAACAAATTACAACACGGCAAGAACAAGTCGTCATCAGCTACAACATGGAACTGTTGGGTAATTTGTCCTCGGTGCGTGGTGACGTGCTTTTCATCAGTGATAATTCGCAGTAAAGAGTAGACCACATCTCTGACGAAGAAAGCCCAAGTGTTTCCTAGTCCTTGAGGCAAGTCTTTCAGCAGCAGAAGTACAAAAAGCCTGTACATGGAGAGGATTCTCCTCTTCTCGTGGATGAGATGCGTCTCTGAAATGCGGGACGTTAGAGACAAAAGGATCTTCTGGATGTTATCCTAAAAGAAAAAAGGATTTGTTCTTAGTCGTTTGCTTGGTCGTCTTTCATGAATACATTAAGCCTCCAAGAAGATGCTGCCAGTGGTACTTGTTCAAGTGCTCTTAATAATCTTGTTAGAATTTATACCAATTAAAAAGCGCTCGACAGGGGCAGGGGTTCCGAGAATTTTTTAAATAGCCCTCCGAGCTAAACAAAGTAAGTGAAAACGTAGACTATGTAGGCGGCGGT
Organism: Galaxea fascicularis; assembly: GCA_948470475.1. Lineage (NCBI taxonomy): Eukaryota > Metazoa > Cnidaria > Anthozoa > Scleractinia > Euphylliidae > Galaxea > Galaxea fascicularis. The sequence continues at coordinate 5,561,673 of OX419338.1, read as the reverse complement.
GAGAGGTAAATAAAAAGTAGTAAAAGTGGTAGGCGGTTTTCCCCGGTTGTCGGCTTGTAATTAAACCCCAGCAGAGGATGAGCAAGATCAAATGAATATAAAACGCGAAACAGGCATCCAGGGGTCAGGGTCTCCAGGAATCTCCACTATGTTCTTGAAGTTAAAGCATCACGATCCTGTTAAACAATCGGTGTCCCTGTGAAAGTGTAAGGCTTGTGGGATGTGGCTTGGAGTGACAAGAATACCTCACAAATTAATGTGTCCAGGTAAGCTGAAAGCCACTCATTGGGCACTCATTGGTGTCCCTGTGAGTTCAGCATCAGTTTAATCTGACCTTCACTGTTTCACACTCCCTCCTTCTTTACCAAATTTCAGTCTTACTGAAAGAACTGATTGATCAGTCACCAGAATGATCGAATGATCGATCGTTAAATCAAGTGATTTAAAGCAGATACCTTGTGGTTACAAAGCACCGAGACAAGAGATGTCCCTTCATGGCAGCGCGTGAGGAAATCAAACGTGGCCTTGATGGCGTGGGATGTGAAAAATGGAGGATCAGGCTCTGGGTCCGTTTCCCTGTCAAGTCAGAAAACGTTATGATTAGATCACAACAAAATATTATTTCTGAGACCGTTAAAGCTCAACACTGCTATAGGGATGACGGGGGGGGGGGGGGGAGGGGGCGGAGGGTAAGCGGGAACTGTCCCAAGGCTTAAACAGCGTCTCTCCACATTGGTGACTTGATGATAACCATGTAAAGATAAGCATCCTTCCCAGAGGGGCGTCGTCATGCGTTTACTTGCTTCTTGGTACACTACAGAAACCATAAAACGTGTTGACGCATTATCTGTCCGGGGGCCAGTAGCTATCCCCCGTCCTCCGAATAACAGAAGTCAAATTTCTAACCAAATATGGGAGCACCAAGAAGACGACGAAAAGTCATCAGTTTTGCAATCATCCGTAAGGAACTTTGGTAATCAATCAATGTAGCAGTGTATGTGAAGAAATGTCCAAGCAAGAAAAAATCAAAATAAAGAAATTTATGAAGAACAACCATTGCAAGGATGAAGGATACTAACTTGGTAAACTGGGATATATCTGAGCCTTCTGATGGCGGGTCATACATTCTCAACAGGAGACTGACAATAAGCTCATCAAACTTCTTCGCCAAATTCTTGTCAAAAACCTGCAATATAACAATGTGGGGATTGTCGCTAAAGACTACAGCCACGCACAAGTAATGTACATCTACATTCTGGAACAGGCGCAACCCACATATGGCGTCGAAACCCACATTGGTGGGAGGCGAATGCTCTCACCACTGCGACCCGCTGCACTACTCCATCCCAAGGAAATTCATTATTCTAGGTAAATAGGTAAAATAATGGGAAGATCTTTGTGTCCTGTAACCTGATATGGAAGTCCAGTGTACAATTATATCCCAACGTTATACGACTGACTTAAATGAGGGGTCGCTGGAGTGCAGTTACTTGACCAAATAACATAGTTTCATCTGCACACTGTGTTTGGAAATTCAAGGTATTTACAGTATGGTTTCAGCTTGTCTATCTCATACAACACGTAGGTTTACATGTATAATTCGTAGTCCAACTGCTACGTCGCCCCAAGGTAACACATTCTACACAACAACCTTTTTTCAAATGTTCTGGTCATTTTGTGGGTTTATTACTAGTTCGAACCCCACGAAATGAGCAGTTCCCAGTTGGCTTGTTAACTCGGTTGGTAGAGCACTGCACCGGTACCGTAAAGGTCATGGGTTCGATTTCCGCAAAAGCTGAATTTTTTCAGATTTATTTTAACCACTGCTCGAGTGATGTTGATAACTGCGATAGACACTTACATCTTCATTCTTTAATCCACAGTTAAATAGGGTTAAATGCAATTTAACTTAGTTAACGACTAGGAGCAAGTTGCTCTGTTTGTTGTGGCGTGGCGTGGCGTGGCGTGACGTTAGCGTTAGTGTGTTATTAGTATTTTGGGGGCGTTGCCTGCAGCGTTGTTATTTAGCGTGTGCGTGTGTTATTTGCATGTTGGGCTTCTCCGTGGCGTCTTCTGGCAGTTCGAGCTGTCAGCGGTTCTTTTGCACATTATGGCGTGCGCCTTCGCATGTCCTCGTGATTTTGTTTAGCTCAGCGTTTAGTGTGTTGGAGCTCGCGGGCTTTCGAGTATTTCCCCTCCCTCCTCTAGCTATTGGGGATTGTTTTTCCATTGAACTTATTATTCAGTGTGACGGGGCTTGATTTGGGGTCTGTTGTGTTGGGCGGGGCTTGTGGCTTGCTTGCGGGTAGGGCAGGCTTATGGGGTGTTCCACCGACCGGGGGTTGGGTCGTTAGTACCAGTCCCCAGATCCTTGAGCACCCAACCTCCATTTGCGGCACAGGCGTTAAAATATGATTTCATAAATTCACATTCACCTATTCATCACTCACAGGTTTATTATGAACCAACAAAATGACCAGCTTCCAATTGGTAGAGCACTGCACAAGGTTAGCAGAAGTCATGGGTTCGACTCCCACACAAGCCTGAATTTTTTCAAGCTTTATTTTCGTTACTGTACAAGTAGTGCTCCTAACTGCGATAATCACTTACATCTTCAAGCGTTCTTCCAGAAAAACCACAAAATGTTCCTCGAACAAAATTAAACATAATAATAAATACACAGTTACTTACATCTTTGGTAAGCATGCTGACGAGAAAGTCATGACTCCTTCTAGCTCGTTCGCTTTTATCTTGCTGCTCATTTGATGTCAATTCCATGGCGTCCATCCTGCTCTGCGCTGCAAACCATGGCAACAAGAACGCCGTGATGTCACAGAAGCTGTCGATAATGAAAGCTCTGCAGTCACCTGCTGGGTTGACTTGCTCGGCAAACAACACGAGGGACTGCTCAGCATTATCTGGTCTTGATACTAGATTGGCCAGAACTGATCTGTGGTGAGTCCTTCAGATACAAATAACACATTCAACCATAAACGTATTGAGAAAACAACACATTACTTTTAGTTTCTTTGATAAGTCAGTCCGGAGGCAGCACTAAACAGTTTGATTTTAATAGTTTTTGGTAACAAACTAATCACATTTTCAGCTGTTCAAATCAAATTATGCCGCCTTGGTTACTTAACCATTTCAAAGAAGAACCATAAAAGTATAACTTTAGAAGAGGCCTTCAATTGTTTGTAACAATATAAGTGTTGTCTTTACTCACTGGAAAAAGTCTGGAATTGATTTGAAGTCCAGCATCTCACAGGGGAAGTCAGTTATCTTGAACCCATGATTGAGCCAGTTATCAATGATAAACTCCAGGTGACCCTTCACGTACGCAGATCTTGAAGTGTAGCCTAATTCAAGAGCGAGTTGTCCAAGAACCTGGTGGTACACCATTCAAACAGTTTGCCACTTAATATGGACATTTTGTGAAAAGCAATCCAAATCACAAGAAAGTGTCTAAGAGTTTACAATGCTGAATTTATAGTTTACCGTATCATATGAAAGTTCTCAAGATGCAAGAAACTAGGGCTTACAGGAGAACTCTCGCACCATCCTGGACGTACGTTACGTCCAGCCACTTTGAACAAAATCCCTGGTTAGTTGCTGTTTTATCCAAGTCAGATTTCCAAAAGTGACGAAAATGTGTAAGACCAGCACGTATCTAACCCACAAATTTCATAAGGGTTGTTTTTGAAAGTTGCGAAAACGGTTAGTATTATCTTCCATTGGTAATTTCGACAACTACATTTATACACTCAATGGTACAGACATGTCCTTTACGTTAATGGATACTGCAACTTATAGTTCTTGCTGTATCACGTACGCCCTTGGTCTGCATTTGTACGAAGCTAGTAGCATCATAAAGATGTCAAATGCAGTATCAATGTCCTAAACGCAGGCTAAGGTCGCTAACATGATTACCTTCTTGACTAAATCCTTGTCCAAAAACTGTTCCTTGACAGCCTGGAATAGCAGGGCAACAGCTCTCTTCTCACAGATGGCACTTACCAGTGAGATTTGCTTCAGGCAAGCCAGCATGGAACTCGATCGGTTAACACCTTCATCCTCACTCTCTTGTTCAGTTAAAGGTTTCTGTAATTAATTCAGATTAGCACAAGATATGCAATTAAAATATCTAAAATATCTTTTTCTGAAATCCTGCTTTACTGTACTAGTTACCAAAGGTTTGTCCATTGAAGAGCAGGTTTATTGCACGTTTTTTTTAAAGAACACTTAACTTCCCAATGAACTTGCTCCAGCACTGTAGAGTTACATCTTCAGTGATAATTTACTTTCCAAACTTTAAGATGGGATTGACTATCTCCTCTCTCCTCCGCAGAGGCTAAAGATTTCTTTTCGGGAGGATCCGCTGAGTAATGTAAGTGCAGGCACAGGTTTACAGGCGACGGCGGAAAGCGCACGATCGATCCATTCGACTTTGCGCCTGCACTAACGTCTTACAGCGGATTTATATAACGAAGGTTAGAACCTCTGCGGAGGAGAGAGGACTATCTCTGTGTTTTTTGAAGTTTCGTGAAGACCTTACGATTTGCCCTTGCAACAGCTTTTACCAGGCATTCAGATAAAAGGAAACAGCGAAATGTAGCGTGCCAAGGAAAAACATTTCCTAGCAGAAAAAAAAGTAAAAACAGAGGAGGACAGGATAATGGCGCAAAAGAACTCCCTTTAGTTGCCCCTCTCCACGCCTTAACCCTTTAAAGCCCAAGAGTGATCAGCATCAAATTTCTCCTTGTAATCTCAACGATTTATAAAACAGAGTGGTTATGACAATTAAGAACAGGATCACACTTGATATTTTAACAATTTCTTGCCACTACTTCTATAGGAAATGTGTAGGAGCAACAAATAGCAATTTAAATTTTGATCTAGGGTTTAAAAACGTTCATGAATTTCCTTGGTATTTCAACAACTTCTCCCCACTACTTCTATAGGAAATATGTAGGGGCAACAAATGGGATTTCAATTTTGATTTCAGGGTTTAAAAAAGTTAAGAAGTAGTCGTTCATCTGCCAGCTGGTTTCGTTACTCCCAAATGTCTGAACATGTGCAACAGGTTCCTATTGTAAGAATTCAAATGATCCAAATGGACTTGTCATTTCACTAAACGAAATAAATTCCAGAGCCTAATAGGACGTTCACGTGGTTCTTTTGTTATGCTATAAAGGATAGCTATGGCATCGAATGGTATTGATAGGAAAACAGTTAAATGAAAACTCTCTGTAAAAAAAGGTAAATGTAATTTGTTTACCCGTGGAACACCAAACAGCTCAAGAGAACTCGATCGAATTGGAATTTGGAAATGTTGGTTTTTGAGGAGAGGGAAAAACCGGAGTACCAGGAGAAAAACCTCTCGGAGAAGAGTAGAGAACTAACAACAAACTCAACCGACATATGGCGCCAAGGCCGGGAATTGAACCCGGGCCACATCGGTGAGAGGCGAGCGCTCTCACCACTGTGCCATCCCTGCTACCCGTATTACGTGTTTCCTTTTGCGTCTTTCTTCTACAACACAACTCAAAAAAGAATAAGAAATTTTTCTGTTGTGGAATGGGCAGCCTTGGGATTAAAAGCCAAACAGCGTCCACTTACTGCCTCTGTTTCAGTTAACGACTGCACCAAGATCTGTTCAACAAGTTTAAACATTTTGTACTGATGACCACGTGGAGCTGGAACCACAGATGACTCAGCAATATGTCTCACAAAAAGCACAGTGACAGCAGAAACCATATACATTCTCAGCATGTGACTGGAGTCAGCAAGAAGCTTTGGAAGTTCCTCATTCACGGAGAGAGATACAGACTCTATTACAGCTGAAAAAGAAATAGTCATCATTAAGATTACAGCAAACCTTCCGTGAAAAAAAGTCTGACAAAACGAGGGCGTACCATGGCACTTGAACATATTCAAGGGTCTTAGCTTGGGTTATACATACAAGGAAAAAATTATGTTACTGTTGCTTTTGGCTGATAAACAAGTCTACCAGGCTTCACAATGCCTACATTTATACACAAATGTATTTGTACACTACTCAAAAATATCAACTCATTTTACTACTGTTACATTGCTAAGAGCACAATTAACGAATCACTTCTTTCACGCACGAGTTGCACTATTATAGAACAGAATAGAATAGAATTTTCTACAGAGTTCCTTGAAGTATCGTAAGTTGCACTTTCACTTATATAACCAATTTGACGCATTACGTGCGACTCTACTAGAAAAGCACAACACTAATTTACCTCCACTTCTATCCTTTTTCACTTGCTTCATACCACACCAGTTTTCCTCAGGATCCACCTGGAAGTTAAGGATTTACAATTTACGTTATTCACGCACACAAGTGAAATATGCATGCCTATGAATACGCGCCTTCAACAACCTTTAAAACGGGCATAAATATGTTAAATCAAATATTAAACTTTTTCATCACTTGATAAAATAAACGGGCATCATATTGTACCTTTAAAAAGGTTTCCATACATTTTGCCATCTGTAACCTTACAGCTGGACTATACTGAGAGTCCTTTAAACTCCTGGAAAAACAGGTGGATAATTAGGTTTTGAAGATTTACTAGTCTAGACAAACACAGATGCCAGTCTTCACCCTTATCTTTAATTAAAGCAACAGACTTGTTGCCTAAGATCGTCCTTCTGTGCAGGTAAATAACTGCATAATAAACAATCACCTGACAAAACTGTGTGCATCCTCTGTTATACAACATCTCTACGCATTCACTGACTACTCCTGATGTCAGTGACAATTCAAAAAATATTTACCCAAATGTGATCTCCATCTACACCCAGCAGCACAGTACAAAAGTGATAGAACTGAGCTTGTGATACAGCTCTGGGTGTTATGAACATTTTTTACCCTCATCAGGATTAGCCCAAAACTATTACCCTTGCAGGTTTGATTTTACAAGCGTTTGGGAACAAGACGTTACAAAATCTTTACCTTTTCCTCTGTTTTTTTAAGTATCTATGAACCTAAATTAAACGTTATAAAAGCGCAAAAAACAAGGGTTAAGCTTATTTTGTTTTTTATTTACTCCAAGGGTCTAGCTTGTGGATTAAAATGAAAACCACGTTATTGATTTGATTCAAGTGGCAGAAAGTGAGGTGTCTGTGCCAAATCACAAAGCATTTCGTACTAAAATCAAACATCTGGCAATTGTTGGATACACGTATTATCCCAGCCTTACCAAAACGCCTTAAGGATATGTGCTGCAATCTCCCTAGAATTCTGGAGACTTGCGTCTGGAAATTCCTGGTTACTTAGATGGGGAGTGAGCGCCATCAGAAGTTTGAGTCCCTGGCAGCAGATCTTCTGATCTTTCCTAAACCTTGACATGGCTTTCCTACATGACAGAGCACGATCGAAAGTGATGAGTGGTTAGTTATTTAACCTTGTTAGGAGACCTGAGTGAAAACAATTCATTATAAATTAAGCGTTTTCTACCATATAACGTCTAGTGAGCCAACAAAAACGTTTGTACATGATATAATCAAACTAGGATTACCCAGTTAAATTAACCACCCATGCAATGATTGCTGACAGTATTTGTAGAGTAAAAACATTTATCTTGCGATTATTAACACACAATCAGATTTTATCTTCACCTTCTTGCCGCTAATAGTGGTGTTGAGGACAAACGTTAATGAAACAGGCTTTGGATATCCACAACCTTGAGCCGAACGTTTGAGCCGAACGTTTGTAACCACGACTCACGAAATGACCAACAGTGCTATTTACCTCTGTATCAGTCATGCACGTAGTGCTCGGCCTCTTCCTGTTGAATGGCCTATAAAGCCTTGAAACATAATATGACCTTGAAGCCGATTCTCGTCTGGTCAGAATTAAGCTGCCTATATTTTCTTGTAGAAAGAAGAGGGGGTGGGGGAGAGAATTTTGATAGTTCCAAAAAATATTATATCTTGTATTTTGGTAGGTTTTTAATTTTATTAGGTGATCTGCTTTTATATGGGGTCTTGGACTCCTTGGCTTTTTTTCCATTTGTTGTCAACTTTGGGCCATTAAATTGTAATAAAGTAATTAAAATTAATTAATTAATTAATACTCGCCAGTGTACCTATTCAGGTCATTAAATAATACACCATGACAAGCCAACTAATTACCCGAACACTTCCATGACAACCTCCAAATGGGTGCTTGTCAGAGACGTACTGCTGGATGCCAGAGCAAAGGATACCCTAAAGTACTGTTACAAAGAAAGCGGAAAACACATTAAGTGACTGACTGATCTTATGACGCTTCATCTGACACTGCAGTTTTAGCCAGGTGGATGGAAAATGCTACATTTATGTTATCTTCCCACCTCAAATTGCTCTTACAGTGGTTCAACAGGAAAGAATGCAAGTACATACCAAATTTAAGTCTCCTTCTTTAGACACACTGAACTCCTACAAAGAAAAGGGGGAAAATGCATCACTGCCGAGTCCACAATTTTAAGGTAAAACATCTCTTTTAAAAAAAACACCATTCTGCACATGGCAACTGCAACAACACTTAGAGAATGATTAATTTTACAAACAAAAAAATAGTGAAAAAAACCTGCAACCTGCAGATAGTAACTTTCAACTTAAGAAGATTTCTCATCCATTGACAGGTAGGTTTCTTCGTCTTGTCATGCGGACGTTTTGTTTTAGCAAGCATCTATTATGTATGGTGAAGGCAGTTGGCTGCCGGCTGCCGGTACTTCAGTAACTATTATGCCACCTAATAAAACAAAGATTCACAGGACTACTTACATCTGACCTGAAGAAGTCAACAACGTTTTCTTTGATTTCATCTGGATGAGGATCAATGCAGTAAACAGCACAATCACTACCATCATGCGCAGACCAGCTGCACAGAAATTGTGCACAACATTCCCGCAATGTGTAATGTGCTGGAAATAGTTTTTAAAAAAAACACACGTGAACAATGGTTGGTGCTACAATGTGAAGTGTGAAGTTTCTTCAGTCAGGGCATAACCTCGATTACCCAAATAATGCACACCACACAACCATATACTCATGAAATTACAGGCACTTATAAAGATGTCCACATGCAGTGATAACATTTATCCTAAGGTTACTCAAATGCCTACGCTTATGATCTTGTTTTATTTTTCAATCATATTCCCTACACCCCATTCATTTCCTTGCAAATTTCCACCAGCCAAATAAACTAAACATTACCATACATGAAAAGTAATCTTTTAAAAAACATGCTATTTTACCGTAAAAATCCGAAAACCGTGAACACTAGAAATAGTTATGGCACGTTACTGTGTTTCAAACAAAAAGCCAGTCATGCCCAAAAAAACTAAACTGCAAACTGTAATAAATAATACTTAATTGACCACTCCCCTAGAGGGGCTTTTCAGGGACAATGAAACAAATAATACAAACAAAAGCAACAGAGTTAAGAATCCCAACTGGCGGGAGGCAGACCAGTTGGCTATTTACAAGGATGACCGAGGAGTTGAACCAGGCACGAACCCAGAACAACACCAGCTAGTGGCCAGAGCGGGATTTGAACCCCGGTCACCGCATTGAAATCCAGCACCCTAGACCACTCGGCCATCCTGCCTCCATGATAACTGTAACGATAATCAGTTTGTGGTTTCATATCACTTCTGGCTTCAGGATTGTCATTGTTTTGAAGAAGCCGTTACATTGAAATTATCAGCCGTAACACAAATTAAGCAAGTGTAATATGTCGTGACACCAATCGCCATGTAAACCCGTAACATTGAGTGAACTCAGCTGTAACAGATGTCACGTGTTACGGCCCTTAATGACAGCCCTGGATTGGGAAATGTCAAAATGAAATCCCAGAGTTCACAGTTTTTGGATTCGCACAATAAGACTTGCCAGCTTTGGTACTTTTCTTTTGTGATTGGCTGTGTGTTCCAGTAGTGGCTGGAACATCCTCACTTGATGACATATCAGAATCAAAATCATCAAATCCATCCTCTTCGTCTAGTGTGACCCCACTTGTGCTGTGATTAAGGAAACTCCTTTCTGTGATATCAAGCCTGCTTGAACTTCCAGAGACAGGCTGCCCCCACTAAGGAACACAATGAAATACACCTGTAGTAAGTACTAACACATGAATCAGGGCTGTATTTAAGGTACAGGGGCTGGGGACCGGGGAGGCCGTAGGAAAACTTAACAAAATAAATACAACATTTATACACCAATAAAGGAATTTATTGGTGTGCACTTCTACAGTGAAACTCATTTTAGCCAAGGTCCTAAGTTGAGTTCTAAGTTATTGCCCATACAATGAGACTACCAGCTCCCTTACCTCTCCATTGTAAATAGCAAAGATTTCATTAATTAAGGAGCTGGGCGTTTTTTCTCTCAAAAGTATTCCCACAAACTGCTCTGGGGAACTTGCTTTTTCCTGTAAACAACACAATATGCTGTTAATTAAGTTCTTCTGCAATTTTAAGTTACAGCTCATCCTGGTCACCTTGTCAATTTATTTCAGGTTCAAGTAAAGTTACAGGCTTCAGAAGTGAGGCTAATGGATGGCCAATTTTCTTTTCAATCACACAGGGTTCTCAGTAGTTTTTTTGTCAGACGGCCCAGAAATACTTATAGGCGGCTAAACTCATGTTCAGCCTGGAGGTACACAAAGGCAAATTTCATAGCTAGCACAGGCGGCTACTTTCGTCTTGACAGGCGGCGGAATTCGCCGGTTGCCGGCTACTACTGAGAACCCTGATCACATGTTTGCAATAGATTGCTCGATTCATCACATTACAACAGTGTTGTTTTTTTCTGACCATTGTTCCAGTTAACTTTCAGAGTTAGGGAGTCACGGAAAATTTTTAAGGGGTCATAAGACACGGGTCTTCCCTAATTTTCTTACTTAACAACTCTGTGTGTCGGGTCAGGGAGCCAGATTTCTCGGGTTTTTGACCCGAGACCCGCTGCTTATCTGGAACACTGCTGATGGTGCTGTGAAAACTGCAAATTTTTCACTGTTCCCTTATACCCATTGTAAGTTTGTCAGCTTCAAGGGTCCAGCAAAATGTGTGGTTAAAAACAGTGCTCGACCTAATCAGTAGTCTAGTAGCCCAGGACTAGTAGAAGTTTGGGCTAGTAAAATTTGAGAACCACTGGCCATGGGGCAACTTGTAATAGAAGAGATTTTGGAGACAGTATTGAAGAGGAGAGATTCAAGCAGTTTTGAGTTAAGTTGATCCCCAAAAAAGAAATTTCAACAAAATTCTCTGACAAGCTCAGCGTTGCTCATGGCCACCAAATGACACCATTTGGCAAGTATAGTTTAGCTTCCACTAGCCAATGGACTAGTTTGATAAAAATTTTGAGGTGAAGCACTGAAAGAAAACAACAAAATTAATTAAACAAGCGCTCAGAACTCGTTAGTTTTGGACTATTAATTTATGATAATTATACTCACAGTTAACATGGTGAATACTTTTTCCAGTTCTGTGACGATTCCAGTTAGAACTTCCATCCTTGTCATTGGTTCAAGCTCATTGGAGACACTAACTACTTCGCTAAAACCATGACCAACTTTCTTCAATACGTTCTATAGCAATGACAAAAGCAATAATGCCAGTTTCGATTTCAACCTGTGCTGTTTTCACTATCATGAAGAAGCAGGTGAGCAAGACAAATGCTTAAAAAGACATAACATGATCACAATCATGGTTGGTAATGCAGCAACAATTTCTCCCAACTAATTTGATAGGAAAATAATGTGTAGGGACAACAAAAGAGAATTTAAATTTTGATCATAGGGTTTAACAGATTAAGCATGAGGCCTACAAATTGAAGGTAACAATACATGTAATTAATTATTCTACTTGATACTCACTTCAAGTTTTCTGTTGACAGGCAGAATTCTCACTTCATCTTGAGACAAAGAGTTGCTTTTAAGGACATACACCATCACATGGCCTACCAAACCACAGAATCTGACAGCACCTTCAATTTTTGTACCAAATGACACAAAGCGTTCTTTAGACATCCCCCCTGAGGACTACAATAGTGAAAATCTTAGTGCACATAGGGTACAAATAAGATGCAAGACTTTGCACCATAAAGTTGAGTACATGAAGTAAATGGTTGTCCGATTTGAAATAGAAATCCAAATACTCAGCTGGAAATTATATGTGCCCTGATATGCTGAACAAGCAATTTTTCAGTTATGTTTGCAACAGATTTTTTTGAAAGAATGGCCATGATAACTCACTTTCTACTATAAAAGAAGTAAACACACTTTCTGTTTTGTTTGCCTTTGTACAGTATTTGCAAGTCATGTATATAATTATATGCGACAGCAACAAAAGTTACATGTCTTAACTTTTGTCAATCACTCTTACCATAAAACCACATGTTCAACACATTTTGTTCTTTTAAGTAACTTCAGAACCACTGGGCTGATTATTTAAACAAAGTCTAACTTAGACCATGGTTTAAGGCAAGTAATGGACTTCTACATTCTAATTATAAGTGGGTTATATAATTATTAAAGAAAATAAAAGTTTTTCAGTATAGTCCGAGACACAAAGATGATCGCCTACTTGTTCTGGTTGGCCATATTGAAATCTAGGTAGACCGTGCTTCTGACAAAGCTCTTCTAAACTTCAATTAAATAACCGGCCCATTATGTTTCCCAGCACAACTTTACCTGAATTTCAAGTGCTTCACACAGAAGACACGCCATTTGGCTGAGCCTGTCACACAGCAATTTGTGAAGAGATTCAACAGTTCTATTGTACTTGAATAGATCAGATGGCCGGTTTTGTGCTTGGTGTCTGTCTCTATACAATGTCTGACAGTTATCCTAAAGAGACAACTGAAAATCAGATTTTTTGGAAGTTTCCTTGTACAGAACTCTGCACAAAAATTGCAACATGATAAAATGAAAAAGCTATCTGGTATTGAAATTAAGCTGCTACCCCACTGCTTTTTTTTGGACAAAGAGATCATTAATAAATTGCTTGTAAATTGCAATCTTTGCAGAGTTAATGACTTTGTTTGCAAAATGCATGGAACAAACATTTAAAATAATACGGAAAATGCATTTTTGATGAATTTGCTCACTAATACTACTTGGTTAACCAGGAAAGAAAATAATCCATGACCTCTTTATATACACAACCTCAACAGAATGCAAAAGATGTGTGAAATTGATGTTAATGAGCACTTCATGATAAAGCAAGACAGCATTCAATAAAGGGGAAACTGATGATAAGCAATGATGACAAGAAGTTCTCTACAAGTGAGAAACAAAACACATCCAGAGCACCTGATCGAAGGTTGATCTTAAGTACACTTCTTGCATCTGAACGATGCTTCCTTCAGACTCTTGACAGAATTCACTGGGTGCCTGGCACCTATGGGGTTAAATAACAAAAGAATATTTAAGAAGAAAAATGGCTACTCAAATATTTCAAAAATTACAGCCAAACAAGGTCTTGAAAAAAATATAAGTATTGATTTAATAAAAGTAAACTTCACAACTCTCTGGCAAACAACCATCACTAAGGTTTGTCCGTACTTACACAAGTGAGTCGATTTCAATAATATTTGCAGCTGTTGTGAATTTTTGTGTCAAAGCCACAAGAACACTGGCAAACATTTGCATATTTGGTAATCTGTTAGGAAAAATAATATAAGAAAAAAAGTATTTAGACAAAATGCCACAGGGGTTTTCCTATTTTCAAAGTCTTAATTCTCTGCAATCATCTTTCAATACCTCTACACATACACAAATGTTTGTCTGCAAAACTAAGAGAGATACTAGAAGAGTTTTAATGGAGAGAGCAGCCATATCAAATTTTATCAATTTCTTCTAAGCACAGTCTCAGAACTTGTATCCTGTAAACAATTTCAGTATAGCAACCTACTCTTTGACAAAATTAAACCATTTATTTTAATTTCCATTTATGTCAAAACATACTTTGTGTTTTTGTCATGAACTATCTAGGATACTGGCGGACAGTACATCCATTTCAACAACATAATTAGGCCTATAATGGCATTCACAATGAAACTACTATGTTATGCTACTACAAGGGGTGACCAAACTTTTATAAAAAATGTAATAAACTTGTCTGATATTTCATGCCTGAGAAAAACTATTTGACAAAACTGGCCTTAATTGAATATCTTCAAAACAGCTCGATAAAAACTCAGTCTTAGAAGTTCTGGTTACTATGCTCCTTTTTACATTGTATGTTTTAACCACAGTCCTTTATACCCTCCAAATAAAAAAAGACAATATTTCATGTGTCCATATAAATACCTGGTTGTGGTCTTAGTAAACCACAATGACAAAACATCAGTGGTGCCATCACCTCCCTCATCTATTGGCAACATCCAATTAAAAATCAGATGCCGCAAAGGGTATGAAACAATGCCAGCTATAGGAATGCCAACAGGTGAGACAGGTTGGAAGTTTTCAGGCAAAGGATGCAGTTGCAAATACGTGGCTAGGAATTCCAAAGAGGTCCTTGATAAAAGAAAACATTTTCATTAGCAACTTGGTGATACAAAAGTTCCAAAGTTTACAGCATGTTAAATAATAACGTTTAACATTTATATAGTGCACTTTCTATATGAATATTATTATTCAAAATTTAATGCACTTTACAACACAGTCCAGACTTTGCCAGTCTGCTAATGCAGTTACCAATTATCTGTGTTTAATTGCTACCAAAGACCAGACCCCAACCAGAGTTTTCCTTCTCAAACAGAGTTGAAGTACAATAAAGAAGAATTGGTGGAGAAATCACAAAAACATTTTTGACTTTTCTTTCATTGTATTTACTGTCTTGAGTCAGAGTTGCAGGCGAACTTGTTGTCTTCAGGCGGCGAAAATCGCCGGTGGCCTGTATAAAAGGAGAGCCCTGCCCAACACGAGGGAAAACATCAACTACTCTTTGCAATCAGTGTGTGTGGGTTCTTTAATGTCCCTCAGGGTTTCAGTGTTGTCAGTACCAGTCCTATGGTTTATTGTCCTTAACAAAAATGAAAGTCCAGAGAGGCTTATATAACCATTTGCAGATGTTATTACAGTTATTTTAAGACCCTGAGTGTTGGTCCAGACAGAGTTTGAACAAGTGACATCCTACACAGACGTTCGCTGCTCTACTAACCAAGCTAACTGGTTGGTGGTTAAGTTTAATATGGGAAAACAAATATTTAAGAAGTGTTTAATTTATGGTACCATTGACAAAAGAAATAACTATTACAATGGATATTTTACCTTGTTGGATTCCCACTGCCAAACATAGCACAAAAAATGTCAGGATCAGGCTGAACAACTTTCTCCTGTAAATACCAGATGGGATGCTAAAGGTTGAACTCCACTTCCAACAAGATTTCAGAGCACATAAAGTTGAGATTCAATTACTGAAAATCATTTTTGGCCCATGGCGTACTCCCCAGAATTCTAGGTAGGAGTGTGCTGCCCTGCTCAAAAACGAAGATGTTTCGAGGCATGCAATTTTGCAACAAATCTGCCCTTTCAAATCTTGAAATCATAGTAAAAGACCAGATTTTTAGAATATGCGGATCATAGTTTTTGAAATGACTTTTCGGGCCCGAAACGTTTACAGGACTTTCAAAAAACGGGCCCCTGGTGTGGCCGGTTACAGTTTTTCCACTGGCTTTGTTGCTGTTATGTAATTTAGCTTGGTGTCAGGGCAAAAGTCAAGTATTGATAAAATGCAGCTTGAATCATATATTTTGGTTACTTTTCTTTCTATTATTCAGTTGCAGTTAAAAAGAGAAAGACATATGCTTTCATGATTCCCTGGAAAGCCATACCTGATTTCAGACCAAAATGCAAAGAAAACAACATTGAATTGAAAGTGAATTGCAGTCCCTGTCACAAACAAGAAGGTACCAGACACATTACAAAATCCAAATAGAGGACTGTTGTGAACCACTCAAGGTACAAGGAAAGTACAACGCCCAAAATGAAAGGAGTTGTGTTAACCTATAAAAGGTAACAGGGACAGCCCCTTCAAGACAGAGGCCTTCATAGTACATTGTAAATACCTTCAGCAATGTGGTTAGGAGAGAAAATCCACAATCAGTAAGATGTTTAACTCCAATGACTCGCAATGAGGACATCCAAATCTGCTTTAGTATTAAATTTATTGAATCAGCAACAACATTGCTAAACTCATGTCTCCTCTTTGAGAAACATTGCACAAGGGCTTCAATACATCTCAGCACAGACAAAATGGTTTCATGCCTGACAATAAAGAAAATTAAAATGTAAGTCCTTGATGAGCACATTAATGAAGTGAGTTTGTTGCAAAATAACTTTTCAGCATCAACATCAACATCCAGTAACAGCTCCACAAATACCTTTTATGTCTGGTCTGTAACTGATGTAAGACTGAGAAGAAAGGATGAAACTCAGATGCAGGGAGACTTGACACATGCTTAGAAAATAACGAAGTAAGGATCTGTAGCCTAAGAAAGAATGGTCATTAACTAGTTCAATAGTGAGTAACATTTCAGTCCTTCATTTATTAACTTTCCAAGACACAGATTTTGAAGTATTGTCGGTTAGTTGGAATAATTACCTACATGTACAGTTTTTGCCACTTTGTTATTAAAATTACAAGATAAATATCTATTTAAACTACAAGAAAACAAAAAACATAAGGTGAGGATGCCCATATAGAAACCATAGGCTTATTTGGGCTACAGGCACTTAAAAAAAAAGCTAAAGTTTTTTAGCATGCGCATGCATGTGTTATTTGCATGCTGGGCTTCTCCGTGGCGTCTTCTGACAGTTCGAGTGGTCAGCAGTTCTTTTGCACATCATGTGTGCACCTTTGCATGTCCTCATGGTTTTGTTTAGCTCGGCGTTCGGTGTGTTGGCACTCGCAGGCTTTCGAGTATTTCCCCTTCCTCCTCTCCCTATTGGGGATTGTTTTTCCATTGAACTTATTGTTCAGTGTGACAGGTGCTTGTTTGGGGGTCTGCGGTGTCGGGTGGGGCTCGTGGCTGGGTTGCGGGTAGGGCAGGCTTATTGGGTGTTCCACCAACCGAGGGTTGGGTCATTGGTACCAGTCCCCAGATCCTTGAGCACCCAACCTCCATTTGCGACACAGGTGTTAACTTGCCTTTAAACATCTACTGGGTGACCACATGCATGTGTTGGATCATTGAGGTGAAAGAAATAAGAACTTAACAAGTGCCTCATTACAAACCAGCAATGGTGAAGTGCAAAGGGATCTCAAGCCTGCTCCTCACTTGTGACACAAGCATAAGCCCAAGAGCAAGACAGGTGAGGAAATGCACCACACAAGCATTATAGGCACAAGCATGTGTGTAGATATGATTTTCGTCCCTATTTCCTTGTACCAAAACCTTGTTTGCATTAATTTTGTGCTTGCATTGTGCACTTTCTCACTGAGAAGCAAACACAAGAAGAATGCAAGTTTTGTTGTTCTTGCATTGGTGTTGCACTTGTGCTGATGCCTGCATTTTGCATGTCCTCACTTGTCTTGCACTTGCACATTTGCTAAGGCAAAATAGTTGTCTACTGTTAGCGTAATTAGCAGAATGGTTAGGAGATGGGTAACAGTAATAATGTAAGTCCACTTGTCTAATAAATCCATGCAAATATCTAATTACTTACCATGACAGCAGGACCACATTTTCAGTACTGTTTTCCAATATGTCTCTAGAGGACTGCCATCCAACCTCTATTTTCTGACGCTTTGCTCCTTTGATGAAGCAAACAAGTGCAAATTAAGTTAAAAATAAAAGCATTGCTGTTAGGATGAATCAAGGCACAAAAATTTCAGTCCAATATCCCCTCCTTCCAATATTCCATACAACTGATAACTAAAAGCTAAAACAGACATCTCTGTGTCCTCTAGCTTGTCACTGAGTATTGTGAGTCATTCAATTTTCACCTTGCTGGGAGTCATAAGCAAGCACATGCTAGCAATTTCCTCCCAAGGTGATCCTCAGAATGGTGACTGTGGGTTCTTAACAGTCTCAAACTACATGTACATGTAACATCTACAATTCCCAAGAAAGAGGAGAGCTCTTGAATGAGAGAGCAAAGTATGAAACCATACTGGTTTCATGTCAAGATAGTAATACATAAACTACACCAAACCTGGTTCTGCAGAGTCTTGGTTGGTGGTCACAGAGCAGTAAGTTGTTTGTGCCCAGAACACCTGAGGTAATTACATTTATTAGTATAGGCAATTGCACAACCTCGAGCACAATTCGGGATTAATAGGTACATGTACGAGTGATTTTGAAAGTTCTCAAAATTGCACGAGCCTTTAGATGAGTTTCATTTGCTTATTTAAAAAAGTAAGTTTTGAGAGCTCTTTTAAAAGATGTCAGGCTCTCCATGTTTTGGATCTCTGCCAGAAGATTGTTCCACAGTTTAGGGGCAGCCGACTGAAAAGCTTGATCACCAAGGGTAGACAGGCTTGCACTCGCTGGCACCAACAAAGTTCCTAGACTTAAGATTGTATCTTGACTGTGCTGCAAGATATAATCTTATGTAGAGCGTAGATGGCATTGGAGATCAACATTTCCAACTTCTTGTACATTGTATTTCTCAGCCAAGTTAGATGATGGCAATTTCAATTACACTGTAATTCAGGTAATTAATATAGCTGACAATTAACAAATCACAGTGGACAGACTGTAAATTGTAGTAGGTGCTAAAAGATAATTATATCTACAGATGTACATTCAAAGTACAGTTTACAAAGGGCTTTATACCTGGTGGAAAACATCTGCTGCTAGTTCAATGAATTGTGAGGTGAGACCAGGATCTAACTTGGTACTGTTCAGAAACAAACACAGACTTATTATTTTGAAAACATAGCAAACCAAAATTTAATATTAAGTGATAATTAAGGTACATGTAATGGTACATGTATTCATACCTGGAAGCTCGCACAACCTTGTTCTTCAGCTGATCAATATCACCAAGAATTGTTTCATACAATCTTTGAAGGCACTTCTAATGAAGTGAGTTCAAACAAAAGTCATTTTAATATACAGTGTAAATGTATCAAAATTATTACGAAAATCACATATCGAATTTGAGATTGAAACAACTTACAGTTCACTCCAGTAACACAAAGGCATGGTTATTTTATGATCTAAACCAAGCAACTTACAAACACTAGTCAAGACTGATTAATAGGTATCAGCACAAAATTGTCTTTGACAACAAAAATAGCAAACCTTCCAGTGATTGATGCTACTGCTCCAGCTGCCCTCTTCATCTTTGTGAGCTCCAAAGGGATGGTGAGCACAAATCTGAAGTCTCAGAAACTGCATCACTTGTTCCTAAAGGCAAGTTTAAATGTGGCTGAATGGAATTTAGGCTAAGTTAAACTTAAGCCATTTATGCAGTTAGCGGCCATTCGTGGTGGCCATGTGTGTCATTGTTGCATATTATGGGGTATATACTTGCAGGGGTTTTCATGTTTTGTGTTCTAGCTATGTTTTAGGGCATCTTGCTTTTCTCTCCTGCATGTTATGTGATTTTCTCTTCCCACTCCTCCCACCCTTTGCAGTTTCTTGTAATTAACTGTCACAGTGGTAAATATTTGAGTTTCTATCTCCACTGATTCATCAGTGTGACAGTGCCAGGTGGACTTGCCACTCTCAGGGTTCCCATGGCAGGGTTCTCAATAGAAGGCGGCACCTGGCGATTGATTGCAGCATACTTTGGGATTAATTTTTTTTATAGCTGCTTACTTTAATATTGTGTTGCTTTTCTTTTATTTGTTTTGTTTCTTCTGGCTTTGCTGAAGAGCCTCCTATTTTATCAGTGATCACCTCCTACTTAAAAATCTATTGAGAACACTGCCATGGGTACCTGCACAATCACAGCTTACACCATGTGCGGCTCCACCTACCCCATGGCACCTTCCCCAAGCACATCTATTGCAGATGAGTTTAAAAAGATATAAACACCATCAGCTTGAGTAGGATGTGACACAAAATGAGCATCCTATAAACCAAAGCTTAACCACAACTTTCAAAGCTTGGAAAATGAAAAGACATAACAAAAAAATGTCATTATACATTTTCTTGAATTTTTTTACAAAGTGGAAATTATACATTTAGGATACTAACTACCCATTTATTAATGAACAAAGTACTTACATGAGTAGATCTAATCTCACCACTCTTTTAAAAGGTTGTCTACATTCAAATTGCACAGAAACACTTCAAACCAAAAATGTAATAATTATAAAAATTATGCTACAGTACAAAATTTTCTCTACCTTAAAAGTTGAATAACCAGGCTGTGTTTTCTTCCACATTTGAAGTAAAAGAGGAAACAATGTTTCTCCAAGATGGCAAATCTGACCACGGCAATCTTCTGCACATGACTTCACAAATGCATTCAGGGCTGTAAGGAAGTACTCAACAAGAAGGAAGTTACTGCCATTCCTTTTAATATAAGAGTGAGAAAAGAAACAACAGGTTGGGTAGTTCCAGAAAATATTGACTCATATTTCCCCACCAAAGCTCAGTAGGAATTCTAAGGGAGAGGGGGGAGGCAAGAGCAACAGCTTTAAGAAATTGGAATTTCTGGAGGGGTGGGGGGTGGGAGGTTGCAAACCAGACACAACTTCTGTGAAGGGTGGATGGATATTTTCTAACACCAAACATTACTGTGTTGGTAGAGCAGTAAAGACAACAAAGTACGCTTTTGCAACCTGAGTTGTTAAAGGTATTGGCTAGTAAATAAATTTAATGTAAAAAGATAATTTAGTCTGCATGATTCCTAACAATCATTTTCTTCAATGACGGACTAACCAACAGCTATTGATTAGAATCTCTTTACACTTACAGTAACCTGAGTATCAGGCCATCCTGAGGGGGAGGGAGCTGGGGAGAGGAGGGGAAGGATGGCCTTTCTTCACTCTCTGCCCCTCTATCTCGCCCCACTTAACTTAAAAAACTATTTAAAAAAAGAACCCACAAAAAAAACCTTGATACTCGGCACATTTGCATCAATCATAATTATGATAGTTAACTGTATAGAGACAATTTAGTTTGGCGCAAGTTGTCTTGCTTACGATTAGTTACAATGAATATCACTGGATGCTATTGACCAAGGTGTAGTGTATGCAATTGCACTTTTCAGTGTAGTTCACATGACTTGTCTATGCATGGGAGTTCTCTTGGGATTAATTATCAAAAGCATGGTGGATGAAGCTGGTTTCATTGCCTGAGATTATCTATATGAATAGTTTTAAATACAAAGTGGAAACACAACACCAGGTGATCATGCAACAATGTCATTTTCTTCCATACACCCTCAGATGGTCTGTAAGTAACAATTACAGCAAATACATCAAGACTATACAGATGTGCAAAGTGTAGCACCTTGTTGCTTAACTTTTCCAGCACTGTTGTTTTGCTAGTTACATCCCTTTTACCTTAAGGAAGTGGATGCAGCTTCGTCTCAACTTATGCATTATATGTTAAAATGTGTGGGGCCAGTGGGAATAAAAATTGACCTCTCTTCTAAAAACTGGTAAACAAAATTAATGTTAGTGCTTACCAAGTCTCTTTGAAGATCTTTTCAAAAAAATTAAAGAGTTTGATTCCCTTCACAGTGTACAGTGATGCAGCTCCCTCAATTGACAATAGAAGAACATTTGCCACCAGCTGATCTCTTGTGGACAACCAAGAAGGCATTTTTTCCATAAAAGACACAAAAGTGTCTATCAAATCTAGGAGAGAGGAACAAAATACGTGTACACAGTCAACTGATCACAAGTAATTATGCTTCTTAGCAAAATAATCACACAGTTTATATGCACACCCATGTATAATCTATGTCACATGCTTCGTGCAGTAGCAAGACTGTGTACAGCTTAATCCCAATAACATTATTTCTCTGGCATAACAATAGAAAATACAACCAAGGCTTATTATTGTAATCACTCCTTTTCTTTTGTGTGGGGTTGAAGTCCGACACAGAGTTAACCCTTTAACTCCCGGTAGTGCCAAATGGCACTTACAGATTTTACTCTGTCTAACGCCAGACGATTTTACTCGTCAATGGAGAACCCCTTGGGAGTTAAAGGGTTAAAACAGCCATCTTGAGTAAACATCGAGGCGGAATGGTGGAGATGGAGGTGGATAGAGAATTTGGGGCTGAGATCCCCATTTTTACAGTAAGATGCACAGTGTATATGTACAAGGTGACATACAATTCTCATACTTCCTGTGCTATTCACAGGGTGCAATATGATGAGTAACTCCTCCTCTCAAAGTCCTCTGTAATGACATTGATATTAAAAGTAAAATCAATGCCCGGTCAAAGTTATGTCCCTACTGAATAGCAGCACATCACAGAGTGTTACTGTATGTATTTCTAATTCTGTTGCACATGTTTTTAAGGTTAGGACACAGTCTAAACCTTCCATGCACCATGTACAAATCTATTCAAGCAAGTTCGTATTATTAAGTAGGTTTAAATTAATTAACCAGGGCTCTATTAAAAACAGGCATGTCTAATACTATGTACATAGAAGTACTGTTAGTTTTTAAGCATAAATTGTGCGTACATGTACAGATAAAAGTTTAATGGGACACACAAACACGAGGCCTGAAACCTTAAAATTTTGGAGCCGAGGGGTCCAGGATGCAGTTTTTTAAAACCTATTGTGAATACTGCATACTCTGAAGTATAATGTTACTATAAAATACAATAAAAAATATGGGCAATAGAACAACTACCCCCTTCTCATTAATAATTATTACTTGTAACAGTTGCACCCATCAACAAACCAGCTAATGATCACCCACTACTTGTATGACATTAATTTTCTCCCAATAGTCAAAAGCAAACATTTCTAATCATTCCTGATAAGATGAACTTCAGAAAATGGTAAGCAGATAAACCATTTAAGTTTTTTTTTTTTTTACTACAAGTCTTTGTTTTGGTACTGATGACAAGTCAATAAATGAGTGTTTAGGTTCCTTGGGTACTTTGGACTAACTGGTTCATATTAATTAGGAAATGACTATGCAATTAAAATAAACTCTGCCCTTACCTTGCCATGTCTTGACAGTGATATCACTCTGATACATTGGAACAGATAAGACATTCTTCAGAAGTTTACAATAGTCTACTCCAATATGGCAGTTAAATCTGGGTTCTTTGATTATTTTCAAAAAGTGGGTAACTATATCCTGACCCTTTAGGCGAGGACCTCCTGAGGAAGAACATGTACATGTAGTTCAAGTAACCAAACTATTTTGAAGTCAGGCATTAAAAAGCAGTTAGAGTATTCAACTTCAGGCCACCTTCAACTGCACACTCTGATCACATGCAACAGCAGTCAACATTTTGCAGGTAATAGTGAACTGTTTCCTGTTTGACATCATAGTTTTCGCAATGTTGCCTGCTCAAGGCATTTGGCGGAACTTAACAGTTTCATTGTTAGATGTCATGTGACCATGAACTAGCAAATGAATAGGTGCACTGTAGTGGGAAAAATGCCAGCTATATAACAAAGTATTATGTCAAACGCAAAATCTAAAAGCTTGAGTGACTACTTAGATTGCTGGTACTGTTCAGATCAAATCTAATCATGTTAGATCAGTCTGAATCAAAGAAAGCATAACCCAGATCAGTGATCTGAATTAATTTAGGCCTTTCATTGTCACTGCCTAGAATCAATACTCCCAATTTCATCTTGGCTATGACTTACAAACTCCGCAAATTAATATTTCCACTTCAAGTTCTCCCCCTTCAATATCAGAGGCCAAAACTGGGCAATATTTGTGAAATGAAATTCTTGATCAAGGCCAGGAAAATTTGTACTTTGAATGATGATGAATAATGACAATAATCTGACGATGATAATGATGACAACGATTATGATGATGATGATGAAATTGATGGTGATGATTCTGATGGTGATGATGATGATGATGTGATGACAATGATGACAATGACAATGATAAGATTCATCAGCCAATCTGAACTTTGAATGATGATGACGATGATGATTGTGATGACAATCATGACCTGATCATGGCAATGATAATGACGATGATAATGATGATGATAAATATCAGATTCATCAGCCAAACAGACTGTTATAGGTCTCAATACTGTAGATCCAAGGTTAGAAACAGACTTTTGATTTGCTGAGACTAGACTTACATCCCTAACATTGCAAATGTTTTAGAGGGCTGTGATTTATATCTTACTCCAGTTAGTAAAACCATTGCAAGCATTTAGCTAGGCTGCAGTTTTAACAATGCAACTATGGGTATAAGTGACATTGTCAGGTGCACATGTAGAATTCCATTTTAGGGTGCATCTTTCCAGCAAAACAGAGTTGGAAGGATCATGTCTTGAAATAAAAAAAAAACACTCACGCTCATCTGCTTTCTTCAACAACGACCTTACAAATATAACAATTTCCTAAAAAAGGAAAAAAAAATATCATGACAGTTACTGCAAAAAGGCCTCATTCAAGGTACTGTAAGCTGCTCATTACATTAGTTATCAATCGAATCATTACTAATAACAACAATTATCAGTTTCGAGGGGACATCTTAGCCAAATGCCAGACCTGTATAGTTTTTCAGCCTCAAAATAGCAAAACTAGTTACACTACATTGAGTGCAATTTGAGAGTTTGAGTATAAAGGACTCTATTCCCAGTACTGAAACAAAGAGATCATAAATATAATCTGAAACCTGAAGACGCTTTCTGCCTTTCTTGTGTTACAATATACACCCTTTCTGATTGATTGATTGATTGATTGATTGATTCATTGATTGGCTGATTGATTGATTGTACTCACAATGTACAGTACTTTTGCATGTACATCACCAGTAGCTTAGAAGAGACTCAGTTGCTAAAAGTGCTGCAAGATGGGGGTTATGGGTTTGAGCCAGCACAACAAACTTACAAGTAACTTCCACTGTCTTTTACTACAGCCAGTCAATGAATTTTTATACAAGTATATTCACTCTTGGAAAATAAACTGCAATGTGGTAACTGCACAGAGGTGAAGATTTGTACCTGTCGCCTCTTTTTCAAGGTTGATGTAAGCAGAGCAATGCTATCCAACTCTTTCTCAACAAACACCTCAGTATTCTTGAAAATGACATCCCATGTCAGAGATTTCTTTCTCCTTGCATCAGTGTTCTCGTCAATAAAATTCAATATCTCAGAGGATGCCAGCTGGCGCAGAATTCCATTTGCTGCATTCTGAGTTAACAAAGAAAATATGCTAATTATACATCCCTATGTCTAGACCTGGTAATCCCCTGTCCCCAAGACTGGGAGAGAGGTCATTGCTTGTTCATCAGCAAATTTCCCTTATTGCAGCTCCCCAGTTATGCTAAAAAATCCTACATTCAAAGGGGAACAAAGCCTACTGTATTGCAAATTATCGCAAGTATATCAAACAGATAGAACACTGCATAGCTAAAAGAAATGGTACAGGTGTACACAAAATGGCAAATCCTCAGACTTTCTTGTTTAATTCTTCATTCTTTTTTAACTTACATGTATTGTTTTTTCTTTTCCTCTGGAAATTAAAAAATATATATAAAAAATGGACTTAACCAAAATGGTATTGCTTTTACCCATCCCCTCCCCAAGAGTTGCACACAGTTTTCTTGTACTCAGATGGTCCAAGAACTAGCATTGTGATTGGTTGGTTATTCTGCTTCTGCTTTACCCTGGGAGCCAGAGGTTACTTTTTTCATTTGATAGAGAGAAATCAAGCAGTGAGCCACGAAGCACCGAGCAGGGATATTTCAGTTCTTCAATGGGCCTCTGGAGCCAGCTGGGTATTTCTGCTTCCAACTCTGACAATAGGGAGTTTAAGCAACAACTACAGCTATGGCAATGAAAATGTTGCTTCAAAATATAACTTTGTGGTACCGCATGTATTTTACCATTATTCCATCTCCTTCAAATTGTACAATATGAGCAAAGTTTCCTATAACTGGATTGGTACAAACGGTCTTGAAGAAAAGATAAAGAATGAAAGACTCACTGTTGCGTGTTCACTTGTCATGAAAACCTTAAATTTGGCAAGTTCACGTAGATATTGTGCAGAGTACGTCAAAGAAATGTACTAAATGGATCCCGCACGCGCAGCACGATTATTTTTCGTTACTAACCCCATTATTTTGGGGCGTTATCGTTGCCGTACACTGTAGTTGTTTCTTAAACTCCCCAATATAATTTTCACTGGATCATAAGCGATGGAAGAAAATATGGAAACGTTCTGATTGTTCCGACTCCGATTTCGTCGGGTTTATGACTCTGTTTACGACTCCTATTTTCGATTCCACTAGGTTGTGAGTGCTCCCACTCCGTCGCTAATGAAAACCAGCCTTGACCAAAATCGGAACAGTTACCACCTTGCCGCCCATAAAGACTCCAGCCTACATTGCTTCAATTTTCGTCGAATGCTTACGCAATAAGCTTACTTTTTTGTTCTGCGTTGTTTACAATATAATATAGCTGCGTATTTCAGCTGATTTTTTAACTCTCGAGTAATTCAGTTGTTTTATCGGAACTCACCCTTCTCTCACTTATTTTGTCTGACACCAGCGACCCGCAAAGGTGAGAAAGTTCTCCGGACATTCTTCACTTCGAGGACGAATGCCTGGATCTTCGTTTGCGCAAAACATGAGCATTCAACGGCTGGAAAAAGGCGGAAAATAAGCCACAGAATTACAGCTGGTTGATTCGCGAGCTCGGGAAAGTGCTGTAATCGCAAGGCGCTAAAATAGTTGTATTTGTCGGTTCCAGACCCTCCCCGATGCCAGAAAAGGTTGCGCGGGAAAAAGAAGGGAGGCAGAGAGAGGACCCTGGAGACGAGGTTGTCTGTATCGTTGCAGTTGTGTTCTCCGTCGAAGTAGTGATGTCTCTCACCTGTCATATGGGTTTTTACTTCTCCCAATCAAAATTCGAGGTGGTCGTGTCCTTTATGTGTGACTTCTGTTGGTAGGCCTGCTGTACGGTCAGCAGTGTTGCGCATGCGAGTGTGAAGTGTGTAAAGAAGCATGGCCGACAGCCTAAGTAAAGTATATGCTCGTTGTGTTAGTCGAGTTGTTTGTTCCTGTTTATACCGGTACCTGCTGGTCAACATGGTGTCAGAAGAAGACGAATCTTCGCCTGAAGTTTACTGTGAGTTTTAGTTGTCCTGGTTAGACTGCATGACATCGAACTGTGCTTGCAATCGCTCGATAAGTTCCCGCCATTTTGTTGTCAAGTGGGTTCTTTCCACGTTCGTCGTGTTTGCTGTTATAATGGCTGGCACACCGGTCGGTTTTCCGGTCCCTCAAATGCAAGAAGGTTTAGATGATCGAGAAGCTCTAGACTGTTTTATTTTAGATTACATTGATTATTGTACGGTGATGGGATGGTTCGTTCCGAAAGATGGCTGCAAATATGACTCTGGCAGCGAAGCAGGGGTAGCTCAGTGGAAAAAATCGGATTTGTGTATGTCTACACTTCGTGCTACGCTTCCGCCGAGGATGAAGAGACTAATAAACCCAAGCAATAAGACCCTTGGTTTATCTGTCACGGATAATAGTAACCCAGTTAAAGTTCTTCAGGCTCTCATTCAGAGATTCGGTGGCAGT
Source organism: Galaxea fascicularis (assembly GCA_948470475.1). Lineage (NCBI taxonomy): Eukaryota > Metazoa > Cnidaria > Anthozoa > Scleractinia > Euphylliidae > Galaxea > Galaxea fascicularis. The sequence goes on along the minus strand of OX419338.1, from coordinate 5,533,989 downwards.
GTGAGTGTTCAAGCTGAGCGAACAAAAATGGGTCGCATGTTTCAAACTGAAGGAGAATCAATAACTGCCTGGGAATGTCGAGTAGTAGAGCGAGCTAAGTATTGTGAATATGGGGACTTTGAGGATCAGGCTTGTCGTGACAGGTTCATTGCTGGTTTAGTGGATGAAACTCTACAGGGAAAGTTGAATACTAATGGCCATCGGAACAAGGAAGGAGTCATTGTAGCGTTTCGTACGGTCGTTGAAATAGCTAAGAACTATGAATCTTCCACGGATGCGAAAAGACTGATGAGACAAGTGCGGGGAGACCAGGAGCAAGTCAACTGGGCAGATAAAACCTCTCGTTGGAAAGGAAAGAATCCTCAGCCCTCAGGTGATAATCAACGCAAAGGATTGTACCAAAATGAGTGCAATTATTGTGGAGCCAGGCCTAGTCACCCTAGAGAAAAGTGTCGTGCAGTTATGTTGAAGTACATGTGTCGGAACTGTGGCAAGGAAGGGCATGTTGCCAGGAAGTGCATGAGAAAACCCCAGAATGTGAATGCAGTGGATGAATCTGGGTCTCCTTGTGAACAAAACGTGTATCACTTGTTTACTTTGGACATTCACTCTGTAAGAGCTGTTTCGGTGAAGAAAGGGAAAAAGTTCTTTGCCGCGATCAAATTATCCGCAGCTAAAAATCATTTTGTTTGGAAAACACTCCAGTTGGATACGGCTTCGACAACCAATACCCTGGCAGTAGAGGATCTCTGGAGTATGTGCCCAGTAGGATTTGATGTCAATTCCCTGATCCAGCCATCTCGCGCTACTTTGCACACCTATGGAGGAGGTGTCATCACACCTGTGGGGCAGGTTGAGTTAGTTTGCGAAACTCAAGGAAAGTGTTACCCTCTTGAATTTCAGCTGTTGAGTAAAAAGATCATGGGATCACAACCACCCCTCTTAAGTGGATCTGACTGTGTCAAGCTTGGGCTGATTGAGATAAAAGGAAGTACTTCGCTGTCAGTTCAGAGTGCCCAGAACAGCAAGGATATGATGGTGCATCAACTTCAGTCAAGTGCCCAGGGGAACAGTGACAGTGTTGAGGGGGACATCACAGCCTCCACCCTCCAAAACACTACTGCACAAGAGCTTACATCTGGTGTGTCAGACCCACCCGGTAGTATTGACCCAGTCGCCCCTAACGGTGGGGATGAAAGTATTGCTGCAGTTGGTGCCGAAACGAAACCTATCGTCAGTAGTGGCAACCAGTTTAGTGTTCCTCGTGTGCCTGTTCCTTGGGGAAAGTTAACCAAAGGCATTGTCTTGGAGGTTTTCAAGGATGTCCATACAGGATTAGGAACTTTGGGCCCGCCTTTGCACATCTCCATGAACCCTAATGTGACTCCAGTTCAAGCTCACCCCCATCGGTGCCCTGTAGCTAAAGAGCCCAAAGTAGCAGAGGCAATACGAGACATGGAAAAACAGGGTATCTTGAAGAAAGTCACGGAGCCCACGGCGTGGATCTCTAATAGTGTGTACAGAGAAAAACCAGATGGTAGCCTGCGGGTGTGTATCGACCCCAGTCAAACCATAAATAAAGCCATTGAGGTCCCAAAGTACCCTATTCCAACTGTTGATGAGTTACTGCCAAAGCTGAGCAATGCCAAAATTTTTTCCTGTGTGGATGTGTACAAAGGATTCTCTAACATTGTCCTTGATGAGAGTTCATCATTTTTAACTACCATGCATACCCCAATAGGGAGATACCGTTGGTTGCGTATGCCGTTTGGTGTCAGTCTGGGGCCAGAAGAGTATCAGCGAAGGCAACACGAAGTGCTGGAGGGCTTGAAAGGTGTTGTTAACAAGGCAGATGACATCTTAGTCTTTGGAAGTGGAGAAACTGTCGAGGAGGCAGAAAAGGATCACGACATGAACTTATGGAACTTAATGTTGCGCTGCAAAGAAGTAAACCTCAAGTTAAACCCTAAGAAATTTCAATTCAAAGTCAAGGAAGTTACCTGGATGGGACATCTCCTCAGTGGCAATGGGGTTGCTCCACATCCTGATCGTGTCCAAGCCATTGTTGACATGAACCCACCACAAGATGTTAAGGGGGTTCAGCGTTTCCTGGGTATGTGCAACTATTTGTCACGGTTCACACCAAATCTTGCCGAAATTGTGAAGCCACTTACAGAGCTAACGCACGTCAATGCAGTCTGGTCGTGGTCCTCACAGCATGACCAAGCCTTCAAGGAAGCCAAACGTGTAATCGCAAATGCCACGACGTTGAGGTACTTTGATGTGAACAAACCATGTGTCTTACAAGTAGATGCCAGCGACACAGGTTTGGGTGGAGCATTGTTACAAGAGGGCCAACCTGTGGCTTTTACCAGCTCCACATTGTCAGCCACTGAAATTAACTATGCTCCTATTGAAAAAGAGTGTTTGGCCATCAAAGTAGCATGCACTAAGTTCTACCAGTACCTGTATGGCAAGCAAGATGTTGTAGTTCATTCAGATCACCAACCGCTTGAAACCATCTTCAAGAAACCGTTGAGAAGTGCCCCCAAGCGCTTGCAGCGCATGATGCTTCAGCTTCAGCCATTCAAGTTCACGGTGGTGTATAAGAAGGGCAAGTACATGTACTTGGCCGATACTTTGTCAAGAGCGGCTTTGAAGCAGCCTGCACCCTCGGGCACCCAAGAGGAAGTGTTTCAGTGTTACTCAGGGGATGCTCAAGAGTTGTTCAGAGCAGAGCTCGAGTCCCTAGAACTAGATTCCCCTGAAATACAACCAAGTACCTTAGAGGAAATCAGAGTGGCAACACAAGGTGATCGTACGCTGTCTGCCCTTTGTCAGTTTGTAGCTCATGGTTGGCCGCCGGACAAGTCCCATGTTCCAACAGTGCTCCGTCATTATTACCCATGTCGGGATGAGTTGGCCGTGTATCATGGTGTTGTGTACAAGTCCCATAAGGTCATCATTCCCCTGCAATTACAGTCTACCATGGTGAGAAAACTTCACCAAGGCCACCAGGGTGGTGAAAGCATGGTGCGCCGCGCCCGAGAAGTGATGTATTGGCCTGGAATGCGAGCAGCAATTCTCCAAGAAAGTGCCAACTGCTCTGTGTGTGCTAGCTACAGTTCATCACTACCGAAAGAACCGATGTTGTCTCATGAAATTCCACATGGCCCTTGGAAGTTCATCTCACAAGACCTGTTCAAGCAAGGAGGACGGTGGTATGCTGTTACTGTAGACCATTACAGTGACTGGTTTGAGGTTGACCTGCTAAACGAGGACATTACTGCGGCACACGTTATTTCAGTTACAAAAGCACATTTTGCCCGCTACGGTGTTCCGGTTAAGTTTCTGTCAGACAATGGGCCCCAATATGTCTCTCAAGAGTTTGTGAATTTTGCCAAGGCTTATGATTTTCAGTTGATCACCCGATCGCCGTATTACGCGAGAGCCACCGGTAAAGCAGAAGCCGCTGTAAAGGAAGCTAAAAAGATGCTGAAAAAGTCTGACCTGCTTACTGGTCTCTTAGAACATAGAAATACACCGCCTCAGGGGATGACCTTCTCCCCAGCACAGAGGTTTCTTTGTCGTCGAACAAAGTCAAGTCTGCCGGTGTCTGAATCACTGTTACGCCAGTCTGTACCACCAGTGACAGTGGTGCGCGATGAGCATCTTGACAGAAGAGCTAAAGCAAAAGCTCACTATGACAAAACTGCGAGTAAGGAGCTAGCGCCGCTGATTCCTGGACAATACGTTTATAGCAAGCCCAATGATCATCACCGGGGTGAGAGATGGAACTTTGGAGAGGTTTTAAATGAGGTGACACCACGTTCGTACCTCATTAAAACGCCAGACGGATTGGTTCGACGGAATAGAACCCACCTAAGACCTGCTGAGGCTGCGCGTTCATGTAATCGTCAACCTCTCACACAACAGGTTGTACCCGCTGTCGGACAGCAAGACATGCCCGCTTCAGACAGCCCTGTTGTTCCCCCTCCTACACCAGACGAAGCAGTGCCTACCACTGATCATTCAGTCGGAGCCACACCTTCACCAGTTGAAAGTCCAGTGCAAAAGTCGCGTTATGGTCGACCGATCCGCCCACCGCAGAGGCTAGACCTTTAACAGCGAACAGTTAATGCATGCTCGAAAACACTAAGCGAGACACAGCTCAGATTGTTGACTAACGTTGCTTGTTCCTGTTACTAAGTTATTGTTATTTTTGTTTTGTTCAGAAACATATTAAGGCGTTAATAGTTTCTTTTGAAAAAAATGGGGATGTTGGTAGGCCTGCTGTACGGTCAGCAGTGTTGCGCATGCGAGTGTGAAGTGTGTAAAGAAGCATGGCCGACAGCCTAAGTAAAGTATATGCTCGTTGTGTTAGTCGAGTTGTTTGTTCCTGTTTATACCGGTACCTGCTGGTCAACACTTCCCAACTACAGGAGGGAAGCCGTAAAGCAGAACTTTGTGGAATATTCTGTGCGGTTTCTAAGAATTAATTTCGACCTGTGAAACTGTAAGAGCCATGTAGCTACGAGGAACTGATGATGTCCGCGGACAAATATCCGAGCCCATTTTTAAAGGATAATGAAGGCTTGTTGTTATCATTTTGGCAACGCGCGTTTGGAGAATATTCAGTCACGTGATACATTTAGACCAATCGCGTGCGAGCGAAAGTATTTGATGGATTATTTGTTTGGAACGAGTGCTTTAGCTGACGCTACTTTATTTAGTGACAATGTTATTGTTTTCGAGCAATAAGGTAAGCTTAAATCTTAACTGTTAGTTCACACAACGTATTCATGCAATTTATTCGTTCACTGCTAAGTTTTCAACGGTCATCGAATAAATGTCAGTTGAGTCGAAGGTCGATGCAGCATGCATACATACCCAGTGCAGCGAGCCTGATCGGACTGAAATACAAAACTGAACTTTGGGCTTGTTTTGGTCCGCGGGTTCCCGAGACAACCCTCCCCCCGAGTTACCCTGGGCGAGCTATTTTTCCACTTATTTCTTCGAAAAGTTCTATCAACCGTTTTATACCTGCCAACTTTTTCTGAGTCAAATGCGTTCGCTAACGAACATGTCTGAAGATGTTCCGTTGACTTCCGAACACTTCCGAAGCTATTTGAAGCTTTTCCGATGTCACGTTAAACGATCTGATCACGAGACTCTAGTTCATTCCCAGTCCCTCAAATGCAAACTGAAGCCTAACATTTTTTATTTTAGCGCGTTCTGATATAGGTAGGACTCAAGCTCAACATTAAGCGCCGTTCGTTGGAATATTTACGGGGAATATTGAATTCAATTTTTGTTGATAAAGAACAAGTCATCCGGATTTGGGATTCAGTTGTGAGAAATTGTCCTCAATGCGTGAGATCGACGTCTTTGGTTCGTAGGTGTTGACTTACGCATAACGCAGGTATTAGGCATCAGCAGGAGCCCATCACCCCTGGCATCAATAAGATTGTGCTAGTAAATCCAGCAAAAGTTGCTTGACAATACACCCAAATAATAATAAATAATAAATAGTGGATGATGCATATGAAAGAAATCATATGTGAACTGCTGATATGAAATCAAATGAAGAATGATCGTCGCAGTTGTGATCGCAATTTTTGCTATTACGTAAAGAAGCCTGAAAAAAAATTAACATCTTTCACGGGAACATGTGTATCCAAAACTGACCTGCTCCCAACGTCAGTGGCTTCATAGCTCAATTGGTAGAGCATCGCACCGGAATCGCGAGGTCACGGGTTCAAGCCCCGTTGAAGTCCTGAATTTTTTTCGGGCTTCTTTACGCAATTGCAAAAATTGCGATCACAACTGCGACGATCATTCTTCATTTGAAATAATAAATAATAAAAATATTTATATAGCGGGTATACTTTTCAGTGCTAAGTGTGATGCGATCCCAAGCGCATGTTATGTTTTCTTTCCCAGAGGACGAGGTTGAGCTACCGCTTCCTCGTTGTTTGTATTTGCCTTCGTTGACGTGTTTTTACGTTTTCTAGAAATTGAAGCTCTTGCAGGACTATTAGGAGTTGCCCCAGCGGCTATGGTAACCTCAGCAGGGTCAATATCTGTATTATTTTCATTTTCCTCGTCAGACATTTCCCAGGGTGCATTTAATTTAGGTTTGGCGTGCGTTTTAAAATTTTTCGGTGTACCGGCGTGCGATCGACAAGATGTCAATGTACTGAAGCGAGTGATCAAGGCAATATTTGGTGTAACTGGCGTACCCTCACTAACCTGGCGTAGCCACGAAAGCGGCTGGCGTAGCGGCTGTGGCCAATAAATAAAATAAATTTACGATCCCTTTGAGTGCATATCTCTTTGCAGAACGCCTCTCACAGTACAATACTTGTATACAGCGAGCATTGGCAAGCAACTTTAATAGTGAGGTATGAAGTAAATGGCTACATAAAATAAAAGACGACCACTGAAAGTATAAAGATGAAAAGTAAATGCTTTTGCTCCTGATAGCGAGGATTTCTCTTACCCGCCTCTCTTTCGCGGCGACGCGGCGGCAAAGGATCTGGGCCCGGGGGCAATTATTGGCGTAGTATGCTACCAACGGCGTAGAATTGTGGCCTGCTCGGCGTCCATTTTCAAAGCCCTCGGCGTAACTTCGGCGTGGGGTCTATGTGGAATGCAACCTGGGACATTTCAGCTTCTAACTGTGATGCCTTGCACCGCAGCAAATGCCAAGATGGCGAGCGGGAAGCTCTATTGTTCGAGCGAATAACTGTTGGATGGAAGCGCCCGTTAGATAGATAGCTGCTGTCCAGTTCGTGGGCGCACGTGTTATTTTATAAATTATTATTATCCTTAGTTTTGATCAGTTTTAATAAAAACCTTTTAATAAAGACCTTTTTGATGGTTTGGTCAGTTTTAATAACTATTTGTTGACTCAAAAGTTGCCAAGGAAGGCAAAAGTTGCTCTAGGTTGCTCGCGCGCAGTACAAAAAGTTGTTGAAAACGCTAAAAGTTGCTCAAAAGTTGCCGAGCACGTTTATATGAAGTGGGCGAGAAAACTCGGGGAGGCGAGTTGTCTCTAGGGTAACCCTGGCAAGCAGGGCAACTTTTTCTCATGTAAAGACTTTGGCTCGCTTACCTGGGATGAGACCGCCGAAAATTAAATACGTGCGTATACGAAAAAAAGTGTTTTTGTCCAATTTCTGGGTTCAAAAACGCTGATATACTTCAGGTAATTAGATTAAAAAAGTCATCGAAAGCCACACTCAAGCATGTTAAGGCATGGCTCAAGCCTCATTTGCATAAAATCTGAAAAACAGTAATTACTCTGTCAGAATTTGGTTTAATCGTTGCAGAATTGGCAGGCTAACCAATGTCGACGACCTTAATATTGTAAGACCAATAAAATCTGATAAAATGGGTCACGTGACTATAATTAATTGTTTTATTTTTTTAAAAAACAACTGAAAATGGGCCGCCGAGATGACATACAATCCCTGTCAAATTTAGTATTTTTACAATTGTGCTAATGGCCCCTGCAAGAATCTGTCCTGAATGTCCGACTAAAATATTAAGCTAAGAAGTTATTACGTAAAAAAGGTCACGTGACCTTCTATCTTTCCATATATAGCCTTATATAATTGAGGAGTTCATCCATTCAGGACAGAAATAGTTGCCTTAGAAAGTGGTTAAAAATTTCGTATGGTTAGTTTTTCGTGATACCTCCCTATCTTTGGCCCATTTTAGAATTCATCTTAAGTAGGCTTGTGACGTCACAAGTCACGTGAACACCATAAAGACGCCTTA
>OX419338.1:5518704-5523704 GCA_948470475.1 Galaxea fascicularis | reverse complement strand
CTTGTTATGGCCACTGAAATGATAGTGTCCTTCGCAGCCGTTTTCTGCGATGTCACGCATCGCTCTCAAAAAACGGTCGCGAAGGAGACTGGGAAACCGAGCGGTTGCAAAGCGCCTTGTACAGCGTCATTCTCGTCCCCAGAGCTCTCGGTAGGTATGGCAGGCCAGACGGAACGAGGGCTCTGGGGACGAGAATGATACTGCGTGTCGTGCCCTCCTGATGTGACTGATTCAACTGATTGCCGATTGGTTATTACCCGGTCTCCAGGTCAGTTATGAATACTTCGGAGGAAGACATCGGACAGTATTTGCACCTAGCAACTCAATTATCGGCCATTTGAAATTATTCACCGATCCACGTAGACAGTGTTGTTATGTGGCCTGAGTGAGGGTCGATCATTCATAAATCACAGTACGCGTGAAAATGCGGGTTTGTTCAGGAGCTTTGATTATAGGCTATTCATCATTCTTGATTTGCCTTACTCATTTACCTTTACGTGGTCGAGTGAATGCAGACAATTCGGCTGAAAATGGCCCTGAATCGAACGAGGACACCACACAGTTTCATGACAAAATGTCTCACGAAAGAAGGTGAGTAGCTGCTCGTTCTGATCTTAGAAATCAGGTGCTGAAGCAACCATCAATGAAGTTTTATTCCGATGGCAGAACTGGGTAGCTCCGACGGAACAAATATTTAACAGTTACGTTATTTTCCGACGTAGAGAACAACGTTTATAACGTAAGCTTGTGCAGCTTATATTATGGAGCGTGGGATTTGCATGATTATTGAACTAAATTAAAAAACAAGAAAATACAAGATGAAGAAATGTCGTGCATTCGATCGGTTAGCTAGCTCGAAAAGCTCAGAACGTCAACCTTCATCCACACGAGCAAATTTTTCTGTGACAACTTTTCTGTGACAATTTTTTTTTGCGATTATTTGCGCGTCAGTTTTTCAGCAAATCAATTTGTCATGTAAAATTCGGGCAAATTTTCTCATGTACACGAGCAAATAATCGCAAATAAGTTGTCACTGAAAATTTGTTCGTGTGGATGCCGCGTTAGCTTTTAAACGAGGTTAAGCTATCATGCCTACAACTTAGGTGCTGGTAGTATTTCTTTCCAGCAAGGCAGGTTAATATACGAGACACTTTAAAATTAAGTCTTATGTTTGATTCACAACCCCAGTCACAAATTAAGCCAAGTTGTTAGGTGCATGATTTGTGCCAATCTTGGTAACATTACATTTTAATTACATTTGATGCACCTATCAACGTTTAGCTGCAGGGGGGAAGGGAAGGCCAGGCATAGGTGGGGTATTTGACATAAGAAGTCTGCCCGTGGCAGGGGCTTTTGATCATTGTGGCCTTTGGGTCGGGATGTTTGACTTCAATCATTAGTGGAGAATATGTACTCTTTTCAACAATGATAACATCCCTCAGGTTGGGCGTTTGAACAGAAAAAATGACACAAGGTCAAATCCCCCGCCTATGCCCGGCTTCCTCCCAAAATTAGCCAGAATTACATGAAGGAAGTTTTACAGTGTAAAGTAAAAGACACGATATTGTGTGCAAACAAAGATTTTAAGTCTGTTATTATTATTAGGTATTATTATTATTGTTAATTATTATAATAGACCTTTTTACCGATACGGCGGCCATCTTGTTTGGCCGAGAAATTATGGGCTGCCGAGGGGGCAATCGCTGCAAAATGTATCATATACACAGCTTTCAGGATAAATTTGTACTGCTTGTCTCTCATATTCCAAAACAAATATTACAAGCGTTATGGTTAGCGAAAAATTATTGTTAAAAGTTATCACACCACAGTATTCTTTATAATTATTTCTCACCTGCCCCCTGGGTATCCCATAATTTCCTCGGAATTCAAGATGGCTGCTGTATTGGTAAAAAGGTCTATTGTGGTTATTTTTTTTTATTTATTGTAATTATTCATTTTGAAAGAAGATATATTAATGACTTGTGCTCCCTTCAGTAACCCAGTATGATTGTTATTTCAGTCTCTATTTTTCTGGAGCAAACACTAAATTTTATTTTGTATTAATTTTGTTTTAGACATTTGCTGGCACACTTAGCAGACAGAATGGATCTGGATGGAGAAGGATTGAGGTAAATTCTATTCATTTTTTCTCACTGTATCCACTGCAGAAGAAATGTTATTCATCTCAATAATTTTATTGATTTTTTTGTTTATAGTCCATCATTATTATCACACTGTGCAGTACAGTTCATTGAAATCTGGAATGTTCATCCCAGTATCTACACTTTGAGCCTATAAACACAGATTTTCTTTTTTTTTCTGCTGTTTTATTAGACACATCCAGAAGCATTTAGGTGAACAAACATTAGATGCTGAAGAGAACAAAGACCTCAAAGATGTTGCAGATGGAGATAATGCTAAAGGTAATAGTTATGGTACTTTATTATATCTGTCAGTTAATGTATGTGCACTGTGATTGGTCAATTTCGCAGGCTGTATTCTACTACAGGTACGACCCACTAAATTTGAAAGTTTCCATTCCCATGTGCCCATTTAACTGTAATTTATGGATCCTTGTTTTTTCCTGTTGATTTATGGCCAGTGTGCTTTGTGCTTGGGCTATAAGCAAACAGGGAAAAAAATTGGTCTGTAACTTACAGTATGGACCTTGAACTTGGTTAGTAAGATTTATGTAAATCACCCATTTACAACAGCATCAGTTTCCACCGACCAGTTTGCTCATGATTTATATTCTTGATCAGCCTTTGCCCTTTACCTGAATATTTTGTCTGTCAGTTGTGGCAGACCAGGGCTCTTTAACCTAAAGTTGAACTTTGGGATTAGTTGGCTTGACACAGCTTCATGATCAGATTTGCACTGAATTCCACAATGCAGTAGAAGATGTTATAATTGTGGTTTGCAGTGATTACTTTGTAAATTAATTCCCTCTCAACATGGCCACTGATGTGGATCAAGATATTTTTAAAACTGTGACACACAAAATGCTGCATGACATTGCTTGTTCTGGGATTGCTAATTGGCAAAAAATGCCACTATTGTGATGTAAACACAGGTGTCATGTGTTTCTTTGTAAAACTTCAAGGAGAAGCAAAACACATTGGAGTATCAATATTAAAAGACAAGTGATTTTAGTTTGCCAGTGTTTTCCACTAGTTGTTCTTTTTAAAAACTGTTAAAATTGTTCGACAGCAATGGCTGAAATGCACCTTTCATCAAACAGCCACTTTGTTACAGTACATATTAATTTATTATTGTTACACAGACAGTTGACACTAAGACCATGGACCACATCCCCTTGATGTGGATTCCAAACACCCACCTTTAGAATCCACATCAAAGGGCCAGATTATGTTGAATCATGTTGCTCATTCTAACTCTTCAAGGTACTTTATTTGACCTGAAAAGCCAATTTATTTTTTCTTGCAACAGGTATATTTTATTTCTTCAAGTTTCATGATTATGATGATAACCAAAAGCTTGATGGCCTTGAGTGGATGCAGGCATTGACAGATTTCCATCAAGAAGATGATAATAGCAAAGGAGAATACAAGGAGGGAGGCAAAGTGTTCCTTGAGCATGAAGCAGAAGCCATTGTGGATGAACTTCTAAGTAAACATGATAAAAACGATGATGGTATGATTGATTTTTTCGAACTGATGAACTCAAAGGTGGATTCAATTATGACAGAATTGGACAAACCAGCTCCTGGAGAAAATGAGGAACGCCACACAGATGAGCAACAGCAGCAAAATACAGAACATCAGTCATCGCTCGAGCAAGAATTCAATCAACTTCAACAAAATCAACATCAGGAACAAAGTCAAGAACAACATGATACCCAACCAGATAATCCGCAACCACAGGACCACCAACAAATACAGGACAACCAGCAAGAAAAAGATAATGACCAACAAGAAACTAATAACGAGGAGATAAAAAGTGATGAAGTAGAACAAGAGGTCAATGAAGAGCAAAACGAACCAAGTTCTTTAGAAGAAGAATATAACAAACAACAGGAAAATCAAAAGCAAAATGAACCTAGCTCTTTAGAAGAAGAATATGACCAGCAACAGCAACAATCATGATAAAAAAATGAGGATAGTCATTAGTAATACCTTGCCTTACTTTTGATAAATTTTACGAAAATCGGAAATCTTCCTTAACGTGGTTCGGAATGGTTTTCATTTTCCCGACACAAGTTCTGCAAATTCTTTTCTAAATACTGTTTGGGTCATCGTACCAGTATGAAATTTGCATAGATTCATTGCATCATTTATTTCCATATGACGCATTCAGTTGAGCCCCTAAAATCGAAATCTTTTGTCTTATTTAAAAAACAGGTAGGTGAAATCTTCTCAACTTCTATACTAAATGTTAGCTGGAATGGTCTTCAAAATATTTCAGTTTTAAAAAATTCTGTACAGTATAAGGCCCAGTTCTCGGCGACTTTTTGTTTAACGTTTATCTTCTGGGCCACAAATGAATCTGAATAAAAAGCAACTGTTTCCAAAGGTAGCTTGATTCCTTGTCTTTCGTTCTGCCAAGTTTTCAGTTTACAGCTACCATATACTGTGAGCACGTCGAGGTGACGCGAAGGTAGGTGAATTTGGTTTCCCCGAAACGTGTTTGTTTACGGATACTCGAATTACATGGTTTAATTCAAGTTTATATTTTATCTGTATAGAAGGCCCAAATGAATCGATTGTTGGCATAAAGAACGTAGAGTGATAAAGCTATCTGTTAAATGTAAACTTTTGCTAGCGTTTTTAATTCTTCGACCTAAGTCCACTCCTCAATATTTCCTTGGTACTTTTGCGTATTTGCCTATTCTCGGCCACCCTGCTCGCCGTCAACACTAAAAAGACTCGCTTGACTGCACTTAAGAGTAAAGCTAAGTGTGCAAAAAAACTTCCTTTTCTAACATGAAACAAAGCTCTTTAAGGTTAATTTGTGATCGAAGTATCAAACACAAGCCTTAT
>OX419338.1:5493704-5508704 GCA_948470475.1 Galaxea fascicularis | reverse complement strand
GTTTCACATAGAAACTCAGCCATTCTCAGCCACTCCGACCTACCGCCAAAAATTGGTGCTTGTGGGGATATTCAGTGCTTGCAAATTCCAAAATATGCGGCGGTAGGTCGAGAAATTCATCCAAAGTCGAGTCCCAAAGGTACTAAGTGTCTGACGATCCGAATTCCCAGTTCGTGGAGTAACAAGCCAAATTTGACAACAAAGTACATCACCTTGCTCGCTTCTTTGAGAAAGTGGACTCTTAGCAACCGTCACGCTTAATGATGCTCATCAGGCTACCACTAAAGATGAAAAATGGCTGTAAACTTAGCAAAATTCGCAAACAAACCGAACTTGGGCCGTTCTTGAGCTCCACGATTGAAAAATAGCTACGTCACAATGACGTTTTCAGAAACCTTGAGCCTTCAGTACTTTAGGGCAGCACCGCTTCCCGTGGTAGCTTCAAATATAAAGTCATGAAATGCTATGGATCGTTTTTGCTGGAAAATCACTCCGAAAACGTAAAAACGGCTGGTAGTCAATGGGTTAAACTCTTTTGGTGTGAACACTAACCACTACTAAAACATGTGAACCTCCAGGTAGCAACAACTGATTGCAATTACTAATTGAAAGCTCGTCAACAGAGGATTAGTCCTCACCATTTTGGAAATACGAGAATGCGAACGCCGTAACCGAGGAAAGGCCTGGACCTAGAACGGCGTCGTTTTAAGGAGGCTCGCCGTAGTTTTTTTTGACTTGGGGTGTACTTTCTGAAATCAAAATTTCTTATAGAAGACAAGCTTTGATTTCCTTGATTACGATCTTTGTGACCTAGGACGCTAAATGTGAATTATAAATGTTTTTCTTCCGTGAAAAGTCTTTGAACAAAAAAAAATTATTTTAAAGTTTCATATTTCTTCAAACAACTTGAAGAACAATACGAAAATGAAAAAAACAAGCCTTTAAATATCTATTTGTAATTTATTTGAAGACGCTCTTACAGATTTTTTTCTAATTTGGCCTACAGATTGTCGGACTAGAGTAGTTTACGCTCTCATAGATTCCTTATGAAGTGTCTGACTGGATTTCGAGATAATTAAGAGAAAATGAACTTTGGTCACACTACGGAAAGATGTCGTAGTTTTTATTATTATTATTATTATTATTATTATTATTATTATTTGATTTCAAAAAGTAGGCACCTAAGTCAAAAGCACTGCTTCGAGCCTCCTTAAAGTGAAGATCTGTGATGCGACGAAAGGTAAAAGGTTGGGTCGGTTGGAACAAAAACACGCCATGAGCTCGTTCAAAGTTCAGGAAAATGTTGCATGTGTGTCTAAAAAAGAAAATTATCGACAAGGAAGAATTTACGGACTTCAGATTTGAAAAAAGAGACATCTCATTGTTGCTGGTTGATGCTTTACATATGTCTGATACTCACATGTTGGAATGGTGCAACAGAAGGACTTTAACTGCGTTATGCTAGAGCACTTTTCCAATCCATGTAGAATTTTTTCAATTTTCTTCAAAGCTCTGAAAATCGACCTTCCTGTCGGTGGAACATCCGTAACAGTATAGTCTGATTGCCGAAGCTGTTGGATTAAATCCAAAACAAAAATAAGGCTAGATTTATAGTTAGAAAGATAGGATTTGTTGAGGACTGAAAATGAAAACAACAGACGGAATTGACGTTCAATGTTCTTAATTGTACCATGCATGAATAAAATAATAATTCGAGGAAATGAAATAATTAGCTTGAAGGTCTGCTTGAAGAGGCTGCTGCTGTCACTTCAGTTTTGGATTGTTGACCTAGTAACAACAAAACGTTTTAAATTATTCAACTTCGGTTCTTTTGGCTAAATACTCACGTTTTGTACACAACGTCAAATCTCGATGTGCTTCAGTCATGGTTCACTGAGTGTAATTACCTAAGTATAAACGAATCTAAAACTTATCATTATGTGACAATCCGCCATACTACGAGTTAGCTGACCGCACTAGGCCGCCGCTGGAGGTGGTTGACGATGTGAAGTTACTAGGTCTAACCAGGTTAGATCTATATGCAATAACGTTAATGTTAAAGTTGCTGCTCTCAGGAGAGTTCGTAGTTCGTAAATTCATACCTTTAGAAGTAATAGTTAATATTTACAAATGCAAGGCCTTTATTTTGCCATACCTAGAATCCTGTGCCCGGTTTTAGTTGGCTTATCATCTGGTCTTTCTAATAAGCCGGAACTTATGTCAACTTCGTATACTTACCTACTTACTGATGTTGACCTAGAGACCCTGGAACATCGTGAGATATTCTCATGCTCTTACCCTTTTTTTTTTTATAAATGCATGTACAATCTGGGGCCGATTAATATAAGGAGATGTTCAAGTTTCGTAATAATGAATACGACCTTAGAGGCTTTAACAAGCTACATCAGCCTATCTATAACAGTAGATTTATGCATGGGTTATATCATTACATCACCTCAAGATTATGGAACAATCTACCTGACTGTGTTAGGAGAGCCCCATCTCTTAAAAAAATAATTGCAAGTATCTCATGACCTAGTAGTAAACCTGGCGAAAAAGTTACCAGCCCCCACTCACACTTGGCTACCAGCCCCCACTCACACTTGGCTACCAGCCCCCACTCACACTTGGCTACCAGCCCCCACTCACACTTGGCTACCAGCCCCCACTCACACTTGGCTACCAGCCCCCACTCACACTTGGCTACCAGCCCCCACTCACACTTGGCTACCAGCCCCCACTCACACTTGGCTACCAGCCCCCACTCACACTTGGCTACCAGCCCCCACTCACACTTGGCTACCAGCCCCCACTCACACTTGGCTACCAGCCCCCACTCACACTTGGCTACCAGCCCCCACTCACACTTGGCTACCAGCCCCCACTCACACTTGGCTACCAGCCCCCACTCACACTTGGCTACCAGCCCCCACTCACACTTGGCTACCAGCCCCCACTCACACTTGGCTACCAGCCCCCACTCACACTTGGCTACCAGCCCCCACTCACACTTGGCTACCAGCCCCCACTCACACTTGGCTACCAGCCCCCACTCACACTTGGCTACCAGCCCCCACTCACACTTGGCTACCAGCCCCCACTCACACTTGGCTACCAGCCCCCACTCACACTTGGCTACCAGCCCCCACTCACACTTGGCTACCAGCCCCCACTCACACTTGGCTACCAGCCCCCACTCACACTTGGCTACCAGCCCCCACTCACACTTGGCTACCAGCCCCCACTCACACTTGGCTACCAGCCCCCACTCACACTTGGCTACCAGCCCCCACTCACACTTGGCTACCAGCCCCCACTCACACTTGGCTACCAGCCCCCACTCACACTTGGCTACCAGCCCCCACTCACACTTGGCTACCAGCCCCCACTCACACTTGGCTACCAGCCCCCACTCACACTTGGCTACCAGCCCCCACTCACACTTGGCTACCAGCCCCCACTCACACTT
This sequence comes from Galaxea fascicularis, assembly GCA_948470475.1. Classification (NCBI taxonomy): domain Eukaryota; kingdom Metazoa; phylum Cnidaria; class Anthozoa; order Scleractinia; family Euphylliidae; genus Galaxea; species Galaxea fascicularis. The sequence continues at coordinate 5,505,235 of OX419338.1, read as the reverse complement.
GGCTACCAGCCCCCACTCACACTTGGCTACCAGCCCCCACTCACACTTGGCTACCAGCCCCCACTCACACTTGGCTACCAGCCCCCACTCACACTTGGCTACCAGCCCCCACTCACACTTGGCTACCAGCCCCCACTCACACTTGGCTACCAGCCCCCACTCACACTTGGCTACCAGCCCCCACTCACACTTGGCTACCAGCCCCCACTCACACTTGGCTACCAGCCCCCACTCACACTTGGCTACCAGCCCCCACTCACACTTGGCTACCAGCCCCCACTCACACTTGGCTACCAGCCCCCACTCACACTTGGCTACCAGCCCCCACTCACACTTGGCTACCAGCCCCCACTCACACTTGGCTACCAGCCCCCACTCACACTTGGCTACCAGCCCCCACTCACACTTGGCTACCAGCCCCCACTCACACTTGGCTACCAGCCCCCACTCACACTTGGCTACCAGCCCCCACTCACACTTGGCTACCAGCCCCCACTCACACTTGGCTACCAGCCCCCACTCACACTTGGCTACCAGCCCCCACTCACACTTGGCTACCAGCCCCCACTCACACTTGGCTACCAGCCCCCACTCACACTTGGCTACCAGCCCCCACTCACACTTGGCTACCAGCCCCCACTCACACTTGGCTACCAGCCCCCACTCACACTTGGCTACCAGCCCCCACTCACACTTGGCTACCAGCCCCCACTCACACTTGGCTACCAGCCCCCACTCACACTTGGCTACCAGCCCCCACTCACACTTGGCTACCAGCCCCCACTCACACTTGGCTACCAGCCCCCACTCACACTTGGCTACCAGCCCCCACTCACACTTGGCTACCAGCCCCCACTCACACTTGGCTACCAGCCCCCACTCACACTTGGCTACCAGCCCCCACTCACACTTGGCTACCAGCCCCCACTCACACTTGGCTACCAGCCCCCACTCACACTTGGCTACCAGCCCCCACTCACACTTGGCTACCAGCCCCCACTCACACTTGGCTACCAGCCCCCACTCACACTTGGCTACCAGCCCCCACTCACACTTGGCTACCAGCTTTTGTTTTTATGTTTAAGATTTTTTTTTGCAGAGAATTTTAGATTTCGCTGCTAGGATTGAGAATCCGAGAATTGATTAGATGCTCCAATGTTCCTTAAATGGAAAGAAATTTCGAAGGCATGGTTTTTTGGTGTACTGTGCGTTTTCCAGGTTCATGTTTTTGATGTTCAATACTTTTGCTTGGTATGAAATTCTTTTAGTTTTTTTTTTAAGCTTCATCAGGCTTCGTAGATTTTTTCTTCACCAACGCGGCCTTTTAAACGGCAAGATTCATTTGATCGAAACTGGAACTGGAGGTTACGTGCATGCACCTGCGCCCTGACAGTTTCTTTATTACGCTCGGTATAGCTTGCTAGGGCAATGCAATGTGTTTTTGTAGCCTGACAAACGTCTTACAGTGAATAGAACAACTCATTTGTTTCTCTATCAGGTCGAACAATCTTTTGCTGTTCTTTATCGATAAGTATCAATGGCAGGGAATTTGAAAATCAGCCACCAATTATTCTTCAATGCAAATGTCAGTGACGTTGCCGAGGCTCCGTTAACACTGATTTTTCAACCTGAAAAGCGAAAATAATGATTTTAATTACACGTGACTTACACCTACGGTAACGCTCGGGACAATTGAATAGCAAAGGGTAAATTATACGCTTTGACATTTGAGTTGCTTGTGTTTAACAATGCCACGATTCAGTAATGCTATAGGTTTTGGTGAGGTAAGGCGAACTTTTCACGCCATTATGGAAATGTTCTAATGTTACAAGATAGATTTAATGGTATCACGCCTATATTCAAGGTAAACATAAACTAGCTTTATTTAGCAATCACCCCTAATTCTCGAGTGGTATTAGTTAAATATAAATTCACTCCAGTTGAGAAATGTGCTTCATACACGTATCACGTGTATATTCAAGGTACACATGGATCAAGTGGCTTTATTCAGCAATCACCCCTAATTTTCAAGCAGTTTTAAATAGGTGTAAATTCACTCCAGTGGCAAATGTGCTACATACATTGTACTCTTTGACGTGGACACTGAAACCTCAACTCTCGTTACTGGAAAGCTAATTTCTTCAACGTTAATGTGAAGAAATTACGCCATTTCAAGAATGATTCTGACGCAATGAGGAACTTGTGTTCCCGCAACATTTTGCAAAACTAATTTTTTCTGTACGTTGCTTATTTCGCGAAGAATTGCCTCAAATGGAACCAAGGTGTAACATTTAGAACATTTAATATTTCTTCCGTTCTAACATTAAAATTAGTAATACTAAGAGTCGAAAAGAGGTCTTGGGTCAGTCGCAAGAATTTAGTTGTGGCGCTCCTTTAGGAGACGAAAATCTTTGTCTAAAGTAAAACCGGCCGAAAGAGCTAGTCACGGTAGACTACTCAATTCAGTCTCGAAATGAAATATGGGGATTTGATTTGCATCTTCTGAATAATAACCGAAAAATCGGAGACGCAGAGCGTCCGGAAAGGTCAATGACATGCGTGGTGACGTGAGTCCGGCGATTTTCCCGGTACACACAACGAAAGGAGGGAGAAACAAAGCAAAACAAACAAAAACACCTTCCCATAATCTCCCACACACCATCATGAATTGAATTAAAATAACTAATGTTTAATAAATGGGAAAAAACACTCAGTATTAATAGTAAGTAACACTAATACTAAATATTGAACTTATGTTTACAAATCATGGCCTAAGACAACGACTACTAAATTGATTTAAAACTGACTTATTCCTAAACTAATTCAATTCTTAACTTTAACGCGAGTAACTTTAAAACTTAAACGATAACGAAACTGAAACTAACTGCAAAACTAATTTACAGTTAATTATTTGCAGTTCAGTTCTTCTTTTAAAACTTTTGATTCTCCGAGAACCAACACCACAAAACCAGAACCAACTCCACAAATCTCCTTTTCTTCGGTTCAAACCAAACTTTATCCTTTCGACGTCTTCTACTCAGCACGCAGTTTTTCAACAGTAGTCAAGCTCAAGCTCCGCTCTTATCGCCACCAGTGACAAATGGGTTTCGTCAGGTTATTTGGCTGGCGCCTGCCAATGCCACTTGGCAGTGAATTCTTCTCTCTTCTCTTCCTGCCCGCTGCCCCTTCAATTCGTTCCTCTTTTTCCTTGCTTGCTTACTTCCTTCACCAAAAGCTACTGCACACTACGTTTGTTTGACTAACATTTATACATTCATGCTAATTTTGTTTTTTACAATTAACACTTAACCTACATACATATTGTTAAAACACAATACCTTACACTCTTTACGATAACACCTTACTAAATCAACACTTAAGAACAATAAATTTACTGGTTATTCTTACAAATCCTAATTACAAAACACCTCTAATAACAAGATCTAAACACTACAATGAATAATTAACACTAGAACGAAAACCTTGAAACAAACAGAAACAAAATCATCACAATACGGTAAGAAGATTCCTCGACTTGCATCGATTGCTATCGATAAGGACTTAAAAGCTCAACGTTTTTGGCATGCTGATACAATTTGGCGGTAGTCGGCGGTCCACATTTGGGAACAGTCGGGTTTCGTAATGGCCCATCCGTTGAAAATATGCATACCGATTAACCGAATGTTTCTAAGCCTTCCGCAAGATATGGACGCAATTAAATATGTTTTCCCTCCTTGTTATTATTGTTTTGTTGTTATCTTTGTTCGTTGTTGTTGTTGTGTTCTATGCTTTTGAATAACAATCCAGAAATAGTTTGTCAAAGTTTGATTGCCATTGACAACAATGACAGTTTTGATCTATCAATCAACTAAGCGATACTCAAAAATCAAGCGCTCTCCCTCCTTCCCCTCCCCCCTCCCTCCCTTACTAAATAGTTTTCTCCAAATTTGATTGCCATTGATGACAATCACAATTTGGATAGATTAATTTGATTTTCTTTTGATCTTGTGTTCTAAAATTTGGCAATGGTAGTAGTTGATTTACAAGCTCAACCTGGAAGAAGGCGCACCCTTAAGTTTTCACTCGAATTTGAAACAACCTGTACGCTTGTTATCACAAAATCTTCGTGGATCAGTGTGCGACTGTATCATTTGCATTTAATTCCTTTGTCCCATTAGATACGTCACTCGATGTAAGAACTCGTGTAAGACTTATCTGAACTAGCTGGACTGCTGACGCAGAGCGGGATGTTGAATATTAAGCGCGCTAGCGTTCATTTGATGTCGCAACCAATAACTCGGAAACACAAACTCATACTTAATTAGAATAACAACTGAGTCAGAACTAACCTGCAGAGTCTCAGTCTGATCTTTGTCGTACATGTTCAGCAAGAGGACACCACGCCAAGGGCTTCAAAATGAGCTTTCGCAGTATGGGGCAAACACCACAAGAACTTTGGGCTCTGCTGTATGTATCACCTCTTTTTATACTGTACCAAAAATTCACAACGTAACCTACGACGAAAAAATATTTGGATTAGCCTGAGAACTCCATGCATTTAACACCTTGATACAGCTCTCCTGTCAGAATCATCCATATTGCTTTCGGAATTTTTTGGCAGTTCAGTGTTATTTACTTCACAGGGCATTCTTTTCAGTGCGTGTAATTAGTATCGCATTTAACGAATTGTTCTTAGTTTTCTCAGTGAAACGACACTCAGCATGCAATTAACACGTTAACGTGACTCTCTTGTCAGAATCGTCCCATGTGCATTCTGGTTTGTATTTATGTTTCATGAGGCGGCGTGGAGACCAACGGGTACCTTGATCTCGATTTATCATGACTAATTACATCTTATCAGTAAGTGCGATCGGTCGTTTTAACCGAATGCTGCGTGCACCCTCTTTTCATCATGAAAATGTCGACTTTTTCATAATTTTAAAATTCAAATTTCCTTTTTCACTTTTAATTATTTGAGGGCAAAAATGTTTACCTTTTGCAAAACCCCAGTCTTACTTCCTCCAGCTAGAAACATAAATTTCTCGCTTTCAACAAACAAATACTGATAACTCTGTTTTCAAGAGCGAGGTTAATCAATCAAAATCAAATCAAAATCTTTAATTTTAACACGGTAAAAATCCATCAGGTGATTACAATGTTAAATGCAACTACATAATAATTCCTAATAACAGTAACGTACTTCCTGGTTGAGAAAAATTGCAATTTTCATGGCAATCAAATCTCAACTGTTTCATTTTCCCCTTTTCCCGGCTTGGTACTGAAAATTCGTTTTCTGTAGACATGAAAACAACATTTCTTATCATAGAGAAGTTCCTTTCCAGGCACCATGCTTCAGCCTTCTTTTATTATCATGGAGTAAAGGTAATGGAGTAACATATGTTCAACTCTGAAGCAGGGTCGACAGTGCATAACATATGTTACTCCATGATAATAAAAGAAGGCTGAAGCATAGTGCCTGCAAAAGAGCTTCTTTATGATAGGAAATTTTCTTTTTATATCTGCAGAAAAAAGAATTTTGAGTACCAAGCCGGGAAAAGGGGAATATAAAACAGTTCACCTTTGGTTTTTCTCAACGAGGAAGTAACGTTATTGTTATAAAGAATTATTTTGTAGTTGCATTTTATATTTTAATCACCTGATGAATTTTTACTGTGTTGAAATAAAGATTTTGATTTGATTTTGGTTGATTAACCTCGCTCTTGAAAACAGAGTTCACAAAGTTATCAGTTTTTGTTTGTTGAAAACGAGAAATTTATGTTTCTAGCTGGAGGAAGTAAGACTGGAGTTTTGCAAAAGGTAAACATTTTTGCCCTCAAATAATTAAAAGTGAGTAAGGGACATTATGAAGAAGTCGGCATTTTCATGATCAAAAAAGGATCCACGCGGCATTCGGTTAAAACGATCGATGTAATTAGTCATGCTAAATCGAGATCAAAGTACTCGTTGATCTCCACGCCGCCTCATGAAACATAAATACAAACCAGAATGCACATGGGACGATTCTGACAAGAGAGTCACGTTAACGTGTTAATTGCATGCTGAGTGTCGTTTCACTGAGAAAACTAAGAACAATTCGTTAAATGCGATACTAATTACACGCACTGAAAAGAATGCCCTGTGAAGTAAATAACACTGAACTGCCAAAAAATTCCGAAAGCAATATGGATGATTCTGACAGGAGAGCTGTATCAAGGTGTTAAATGCATGGAGTTCTCAGGCTAATCCAAATATTTTTTCATCGTAGGTTACGTTGTGAATTTTTGGTACAGTATAAAAAGAGGTGATACATACAGCAGAGCCCAAAGTTCTTGTGGTGTTTGCCCCATACTGCGAAAGCTCATTTTGAAGCCCTTGGCGTGGTGTCCTCTTGCTGAACATGTACGACAAAGATCAGACTGAGACTCTGCAGGTTAGTTCTGACTCAGTTATTATTCTAATTAAGTATGAGTTTGTGTTTCTGAGTTATTGGTTGCAACATCAAATGAACGCTAGCGCGCTTAATATTCAACATCCCGCTCTGCGTCAGCAGTCCAGCTAGTTCAGATAAGTCTTACACGAGTTCTTACATCGAGTGACCTATCTAATAGGACAAAGGAATTAAATGCAAATGATACAGTCGTACACTGATCCACGAAGATTTTGTGATAACAAGCGTACAGGTTTTGTTTCAAATTCGAGTGAAAACTTAAGGGTGCGCCTTGTTCCATTGCCAAAGTTTAGAACACAAGATCAAAAGAAAATCAAATTAATCTATCCAAATTGTGATTGTCATCAATGGCAATCAAATTTGGAGAAAAATATTTAGTAAGGGAGGGGAGGGAGGGGGGGGGAAGAAGGAGGGAGAGCGCTTGATTTTTTAGTATCGCTTAGTTGATTGATAGATCAAAACTGTCATTGTTGTCAATGGCAATCAAACTTTGACAAACTATTCGTGGATTGTTATTCAAAAGCATAGAACACAACAACAACAACAACGAACAAAGATAACAACAAAACAATAATAACAAGGAGGGAAAACATATTTGATTTACGTCCATATCTTGCGGAAGGCTTAGAAACATTCGGTTAATCGGTATGCATGTTTTCAACGGATGGGCCATTACGAAACCCGACTGTTGCGAAATGTGGACCGCCGACTACCGCCAAATTGTATCAGCATGCCAAAAACGTTGAGAATTAAAGTCCTTATCGATAGCAATCGATGCAAGTCGAGGAATCTTCTTACCGTATTGTGATGATTTTGTTTCTGTTTGTTTCAAGGTTTTAGTTCTAGTGTTAATTATTCATTGTAGTGTTTAGATCTTGTTATTAGAGGTTTTGTAATTACGATTTGTAAGAATAACCAGTAAATTTATTGTTTTTAAGTGTTGATTTAGTAAGGTTTTGTTATCGTAAGAGTGTAAGGTATCGTGTTTAAACAATATGTATGTAAGTTTATTTATTAATTGTAAAAAACAAAATTAGCATGAATGTATAAATATTAGCCGAGCAAACGTAGTGTGCATTAGCTTTTGGTGAAGGAAGTAAGCAAGGAGAAAGAGAGACGAATTTAAGGGGCAGCGGGCAGGAAGAGAAGAGAGAAGAATTCACTGCCAATAGTCATTGGCAGGCGCCAGCCAAATAGCCTGATGAACCCCATTTGTCACTGGTTGGCGATAAAGCGGAGCTTGAGCTTGAGTGGTGTTGAAATACTACGTGCTGGGTAGAAAACGTCGACAAGTTAAAGTAAAGTACGGAAGGACTTGGAGCTTGGTTTGAACCGAACAGAACTGAGGAGGTTTGTGGAGTTGGGTCTGGTTTTGTGGTGTTGCTTTTGGGAGAGTCAAAGATTTGAAAGAAGAACTGAACTGCAAATAATGAACTGTAACTAATTAGTTTTGTAGTTAGTCTCAGTTTTGTTATCGTTTTAAGTTTTAAGGTAACTCGCGTTAAATTACTTAGGAATTGAATTAGTTTAGGAATAAGTCAGTTTAAATCAGTTCAGTAGTCCTAGTGTCTTAGGACATAATTTGTAAACATAGTTCAATATTTAGGATTAGTGTTACTTACTATTAATACTGAGTGTTTTTTTCCATTTATTAAACATTAGTTACTTTAATTCAATTCATCGTGGTGTGTTGAGAGATTGTGGGAAGAGGTTTGTTTGTATCGCTTTGTTTCTCCCTCCTTTCGTTGTGTGTACCGGGGAAAATCGCCGGACTCGCGTCACACACATGTCGTTCCTTTTCGGACGCTCTGTGTCTCCGATTTTTCGGTTATTATTCAGAAGATGCAAATCAAATCCCCATATTTGAGTAGTCTACCGTGACTAGCTCTTTCCGCCGGTTTTACTTTAGATGAAGATTTTAGTCTCCTACAGAAGCGGCACAACTAAATTCTTGCGACTGACCCAAGTCCACTTTTCGACTCTTAGTACTACTAATTTTAAATGTTAGAACGCAAGAAATATTAAATGTTCTAAATGTTACACCTAGGTTACATTTACGGCAATTCCTCTCGAAATAAGCAACGTACAGAAAAAATTAGTTTTGCGAAATGTTGCCGGAAAATAAGTTCCTCATTGCGTCAGAATCATTCCTGAAATGGCGAAAAATTTCTTAACCCTTAAAAAAGCCCAACTACGCATATATGCGTTGTAAATACCATTACTACTTTTGATGTTTGTTTCTTGTTGAACTTAAGAGTCAACATTACGAAAGTGTGTTCATTGTGCCAACGGGTTGGTGTGACATCCATCGCAGCCTAAAACGTCCACATTGATTCCCGGTGGCCATTGCAGTGAACCGTTCTTATGGCAACAAATCCCAAAAATCCAGCATTTTGCTTTTAGAGCAACACCAAAAAAGTGTCAATCCTTTAAGATAAAAACTTGCTCAAAATTCAAAAGTTTGCGTTAACAACACACCTCAAAGCCAGCTCTTGGTATTTAGCTGGAAAATTCCTTCTCACTTTATTTGCCGGCCCTTGTTGCTCCATTTGATGAAAGCCAGTGTCAAGAATACAACCGTTGCCTCGTTCATGCCCGAAAAGAATTCTGGGTAATTCCGTCATAACTCGAAAAGGGAACTCTTACCATTTCAAAAAATTTATTACAAGTACGTGTCGGGCCACCCAGTCCTACCAGCAAAATATCGCGTCGGTTGAAAATTTTCCAAGTCAAAACTTGGCCAAATAGTCTTGGTAGGTCCTGGAAGCCATCCACAGATGGGCCAGAGAGACAACTTCACTCGTGAACCCGCCAAACTTGATACAAACATCTTTGGCGTCCCAGTCTACATGAAACCACCTCTCACCTTTGTTTTCTTTTAGAGGCTTGCCTCTACCCATATTCCAGCTTAATGATGCCGACTTGTGGGCTTCTGCAGAGGAAAATGGCTCGAAAACACACTCATAAAGCGAGAAACCGAGCCAATTTGAACTCATCAAAACACGAACTGTTGATCTAGGTCACGCGATGCCCAAGTTTGAGCCCAAAGTGTCTCGAAACCGCTATTATTGTAATAGATGTTGTATATAAGGACAAACAAAGTGAGGCAAAGTTTGTCTCGCCAAATTACAAGTGAGAACATAAGCAACACTTGGTCCTTTTTAAGGGTTAACATTAATTTTCGTGTACAATGTCTGTGGCAATCTATCTTGTAACATTAGAAGATTTCCATAATGGTGTGAAAAGTTCACTTTAGCTCACCAAAACCTACAGCATTTCTGAAAATATGATAAAAATTAGTGGCATTCTTAAAACACAAGCACCCTCAAAATGTTAATTATCAATTCTCCCGAGCGTTAACGTAGGAAAAAGTCACGTGTAATTAAAACGACTATTTTCGCTTTTCAGGTTGAAATATCAGTGTTAAAGGAGCCTCGGGCAAGTCACTGACATGTGCATTAAAGAATAATATCTGGCTGATTTTGAAATTCCTCGCCATTGATACCTATCGATCAAGAACAGCCATAGAATATTGCACCTGATAGAGATACGAATGAGATGTTCTATTCACTGCAAGACGTTTGTGAAGCTACAAAAACACATTAACTTGCCTTAGCAAGCTATACTAAGAGGATAAAAGGAACTGTCCGGCCAGCTGCATCGAAACTCGAAAAGTATGTAAGCTGCCGTTCCCGTTTCGATCAAAAGCGCCTTACTGTCTAAAGGATGCGTCAATGTACAAAAACTAAAAAGCCGGATGAACCTCAAAAAAATTGAGTTTCAAGTGTAGAGTGATCTAAAAAAACCAGTTAAACCTCCACAAGTCTGAGGGGGTGGTTGCAAGTCTGAGGGGGTGGTTGCAAGTCTGAGGGGGTGGTTGCAAGTCTGAGGGGGTGGTTGCAAGTCTGAGGGGGTGGTTGCAAGTCTGAGGGGGTGGTTGCAAGTCTGAGGGGGTGGTTGCAAGTCTGAGGGGGTGGTTGCAAGTCTGAGGGGGTGGTTGCAAGTCTGAGGGGGTGGTTGCAAGTCTGAGGGGGTGGTTGCAAGTCTGAGGGGGTGGTTGCAAGTCTGAGGGGGTGGTTGCAAGTCTGAGGGGGTGGTTGCAAGTCTGAGGGGGTGGTTGCAAGTCTGAGGGGGTGGTTGCAAGTCTGAGGGGGTGGTTGCAAGTCTGAGGGGGTGGTTGCAAGTCTGAGGGGGTGGTTGCAAGTCTGAGGGGGTGGTTGCAAGTCTGAGGGGGTGGTTGCAAGTCTGAGGGGGTGGTTGCAAGTCTGAGGGGGTGGTTGCAAGTCTGAGGGGGTGGTTGCAAGTCTGAGGGGGTGGTTGCAAGTCTGAGGGGGTGGTTGCAAGTCTGAGGGGGTGGTTGCAAGTCTGAGGGGGTGGTTGCAAGTCTGAGGGGGTGGTTGCAAGTCTGAGGGGGTGGTTGCAAGTCTGAGGGGGTGGTTGCAAGTCTGAGGGGGTGGTTGCAAGTCTGAGGGGGTGGTTGCAAGTCTGAGGGGGTGGTTGCAAGTCTGAGGGGGTGGTTGCAAGTCTGAGGGGGTGGTTGCAAGTCTGAGGGGGTGGTTGCAAGTCTGAGGGGGTGGTTGCAAGTCTGAGGGGGTGGTTGCAAGTCTGAGGGGGTGGTTGCAAGTCTGAGGGGGTGGTTGCAAGTCTGAGGGGGTGGTTGCAAGTCTGAGGGGGTGGTTGCAAGTCTGAGGGGGTGGTTGCAAGTCTGAGGGGGTGGTTGCAAGTCTGAGGGGGTGGTTGCAAGTCTGAGGGGGTGGTTGCAAGTCTGAGGGGGTGGTTGCAAGTCTGAGGGGGTGGTTGCAAGTCTGAGGGGGTGGTTGCAAGTCTGAGGGGGTGGTTGCAAGTCTGAGGGGGTGGTTGCAAGTCTGAGGGGGTGGTTGCAAGTCTGAGGGGGTGGTTGCAAGTCTGAGGGGGTGGTTGCAAGTCTGAGGGGGTGGTTGCAAGTCTGAGGGGGTGGTTGCAAGTCTGAGGGGGTGGTTGCAAGTCTGAGGGGGTGGTTGCAAGTCTGAGGGGGTGGTTGCAAGTCTGAGGGGGTGGTTGCAAGTCTGAGGGGGTGGTTGCAAGTCTGAGGGGGTGGTTGCAA
>OX419338.1:5478704-5488704 GCA_948470475.1 Galaxea fascicularis | reverse complement strand
TGACTTCTTGTCTCGATCGCTAGGAGCGACGGATATTATCCACACCTCTCAATAAGTACCATTTGGAATAACCTCCTCACAGGCACAATTTTCGCAGTACCAAACTATAGGATTCTGCAGATAAGTTCCGAAACAGTCACGAGGCTGTGATGGAGTCAGCCGATACCCGAGAATCGTTCAAAATTATAACAGCTGTTTGCTGAGAAACGCGGTATTTTTGATACTGATTAAGCCTAGTTTCCATAAAGTAGTCTCTGTCGTACCGAGTCGTCTCTACATATCGGCAGGCGACTGAAGACGACTCGTGTTATCCTTGCATTTTCTTGGTTCCCAAATGGTCGTGTGTGTCGCTCCAGGGAAAATTAGATGAGCTCTTTCTGTGCCTGATATATTGGTCTACCCACTCTAGGTTATCAAATACACCTAGAATTGGGACAGAGTATTTGGTCCAGCAGTTTTGTGTGACTTGTCTATTCTTGTAATCTGGAATTGTTATAAAGGCAGTCATAGCGTTGAACCTCCTCCCTGAAAGAAGAGATCGAATGTTCTGCAAGCGCCGCCATTTTGAAAACAAAATAGTGCATTCTGGGATAAATTCTGTCGTCTCTGTCGTATGAGTCGTCTGTGTCAGTTTGCATTTGTCGTATCACTTATCATTGCCGTCGTCTCTGTCGTAGGGAGATAGAACTCGATTCTGTCGGGACGACCGTGTCGTTGCTGTCGTACGGGTCGTCTTGGATAATCGCATGAATGTTTCCATATAGTCGTCCCAGTCGGTTGTGACGACAGAGACAACATGTACTACAGAAACGACTATATGGAAACCAGGCATTATCAGCTGAGAAACAACAAGTTTCTGTTTGCTTAGATAGGTAAAGTTTTGTCTAAAGTTAGCACCATGCTGTTAATTACCTTAAAGGTGAGCAAAGAGCACAGTGGGCTACTTGCATTTCGTCTAGAACTTGCCGGCTACAATTTCCTTCCAAACACTTCAGTCAGATCGCTTTTACAGCTCGAAAGAGCAACTTTAATTTTCCATTAACCTTCCGCCGGTTACCGTAATGCCACGCTCGAACCTTGAAGTTGAAATTTACACCCCTTTGCGCTGTAATTGAGGAGCGACAAGCACTCCCCCCCCCCCCCCACCATAACCCCAATAACAAAAATTCAAAACTGATATAAATTTAAGAGGGAACGTTCCCTTTTTTTTTCACAGGAAGAAAAATCGTCACAATGACAGATGTCTCGGATGGATCCCAATAGCGCCAATAAGCGATCAAAGCCTGGGTGATTGCCTTCTAGGGCAATACAGTTTTATTGTGTTTTATGGACATAGAAACTAGATCAGCTTTAGGAATCACTGAGTGTTTGAAGTTTTCTTAGGATTTCATCAATAGAGCCTGAATAAACTTTCTTGTATTTTGCATTTGTGAGCTACGGAAGAGCGCATTTCTCTGTTCCTTTAATGGTACTCTGCTGTGCTGAGTGATCTACCAAAACTAGGGCCGCTTGTTCACAGGTGTTGTGTTTGTTTGTTTGTAGAAGAACTAGATTGTGAGAGATGGGCATTATTTATGTTTTTTCCTCTCTCTTGGTGTTTTGCGCCTCGTGGACACGGCTTGGCTTGGGTTTTCTCGTGCACGTGTTTTATTGGCTGAGAAAAACCGTTTTAGGATGATTTGATAGACTCCTTTTGAAGCATCAACCTGTTGAAACGATCGAAAAAGCATGCGCAGCGCAGATAATGACGTTCACCGCAAGGTCTGGTGATGACTATATTCTCAGTAGTTGCAACCAAAGACGGTTGGAAAATACCCTGGGTGCCAGAGGTTTTTTTCTCGTTAGGGGCGACAGAATTGAGCAGCGAAGCCGCGAAGGCGAGTCGCGAAGCGGCGAGAAAAAAACCTCTGGCACAAACGGATAACAACCTCACTTCCATGCCGACGCCAATTTCCTTTGATTGACATCCGCAGTCAGAGCTTATTTTAGAAACACAGCATCAGATCATCGCACACTTAACCAATAGCAGCCCTTTTGAGAAACGTTTCTTCAACCGACCAATCAGATTCCCAGGGTCAAATTCTGACTCTGGAGAAATAAATGGCAACGTGATTGGATCGGCGCGCTCAAAAGACTTAACTGCCTGAGCCAGAGGTCTCTCGCCGACCAGCACCACTCGCTCTGAAGCTCCTCGCCGCTGGCGAAAGAGAAGACCTCTGGCATCCAGGGTAGTTGGAAAAGTGTCTCATTGGGAATCTGCCATCGATAAAATAAAACCGCTGCGCTGGAAACAGTTGATGGCGGATCGAAGTACGTTTTTTCTAAAACCGGTTTTTGGTAAAGCTTTTAAAACCTTTATAATAAATCGTTTTTTTCCTAACATTTCAACCAGGAAAGCCAGAGAGATTTTATAACCAGGGTGGGGGAAGGGGAGAGAGGGGAAATGGGGGTGTGCTTATTATCGGGTGTATTCAGTTTTTATTTTCAGGAAGATGTGCCTAAAGGGCTTATGAGCGATAGTGGAGTGTGTGAAGAAGCCGCCTGATTTCGAAAATAAGCGTTTGAAAAAGCGTGGTGAGGCACAGTGGTGAGATCACTCGCCTGCTACCAATGTGTTCTGGGTTCGATTCTGGAGCAGCACACACACAAAATTCTTACAAGATTCAACTCTGAAATATGAATCGGTTATATCGCAATGTTATGCATATCTTAGCGATATGAATATTCTATGCCAATTGTTAAGTCAGTCAGTTTTTTTTCCGCCGTGATAGATAATTTTTCAAATTCTTGACAAGGGTCCCCGGAATAATTGCAGAAAGAGAACTAACCAAAACATATCTTTCTAGCTGACTTTTACCAATTCTTGACTTCGGCACGCTGAATGAGTAGGAAGATTTCCAACCGCAACGTCAGGTCTGAAGGCGGGTGCGGAAAATGGAATGCTTTGGCCTGAAATAGGGTTCAGATTTGACATGGCCAGAAATTTCGGACATTTGAGCCCGCACGGCAGTAGCGGCGTTTCCCAATCGATAAAAAAATGGCGGACGAAATTACAAAGCTTTATATGAGAGGCGATGGAGTTACAGAAAATACAAGCACAATTAATACCTTTTTTCCATTTGCCAAAATCGAGCATTATTCCAAGACATTTCAGCGATATTGTGGTTAAAAAATCTACCGGAAAAACGAATTCCATACCTTGCTTTCGGAACGATGTCAATTTGCAACTTCAGATCCAGTCAAACCCTTGTAAATCCGTGAAAAAAGAAGCGAAGATAGCATATTTGATAGCAAATAATTAGAAATCTAAAGTCGTTATGTAATTTGCCAAAATCGAGTCATATAATACAGTTAAATCGCTATTTGAAAAATGAAAAAACTGATCTTCAGATTGTAAACGTACCTTGCTTTTCGGCTGCTAAAAACCGTACAAAATGAAATAAGATCACGGAAAGATCAACATGTCACGCAGATCCACGTTCGTCCCATGAAGAAGAAGACAACAAAGTCCTGCTCTTAGCTCCGTATTCTCGCACGCATATCCTGCATATTTGGTATTAAAAACAACGTGATTCTTGAGGAGGAGATTCAAGAAAACTAACCCGTTCCATTTCGATACTAAAAAAGAAGTAAAGCTGCAATGTACAATACATGTAAACTGGAAGTTCGTGCTCGGAGTTCAACAAGCGATATCTCGGCCAAATATGCCTCAAATGTCCCTGAAAAAGCATCGTTCGATAGCATTTTTCGTGGATTTTGTCGGCCATTGCTCGTTTTGGCAATACCTTCAGCCAGCGGCGTTCATTTCATGATAAACATATTTGTATTTCACCCCTCGATCTGTCCTAAAAATACGAGCCCGGAGGTCACTGCTGAAATCAGCGGTTACGGCCATTACGCGACAGCCTGAATGTAAGTCGCACGAAATGTGATGTCCGAGATTTCTGGCCATGAAAAACCGAGTGGCACAGCCCTACCAAAAATTCCGGGAAGTTCCCCCGTCCTCGGCAAGGGTCTCAAGTCTGTTACAGGGCGGTGTCCTCCGTTTCCGGTACCGGCTGTGTAGTTTTACTGAGATCTTCCATGACCCGCTCCTTGGAAATCGAATAAATCCCGTTACCACTCGATCGGCATCTGCAGCGGCACATCATGTTCTTAATCTTCTTACTGAACTGTTGGTTGATCAAAGCATACACAATTGGGTTGATTGCAGAGTTGAACATGACTACTGTGGATTGCGTGACATACGCAACATCGCCGGCGCCGAATAAGGGCGAATAGAAAGCTACAAGGTAGGTGATTGCCCCAGACATCCAGCACATCACGAAGATGACACTCACTATAACGACCATAAGGGTGACTCGTTTCCGCACTCTCAGCACACCCTGGTGACGAAAATTGCTTTAAATTAGCGAGTTATCAGAGTGCACTCTTTTTTTATATTCAAACGTCCAATTTTGGAGCTGAGGCTAAACATACTGAATTTTCCTTGCGATTTGAGCCCAAAAACGTTTTGGTGAAGATTTCGAATTGTAAAGCTCTTTATTGCAAGGTGCATTTGATCATATTCAAATGCTAATTTGCGCCTAATATAAAGTAATAAATTATTATTATTATTATTATTATTATTATTATCATTATTTGTTGCTCAAAACTTGCTCTGAGCGGCAAAAGTTGCTCTGAGTTGCTCTGAGTAAGCACAAAACAGTGCTTAAATCTCTAAAAGTTGCTATAAAGTTGACGAGAACAATCTATAGGGGTGTTATCAGAGGTACTCAATACACACCACGTCTATT
Source organism: Galaxea fascicularis (assembly GCA_948470475.1). Classification (NCBI taxonomy): domain Eukaryota; kingdom Metazoa; phylum Cnidaria; class Anthozoa; order Scleractinia; family Euphylliidae; genus Galaxea; species Galaxea fascicularis. The sequence goes on along the minus strand of OX419338.1, from coordinate 5,483,908 downwards.
CCTATCTAACCTGTTGCCGATGGTCGAAAGCAGGATGCTCTGCACGGTGGAACCACAAAAGGTGTACGACTCTGACGTACAATGCAGCCATAATTAAAGCCGGAAGAAACGCCAAGAGCAAAGACCAAATCAGAGTATAGGTTTTTCCCATCCAGTCTTCAGAGTACCGTCTGATACAGAAAGTTGCTTTCGGGTCAAAGTTCTTCACTATAAAACCTGGGAAATTCATCACCAAACCAAAAATCCAGGAACAAGGAATGACCACCTGAAATGGCAGTAAAAATACACTACATGTCCGGTGTAAACAAAAACAAAAACAAAAATAGTAAAAAAGGTGAATATTCAAGTTGAAGCATATCTTCTATTGATTGTTCCTGTTCAAGTAAGGATATACAGTGCACTAACTGACAGAGGCACCAGCGCAAAACTAACGAGACCAACGTGATGCTTTCTTCATTTCAATCCACCCTCTGTGTCTGAATTTGTGTCTTGGGTACCAATACGTCTTTATTAAGTTCAGTCAAGTTCGAGTACCGAACCATCTATCGTTATGGCCTATACTCGGTGAAAATGGTGGATATTTACCGAGGCGCGAAGCGGCAAGGTAAATATCCAACACTGTTCACCTCCACTTCGTTAAACAATTGTTAATTATTGCATATGATATTGAGTGTTAGCAGTTATCAAAGAGTACGTTAGTTGAATAAAAAAACAAGGATAAAAATGGTTGAGCATAGCATTGGAATCTGGATTTTTGGAACAATAAAGAAGTTGAAAACATTTGAAAAAATGAGCTTCTATAGAAAAAATTGCTTGAATTGCCTTAGTAAGTCGAGAATCCTTCGTCTATTTCATGGACAATCCACTCTTCATATCATCTCATTTCATTTTACCTTTAGTTTGGTTTTTGTAAACCTTGCTTTGCTTCCAAACGGATGCGTAACAGCGCTGTACCGTTCAACTGCTATGGTAACCAGTGTGAACACGGATGTGGCGCCTCCGATCCAGGCGATGTTGCTGCCAGTCAGCAGTCTACAAAGGACTGTGCCAGTCACCCCATCCGGATGAGAAAACATGTGCATAAAAATGTATTGAGGGGCGAAAAATAGTCCCACAAGCATGTCAGCCAAAGCTAGATTCATTAGAAGGTAGTTGATAGAAGTTCTGTGGAAATATCAATTGAAGTTTTAAGAGTTCTGGTTTGACAGAGACAGGCCTTCACTTTCTCTGCTAATGGCATGTTTTAGCTCATTAGCCGACGACGACGCATGCAAGCCCAAAAAGGAACGGAAAGCAAAGACGGACGGTTTTAACAGTTCTAGTTTGACAGAGAACCACAGGCCTTCACTTTTTCTGCTAATGGCATGTTTTAGCTCATTAGCCGACGACGGCGCATGCAAGCCCAAAGGGAACTGAACGCAAAGACGGACGAGGAAAAACTACGAAAACACCTACAAACCTGACACAAAGTAGATAGCCTCTCTTAGTATGCTTTAAATTTAGTGGTTCACGCCTATTTTATAATTTCTTTTTAAAAACTCTATGAGAATAGAAAACATTTAAATTAACCGTCCTTCTAATTAATTATTCTTTTTTAATCCGAGAAAGTGAAGATGCACTCCAAGAGTTATAAACAAATTGTACGCAATCTGTATCAGAAGTGCATGTTGAGTTAAAGAGAAAATATCAGTGGCATTTTTTTCCAAACACTATGCCGAATATCCGAGCCGCAAAGAGATCTTGGCTACGCTAAAAAAAATGTATCGGAAACGTTCGCTTACCGTTAGTGTTCGTTTCTGTTAAAAAGAATTCGTCCTTTGTGAAGAATTACATTATTTCTTTTTACCCTAGGCAACGATAATTAGCTTTTGCTTGTTAATCCATTTCCCCATTATCCACATGGCTAAGTTGTAACATTTGGAAGGCCGAGAGCTCAAAACACTTTTCTAGAACACCTGCCAAGGCTCACCCGAGTATGACAAAGCAATGCTTGACGTTTCTACATAATTTAGCTTTTACTTTAATCTTCTTTTTAACAGGTACAAAAGCAATGGTGTCTCCATCATACCTCATCTCTTGATGCCTAATCACGACAAGGCAAACCAAACAGTTGCCGACGATGTTTACTACCGCGAGGATGGAGTTGGCAGTCGTTACACCAATCTGCGCTGGTAATGATTCCGTGTACTTTAACATAGCTTTATGAATCCGCCAGTGATGACTTCTAATTCAGGCTAAAAATCAAAGAAATATATATTTTTTACGGGCTGTTTAGCTGTCCCCGTGCGACAGAAGATTGGCAGCCATGGACATTCTTGAGAGGAATATTCACGGAAAGAGGATCAAATCGGAAAACTGACGACCGTGGCGATACTTTGAAGGTCTGACCCAATCGTTTGCATTTATATAACAATTCAAATACAAATAAACATTGCTCGGCCGCTTTTGCTATTGAAGCGTTGCACTCAGCCACGCTTCCGTTCTTTAATAAGTTCAATAAAATATCCCAGTGTAAAGCGCCATCGACACCAAATAACTGATATTATTTCTAATTTGGGTTTGAGGTTGTTTTCTCTTTTTCGGCTTCTTTCCGGCGGACTAAAAGCTTCCAAACTCGGTTAAAATTACTTTTAATTTAAAGAATAATGATTTATATTTGAAGACGAATTTTGAAGAAGAGTTTTTCTGCCCGAGACACAAAAGCAGGTTAAAAACTCTGCCGGTTGTATGTGTTCGTTTTAAATGTAAAATCGCTAGCCTCGCTGTGGATTAATTGGCGAGTTGCATTGGTTTCGGTTCAAGAATATCCGCTCCACAGGATGCAGTTAAATATTTTTGTCATTACAAGGTTAACTTTATCTGTATGTACGTAGTGTAAGTTGCCGGAAAATCTAATGCACTGGTTTCAAAGTGAACGAGTTAACAGCTAATCTAATGAATTCACTAGATTCGGAACGTTTTTGTTACAGTTACGACACAAAGAAGAGATACATTAGTGACGACCGGAATTTTTAAGAATTACCTTTTAAAAATCACACTGTTTGTCTTGGGCCATATTCACGCGGAAGTTCATCTGGATTGGATGATACATTTATACGTTATTTTGCTTGAAATCAGAGTCGCTTAATTGCAGCCGGAGTCGTGAAATTGATTTTCAGCAATATGGAAAAGATTTGAATACCTCACAGCTAGTCCTCACTTTGTTGTGACCATCAAGTGAAAAGTGTATTCACCGCAGGTGTACCTTAGTACAGACGTTCATACTAAACACCAGCAGTTGGTCGTTAAGGTGTTAATTCAGAAGAGCTTTTTGGGCAAAAACATTGCCAGCTTGAGACGTGGGACCCAACCTCTAAGCATCAATAGCAAACACCGCCGGTGCAAGCACTTTTAGGGAGTTTAAGAAACGAGGCTAGGACGGCAACGAGAACTGACGTCATTTAAAAATATAATTTCTTGTAGTTGTAACTCTTTTGCAATCATTAAAATTTGTTTAATTTGGAAGATGCTGGCGGACTCTCCAGGAACTAAGTTACTATGAACGACGTCAAAGTAAGGAAAAATAAAGACGATTTTGCCGTCATACGCTCACGTTTTCGAGAAAACCTAAAATTTGGTCACTTCACGTTGTTGTTTTGCAGAGGACGGTAAAGAAATGTACCAAAATGTAAAATACACGTGCAAAGCGATTGTTTTTGCTTAGTAAGCCGCGGCTACACGAGCGACTTTTTGCTTGCGATGGTGATGCGATTTTTTTTTTTAATTGTCGCGTCGCCGGCACGCGGTGGTGGCTACACGAGTGACAAAGTCAGTGATTTTGTCGCGAAAAGTTTAATTCATTCAATTTCTCGCGATTTTTTTGGTGTCGCCTTCGCAGTACTTGCGAAAAAGCGGACGGCACAGCCCTACCAAAGTAAGGATCTCAAGTCTGTTACAGGGCAGTGTCCTCCGTTTCCGGTAGCGGCTGCGTAGTTTTATCGAGATCTTCCATGGCTCGCTCCTCGGAAATGGAATGAACCCCGTTACCATTCCGGCGACATCTGCAGCGGCACAGCATACTCTTAATCTTCTTACTGAACTGTTGGTTGATCAAAGCATACACAATTGGGTTGATTGCAGAGTTAAACATGACTACTGTGGATTCCGTGACATACGCAACATCGCCGGCGCCGAATAAGGGCGAATAGAAAGCCACAAGGTAGGTAATTGCCCCAGACATCCAGCACATCACGAAGATGACACTCACTATAACGACCATAAGAGTGACTCGTTTCCGCACTCTCAGGACACCCTGGTGACGAAAATTGCTTTAAATTAGCGAGTTATCAGAGTTTACTCTGTTTTTATATTCCAACGTCTAATTTTGAAGCTGAGGCTAAACATACTGAATTTTCCTTGCGATTTGAGCCTAAAAACGTTTTTAAGATGTTCTTAGGTTACATGGTACAGTATATCAATAAATCAATGCGGATGTGACCGGTGCATTCATCGTGTTTGCTGTGATATGCTTGTGCAGCTTGCTCCAATGCCGCGAAAAAGATGTCGCGTTACCCAACCCTTGGTATTACAAAGAGCATCGATCACAGAGGTTCACAACGTGACAAAAACAAATGAGCAAAATAAAGACGTCTGGCCTGGCTATGTACTTGATATGTTCTTAAAAGTTTGGTTAATCTCAGCCTCAACGTTCTTATAAAAAAAGGTTCTTACAAAAAAAAGATTGTAAGTGAAAGGTACTTGTCTGCTCCTGAAATGACTGCACAAACGGCTTTGCAATGTAGAATTTTTTTAGTCATCGCCGGATTACACGGGCCTTTCATTATCATTAGATCTTTCATTATAATCCATCAAATATTTTCGCTCGCACGCGATTGCCCCAAAAACACATCACGTGACAGGTTTGGCGTCGTAAAGAAAACGCTCGCCTTCCACTAATGTGTCCCGGGTTCGATTCTCGGACTCGGCGTCATAAGTGGGCTGAGTTTGTTGGTTCTCTACTCTACCCCGACAGGTTTTTCTCTGGGTACTCCGGTTTTCCCCTCTCTCCAACTCTATATTTGATTTCATTAGTTTAGTTTGAGAATTCTAAAAATTTAGCATTGTGAAGATTTCGAATTGTAAAGTTTAATATTGCAAGGCGAATCTGATCATATTCACATGGTAATAAATAATAATTATTATTTGTTGCTCAAAACTTGCCCTGA
>OX419338.1:5458704-5461204 GCA_948470475.1 Galaxea fascicularis | reverse complement strand
GACTGGGTATGTTCTTGGCATGTTCTTAAAATTTTGGCCGTTTTTATAAAAAGAAGAGTGTAAATAAGAGGCAGTTGTGTGCTCCTGAAATGTTTCCATAAACTGCTTTGCAATGCAGAAATGTTTGTCATCGGAAGATTATATGATGCGTAACCGCTTTGGATGTCTTTGAATGTACTGCTTTTATAAATTACAGGACCTCTCGTGTGTCATTCTAATTTGTTAAATAACACAAAATACAGAGAAATAATGCTTAGATAATATACTTTCGTTTGGCGCCCCATACACACTCGGTTGCATATCTTCCTATCTAACCTGTTGCCGATGATTGAAAGAAGTATGCTGTACACGTTGGAACCACAAAAAGTGTACGACTCTGACGTACAGTGCAGCCATAATTAAAGCCGGAAGAAACGCCAAGAGCAAAGACCAAATCAGAGTGTAAGTTTTTCCCATCCAGTCTTCAGAGTACCGTCTGAGACAGAAAGTTGCTTTTGGGTCAAAATTCTTGACTATAAAACCTGGCAAATTCATCACCAAACCAAAAATCCAGGAACAAGGAATGACCACCTGAAATGGCAGTAAAAATACACTATATGTCTGCTGCAGCCAAAAAAAAAAAGATAGTAATAGGTGAATGTTTAAATTAAAGGATATCTTTCATTGACTGTTCCTTTTAATAAGGACACAGTGCAAACACAAAACCAACGAGAACAATTGCGCATGCACATTTTCTTTTCTTTTCTTTTCTTTTGACGCTTTCTTCATTCTGGTCCCCCAGGGGCCGCGATTCTCTCGGTCAGCACCAATAATAACGACCACTGGCTGGTTCCAAACCAGGAAGTTCGTGAATCACGGACTTCCGGCTCTTCTACGCAAACTCAGAAGTTTGAAAAAATAGTGGTTGCCAACGGTTACAAAAATACGCCTTCACTGAGACTGTGCATATTTCAGAACTGGCCAGAGGTCGTTATTCTTGGTGCTGACCGAAAGAATCGCGGCCTCTACCCCCTGAAAATGTACTTGTGCATGCGCATTCTTCTATGTCTGCATTTGCGTCTCGGGTATCTATACGTTTTACTACGCTTCCCGGTTGAGCGGGACACCACGCAAGTTTCCACACAAAGTTTTGACGTCAAGACTTTGACGTTTCCGATGGCAACGAGAATATATCCAATGGAAACAAGGCCCGCGAAAAGCTTTCTGCGCAGACTCCACTCCGTATTTGGGCGGTGCGCTTTGTTTCCATTCGAGCGATAGAAAAAACAAGGTAAGTATAAGATAAAATAATTTAACATAATATTGGAACATGGATTTTTGCGAACATGCACAATTAAGTAATTTGACACCAAAGAAGTTGAAAATCCCTGAAAAAAACTCATTGCAGGCCTTCTTTAATAAGAATTGTTTGAACTGTTTCGGTAACTGCGAGAATCCTTTCTCCATTTCCTCGACAACCTGCTCTTCACATCATTTCATTTCATATTACCTTTAGTTTGGTTTTAGTAAGCTTTGCATTGTTCCCAAACGGATCCATAACAGCGCTGTACCGTTCAATTGCTATGGTAACCAGTGTGAACACGGATGTGGCGCCTCCGACCCAGGCGATGTTGCTGCCAGTGAGCAGTCTACAAAGGACTGTGCCAGTCACCCCATCCGGATGAGTAAACATGTGCATAAAAATGTATTGAGGGGCGAAAAATAGTCCCACAAGCATGTCAGCCAAAGCTAGATTCATTAGAAGGTAGTTGATAGAAGTTCTGTGGAAATATCAATTGGAGTTTTAAGTGTTTTAGTTTGACAGAGAACCAAAGGCCTGCTAATGGCATGTTTTAGCTCATTAGCCAACGACGGTGCATGCGTGAGCAGAGGGGACCTGAAAGCAAAGACGGACATGGAAGTACTGAAAAACACATAAACCTGACAAAACGTAGGTAGCCTCTGTCAGCAAATTAAATTAAATTAAATTTAGTATTTCATGCTTATCATATAAATCGTTTTTAAAAAAGAAACTCTCGACCTGGACTTGAATTTACCTTACCTCTAATTATTCTTATTAATTCTGAAAAAGTGTCAATGTTCTTCGATAATTATACGGAAAATGCACGCGATCTGTATCGAAAGTGCACATTGAGTTTAACAGAGAAAATCAATAGCAATTTTTTCCGAACACTGTGACAAAGAAGAAGATATCAGAACCAAACGCATATCGTAAACGTTCGTTTCTGATAAAATGAAAATTCGTCCTTGGTGAAAAATCGCATTTATTCCTTTTCAATCTAGTTACTCTAGCAATGACAATTGGCTTTATTTTGTTAATCAGTTCCCCCTTTCTCCACCTGCTTGAGTTGTAACATTTCAGGGAGGGCCGAGAGCTCGAAAGAGCTTGCTCGATCTCCTGCCAAGTTTCTCACCCTGGGCACAAAACCGTACAAAAGTAATGTTTTCTCCATCATACCTCATGTCTTGATGCCTAATCACGACAAGGCAAACCAAACAG